>OU779873.1:17510000-18760000 GCA_916999025.1 Orgyia antiqua | reverse complement strand
CCATGGGGGCGCCCGTATAAGACGGTGATGGAGAAACTCCGTCCAGCGGCGCCCCCCCTGACGAGAACCCTCGAGCCACTCTTCGTGGAGCAGGTGGTCAGCTCGCTCTTCCCGGCGAGAGGAGAGTGGTCGCCGCCGAGGATGGCGGCGGCGCCACGAATCGAGGGACCGGCTGCGGGCGAGGAAGTGCCGCCCGTGTCCGAGGCCGAGTTAGGGGTTGCGGTCCTCAAACTCAAAGAGAGGAACCGCGCCCCGGGCCCGGACGGCGTCCCTGGGCGGGTCCTCGCCCACGTGATGCCGGTCCTCGAAGGTGAGGTTTTGTCCCTCATGTCGGAGTGCTTGGCGTCCGGAAGAGTCCCGCGGCGGTGGAAGTCCGGGAAGCTCGTGCTTCTTCCAAAGCACGGGCGACCCCCCGACTGTCCGTCGGCCTACCGTCCGATCGTCCTTCTCGACGAGGCGTGCAAGACCTTTGAGAGGGTCGTCGCGGCACGCCTCGTCCGACATCTGGAGACGGTGGGCCCGGATCTAAGCGGAAACCAGTTCGGGTTCCGCCGCGCGCGGTCGACGATCGACGCCGTGTCCCGACTGAGGGACCAAATGGAGGAAGCCGTCTCGCAGGGGGGGGTGTTGTTGGCAGTGTCGCTCGACATTGCTAACGCTTTCAACACCCTCCCCTGGGCGACAATCTTGGAGGCCCTGAGGTACCACAAAATTCCGTGGTACCTCAGGAGGGTACTGGCGGACTACTTTACGGACCGGGCCATTTTCTACCTGGCCCGGGATCGTGTAGTCCGCCGGGACATGTCGTGCGGTGTTCCACAGGGGTCGGTGCTGGGCCCACTCCTGTGGAACATTGGATTTGACTGGGTCCTGCGCGGTACCAATCTTCGGGGAGTCGGCGTCATATGTTACGCCGACGATACCCTGGTCACCGCGCGGGGCCCCAACTTCAGAGATGCCGGTGTCCTCGCCACGGCGGGCACCGCGCAAGTGGTGAGCCGCATCAGGGCCCTCGGGCTAGAAGTGGCCCTCGAGAAGTCCGAGGCCCTATTCTTCCATGGGCCTCGGGCAAGGCCCCCCCGCGACTACAGCATTGTAGTGGGAGGGGCCTCCATCGCCGTTGGCTCCAAGTTGAAATACTTGGGGCTGACGCTGGACAGTCGGTGGAGGTTCGGCGAGCATTTCCGGGCGCTGGCGCCGAAGCTGGTGGCGTGCGCCGGAATGCTCGCCCGGTTGCTCCCAAATTGCGGGGGGGCCGGTAGTGTCGGCCGCCGCCTCTACGACACGGTGGTGCGCTCGAAGGCGCTCTACGGAGCGCCCATCTGGGCGGCTGCGGCTCTCAGCGCCGAGAACTCCACGCTGCTGCGTCGCGCGCAGCGTGTGATGGCGCAGAGGGCCGCACGAGCGTACCACACCGTGTCGCTGGAGGCGGCATGTGTGATTTCCGGGAGCCTCCCCTGGGACCTCGAGGCTGGGGTCCTGGCGGGGGTTCACCGAAGGAGGGCCCTGATGCGGCAAGACGGAGTGGAGCCCGCCCCCGACGAGGTCGCTCGCTGGAGAGGCGAATTCCGCGACGACCTCTTCGGGAGGTGGGCCACAAAATTAGATGAAAGTAGTTTGAGCGCACGGCTTCTCACGGCCGTGCGCCCAGTATTGCGTCAGTGGGTCGAGGCGCCGCACAGGGTGCCGACCTACCATTTGACCCAGCTCCTCACAGGTCACGGCTGCTTTGCCAAGTACCTGTGGGAGCTGGTGGGAGTAGAGTCGGCGCCCGACTGCAAGAGTTGTGCGTCCGGAGCCGTGGACACGGCCGAGCACACGCTGGCCGTGTGCACGGCCTGGTCCGCTCAGCGCGTCAGGCTCACTGACGCAATAGGCGTGAATCTGTCGCTGCCGGCCGTCATCGCCTCCGATGGCCGGCAGCAGAGAGTGTTGGGCCGCCGTCGCCTCGTTTGCGTCCGAGGTGATGGCGGCCAAGAGAGAGGCCCTGCGGGAGCGCGAACGCACGGGCCAAACATTGCCCCCCCGCAGGGCCGCGGGTAGGGGTCGTCGGCGCGCAATAGCCGGCGGCCCCGGCCCGCGAGGAGGCCACGCGCGACGGGTCAGGGGACCTGTCGCGCCCAATGTGGCGGACGACCCCTCGCCTAGTGTTCGGGCGAGGGGTGACCGTCCGACGGGGGGGCACGTTGCCCACCCCGTCGCAGTGAGCCCCCACCGCTAGGGGGCCCCCCGTGTCGGGTCGTGGTCATACCTGAGTGACTACCACGGCCCGGCAACGGGCGAGGAGGACACCGTAGGTTTAGTTGGTAGGCTGGGTCGAGAGAAATTTTACTCCCCGGGAGTCCAACACGACGTCCTTCGGCTGCCCCTGCAGTCGGGGGGTAAGTGCGTAGTGTAACATGAACAAAAAGTCATGAAGTGCTGACCCCGAATAATTGGGCAAGAGCAGGAAAATGAAAGAAGTCAGGAAGCAAAAATGCTTTCGACAAATGTGTACTGTTTATTAGACGAACAAATACACTTTACGGTTTGAACCATCACATAATATAAACTTTCAACTTGAACAGAGTTTAAATATACGTACATGCATGTGCTTAAACCAAGATACGTACAACAAAGTTAATTTGTGTGCGTCGTTGCGTGAAATTCGCAAAGGAAAAGGTTTAAACATAACACATATACGAGTATACTCTTGTACACATTGTAAACGTGCATTGCTTAGTAGCTGTCATTCTATATCATTATAAAAATTTATGACGAATCGAATTGTGATATTCTTAGCATTAAATTAAATAGTACATTATTTCATTAATATTTAATTCTGTGGACATCTGGATTTTGTACACGAGGTTACCGATATAGAGGGTTATTTTTCCGCCTCCTGCCCTGCCAGGCTACGTTGGTGCCTTGAGCTTTACCATAGCCCGGCGAGACCGATATGGAGGGTTGCATCTACAGAAATATTGCTGATAGTTGTATCGGCGAATCGTTGAATGGTTAGGTTAGTTTTGCGTAAATAGTACCTAACTATCTAAGTTGGTGATGAGTCTGATTCAGAAAGTCGTCTTGGTGCACAATGCCAGTAAAGAGGTTTCTTTCCCGTGAGGCTGCTTCACTCTGGCTTTATGTTGGCTTTCTTATCCAAGTAATTTTATAAAGTTCCTGTAAGCTTTAGATCCTATCAGTTCCCTTCATGTGCCTTATCTGTCAATTGTTATATATAGGCAAGATTTTAAACCAATAACATCTAGATTTGTATTTAATTTGAACCTTGTCCAATCCCGGACGTCGCCTTTAATTTTGATCAATTAAATAAACGTATCATGGCATATACCACTTAATAATGTATCATGAAATCTAAAATAAAATGAAACGTTAAATGTTACTTACAGAAATACGATAGGCGATAGCTTGAAGCGAATAAATACCCCCGGGAGCATACGTCTCGTATCTGAGTCTTATAATAAATGAAGTTTATCGGTCGTGTGAACACGACCTTTTTATTTAGAAGGCAGGTGGGGATTCAGTTCTTAGTAAAAGGTTAAGTCAGGAACGAAATGGGAGATACGAAGGGATTCTTAGAATCCATCAGATTCTAAATTGAAACATGACAATTTCGCTAGAAGAACACGGAAATAATTTTAAGGCCAAATCACAAAAGTATAGCTATAAGAAATTTTGTGAATCCAAACGTTTTATTTCTGTATTCAATTGCTATGCCACTTCAATGCACTTCTCATTATTGTTAGAACTAAAACTGAGAGCTCGGCAAAAAAAAACTGTAACAATTTAGCGGTACGAGGCAACTCCAATTTTCATCAAACGCAGTTCCGCATAAATCAAAATATATGTCATTGGCCACTGGTGTTTTAAAAGCCTGAATGCATATTTGAGTGATTACGGTGGAAATAAAAATTTATTAATTTAAAAACTAAAAAGTACTGTTTTGTTTTGTATTGCATTGTCTTCGGTCCTAACAAGCGTGCAAAACCAAAGGTAGACAGGAAGGAAGCTGATAAAAACTTGTTAAATAACAATACACAGATTCATGCATCATTTTCTATCGGCTTGCAAAATGTAACATCTATAATAAGGAATTTCTTATAAGTGTGGACAGAACAAGGCTACTAAAGACATGTTACCCTTTAAATAGTTTTTTAACACCCTTGCTCGTAAAGCTGATGTAATTTCACCGCTTTTAAATATGTAAAGCGGGTCATAGAAAAACGCGTGTGTTACCAAAGCAAATAGTTAAGTTATAATCCATACAAATTTCATAACAGTATTATTTGCCATTTCAAATATGGAACTGATCGCCGCCGCACGACTCGAGCAGCGCGCTGTTGCTATTCAAATTTCGAACTAATCGCCGCGCGGCGCCACCCAGTAGGCAGCGCTAGCGCGCTGTTAAAATGGCGGGAAAGCAACAGTGTGCATTCACAAATTGAGTTTATTTAATGTTTTTTTCTGTTTCCTCGCAAATGTGTTAAAAACGTCGTACGATATACGTGTGTATTGATTATAATTATAACATGCTCGGCTCAATTACGCCCTCGCCTTCGGCTCGGGCTGAAATTCCGCCTCGCATGTTATAGCTCGCATCTTAACGCATTAGTGCGTTCGTAATGTACTATAAATTAATAATTTAAATTAATAATTAATAAGCGAAACAAAAATGTAGAAAACCGTTATTGATGTCACCTACAAGTAAATAAAAGAAACACTTACATGAATATTTCTCAAAACAAAATATAAAGCAGAATTTCTATTTTATAAGGATTCTTTAACTACAATCATAAAAAATATATAGAGAGAAAGCACTTGAAAAATAAATCAATAGACTATTTGTTAGAAGAAAAACAGTTTTTTTTTCCTTTGTCATGGCCACTTGTGTCCAATTCTTTGTGATGGCCACCACTCACACCGTGGCAGATCGAAACTCAGTTAACATTTTACGAAAACCATGGTAACATCCTACCAACAAAACGTGACTATTTAGACTTAAAACTAAATAGTACATTAAAAAAATCTAACTATTCACATTTAAAAAAAATTATAGTTTTAAATAAATTAAATTATCATTTTTCTTGATTTTGTGACGGAAAAAATCTTATAGTTTATTTTAATTAAAATTTTTGTAATACGTATATGTAGACACCTATGTAAACATTAACTTTAATAAAATAATCAGAATAAAATTTTTGTCAACTATAAATTACCGATTCTTCCAAAATATTTACGCCTCAAACTAAATCCTATTTGATATATTTTTCTATATCGGTGTGATAGGAGGACTTGCCCCTTGCCCTATTTTTCTTGAAATAAACAGTTCAGTGAAAAGTCTTATCATTGTCTGCGATAATATCTGTCCGAAACACTGATGGTCTTAAGAAAAAAGGGAAAGTTTTGTCAAAAAATAATATTCTGGGATAAAATAAAATAGGATTAAACATGTACCACATTTGTATTTGGAAATAGTGCCTTTGAAGTATCTTTTGTTATCATCATAGAAAACATAATAGGAATGTGGATCTTAAAAGATAATGTTATTCGATATAACCTATACTTGTAACCGTAATATTTTAATTTTAGAAGTGGAAAGATTTGATCTGTAGGTTTTGGGGACTTGGTCGGCTAGTCTGCTGAGAAAAAGTACACTGCTTCAATCCTTGACAAATAAATGACATAAAATTATAATCATTACAAGCGAAAATCTACGGTTCGTAATTTTGTTAAAACAAATATTTTTATCATAAACGACAACAAATATTTTTAGTAACGCGTTTGTGATTTTATAAGAACAGCGGCCCGCCCCGGCTTCGCACGGCAGAAGGATACTTTATAGCGTTTTTTTAAAAAGATAGCATTATATTAAACATGAAAATGTTGCATTCAAATGGTGAAATAATCCAGTATTTTTCGAGCAAATTCAAATCTTTCCTCTTTATAAGGCTAGTATACAAAACATAAACATACAAAACATATTATAATTCCCGATTATAGTAATCCAGTACATCGAGTTATGACAAACAATGGTTTTGATTAACCCTTACGTTAACGATCTGAAACGTTCTGGGATACTTAAAGACCCTTAGATAGCATTGGAAGGGTTTTATGAAGACATCAAAACCAGACATTATTGTCAAAGTAAACTTGTACCTGACATCTATATAGAAGCAAAATTATACATTCATCTTATTAAAAGCTATTGGCAGCAATGTGAACCGAATTGTGAGCGCAATACGAGTCATGTTTTAATTATAGGTTGTAAAGTTATGTTGGTTATTATTACGAAATGGGATGCTGATTCTATCAAGTAATATTTAATTAGAGATGTAGATTGACGCTTGTAGTTGGTGAAGCTGTCCGCGTTTTGATGGGTGTGTTAAAATAATTTAAGGAATTTCACAATACAATACCACTTTACTTTATTTAATTAACATAGAATCTCTTCTCTTTCTCTCCAGCCCATTAACATCGCACTGGTGAGCACAGACCTCCTCCTCCTTTGGAAGGGATTATGGATTACTGTGCCGGGCTCACCGGGCCTTTTGGCTCAGGGTTTGTTTTCGAGTATTCCGTCACTCACAGAGGATGTTTTCTGTGTACAACATTCTTCAGTTGGCTTTTACAGCACTCTGGCAGTGAAAAGGGGTCTTCTTTTCATACAAACATTCACGTTTATAATAAGAAATAGTTTGATAGTTTAGCAGGATTAGCAGAGGGTAGGATAAGATAAAGAATTAATATTTTATTTTTATTAAAATATAAATAAGCACTTACAATTTAGATCTTGTTTTTTAAAGACAAATAGCAACGTACCTGAAACAAAATAATAATATACTCGTTAGCAAATATTATGTATTAGAAACATAGGAACAATCTAGATATCATTAAAAGAAACATAAATCTATATACCTGTGTTCAGCCCATCAGCGTTTTATTGTCGGGCACGGGCCACCTCCGTTTTGAGAGGGGTTTTGGTCTACTGAGCTGCGCTGTTCAGTGTTGTTATAGAGTTTAGGACCGAGTTCTAAGTCACTCAAAATGGGCGTTATCTGTTTATATCACAGGCTTATATCCATTAGCTGACTTTTAAAGCACAAATATGGGGTAGCGACACTTGTATACTTAATCCGTCGCCACACGGATGAATACGGATATAAAATGCCTCTATTATGAATTCAAATCCGGTAGTCGTACGTAGAGATTAGATCTGTTGTCAGGGCAACATGAGCTTTCCTACGAAGTGATAATTAGTCACACTGTAGCCGTACTATCCATGGCATTGTTAATTATCGGTTATCCATACTGATGATAGAAATTCAATTCCTATTCATTGAGCGAGATATTTCTGTGAATTTACTTGGCTAACAGTATTTTATTTAGATATAAAACCATATTATTCTGCGGATTTAGACGTGCATATTTGTTTTAAATTTTAGTCTGCCGTTACAGAATTTTTTTAATCATCATGGATTTGACGGGTATAATTGAGCTGTAAGGTGTCCTCGTCTGTGATCAGTTGTTACGCATTTAAATCCGAAAAAGTGGTTTAATTTGAATGAATGACTTGCGTGTTAGAAAATATTAGTTAGATCTTATAGAACAAAATTTACTAAATTCACAATGAAGAAAATCTTGCGGCTTTGTGCGTCACCTTTAACACAAAAATATTAGCTTATCGCGGGCCTTGAGCGTGGAGACTAAATGCACAAAATTCGAAATTTAAATTCCGTAACAAAGATAGCGTAACTAAAAATACTACACACTGCGCCAACGCCGTTTCGCTGTTCGCGCTGGTGACTCATGTCAGTTTTGGCGTTAGTTTTTATTTTATTGATATTTGATTGACAATCGCTATTTTATCATAATTACCATAAACAATGGACAGATGTAAGCATCAGTAGGTAAATAAGGATTATTAATCTTATTTTAGTTTATGGTAATTAGATTCTTGCATAAATAAAATAAATAAATAATTATAATTGCATAAGTTGATAAAAAATACTATGCAATAGCTTTACCGCGGCAGTCCCCGAGTGACACACGTCTTTTTTTTGTTTCTGAACTAAGCAAATATTTATTTTGCGTTACCAATGTCCGTATAAAAATATCTAGAGACCTTTAAACTACTGGCTAGGAAATAAAATAAGCATTCCATTTGAATTTTCGAAGTGCTATTCAAAAATCCTTGCAAAAATTTCATCTTCTTTCTACATTTTCTTTTACATTTCACACTAAAAGCAATATTGTGCCTCTATTCAGAACCCATAGGTGCTATTTGTTCAAATAAAATCGACTTATCTATTGAACCGTGCTGATATAACAAAGCGATTGTGTGACGCATTCTACTAGATATTGCATTTTTCTTAATATTTACCACTAGTTGTTATCCGCGAATTCATTCGTGTAGCATTTAGGAATTTTTCCCCGTTTTTGCAACATTTTTCGCTGGTCCTGAGTGACTACCATGGCCCGGCCAAAGGGCGAGGAGGAACACCGTGGGGTTTAGTGGGTAGTCCAGGTCCGTTTATGACCCGGGAGTCCCACACAAAGTGCGTAAATGCATTCCCCACGTAAAAAAAAATCATTTTTCACTGAGTCTTCGCTCCTATTGCTCGCAACTGGATTGTATTATAACCTTAAGTCTTTTAAAATAACTGGACTATCAAACACAAAAATAATTTGTCAATTCAAACCAGTAGTTTCCGACATTAGCGCGTTCAAACAAACAGAAAAAAAAACACTCTTCAGTATAAATAAAACCACTTTTACGGATTTAGATGCGTGTATTTGTTTTAAATTTTTGCTTACTATGTATTATAGGTATGTATTTACTGTTGTTTAAGAAAAGTGGTTTAACTGGAGTATATCCGTATTCTGGTACCCATAACACAAGCATATAAGCTTAGCACCAGTAGGGACCAGAGGACGTTGTGTGAAATGTCAATAATAAAAAAAATCTAATCTGTTCAAATTACTAATTCTTAAGCTACTTTATTACAATTACTAAATTCCTAGTACCTTCATAATAACATAGTGTATTATATGTAGATGTACTGTCAGAGATCTGACATCCGATAATAAACTTTGGAGACGAGACGTCTGACGTTAGTGTCAGCCTGTCGAGTCCACTATCATCTATAATGCCACAGTAATTGCGTAAAGTTGAAAGTTATATACACACTTCAAATACTAGGACCAATGCTATGCAATAAATAAAAATAAATTGCTATCGTGATGGATTTTTTATTTTTTTTTCTTCTTACCCTTAACGTGCCAGGGTATAGTTGCCTTGATTCTAGCCATGACCCAGCGAAGGATGGCCTCGGGGTTCGACTTCGTGGGGGGAAAGGTGCACCCTTCGGAGCACTCGGTGAGAGAGAGGCCATTAGATGCAGTCGTATTCAGGTCTGTTTTATTAAAGACAAGTTCGCATATAAATTCTGGGTGCTAATTCCAAAATAAAAGACGAATACAAGGGTCACATGCAATTCGCAAAGGTCAGTAATAAATAAAAACGTGAAAGAAAACAGACTCGATCTGATAATCGGCAATCGAGTCGGTCCATTTGACAGGAGGTGTGTCGCCATAACTCATGAATAGCCCCATCTTTGAACATGTGTTCTGCCAATTTATCATTATAACGTATAAGAATTTATCTGATATCTTTATCTATGTGAATCTCTTTAGTCAGTATTTGTTTCATTGTGTAAGATCAATTGCAGTTTTTTAGATATGGAATTCTAAAATAGATATTTTTTTATAAAATTATAATTCTAACGGATATATACGCGTATGTTTGTTGTTGACTGAACAGTCTCCGGAACATCAAATGAGATAAAATTTAAAACAAATATAGGCGTCTAAATCTAGTTAGAGAATATATGAGTTTTATTGATATTAAACTTACGCGATTTGAACTCATAATTTGTTAATATTACCGGGACTATAATCACGTATATAAACGTCGGGAGCATAGATGAGTTTTGCTAAACGTTTCATTCAGAATGAAACTTACATTAAGTGCCACAGAACTCTCTCTATTTCTCTCTCCATTAACGTCTCATTGTTGGGCACGGATCTTGGGATATATAATCCCTCCCAAAGTGGGACGGATTATATTATACTATGCCGCAATGACCAGGCTCGTTGGCACAAGGTTTATTACGAATTTTCCTATCTCAAATAGAGGATGTTAACTGTGGAATTCCTTTAGCTGGCATTTACAGCACCCTGGTGAAGAAATTGGATTGGATTGCATTGGATGCAAGCGGCATAGGACCGCGCATTGTGGCGTTCTATGGGGGAGGCCTATGTCCAACAGTGCATGGAGAGAGGCTGATGAATGGATGGATGGGGAGGAAATGGGGTGTTGAGATTTGTATTCTTAATCTGTCATCACTCAGACAATTTATACCACTGGTATTTTCACTTCTAATAAAGAGATTTTAAAAGCACTTCTAAAGAACGCTGCACACTGTGATAAAATGAAAAATATCGAGAACAAAAATTGTTACTTCTTTTTGTTATTTCCTTCACAAATATCGGTCAGTGAGAGGATTTTAAAAAGTATAAAAGTAAAGTATTGCGAGCGAGTGTTGCACGGAGATTGCAGTGTGACGTCTAAAGGTACTGTTGGCCCCACTTGTACTGTCCGCATTATTCTGTAAGGCGATTTACTTTAGAACATTCTTGTAGTATTTTGAAAAGAATTCTTTACTCTTTTAAACTTTAAGAACTCTTTATTCTTAAGAAATAATTTACAACTGAACAAACGGCGTGTAGAGTAATGAAAACCAGAGCAATTTAATTGCAAATATATTCAAACATAAACGTATAATGTTTAAGAAATAATTGACTTATTAAAAACTTTATCAGGGAACATACAAAAGAAAGACACTAGCTATTCTTTATATATACGTAAAATATCAAATCACTGCACACACTTTTCCGCATAATCTATCCTTACTCCGACTCTCAACCTCTATTCAATCTGTGTACCCAATTTAATACAATAAAGCCGTTTCGGTAGTTTTAGCGTGAAAGAACAAAAGACAGACAGAATAAGATCTAATAATATAAGATAATCTTATATATAAAATTCACGTGTACGGTAACTAACACTGTGTGTTAGTTACCGTACTCTTCCGAAAAGGCTTGACCTATTTTTATGAAATTTTACATGCATATTCAGTAGGTCTGAGAATCGGCCAACATCTATTTTTCAAACTTTTTTTTTTAGTATGGCAAAAAAAAAATTTTGCCGGGACAGCTAGTATTAGATAAAATTCAGCTATTTTAGAAAGCTTTCATAGTAGATAGTAATTTCAACCTCAATACATACATCATTATGAACAATACCAATACAAACCCGATAGATATATATACTTAATTTCGCAGACTCTGTGTTTAATAAATATGATAATGACAGCAAACCATGCAAGAATAGATGTATCTATAATTATATTTCACTCTTTATTGTTATTTCCAATAACCTATATGTGTATTGTTTTATGTATTCTACTTATGTATAACTAGCGGCCACCCGCGACCTCGTCCGCGTGGGTTTCGGTTTCCGCCGTAAGAATCTCATTTTAATAATTAAAAATATTCATATATAGACGCACTGCAGAGCCCTAATCATAGACCTATAGGTAGGATTTTTTCATACTTACACACACTTATCCTCACATTCTAGACATTTTCACACATAATCTTTATCAATAAATTGTAGCCTATGTGTTATTCTGATGTATAAGCTACATTATTGTAAAGTATTATTAAAATCCATTCAGTAGTTTTTGCGTGAAAGAGTAACAAATATCCAAACATCCAGACTCACAAACATTCACATTTATAATATTAGTAGGATGGTAGGGTACACTACAAAAAGACGAAAAACTTTATTCCGAAAGTCACAAATACGAATTTCATAATTAATGATCCTGGCATAGTTATTGCGACATAAAACCAAAATAAAATAATGTCCTTTAACCAAAATATACGCGTCTTAATTCGCAACATAATATTTTAATTGAACAAAATAAAATTTTACTTAATTAAATTTTATAAAATTTCAATCAACACCAAACAACAAAAACAGTCTATTATTAAAAAATAACAAAGCGACTTCCCTTAATTCTTTGATAAACTAAACGAATGCTAGCTCTTTTCTTCATTAAAGAATATCTTAATTGAATCTATTGCTTCTCTTTGAAGATAAAACTTAAATAAAAAACACGACGGTAGCTTTCGAATTTGGGGATTCTGTGGAACAATAAAACGATAGAGATAGCATATAAGCCACTACAAACGACATATTACGAAATATTAATATAGCGAGACAGAGACAGATCTATATAGAAAAGAGACGTGGCAAAAAAGAGACACTATGGTCACGGGGTGTAACTGGAAAGTCTCTGAAACGTCAACCTAAAATTTATAGCAAATATACGCGTATAAATCCGTAAACAGTGATTCTGTTTTAATAATAAACCTTAATAGTTATTTAAAATGCTGCCCGAAATCACTATACCACGCGAACGAAGTCGCAGGCACAGCTAATATATAAATATACCGAGATATATCTATACTTATGACGTCACCGACAGATATATATATATCTCTTTCTCACCTCGCCTTTTTTCTATATACATCTGTCTCTTTCTCGCTATATTAATATACGAGGGGAGGTCCAAAAGTTCGTGGAATGAAAGGGTTTTAGTAAAAATGAAACAGTAAATTTATTTTTCCTTTTCAATATAATCACCCTTAAGCTGAATACATTTATTAGATCTATGAATTAATTTTTCTAAACCATCGTAAAAATATTTTTTATCTTTTCCCTCAAAATGAGCCAAAATTGCCTCCTTTACCTCATTGTCGTCGGAAAATTTCCTTCCCCTTAAGTCTTTTTTTAAATTGGGGAACAAATAAAAATCACTTGGGGCCAGATCTGGACTATAGGGTGGGTGGACTAGTGATTCGAAGCCATGCGTGTGTAGAGCAGCCATTGCAACTTTGCTCTTGTGAACCGGCGCGTTGTCTTGCAAGAGCAACACGCCCTTGGTCAATTTTCCCCGACGTTTTTCTTTGATGGCATCCTTTAATTTTTCTAGTATTGTTGCGTAGTATTCTCCGGTTATGGTCCTGCCCTTTTCTTTATAATCAATCAGTATTATCCCCTCACAATCCCAAAAAACAGTAGCCATCAACTTTCCAGCCGACTCCGACACTTTGAATTTCTTTGGCGGTGGTGTCCCCTTTTTATGCCATTGCATGGACTCTTGTTTGGACTCAGGCTCAAAGTGATGAACCCATGTTTCATCGCCGGTAACAATTCGCTCCAAAATCGGTCCAGGATCGTCGCCACACAACTCCAAAAAATGTTTTGACGCTTCGACGCGCTGCTGTTTTTGAAGCGGCGTGAGCATTCTCGGTACCCATCTTGCACTGACTTTTGTCATACCCAGGTGGTCATGTAGGATTCGCAAAATGGTGGTATCTGATACTCCAACTAATGCAGATAACTGTTTTTTCTTCAAACGGGTGTCCTCCAGTACAATTTTTTCCACCTTTTCGACGATGTCTGATGTGGTGGCCTCAACTGGCCTTCCTGAGCGGGGGTCGTCTTCAATCGACTCCCGACCATGTTTAAAAAGACCATGCCACTTGTAAATCATTGATTTACTAGGGCACTGTTCCCCGTAAACAGTTTCCATTTCATTCAAAATGGTCTGAGCGTTCTTTCCTTGCTTGGTAAGGAATTTAATGACCGCACGGTGTTCAATTTTCTCCATAGTTTCAGTTTTCTTCCGGATTGACGTGTTTAGCAGGCGAGTGTTCGTAAACGAATGACGCAATAGGGCTGAAACTCCATTTATATACTAATTATGAGTCCCCAATTAGTATGACACTAAGCGAGCGCCCCTATCCCCACTCCATCCCCTCCATTCCACGAACTTTTGGACCTCCCCTCGTATGTATACTAGCTGACCCGGCAAATGTTGTTTGTCCATACTAAAAAAAAAAGGTTTGAAAAATAGATGTTGGCCGATTCTCAGACCTACTGAATATGCATGTAAAATTTCATAAAAATCGGTCCAGCCGTTTCGGAGGAGTACGGTAACTAACACTGTGACGCGTGAATTTTATATATTAGATTAATATGGCGTTTCTGACGCCCTTGTTTGTTAGCTTTGATATTTGATGTATTTGACAAGTAAGACTCACTCAATCTATATTCTACAAGTTTAATTTGTTGAACAAAAGACGTTATTATTACCACTTGGACATATTTTATACGATTCCTTCCATTCAAATGAGATAACATATGCCTTACTCTTTTCCGTCTACAAGGTTTTCCTAATAGTTTTCACATTATAACCTTTTAGCCCACTTTACCTACTTCTGATGGACCCACTTAATATTTATATTATTAATTTAATACACATACTTGCATAATTATACTGCATAACTGTCTATAACATTTTTTTAAATAAATATTCACGGACATTTCACACAGCGTCCTCCGGTCCCGAGCTAATCTTAAATATACTTGTGTTATGGGTACCAGAATAGGGTACTACATATACAAATTTTCTTTTGTAAATACATACTTAAAATAAATAGAAACACCAGAAGCAGAACAAACACTTGTATGACATTTATAGACTTCACACAAACGATGATCCCGTGCAGAAATCGAATACGCAAACTCGTTTAAATGACATTTCTCACATACTACTAATCTTCGGACTCAAAGTAATTGCAAAAAACAAGATAATCTTAAGCTCAACGGTGACATAAAGCATCTCAATAGAATGTGATGAATAAATACGTGAAAAGACATGATGAAATTTCCCGAAAGTGGAGCATCCTTGAATGGTGAGTAGCATTAAAGCGAGATGTATAAACAAACGGACACAAAGTTCTTAGCTCCGTGCGACTTACGTAAGAACTAGAATAGAAACGAGAAACGATAAAGGAAGAGCATCTTTTGAATTTGAAAGTTAGTCTAATTTTAAGTATAAATATCCATTGGTACCGGATTCTACAGGTATAATTGAACTTTTATCTATATATCAGCCCTTTTCCGTCCACTGATGGACAGAGGCCTCCCCCATAGATCGCCTCAACGCGCGGTCCTGTGCTAACTGCATCCAGCTGGACTGTCGTTCAAGAGGTTGCGGGTTCGACTCCCGCTCGGGACAATCATTTGTGTGATATTTATAATTTTCATACAAATGTTTGTACTGTGACTGGGTGTTTCTATATATTAAAGGTATGGATTTGCAAAAAAAAAAAGTTAATGTATTCTATCCGTATTCTGGTACCCATAACACAAGCAAATAAGCTTAGCTTGAGACCATTTATTATTCATTTATATTATTCTTCATTCAAGCTCTTGAAAATCTATTACTATGATATTAACGCTCTAAAGTAAATCATATTATTATGTAGATAATATATATACCGGTATTGGATATTCTCCTTCCATATTGATGTCGGATCTAAACAAATGACTTGTAGCCTGAAGGCATGTACGCCGAGTTGATTGGAGATCGATAATAGAATTCCAAGTATAGGTATTCAATTTTCAATTAAACTGAAGGGAAAACAATACTGAATTCTATATCAAAAGCAGGGGCGTAGCATGCCTTGGTGGGGCCCCGTATAAAAATCTATTTGGGGGGCCCTTCCGAAGGGTAAAGATTTCTAACAAAAGAAAAAAAGCGGTGCATAAAATTTCTGAAATAATAAAAAATTGGAAAGTTATTATAAAGTTTTGCTTACGCACGTTGGGGGCCCCCCTGGCCTGGGGCCCCCGTATAATTGATACGGCTGATACGGCGGTAGCTACGCCCCTGATCAAAAGGTAATTTATCCATACTATTAATTAAGAGGTAAAGTTTGTAACATGTACTAGTATGTAAGGGGTAATCTATGAAAGTAATGGTCAGTTATATTACTTTCAGGGATTATCGTCCTAAGAATTTTGTCACTAATAGGAAGCTACGGTCTCCGAGAAAGGTATAGGCTATATATTATGACGGGCTTCGTGGTCTAGTGGTTCATGTAACGGACTACCGCTCAAGAGGTCGCGGGTTCGATTCCCGCTCGGGACAATCATTTGTGTGATATTTATAATTGTCATATAAATGTTTGTACTGCGTCTGGGTGTTTCTATGTATTATAAGTATGTATTTACAAAAGAAAAGTAGTATATGTATTCTATCCGTATTCTGGTACCCATAACACAAGCATATAAGCTTAGCGTGGGACCAGAGGAGTTTGTGTGAAATGTCCATGAATATTTATTTATTTATTTATTATATATTATGTTAACATAATCTCTGTCTAGCCCATTAACGTCCCAATGTTGGACACTGGCCACCTCCACTTCGGAAGGGTTTGTCTTCTACTATGCCACGCTGACTAGGCTAGGCGTGTCGGCAGAGGGCTTAGTTTCATATTTTCCGTCTCTAGCAGTTAACTGCTTTTATTATCCTTGGCTGGCTCTTACAGCACTCCGGGGAAGAAATGCGGTGGTAACTCTTGTATTCCCACACGGACAGGATATAGTGATTGGGAATTGGCAATATACGAAGTCGCAGGCAACAGCTAGTCTTATATACTAAGGCTCGTTTGTAAGGATACGATAAATCTATTTCTTCTCATAAATGAAACGCTTGTAACTTTATAATTATTTTAATTCCAGAATAAATATGATTTGTTCTCATAAATTAATATTATACCTGATACCGTCCATGGTGACATTTCCATAATATCTTTATTAACTTTACATAATTCCTTTTACGTTTATTCTTTATTTATTTTGCAATTATTCGTTTTCTAATATCCTTTGTACATATCCTGGATTGATAATTGTTATTTAATGAAATATATTTAATATGTTTAAGTAAACATGTCAAAATTTTGATGTTTGTCAATTGTCATAAATTTAATGTTATTTCTTTACTCTATGTAAAACTACGGAGTTTCTAAGTACTATGAATCATTTTACCTAAGATACTGGCTGATTGCTAGAATATTCTAGTATCGATGTTTATTTTTAAATTATTTAAATTTATAGATGGAAGACGTAAAAAATAGGGAAGGCGACAGTTCGAGTTTGGTCTGGGTCGAGGATCGAGTGGTAGTTGCTGGCAAGATTATCTGAAAATCTTTTACGCCTAAGTGTGATCCAAGATCTCATCTAATAATTGGAGTCGCCGAGTTCGCCGACCAGGCCTAAAATAATTTATAAACTCAAGTATATTATTATACAGATTCCACCTACCGGACTTGGAGGGACAGTCCTGACCTGGTGACGGGTCTCCTGTTGCGGCCGTCAAAGCACGGCCAACTCTTCCACGGAGAACTAAGTGTTTTCTTTTTCCCTTTTCTTTCGTAACTCGCGAGTGGAGTGACTTTTAAAGTACTTTATTTGTTTGTGCAGTTTTCTTCATAGTGACAGCAGTGATTTAGGGACAATAGTGATTCAGGGACCAATAAATTAAACTTTCTTTCACCTTTTTTTTGTTTCATTACAGTGGCGCCTCAACTGGGTGAACTCACCCCAACTCTCAAAATTCCAAATTTCGGCTTGCTCAAGCCTGGTGTTATTTTTTTGGCATCGTATTTGACATTTTTAATTTGTTTAACTCTCATCTATCATTCTATTAATAACATTGTGTCGATAAATATTATTTTGAAATAGATATTTTCTTTTGTAATTTCAGACTCTAATCTTAACTGTCCGGTGGTAATCTGGCAGGGGAGAAGTCTGTTGTGTGACTGTGCAGCTTGTGCGGTTTTGCAGCGAAAAGTAATAAAATACTACGCTACAACTTATAAATCGCAGTTTGAACTAAATACCTTAACCTGTGAGACATGGCAGGATTCTATTTCAGTGCAAAATTAGCACCAAAATTTATCAAATGCACAGTTGTGGAAAAACTTTCTCCACTCGTCTATATATTGCAGGACAGTAAAGGTGCAAAGTCAAAATGGCATATTAAGGACTTAAAATTGTAACTCTGTAACTACTTTTACGTTTATAATACTCATGTGTAATTTTTTTTTTTATCAAATTTTTCTGTTAATTTTATGTTAGTAAAAATGTACTTTAACTTATTGTGTTTTACAGATAAGTAATGAAGAGAGGGAGCTTGTAACTATGAGATCTGTCCACATCTAAGTATATAATAAAGCTAAAAAGGTATGTTTTCAAATTTCTTTAAAATTAACTCTAGTGGACAGATGTCACTAACTTTCAAGCTCTAAATAGGTATCGATGCTGTTGTTCCTAAATTTAATACTTAGTTAATTTTAGTTGCGAAGGGATATGTACAATGATTGCCTTAATATACTGAACCAATTTTATCTTATCCTTACATATTATATTTTTTTGGTATTTCTTTTATGGACGTTATAGGGCCATTATATTTAGACTTACTTTAGGTATAGGTTTACAATATAGTGCAGGCGGTTCAGGTATGGTTAGAGTGTAGTTGCCATTGGATGTGAGTAACTACCTCGCTTTTTTTTAATGGTGATGAATGCAGTATATAAATATATATCTATCTTTAAATATTATTATAGGAATGAAAGATGAATAATGAATGTGATAGCCATTAACCTTTAACGTGTCACTATTTGTTATACCAAGCTTTAAGGGGAGTACTTACTACATAAAGACCCTAGGTGTCTGTAATTTTTCTATTTGTCTCTTAGGATCTTGTAGCCATCGGAGCTATGAGGTAAACTAGGCCTACTGCTAGGTATGCTAAGCCTGCTGATAGGTATTTCTTCTAAAAAAAAAAATCAAAATGTTGTGAGGACATTTTAATTTTTTTTGCCGGGTTGTTGGGGAAATGTAAGGATACGATAAATCTATTTCTTCTCATAAATGAAACGCTTGTAACTTTATAATTATTTTAATTCCAGAATAAATATGATTTGTTCTCATAAATTAATATTATACCTGATACCGTCCATGGTGACATTTCCATAATATCTTTATTAACTTTACATAATTCCTTTTACGTTTATTCTTTATTTATTTTGCAATTATTCGTTTTCTAATATCCTTTGTACATATCCTGGATTGATAATTGTTATTTAATGAAATATATTTAATATGTTTAAGTAAACATGTCAAAATTTTGATGTTTGTCAATTGTCATAAATTTAATGTTATTTCTTTACTCTATGTAAAACTACGGAGTTTCTAAGTACTATGAATCATTTTACCTAAGATACTGGCTGATTGCTAGAATATTCTAGTATCGATGTTTATTTTTAAATTATTTAAATTTATAGATGGAAGACGTAAAAAATAGGGAAGGCGACAGTTCGAGTTTGGTCTGGGTCGAGGATCGAGTGGTACTTGCTGGCAAGATTATCTGAAAATCTTTTACGCCTAAGTGTGATCCAAGATCTCATCTAATAATTGGAGTCGCCGAGTTCGCCGACCAGGCCTAAAATAATTTATAAACTCAAGTATATTATTATACAGATTCCACCTACCGGACTTGGAGGGACAGTCCTGACCTGGTGACCGGTCTCCTGTTGCGGCCGTCAAAGCACGGCCAACTCTTCCACGGAGAACTAAGTGTTTTCTTTTTCCCTTTTCTTTCGTAACTCGCGAGTGGAGTGACTTTTAAAGTACTTTATTTGTTTGTGCAGTTTTCTTCATAGTGACAGCAGTGATTTAGGGACAATAGTGATTCAGGGACCAATAAATTAAACTTTCTTTCACCTTTTTTTTGTTTCATTACACGTTAAGAACGAGTCTAGATATAAAATCTTCAGCCAGACATAATATCTGCAATGAATGGCGTACGAGGCGCCAAGGATTATCTTAACGTATAATAACCGCTATTATAGGCAGAGAATCGAGACAGAAAATTTACCAAGCTGTCGAAGTATAATTACAGAGGAGTAGGCAATAAAAGTGGCTAATGCTAGATGCAACTGCATGTTATAAACTGTAACATAGGCAACTCCATTTTATCAATGTGTAGGATTTCGGCAATCAGTTCTTTACAACTACCGAAGGTCTGCAAATTGGTATAAAGTTTAATTTTTACAGAGAGTTCTCAAAAATATCGAAAAAAAAATTCTAAATATGAATATTTAACTTCTACTCTTTACACTTCTACACTTTAAAGTCCCATTATCCGGCATGGGCCCTCTCGAGATCCGATCTACTTATGTCAAACTGACCAGGTGTGTTGGCATAGCGTTTCGTTTCGAATATTCCGTATCCCTCAGAGGACCTTATCTGCTTATATTATCCCTTAACTGGCTCTTTTTTTTTGAGTTGTGGCTAATCAGGCTCTATCCGCCTAGTATCACTGCGACCAGATTGATCTATTGTGATCGCCACTTTCTATAGTTCTTGGTCCAAGCCCCTTGCCCTGAAGAACTCCAGGATTGTTTTGGCTCCAAGAAGTTTGATCTCTTCCGGGTGCATGACATGCTTTCCCAGAAGGGAGCAGCGTGTGCGCATCACTGCGGGGCAGTCAGTGAGAATGTGAATAGGTGTTTCCTTCTCCGTTTGGCAGAGTCTGCACATCCCATTGTCACCCAGCCCCACTGTCCGCACATGCTTGTTTAAACAACAGAGTCCAGTAAGTATTCTTACTAGCATTCGCAGATTGCTCCTGCTTAATGCCAGGGCTTCTGAAGCAGCCTTTAAGGTAAAGGGTCTTATAAGAGCCTTGGAGTGTTTCAATCCGGAGTACTGTCTCCAGAGTTGAATAGTTGAGCGAAGGCAGTCTGCTTTAAGGGTCAGCCTGGCCAGACTTTTGGGTATCCACAAAAGGGTTCAGGACCAAACTGTACGCTTTTAGCTCCTGCCCGTGCTAGTTCGTCGGCTTTTTCATTGCCTTCGATCCCAGCATGTCCTGGGACCCACCGTAAAATTACTCTGTTTTTTGCACCCAGAGTATTTAATAGTTGCCTGCAGTTCATGACCAACTTCGAGCTAAGAATCTCAGAAGATAAGGCCAGGAGAGCTGCCTGACTATCTGAATGTATGTAGATTGTATGATTGAGGTAGCTACTGCACATTCTATGATGGCGTACACCTCTGCTTGGAATATAGATGAGTATATTCCTAAGTTTACACTAAGTGCTCTTTTAGGAGCCTCACCATATTAACTGGCTCTTACAGAACACTGGAATAGAAATGGGGCGGTGAGCATTGTGATATTAATCCGTCAGCACATGGATTTTCAAATTAGCTATACTTATTTATACACTCATTTATCTAAGTATCTATAACAAATATTTAAGTGCTGGTTTAATAAGAAAATCCCCCTCACACGATGGTACCAATTCTACATGCACAACTAAACGTAACTAAAAATGGAAACAACTATGGCGTATTATAATTAATTGGCTATTTTGTTAAACAAACATACAAATTTTTTTATAAAAAAGTTTTGATAACATACAATTCGGTATTATTGACATTGTCAATTTTGTTTTTTTGTTAAAAATAAAAATATTTATTTGCAAAACACGTGTAGGTTCTGCTAATAATACAATGCATTGCTTATAATAGATCTTAAATACATATCTAATTAGATTCAACATGTTCAACCATGGCATGGTGTACAGATATAAATAAGGTTACTATCATTATACAATTCTTTTAATTTAAAATTTTCTGCGTGCAGCACTTTAGTTGTGGATGTAGAATCGGTACCACCATCTATTAATAAATATAATCCTGAATAATCCATCGTACAACTAATTACAAAGCAACATTACCTGCTTCATTATTGTGGTAAAGTGCGCGCGGGCGCGGATTCAATCAAATTTTATCACGATCTTAGTCAATGGAGCTAAGGCACATCAAAAGGTGCACTTTAATGGGTAATGCCATGAAATTGTGATAAATGGATATGGCACATAAATATGCCTCGTGGTGGAGTGGTTTATATAACGGACTGCCGATCATGAAGTCTCGGGTTCGATTCCCGGTCAGGACAATCATTTGTGTGATGTTGTTAATTGTCATACAAATGTTTGTACTGCGTCTGGGTGTTTATTATGTATTATAAGTATGTATTTACAAAAGAAAAGTAGTTTATGTATTATATCCGTATTCTGGTACCCATAACACAAGCATAATAAGCTTAGCTTGGGACCAGAGGACGTTGTGTGAAATGTCCATGAATATTTATTTATTTTATTTATACAGTACAAAGTAATTTCTACACTCCTAAATAATTTTTAATAGTCAAGGTAAAGAAATAAAGTTGTAGTATGAAATACTATAAAAGTTGCGTGTGCGCGGCAGAGAAAATCGGTTAATGGCAATGACTGAAATTATCGAGAAATAATAGGAAAACAAGAAAAGTTTTTGATATAAAAAGTATATGTAGAATTTAGTATATGTAGAAAAATAAATAATATTTTATGTAATATAAAAGCGGAGTTAAAAGCTAGATAACATTATTTCAGACATATCCTCTCCCATTTCTAATCGTGCCATCTAATAATTAGTATCCCACACTGTTGTTCTCCATGGAATTCATTTATGGAACAGACGCCGAGTTTCGACATTTTAAAAGACCTAATTAATCACACCAAATTATTTGAAAAAAAAAGACAAATGTCTTTCAATAGAATATTAGTGTTTACCAAAATAATATATATCTAGAAAAGATGAATGGACTATGTAAATAAGGATATGAAAGAAAGAGGAGTTAACACATATATATGAAGTCTGATAGAAGACTTGCAGAAAAACACATATTGTGCCGACCCCAAATCATGGGAAAAGGGGAAAAAGGTAAGAAAAATGATGATCAAATGTTTAACATGCGTTAAAAACATAATGCCTTATCCATTCTATTAGGCGAGCCTGTCCAAAGCTGTTCTGGTGCCTGTTCGGCGAGTTAGATACGATCTGTAATGGAGGTGTTGTAACAGCTAGATATGTTCATTGTACACCACTCATTAGATCTTCGATGATAACTCAAGCGTTACCTGATTAAATCTATTACTTGCAAAAACTCACTTTGAATTGATCATAACAGATAATAAATCTTTATATATATAAATCTCCTGTCACGATGTTTGTCCGCGATGGACTCCTAAACTACTGAACCGATTTTAAATTTGATTTACACACCGTGTGCAATTCGATCCAACTTGAAAGGATAGCTTATATTTAAATTTATAGACGCAGTATTGTTTTATTGCAAATTATTGGTCTACCCCTAACATTTGTATGGCAAAACAACGTTTGCCAGGTCAGCTAATAATAATATAATAATACATATTATCCTTGTAATATAATCGCTGTTATGCAAAAACTTTTAAGTATTTCGTCTTCATTTCTAGCTCTTTCTTTCTCCAGTCCATTAACGTCCCACAGTGGGTACAGGCCTGATCCGCTTTGGGAGGAATTATGGTCTACGTTGCCGCGCTGACCAGGCGTAGAATTTATTTTCGAGTGTTCTAGCCCCCTGGGTAGGAAAAGGATTGGCGATAATTGTATTCTTAATTCGTCACCACACGGACTCTATAGTTAACTAACGTTGCTGTAAGATTTTAGCTATATCTTTTTTCTGGCAATAATATTTGTAGTCAAAACAAATATTTATTTAACAATAAACATCGAAAACAAACGTTTCTTTTAGAAACGGCAAAATAAATGAACCCAATACAATTGTTACCAGCCAAGGAACAATTCTAGTCAGATCTTGCCAAGACATTTCTTAGTCTGTTTGTCATTGTTACTATTCATATTTCGCGAGTTCATCCATGCGGTTAAGCGTGAATCGACGTCAGATCTCGACTTGGCACAGTCTCTTTATATTTTTCAGATTTTCCATTACTAGACATTATTGAAGCTTGTTGAATGGAAACTTCGTTTGAGGTTGATTTATTTAAAGCTTGGAAAATTTGTTGTTTCATACAAACATGAAAGAAACAGTCAAAATGCCCTACATTTATATATAATAAACTAGCTGTCCCAGCAAACGTTGTTTTGCCATAAATTTGTTGTAACATTTAGGGGGATGAAAAATAGATGTTGTCCGATTCTCAGACCTAACGGATATGTACCTGCACAAAATTTCACGAAAGTCGGTCGAGCCATTTCGGAGGAGTATAATTACAAACACCGTGACATGAGAATTTTATATATTAGAAGGTAAAGAAAATAAATAAATATTCATGGACATTTCACACAACGTTCTCTGGTCCCAAGCTAAGCTTATATGCTTGTGTTATGGGTACCATAATACAGTTAGAATATATTTATACTACTTTTCAATACATACTTATAACATAATATAGTAAATAAAATATTTCTAATGAAATATTTTGATTACTGCTGAAGGAATTAAAATACTTAACGACCGATTTCAATCGAAAAATGTCTCACTTACTCATTTGCTTAAACGCATTTGCTATGATTTAGACTTAGACAAAAATTGCGTAAAATTGTAGTTTATTATGATCAGAATTTTATAATGCATGTCGGTAACGCAAAACAACAGATTATATCCAAACATTATTATTAAAAAAAATTTATCCGACTTCATGAGACTACCTCGGTAGTCTCTATGATTATTTAAATACATAATATGTGAAAACAACGTTTGTACCTTTGAAATTTGAGAGTTTTACTCGATTTCTTAGGTGATAACCATAAGATCCTGACCAGGCAGCGAACGGGACAACACGTAAGCGCCAGCTTTCAAATAAAAGAAAATCATTAAAATCGCTTCGCCCCAGTAGTTATGAGGTATAGGACATAATAATTTCCTTAGTTCAAAAACTAAAAAACACGCTTGAAAATCCTGAATATATTTTTAAATACTTGCAATGATATCGGTCCTAGATATGTATGCAAAATTTCAAATCAATCGGACGATTGCAAGTGGGTGAAAATCGCGTTAAAAGATTCCGTTACATATGTAACGGAATCTTTGTTCGGTATGTATCTATCAATGTATTATCTAATATATAAAATTCACGTGTCACAGTGTTAGTTACCGTACTCCTCCGAAACGGCTTGACCGATTCGTCTCAAATTTTACATACATATTCAGTAGGTCTGAGAATCGGCCAACATCTATTTTTCAAACCTTTTTGTTTTTTTTTGTATGGCAAAACAACGTTTGCCGGGTCAGCTAGTATTAATATATATTAATATAATACATACATATACATACCGAACTTATAAAAGCGTGTTAAAAAAATGCAGACGAATTGAGAAACTCCTCTTTTTTAAGTCTGTTAACCATCATTCATTTACAACGGTATCAATATCTCTCTCTCCAGCCTATTAACGTCCCACTGTTGGACACGGGCCTCTTCCACTTTGGAGGGGTCTACTGTGCCACGCTGACCAGGCGTGTTGGCACAGGGTTTAGTTTCGAGTTTTCCGTCTCTCACAGAGGATATCATCTGTGTAAAATATCCCTTAGTTGGCTTTTACAGCACCCTGGGGAGGAGATGGGGTGGTGACACTTGTTTTCTTAGTCAGTCACCACACAGACAATATCATTATCATTCCTCTACCATTCGGTATCAATATCATTCCTCTATAAATAGTTTATTCAATTCATAAAATAGCTTTACAAAATTTATACATAATAATAAGCATTTTATACATAAAGTATACACACACATAACTCTTAAACTGTTCACAAATGCAGCGACATTTTTCACAAGTGCACGTACATGTTACCTTCGAACTATGCTTCTAACATTTAGATGTGACTAAAATAACTTATTAAACGGAGCATAAAATTGGACAACTGCTTCTAGACACAATGTTTATATGTGTTTTGGAGGTAAAGTATCTACTTTATCGTATCGGTAAAGTATCCATCTGGATAGATAGATAGATAACCCCTTATATGTGCATAATAAAAATATAATGATTAGATAAATATATAAATATTCATGGACATGTCACACATCGTCTTCTGATCCCAAGCTAAGCTTATATGCTTGTGTTATGGGTACCAGAATAGGTACGGATAGAATACATTAACTACTTTTCTTTTGTAAATACATACTTATAATACATAGAAAACACCCAGATGCAGTACAAACATTTGTATGACAATTTTAAATATCACACAAATGATTGTCCCGTGCGGGAATCGAACCCGGGACCCCGTGATCGGCAGTCCGTTACATGAACCGCTCAACCACGAGGCTCGTCATTACTTTAGTACTATGTAAAATTAAAAACAATAATAAAGTTAATGATGTACAGTAATTGCATATAAGTATTTTAATTATGTATGATGCTATGACTTGCAGTTTCTTGAAAGATTACGAGACCAATACAAATTCTACTTGTTTCTAGCAAATCCCATCGAGTAGTTTTCGGAGAGTTGAAACAATCAAGTGTGCTATTCGTTGCCAAATTTTACAAATGCATTTCGCCACATCACTGCGAGTTCTGTATACAGATACTTGGAGTGTTCATAGAGAATATTGTTATTACCTATATGAAATTAAATTTGATATTACAGACAAGGATGTTATACCAGTATGTACTAAAATAAATGGATAGATTACTCTTCATTCCACAGATATCTTCATATTCACATTTAGAAAACGAAATATGAGAGAATAAAAAATAACAAATGCGTCTTTGTCTCTTTCAGTTTGACCCACAGCAGTTTCTATTTCCTTCCTTTACAGCCATACGTCCCACTGTTAGGCAAGGGCCTTCTTCACTTAGGTATTTTATCTATTTGTACCGCGCTGACTTTAATTTCGAGTTTTCCTTCTCTTGCAGATGATGTTAGATTGTATTTTTCATTAGCTGGCTCTTACAGCTGACTGTGACGAAAACAATGTAGTTATATTTCTAGTCCTTGATCACAAGGAATGGTAGGTTCTACTTATGAAGCTGTTATTTCTCGCTTTTTTTTAGTGTGTTACTTGGAATTTTGCCAACGAGGCTAGTATTCTCTATCTTTGTCATTTACATATTCACTGCGGTTAAAAAATTATAATGCACTACGCGCTCTAGTTAAACAAAGTATTTATTTACTCTATGATCATATTAAAATCGATATGGGCTTCTGTTTATTAGGATATTGATGTAAATGAAATGTATTGTTAGTAGTTAGTTATTGCATATTGCGTATTAAACATGTTCAATTATGTTGGGTATCGCTAACAAATGTACTGTATATGTTAAAAACTAAATATTAACACATTGACAATGTAATGAGTTGTGTCTGTGTGTGTTTATTGGAACATGAATTATTTTCTCGCAATTTTTGTATACACATTTACCATTTAAACCAGCTAACAACTTAACCATTGCTCGCCTCCCGCCACCCGCAGGCCCTTATAGGCCTAGGGCAAATACGCCTCTAAGGACGACGCGATACGACTTTTAACAAAATCATTTCCACTTTTCTAAAATTAAGTGTTAATGTCTCTAAACTAAACTATACGATTTTATTTTTAAAATTTCATCTAAAGTAAAAGAAATAAATAAGGATCAAAACAAGGGTATACGCACGAGTGGCTATACACGGCTGAGTGGCCGATAAGACCCATTTCGCCACTTCAGTCCCTGATTCGATATTTCAAGTAGGTTCAGAGTCAGACGGTAATACCATCGAGATTTATACTTAACTCTTTTTACTTCGATTATGTTAGATTGATTTTATTTTTGTTTCTGATTTTTCGAGATTTTTCTTGATACGCAGGCATTAACATTGCGATAATTATAATAAACTAGCTGACCCAGCGAAATTCGTACCGCCAATTATAGTTGTCTGTACATTCTGATTATCTAAACAATTTTTATAAAAGAAAAATACAAAAGCCTGTTTTGAAATAAACGCGATCACTTAATTACATTTGATGGCAGCAAAGCGGGCAAAATAAAACCAACTATGGCTATGTTTTTCATTTAATTAACTAAGCAAATTAACTTAATAATTTGTTAGCTTACTACTCTACTACTAAGTAGAGTACTACTAAGTAGAGTAGCTTACTACTCTACTTCAATTTGAAAATCAGAACAGAAGATTATACTACTAAACAATCTCCATGTGGTGACAATTAAGAATACAAGTGTCACCACCCCATCTCCTCCCAAGGGTGCTGTAATAGTCAGCTAAGGGATATTATACATAGATAGGGTGTCCTCAGTGAGAGACGGAAATCTCAAAAATAAACCTTGTGCCAATAAGCCTGGTCAGCGCGGCACAGTAGACCATAATCCCTCCCAAAGTGGAGGAGGCCCGTGCCCAACAGTGGGACGTAAATGGGCTGGAGAGAGAGAGAGAGGGATACAGGGTAATTTAAAACCTATTTTAAGTTGCAAAGACGTGAAAATACTGCCATTTATAGTTATTATACGCTTAGCTATTCTATGTTTACGTAGCAAGTTCTAAACCGATAGTAACAAAAGTAATAGAACATTTAATTTTATTATATCCCAACCGAAGCAAAAGACCTTAAAACTGGGTATACCCAAACATATTGGCGACAATTTCATTGCTGATACAGCGAGCATTATTCACATGTTAAAATAAATAAAACTGGTGGAACACCCGTTCGTATCGGCTTCCCTCGTAAATAAAGAAACGGCAACTACTTGTTATTGTGCTTTTAACTTATAGCGCCACATTTGTTTGGAATAAACTCAGGATTTGTAGCGATGTGAATAAATACACTATATAGATAATGGACACAGTTGACATTATCTGTCCAAATATTTATATTGCGTGTGAGTGATAAACCCTTTAGTAATTTTTATTCTTCTCTTTACTTCAAACAACTTTTAGCTAAGGCATAGGAATCATATTAGGAGGCCAGGAAAAGGTTTAGGCCCTTACCCGACTCAATCCAAGAAAATGTTTATGTCTTAGTTTGCGCGTAACGTTTGTTGTCAACTTAAGGTTAAACATTATTCCAAAAAGAAAAGCCAGAAAATAAATCACGTAGGCACGAGTCTCCAATGTAAAAATAAATTGACAAATCGAATAACCATTGGACGAGACAAAATCAACCAATTGTAGTGTAACATTAACAATATTTATTTATATTTGTTCCTATCATACAAAATGAATCAAGTAACGAAGACATTTGAAAAGCAATAAATAAAACAAGGGATACGTATAAATAATGAACGACACAGCGACTGTGCGATCGTGAATTATTGCTGCAAATGTCGCGGTCGCAACACGTCAACCGCCTATTTTGGGCCTATATGTTCAGCTTTGTACGACAGAGTAATTTCAGTAACAGGGTAGGTAATAATAATTTGCTAAAAGGCAGAGTTTCATAATTTTATTGCACCCTCCTGTTTTAAACCAAATAGGTATGTTAATGTGGTGTTTTGTAATGAGCAGATTAAAGAAGACACTATCCGCTTGTTACGCTCATTTGCGCCATGGTGCTGAATATGTAAGTACATAATACTACATGTATCAGATATCCATTTATATATATCAACCAATTTCTGGTCCTTGGATATAGGCTAACTACATAGGAGACTCAAATGCGAGCTCCAATACCTTCTACATTAGATGATTCTCATTCTTATTCTCTCTTATCTTTAAATATCCTCAGGATTTCATCGTTCGCTATGAGGTGGAACGATTATTTGACCAGTCAATCAAGTTATCTGTTAAGTAACGTTGATGCATGGTTTTCACCCAAGAACCATAATTTTACGTCCTCTAATGCCAAACGATTTATCCTGCCAATTAAGGTTTTTAATACTTGAGGCTATGACACCAAGATAATATGGAACCAGTTTCCTCAAAGCCACTAAACATGAGACACGCTTCAGTTCAATAATTATGTCATTACTAGTAGTAGGACGTTTTTTTACAGGCAAAGAGAAATTTTAGACCGGAAGATCTCCCTTAGCCTCTGCAAAGGTATTGTGGCTTATTTTAAATTGATTACGTTTCTTGATAGAGACTGGCACATACAAACAAAACGCATTCAACTAACAGTATCGATTTCGCTTTTCCTATTCCCGCTCGATAGGATCTCTGATTAATTCAATACTTAATTTTATGGCAGTGTGAGTGTCTGTCTAATGGTCGTTAGTGTGGGGCGTTAGTTGTCGCTGATTTATATTGTGTTAATAGCCGTCTTCTTATTGGGTGTTAGCCTTTAGATAGTGACAAATACATTTGGTTTGGTATTTTCTATTGTACAAGTTCACTGTCGAACATTTACAGTTAAAACTGCTTTTGATGTTGTAATAAATAACAAAGACAATATATTAACTAAATGGAATTAAATTTGTGGTGTGTATAAGATTATTTATTAGAAATGTTACTAATGGCGTATTTAATGATAGATGCAAACATTTTCATTAAGTTTTTAAATTCCCATGACGCTTTAAGAACAATTTTAATAAACTAACATCTTGTAATTGTATCGCTAGTGAAGTGCAAAATTACTAAAAGAATATCCAATGAAATGGATAACAGTATTCTCCTGAGAAATATAAAAGGTTAATTTTTCCTCTTTAAACATAGCGAATAATCTTCTAATGAAAACATGCTTGGAGAATAGCGGTAAACATTTCCCTAATCATTTGTTCCATTTTGTAAGACCTGATGAAAAGTATACAGCGGTGTCATTCGAAAGACTAGTCTACCACACGACTAAACAAATATATTCTTAGACACAATACTAAGAACCGTACGTGAAGTAAATTTACGCACAAATTGAAAACAAACCTATTATCAAGTTTCAATCAACATAGCCTTCGGGCAAGTCAATTGTTACGTCGTGATATCAATGCGGAAGGTACTTTCGATAATATACTCGTCAATATGATGGTTATTTACGATTGAAGTTCAATACCTTCATGATAAAATCATGCCACTTCCTAAAAAAAACGTAGTAGAAGACGGCCGTCACGGCGTAGCAAAGTGACGCTGACTTCCATGTACCAGATTAAGAATATAATCGCAGCTCAAGACCATTTATTTTAATAAGAATATAGATATTAGTAGTACATCTAGGTGTTTAATCCATACTTATATCTTTACCTATTATAAAACAAAGTCGATATTATCTATACTATAATATTATAAAGCGAGAGAGTTTGTTTGTTTGTTTGTTTGTTTGTTTATCTATTTGAACGCGCTAATCTCGGGAACCACTACGCCGATTTGAAAAATTCTTTCAGTGTTAGATCGAAGATTCATTTATCGAGGAAGGCTTTAGGCTATATAACATCACGCTACGACCAATAGAAGCGAAGCAGTAGTGAAAAATGTTGCAAAATCGGGGAAATTTTTTATAAATTCCACACGGACGGAGTCGCGGGCAACAGCTAGTTGCATATATGTCCCTATGTGAGTTTATATCTTCATAAATACGAAACGGATTTTGATGCGGATTTTTAATAGATGAATGGGTTCAAGAGGATGGCTTTCTAATAAAATTTGTTAAGGTTTGGTTTCAAAATTCCACGTGTGCGAAGTCGCGGTTACCTATTATATTTATAATAACATACCCTAAAACCTTACTCCTATGCTAACACGCTTGATCAGCGTGGAGCAAGTAGACCAAGTACCCTCACGAAGTGGAGCAAGACCGTGCTCATTAGACATTAATAGGCTGAAAAGAAAAAGATAGAATGACAAGTATTTAACTTAAACTGGTAATAGACCTGAAACGTTAAATGACCGTGAATACTAAGAAAAAAATACAGGAAAGATAATAAAATTATTAAAATTGGTTAACATTTTGAGAGCTATTGTAAAGTAGACTTCCAACATTACGTGATCTGCGTACGGAAGCAAATTTATCAGTAATTCCTGACACGACGAACCATTAAAAATGTAAGATAATTTCAGACGAACGTGCTGTACCGCGCGTTCATACTACCAAATTCAAGGTTATTCCATCTTTTACATTTAGTTAACTGGACTTTTAGTTGGAAACGAAGATAAATAAATAAAATAAAATAACTATTCATGGACATTTCACACAACGTCCTCTGGTCCCAAGCTAAGCTTATTATGCTTGTGTTATGGGTACCAGAATACGGATAGAATACATATACTTACTACTTTTCTTTTGTAAATACATACTTATAATACAATAGTAAACACCCAGACACAGTACAAACGTTTGTATGACAATTAAAAACATCACACAAATTATTGGCCTGACCGGGAATCGAACCCAAGACCTGGTGATCGGCAGTCTGTTATATGAACCACTCCACCACGAGGCCCGTCCTAGAAGAAGATCTTCCATCTTCTACGCCACATTGCTGTTACGAATGTAGTTCCAAGTTTTTCATCTCTTGTAGAACTCATCAGAGAGAATGTTGACGTAACTGTGTATCCATCACCACGAAGGCACTTAAATCCTTATTATAATATACAACCTAAAATAGCCCCAAAAGACTTAAGTGACTAAGACTATGACCCTAAAATCTTTCAAATCCACTGAAGCTACAATGACAATGTTGTGTTATTTTATTCTAAAATTCACTCAGAAAATAATAATTCCGTTATCTTTTACGTAAAACTCCGAAGAACGAGAGTGCACTTATTCCCAGGGACATATTTTTCCACTAACTTTCTCAACATTCCACCGTACCACCCCTCTATTAGTACCCTCTACAATACATCCCAAATGTACTCATTACTAACACTTGAGCAGTTACATGTGTTTCATTTGACACAATGCTCCCAGTCCTCAGACGAGTTGAGGGCACTCAGTGTTCAGAGTCGATCAAATTTAGTGTTGTGCCAAGATTGGTTCGGGATTTCTAGACAAATTGATTCCGGATTAAGATCCGTATGTTTTGTTTTGATTGGGGATATTTCAGTCAGATTTTGAAACAAAATACGCTACATTACTACTGATAGTTGCATGTTTATAAAGATGTTACTGACTTACTGTTCAAGTGCGTAGCACTTACAACCGTCGGGCATGTTTGACCAGATGTATGAGTGTGGATGAAGCCAAGGAAGTATGTTTGGATCGTAGCAGATGGCGCTCTATAGTCTCTGGCTACCCCCATGGCAAAAAGGCGTCATGTTATGATTATGATGATGATGATGTTCAGTAATCCATACTCAGCAAGTATATATTTATTATTATTTATTATTATTTATTATTTATTATATAATACTGTTTTATAGAATGACGTATTTGGTGTATTATACTTTAAATAAATAACGTATTTATTTGTATATTCATACCTAAGTACTATAAATAATCTAGGCATCTTATTTTATTATAAAACAAAGTCGTTATTTTTGTATGTATGTCCCTATGTGAGCTTATACATCTATAAAATTACACAACGGATTTTGATGCGGGTCGAAACTCGTTATTCAATATTGCAATTTTAGACCAGAACATGAGTAGGTATATTTAGATAAAAAGAATATTTGTTTACACATATCCTTTATTCGTATCCCTGCACATCACTATCCCAAGGGTCTGCAGCTATTCGTGCGTAAGGGCTATGTACGAGTGCCGTGGTCTGATTCGAAAGGCTTTGACGTACCTATGTTTACGTCACACATCTTATGTTTGAAGGTAACTTGATAAATCTTTAGATGTCTCTGAAGTACTTAAGTTTAATATACTTGTACAATAAAAAGGTAGTTAGTTTTATGAGTAAATTAATACGTATTGCCAACACTTTTTATAGTTTTTTACCAAAATTTAGTTAATCTGTACTTCTATACCAATATTACAAAGCTAAAGAGATTGACTGTTGGCTTGTTTGAACGCGCTAATCTCAAGAACCACTGGTTCGAAGTGAAAAATTCTTTTTTTGTTGGATAGACCATTTATCAAGGAAGGTCATAGGCTATATAACATCACACTGCGACAAATAGGAGCGAAGCATTGTAGAAAAATGTTGCAAAAACGGGGAAATTTTCTAAAATTCCACGCGTACGAAGTCGCAGGAAACAGCTACGGACTAGACAACGTAAAAATAATTTTTGAGATCAGACCAGTAATTCCTGAGATTAGCGCGTTTAAACAAACTCTTCAGCTTTATATTATTAAGTTTAAATAAATAATTCAGCAACAAATTTACTTACGGCATCATTAAGAACTGCAATGGTATTACAAGGTCGAATACCTTTTCAGTTTTGCATAATGTTCGTAAGTGTATCTTACAAGAAACTCGCTCAAAAATCTTACCTGTAACAATACAATATTAACACATAAAATTTAGCAAAAACTAAATTTGCGGCACATAGATTAACATTCAATATTATGTTACAAACATTGGCAGAACCAAATGTCCGTAGCCAACCAATATCAATCGAAACGCACAAACGGAACACGATAATGGGTTACGTACCGTAATTTAGGGTTAGCGATCACCGATAGAATTGCAAACCTCAATCTTGAGCGTTCGCTTTGGGAATTGGGTTGGTAGCACAATGAGAGCGATGCAATATATTTTGAGTTTATTGAGTACTAGCGTACTTTGTATTACAACTACCAAAACATAACAAATTATATCAAAAAGACATGGTGCGAATATGATTGGGAAAAAAATTGGGCTTAACATGAGCAACAATTTGTTAAAAAATTTGCGTCTACATAAATGTTTTTCGCTCATGACTGGTTTCGTGGTTTACGTAACCGACGCGTGGTTTACGTGCCGTCACGAGGTCGCCGATTCGATTTCGGCCATAGGACAATCATTTGTGTGATATTTATGATTGTCATAGTATTTTTTTTAGTGCGTCTGGGTATTTTTAATAAGTATGTATTTACAAAAGAAAAGTACCTAGTTTATGTAGTCTATTCGTATTCAGGCACCCTTTGGCAAATAGCTTAGTTTTAGACCAGAGAACGTTGTGCTCCCTGTTATATGTCACTTTTATGTAAAACTGGTACAATTTTCTAAGGACCAACAATAACGCCATAATTGAAAAAAATAATAAAATTTTTCGTCTTTGCATTTGGTGTAGTCCAAGCTTTAGACTAGTTAACCCTCCACTACCATTTAGTAGCAATACTAACTAGTTTTTATATCACCTGATCGTTAAATTAACACGCCTTTTCGGGTAACTACATAAATTACGTTGGGGGTATTGGGAACGAATTATGTAGGGAAATGTATTAGATGTTGTTAATATAAGCGTTTGTGTTGCCAGTACATTAATTAGGTAAGAAAATGAGGTAAATTAAAGTAAAATTGTTATTGTTAATTTATTTTTATGTATGTTTTTACTATATGAAATACTAAACTAATTTAGATGTAAACATATTATAAACGAAACACAATAATAGTACCTTTTAAACTAAAGGGCACCACAAAGGGCATCTTACGATATATTAATATAGATAAGATATCTATGACGTCGCCTCGTCTTCGTTCTATATAGATTTGTCTTTCTCGCTATATTAGTTGTGCATGTAGAATTGGTTCCAATATAACTGATTAGCTGCCCTTACCATTCAAAATCATAACATCACGTTAGTCAGACAGTGTATAATACGATCAGTTTAAGGCATTTTATTTTAGAATCCAAATCTTTTCCATTTTGTCGGTTAAACGCACCGCACAATTACATAGGGCTGTGAAAACGGCACACAGTTCCCGTGGAAACGTGTTACAACATAAATGCTGTGTTATCTAAACAGCCCATAACGTGAGGTTGTTATAATATACCGGGAAGTTAGGAGATGTCACGATAACAACATAGCCTAGGTGTGAAAGGGACAAATGAACAGTTACTGTGGAAAAGAATTGTTATTGTACCTAGCTAACCCAAATTGTTGTAATACAGAATTAGGAAAATCGCAAACTTTTACAAAAAATTTTGTTACAGTTTAAGTATGTAATGTATTAATTAATAAAGTGAAGTCAAAAGCAATAAAAAAAGATGTGTGGCACTCGAGGAGTGCCGCGGTAAAGCTATTGCATAGCATTTTTTTATCAACTTATGTATTTATAATTATTTATTTATTTTATTTATGCAAGAATCTACATACCATAAACTAAAATAATGTTACGAACACACAAAGCACAAAGGAGCTAGCGCCATCTAGCGTCAACCAGTAAAACCACTTAAAGAACCGAACAGAGTGAAACCCCTTTTCAATACTAGATGGCGTTAGAGGAACTACCGTACATGCGCGAACTTTCCAGAAACATTCGTTCCGGGCGATCACTTTCGCGCACAGTCGGGAACTTTCTGAAATGGTCTGGAACTCGTCTCGGCTCATATAAATAGCGGCAGGGAGGCGAGCCCGGGCAGTTCAGTTTGATCTACGATCGAGGCGACTTCGAGAGCGAAAACAAGTGATCAAGAGTGATACCAGTGAAACCTACGACTTGGCTACGACCTAGGACATTGTTAGTGCTTAGTGTTTGGACCTAGTGCTTAGTGTGTAACTAGTGCTACTGAATAAAGTCTTCAAAAAGAGTCAGCAGGTTTTTCTCTCCAAATCCTTCGAACCCTAACACGTAACAATAAGATTAATAATCCTTATTTACGGATGCTTACATCTGTCCATTGTTTATGGTAATTATGATAAAATAGCGATTGTCAATCAAATGTCAATCTGTTTTAAATTAAATGTCAAATGTCAATCTGTTGGTATACAATTTTAGTTTTGACATTATTTTACATTTTCGTATTGAAATTTTCGTGAGTTTGAGTCATATTAGAAACCTGGGTCGACATCTTCGATCCCAAAACTGTGAGTGTTAGCCGGTAATATAGTATTTCTATTTATTTTACATTATTAAAATCTAAAATACGCTTTTTACTGAACATTTAGCATATTTATGTCGTCGATTCAAAATCCTTATTTTCATACGTTGTTTAATTTGAGGAAGGCGTTTAACCTTGGTATCAACAGTATGAAATAAATTGCGGGGCGAAGAGGGGATTACGCATGCGCAGTAACGCCGATAATGTAAGGTTTTTTCGTTACCTACGAAATTTAAATTTCGAATTGTTTGTGGATTTATTCTCCACGCTCAAGGCCCGCGATGGAAGCTATGCAATAGCTTAATAAAAACGAAAATAACAAACATGCAATATACAGTGCAAAGACAAAAAAGTGAAGTCTTTACGGAACCGATACACGATAAATAATTTTCTAGATAGATTACAAAAACAAATGCGTATACAAACATTAAACTATATACAATGTGTACAGCAATTACCATTATCTAAGTTCAACATAAAAATACAGAAATATCGTTATGAAAGTAATTAAAGATCGGATCAAAAAGCTAAATTGAAAAACAAAATTTCAAAGCGTAAAATATAAATATTTTTTTACCGATTACAACTGTAACTACTATTTAGATTTAACATATGCCATCATAATATGGCTATGGTGCTAAAATATCCAGCCAGATTTAAATCAATGTCTAGAAATGTAGAATTGATTAACGAAGAAATCTTTAAGTATAAATCAAATGACTTGCTATAACGTTCACTCCTTTATTCAGTGACTTAATCTAATTACTACGTGTGAAGTTTAAACGAATGAACCGCGAATGAGTTGCACATTTTGTGAGAATTCAGTTCTATTCGTTTGAAAAATTAAATTATAACGATTAATGAAGATAAATTTTATGAACATATTTTCAAACTAAAATTTTTCTTTGTTAAAAGATTTTTAGATGGCTATAGATAAAAATTTTGACTAAAGTTTATAACGCACTAGCTGTTGCCCGCGACTTCGTACGCGTGAAATATAAAAATCAAACCTTAACAAAAATATGTTTACTATAACACTCGATAGATGGCGTTGTACCGTTTTTTAACTCGCGCTATAGTTTCGTTACACACATTAACACTTAAGCTCGTCAAAATTTTTATTGCATCATCATTCGGATTGCGCATTTATTAATTAGTAAGGATATGCTTAATAAGTGAAATAGTGTACTATTATCCATCGCTAGTTTTGGCCTACTCTCCACCTGGGGTCCAAGTCTGTTATTACAATGTTGTCATAACGATCAGTGACTGATTGCATAGTTTCGAATTTTATCAAGTTTGGTAGTTTACTTTTAATTTATTGTCATTATGGCGCCATAATGGCGTCATAATTAAGCAATCCGTGACTAATCATTATGACGATATTGTAATAGCAGACTTGGGCCCCTGGTAATAAGCAAGAGTGGAATCCAAACGCGAGGTCGGCACAGTAGGGTATTGTACAGATGCCTCTTCGCGCTTTACTTAAAAGGGTACTGTACTCCTAATTGAGGTATTTGCCTTAAGTATTGCTATCCCTATTCCCGAGCGCCGTGCTAAAAGGGACAAATATAGCTGAAACAGATTTTACCTACAAATTCTTTGAAAAAAAGACGTTTCTTACTTCCCTTTTTTCTTCCCGAAAGTTTAATTGTTTTTACGCTATATTATAGATGAAGAGTATATCTATGCTTGTATCACTTTTTTGTTTTAGTAAAACGTTACGAGTACCAAATATGTGTGATAGACGCTGCAACTTTACCTAAAGAAAACCGAAAAAATCGGGATTTTCGGATGGTCATATCTCTTTTAGTTATTATGTTTTGAAAAAAAAAGAAAGTGACAGAAGCATAGATATACTCTTCATCTATAATATAGCGTAGAAACAATTAAAATCGGTTTAACTTTCGCGAAGAAAAAAGGGAAGTACGATACCCATATTTTTGTATGGAGCATAATTTAGTATCGTGCCCTCATAAAAGACGCCATATCGTCTCAAAAAAAAAATTCGCATATTATGAAAAACTAACAACACAGATAACAAAAAAATATATTGCCTAGTTTTTGGTAACACTTTTAAGGAGATTAGTACAAATCCTATAAAGATTGCTTGAAAAGCTCGGATCAAAATGCTTTTGTTGTTTTGTGTGGCCTAAGTAATAAGATTTTCTAGGATAATAATAATAATAATAAAGCAACCATATTAAACACGTGTAGGATAGTAAGAAAGTTTCTACAAGGAGACAATAACAATGACCCAGTAGCTAATAATCGATTAAATACATCACTAATTCATCCGACAAATAATGTTACTACTTCCGAGTTACTCAACTAGTGTACACTTGGCTTAGGCCCGTGCCATTAGTTTCTTTCCGGTTAGCCGAGATAAAAAAAAATAACAACATAATAATAATAATAATAATCTCTTTATTGTATAAATTGTGGTACATAAGATATAACATCTATGCCACCCAGGGTCATATCTGTCCAGGCTATGTCAAAGTGAGTAAATAATTCTGGCAATATAACATGTCACTCTCGCAGATTCTTATCTTTTTATCCAACTTTTAAATTGTAAATAAAACAAGTATTTCACATCTTTAGCCGGATTATGCACTGTTGCACATAGAAAACCTTATGGGTTTACGTCACTGACGTGTATTAAGTTAAATATTATATACGCGCAGAGCCCTGTGTACACTAATAAATTATCATGATTTAAATTATCATAATTATTATAATAATTAAATTATCATATCTGACGGGCTTCGTGGTCTAGTGGTTCATGTAACGGACTGCCGATCAGGAGGTCTCGGGTTCGATTCCCGGTCAGGACAATACTTTGTGTGATGTTTATATTAGTCATACAAATGTTTGTACTGCGTCTGGGTGTTTATATGTATTATAAGTATGTATTTACAAAAGAAAAGTAGTATATGTATTCTATCTGTATTCTGGTACCCATAACACAAGCATATAAGCTTAGCTTGGGACCAGAGGACGCTGTGTGAAATGTCCATGAATATTATTATATATTATCATATAAAGACTGTATACTTACTCCAATATTGAAGGTGATATTAATCTAGATAACAATAATCTAAAAATCTTTATATGGGAACAAAAAAGTACGCAAGAATCAACTCAATCCATATTTTCGACAAAATACGCAAGACTATCGTTCCGTATTTCTTTCCGTCAGATTCCGCCAAGTCATTAAAGGTCGAGGTCAAGTACCAGTTGAGAGGTTAACATTATTTTCATTGTTTATCTTACACTTATAAACGCTGCTAAATTGTACCATTCATAAAAAGACCTACATTTAGTAGACAATAATCCAATTTATCTGTCGAGTTGGAACACTCGTAAATTCCTTTCAGAAGTTTGTTACAAGAGCCTACATAACTGGCCCCGTCCTCACTATGAACACCAACAGTATAATGCTAAGCTTATTTCAAAATAAAATCCTTCTACGGTTTACTTGCAATAAACCCCTAAATAGGCAAATATACTAAAATGTTAAGCTGGAAATAACGTTGCAATGTAACAATAATATTATATAGCTTAAGAGTTCGTCTGTTTATTTGAACACGCTAATCTCAGGAACCGCTGGTCCGATTTCAAAAATACTTTCAGTGTTGGATAGTAAATTTATCAAGAAAGGTTTTAGGCTATACAGGTAACATCACGCTGTGAAAAATGTTGCAAAAACGGAAGAGACGGAATAGCTAGTGTAACAATGATGGTACGAATCATTACTTATTATAAAACAAAGTCGTGTCTTCTGTATGTCTCTACGTGAGCAGCTTTAATCTATAAAACTAATAACTAATAAGCAACAGATCTTGCGGATGCAATTTTAAATGGATAGAGAGATTCAAGATGAAGGCTTGTATAATTTAGTCAGGTTTGGCGTCTAAATTTCATGCATACAAAATTTCTATAGTTAAACATTCAATAAAATATTACTACTGTGCTATATTTCCTTGTTTTATTTTGCGGCGAAAGCGAAGAAATGCTTGGAGAACATTTACACTGTAAGTAACTTTAAGATAACATCGCCGGCGCGCAATAGCTGAAGCCAGAAGAGATGATCGCGCGCGGCGGGCCGGTATGCAGAGACCCACCGCGCCAAACATGATGGGGGGACCTAGTGCTCCCCACGTCGGGCCGGGCCCCGTTTAGCAGGGCCACCCCTCGCCGGGTCATGGTAAAGCTCAAGGCACCATCATAGACCAGCAGGGCAAGGCGGAGAAAGGAAAAAATACTTTAAAATAACATGAGATTTGATGAACCGAAAAAATATCGAAAGCGCTATTAATTGACCTAATTCCAATGCAAATCACATAACACCGTCTCTTGAATATAAAATAATAACTTTTGACAAGTCCCGATAGCGAAAACTTAGTTAAGTGATTACTTGCAACTACTTAGCAAGTTTAAGTTAATAACTAAGCGCTTAAAACACCCTTAAGACGTTGACACTTTACGATGAGAGGCGAAGTTTAAGTATTTTATGTCAAAGATAAAATTTATATAGATTTTATAAGAGTACAGTTGGAGACTTAATTCGTTTATGTTAAACGATTTATGGATTAGGATTATGCTCCTGGTTTTCTTTTTATATTTTAAGGCATTGTTTTCATTTCAGATGTATTTTTATTTAGTTTCTTTATTCGACTTTGCGAGTTATTTCAATAAATAAAACTACTCTGATGGATTTATTGCGTATATTTTCGACTTTTCAAAGTTCGTTAACTCGACCTTTAGAGGACATGATATAGTGATACATATTTATTACTTACAGTAACTTAATCAATACATAAAGTTATTATTAGAATGAGTGCTATTGTATTTGACGAGCCTCATGGTTGAGTGGTTTATGTAACGGACTGCCAATCAAGAGGTCGCGGGTTCGATTCGCGCTCGGGACAATCATTTGTGTGATTTTTCTAACGGTCATACAAATGTTTGTACTGCGTCTGGGTGTTTGTATGTATTATAAGTATGTATTTACAAAAGAAAAGTAGTATATGTATTCTATCCATATATCCATAACACACGCATATAAGCTTAGCTTGGGACCAGAGGACGTTGTGTGAAATGTCCATGAATATTTATTTATTTATTTATTAATACCAAGACATTAAAAAAAACTCAATGAAACGGCTACGTCACCGTGAAATCAACGACCACATGTCAGAATAGAGATTGAATCAGATTAAGTGTTAAATAAATTAGACTCATGTGAACCAAAGCGAATCATTAATTGTCATGATCGTTTAGGCTTCAAGACTAAAACGGTTCTCCCTCTCTCTCTTTATCTCCAGCTCTTTAACGTCCCACTATGGGGCACGGGCCTCTTTGGCTTCAGGAGGGTATTTGGTCTGCAATTCCGCGTTTAGCAGGCGTGTTGGCATAGGGTACTTCAATACAATTTTATGTTTATTACTAATACATTTATTACTTCCAATAAAACGATGAAATATGGATGTACAAAAATTTCAAAAACCACAATTTTATTCTGAAAATCTGAAACTTTGGGATTTATAAATAAAATAAAAGTTGGTATGAAATTTCCTTCGAAATTTGTTCCCAAAGCAAATCTCAAGTCAATCAAATCGCAGATGTTCGACGAAATCATAACGTTCATATCGATTCAAATCAATCGAGTATAAAAACGTCGTCCACTTAGGAACGTGCTCCGAGTGACAATTGTCGACCTGCGATGTAGAATGGTGTCTTGTGTCAATTGGCTCTTGGAGTTCAACAAGCCTCAAAGTTTTCTTCAATATATTTATTATATTACTAGCTGTTGCCCTCGACTCCGTCCGCGTAGAATTTAGGAAATTTTCCCCGTTTTTGCAACATTTTTTAACTACTGCTTGAGTGAGAGTAATATAAACGTAAGAGTAACAAATATAATCAGAATGAACGAACTGCTAAGCTATAAGGAGTTACACGTGTTATTGTGAGTCAACCATAAAATATAGATATGTGCTGTTTCGGGATATTTTTTAGACAATTTTATGTAGAATATTTCCGTCATACATGATTTCTATGTAACTTTAACCATTAAGGCTGCACACGCCACGGAAGCTTAAAAAATGGAGCACCTTTTCCCGTTTTCCCAACATTTCCCTTCACTACTCTGCTCCTATTGATTGTAGCGTGATGAAACGTATCCTATAACCTGCCCAGGAGTATGAAGAATAATTGTACCAAGTTTCGTTAAAATCCGTCGAGTAGTTTTTGTTTCTATAAGGAACATACAGACGGACAGACAGACAGACAGACAAAAATTTTACTGATTGCATTTTAGGCATCAGTATCGTTCACTTATCACCCCCTGATAGTTATTTTGAAAATATATTTCATGTACAGAATTGACCTCTCTACAGATTTATTATAAGTATAGATAACATATTTTAATGTATGTATATTTATATCTGTTCTTTAAGTTAATATTAACACTTGCACGACTCATTCGTTCAAATAAAAGTCCCAGTCCCACGCCTGACTAAAGTGCAGTCTCATAAACGTTGGGCTACAATTTAAATCAAATATATGCGTTTAAATACGTAAAAAGCAGCCTTCATTTGTTCTTAAAGTTTCTATAAAAAAATACACACAAAATACACACTAGATTTTTTTTTTAATTACCTTATTTAAACTATATTTAAACTACAACGTCAATGCTAAAAACAGTTTACCATTTAATTAATATAAGAGCCAATTAACGGCAAGAAGAGAAATACAAAGACCACTTTTTAGGGCAAGATATAGGTACTGATTTTTGATTGATTTTGAAAGTTCTTTATTCTCATAAAAGTACATAAACGTTACAATAAAAATAAACATTTATACATAAAGGTATACGTTTTTACAGACTAAACGCCTTTACAAATATTTAATATTAAAGTAATGCATATTTTTTTACACTATAAACAAATAACATATAACAAACTTTTGTCATTAATGAATGTCATTAATTTTAAAGTACTAAAAGTAGTAGGTACCTATATCTTTTATCTAGAAAAAAGGTCCTGTATAATACGGAACCTTCAGTGTGTAAGTCTAACTCTTAATTAACTGTCTTTGTTCTAGAATCTATTTTAAAATTTCTGACAAAGAGGAGTCTTTTAGGAGCCACGATAGAGCCTGAAGAGTGATTTTATTCAAACTTAAGAATCGTACAAGTGTTAAAAACACGCTAGTAATCAACTAAAAGCTTACCATGGTTAAAAAAAACTTTGAGCAACATAGTGCTGGCCATCAAATGGTCTGTAAGCGGGGTGATTGGTTGAAATTGACATCGTGTCTCGGTTCGTCACAACTAATCGAGCAGTTCGTCAGCCTTTTGTGAAACCATTGATAAATTTAACATGCAACATGTCTAAGATGTAACGTATATAACTGTAGAATTTACACAAAATATTTACATATATGATACAAACTACGAAAAAGTAGAGTAAACATATTATTAATAATGACTTTCTTCTTCTTCTTTATCTTCCTGCGCTTATCATTGTTTTTTCGTCTTATTTCGGCCGGGCATTTATATAGACGGGCCTCGTGGTGTAGTGGTTCATATAACGGACTGCCGATCATGGGGTCTCGGGTTCGATTCCCGGTCAGGACAATCATTTGTGTGATGTTTTTAATAGTCATACAAATGTTTGTACTGCGTCTGGGTGTTTACTATGTATTATAAGTATGTATTTACAAAAGAAAAGTAGTTTATGTATTATATCCGTATTCTGGTACCCATAACACAAGCATATAAGCTTAGCTTGGGACCAGAGGACGTTGTGTGAAATGTCTGTGAATATTTATTTATTTTATTTATTTATTTGCTATAAATTTATTCATATGTGCCACATTATGATTGCTTAAATTATTTCTAAACCAATATCAAATATCAAGACTAAATCACATCCAAATTTTTGTGTTTTTAATACATACTTATACCGAAATTAGGCCACACCCGAGAGCGAACTATAATAACGAGCTTACCCGCCCCAACTTTGCATGCATACGCAATAAATTAGCATAAATTTGTGAAATAGAATATGATTATATCTAAAATAAATCATAGCGGCCGTAGTTTTGAATTAATTGTTTCAAATTCAGCTTTCAATGTGATTTAGTCTTTCCCCGGTTGATGGGAATGTTTGATGGGAATGTTTTGGGAAAAATTATATGAAAAGTTTGACAGACCGATAGACAGACAAACAGACGGATACCGTAGTGATAAGGGTTTCTTTTTATACGAAACCCTAAAAATGGACTAGATTTAGTCGTCCCTAATCGAATATCTTGGCTAGAATAGTCTTAATTCAAACACAAGTTTGCTCTGAGATTTCTTATAGGACAGATTGTAATCCTTGTTTATCATAATATTTTCTAACACTTGCGCGACACATTTGTTTAAATAGATCTACTTTTTACGGACTTAGATGCTTATATTTGCTTTAAATTTTGGCCCGACGTTTCGAAGACGTTTTGCAGTCATCATGGTCACGGGTGAGACTCAGCTGTAATGTGTCCTCTACGATCAGTTATTACAGGGTTTACTCACATTCGATTTTAACTTTACACTGACCATAAAGATAGAGTTTTACAAAAAACTGTTTTATTACATTACGCTCAGACTACATAAAATTAATTACAATAAACAAATTATAACAATATGAAGAATTGAAATTATAAAAAGGGTAAAAACTTACTTAATTCCATCTTATACTAATGTTTTTAATTATTATAGAATAATATAATAATTAATTATTATTATAGAATAAATAATAATTAAAAACATTAGTATAAGATGGAATTAAGTAAGTTTTTACCCTTCATATAATTTAAATTCCTCGTTTATCAGTTAGATGTAATTATCTCCTGCCAAATTTTCAATTGAGAATGCTGTCATCAGTAGCCTATGTAAATAAGAACTAGAGTTTAGATTGATCCGACTTTGACAGCAAAAATCGAGGATAGATAAAGCACTGAAAACGGCCGTTAATCTAACACCATACGGATAGATACTAGCAGATGGCGCTCTATAGTCTCTGTCTACCCCCATGGGAAAAAGGCGTGATGTTATGATGATGATGACAGATGCTGGACAAATGCTGAGAATTAAATAACCTCCTTCACTGCAGTTACATATATCATCATTTCCTTCCCAGGGTGCTGCTAAAAGCCAGCACCATACAGCAGCACACAGATATCACCCTCTGTGAGAGACAGAAACATCGAAAATACACCCAATAAAACCTGTGTCAATACGCCTGGTTAGCGCGCCATAGTAGACCTTAATTCCTCCCAAAGTGGAGGAGGCCCGTGCAACAATGGAACGCTAATGGGCTGGTGAGAGTGAGAGGGGATTATACAAAAACTAATAAAATAAATGAATATAAATAACTAAAGTTATAAAAGTTACGACGCTAAATCGGACTAATTTTATTATAGACATTTTGACTTTTACACAAATTTTATTCTATTAGTACAGTTCCAATCTAAATCATTGCGTATTATTGTAAACATAAATTTAACTCCTTACTAAGCGTAAGTAGTGAAAGTTAGATGGTCATGATGAGAAGTTTTCTCGATCTAATTGGATTCCGTATCGATGACTATTCATTTTATTTTGTTTAAAATACTTCCAACTCTTTTAAATAAAAAAAGAGTTTTTCAAACCAGTTGTTTTGGCAAATATGTAAAAGAAAATTATAATTTCGAGAAATTGGTAAAGATGAAATTAAAATATTGCAAAAAAAAAATTTTTTGATGATAATGATTGCTTTGCAGCTTGGAGATTTTTGCAGTACACTAGCGAAGTATAGTGTAAAATCTTATATTCTCAATCAGATTTCACAATATTAGTCACACAACGGAAACCAATAATCCCTATTCTAACTAAAATAACGTATAGTACCTATTTATATATTCAAAAAGCTTTTAAAAACTAACAACACAAATAAATAACGTCTCAGTAAAATCAAATATTCTTTTATTGTTTGCCTCTAATCACATGTCATTAATACCAAACACTGCAATTAATATCCGAAGTATAGTTTATGAGATATTAAAAGGTTCGGAGTAAGCTTTCTGTTGCGTGGGAGGGGTCGTTCAACTTTTGTTTTCGTGGTATAACTAGATGTGGCATGCGGCTTACTCTTTTAGATAGGCCATTTTATGTGTTACTTTTGGTCACGGATTATAATCAGACAGTTTTTGTATCGCGTTTATTACAGTTTAGTCATATCAATATATACATCTATACATATAATAAAACTGTAGAAAACAAATTTTTGTACAGTGACTATATTAAAAAAAAAAACAGTCAGAGGGACAACCAACAGAACCAAATTCCAGCATTTTTGAAGTTTTTGTCTGTTTGTCTGTTTAGATGTTTGTCTGTGCACGCATCACGTAAAATGTACAACAAACACAAAAATTGTACATAACTAAAGGTATTACTTAGTCTTTGTTTCATCGCAATCGGTCCACTCAATCAAGAGATATTTACATAATACGAAATTTCTCAGTTTGGTTACTTGCAACGCCATCTAGCGGCTAAAAAAAGAAACAAAAAATTTATTGATCCACGCGGACGGAGTCTTGGGTACAGCTAGTATTTAAATAAATATATAAGTAAAGTACTACTAAAGTATAAGCTTATACTGACTAGAACTGTACTAGAAGTCTATTCGCAGTAGCATTCCCAGCCTGTAATCAATGCGTGTCCAAGGTTCGTACCAAAGAAAGTACTGGTAAACCACCACCGTCAGTGACAGCTACCATTTGTATCGGTAGATTTGGTATATTCATTGAGAATACACTAGAAATACAAAATATTATTAGGGTCTTCTTAGGCACTGCTACTCCGTGTGGTGACGGATTAAGAATACAAGTGTCACCATCCCATCTCCTCCCAAGGGTGCTGTAAAAGTCAGCTAAGGGATATTGCGCACAGATAACATCCTCTGTGAGAGACAGAAAACTCGACAATAAACCGTGTGCCAATACGCCTGGTCAGCGCGGCACAGTAGACCATAATCCCTCCCAAAGTGGAGGAGGTCCGTGCCCAAACATTAAACATTGCGATTGCGATTACGTTTGCGACCTGGTCGCGGAGGCAATGAGATCTTTACTGTTTTGTATGAAAAGTGAGTGAGGCTAAGGTGAGCAGTGTGAGCAACATAAATGTATTCTTGTCTTCTTTTGGCAACGTAAAAATTCACATTATTTTAACAGGTTGCGGTCGCACGTTGCCTAAATCGGAAAGCCACCTTTGGCTTCGAAAAATATATAAAAAACATGATCGCTTCAAAAGGTACATTTTAAAATTTACCTACCACATAACTTTCCTCATCTTTATACTGCTGACAGTGGTCTCCTCCAAACACCATGACATCGCACGATCTAGTGTCATTTTTATAAACGGAACCAAATTCTAATAGACGTAAACTGCCTATGCTAACCAAAAAATGTAAAAAAACAACAGACAGACGTATTTATCTCGATTATCTGTTAGTGTAGATAAATGTTAGGTTTGAGTGATTCTGTTAAAAGCTTTCGTAAAGTTATTGTAATGCGAGGGTGGAAACTGGAAAGTATATACGTAGTTTATTTTCGATATTAATTAGATAGCGTCCGGTCATGTCTGTATACATACTAATACACTGGGTAATACATTGGGAGGATGTATGGTGTAGTATGCTGCGCTAATCAGGCTGGCATAGGGTTATCTTTCTAACGTCAGTCTTGACTATCCGCAATAGAGCCCACCGCGTAGAGGTGACGTCCCGGTGAGAGGATGCTCTCGGAGAAACCGCTGGGTGGGCAAGTGATGGCGGAATCACCGCAGTACCAGTGCCCAATTCCCAGGTGAGTTAGGCACACGGTGGGGGTTTTAGTGGGTGTGGGCCCCACACTACCCTTCTGTTATCCCCGAACAGTGGGGTGTGCGGTCAGGCAATTCCCCCGTCTCAACAAAAAAAAGAGTTATCTTTCTAGTTCATATAAGATGTTATGTATATATCTGGTTCTTGAGATTAGCGCATTTAAACAAACAAAGAAGCAAACAAATGAACAAACAGCTAACAAATAATTTTTCAAATCGGACTGCAACGACCATATTATTACCTTTTCACCATAATTTGATTTATTAAGTAAAATCATAGCAAGTCAATTACAAGATTGATAAATTAATGTAAAATCTTAGTTTATAACAAAAGTTTTCAATTATATACTAGAAACTTCACCTTTGCGAAAAGACTTTGAATCTCTAAAATACTCCATGTATTGAATAAAATGAAATTAGTACTCCATTCAATTATTAACTCTTTGAGACTAAATAACTAAAGTTTCACAAAGACCACGTTCAGTTTTACAAATAAATACATAGGTATTATATAATACGGCCAAAGTTCTCTAATTTCTCAAATAAATATAATATCCATGCACAGATAATCTTCAGTAGATTCGCATTTCGAAATTGTGGGGAATGAATTTACCCACGTTGCGGGAGCAACCTTTGGGCTTCATGTGGGACTCCCGGCCTATTGTTGCCCGACCCATTAAACCCCACGGTGTTTCTCCTCGCCCTTAGCCTTAACGGTAGTCACTCAGGTATTACCATACCGAAAACCCGGCCAAGAAAACGCGTCTTGCGGGGTATTGAGTAATATATTTGACATATCATACACCCAGTCATATCACCAGTCAGTTCATAAATTATGTGCTAGTTAACGCATTCCGTGTAGGTACTTTGATCGCCTTCCGTGAGGACTCTATTGAGTTTATGATCTGTGTATCCAAGACACCCTTTCAAGAAGTTTCTTATTTAGTAGTTTGTTTTCGTTAACTAAGACTATAGAAAGGCTATCCTAACATTATAATTTCATAACTAGTTATATCTTAATTAATTAATTAAAATAGTTACTCTTAAACTAAGAGGATAGGTAATACAAAAAGATTTAAAGATTGTAATCGTTCAATTGTCATTAAAGCGATGTTTTTTTAAAACGCACGCAAAAAATTTTTGTTGCGAATTTTATCGAACATAATTTTAATAATAATTTTGCCACTTACTAATATTCTTACTAATATTATAACTATAAGCAAATGCTATTCCACTATTCCTACTAATGAGGACATTTTAATGAATGAAGGATTTTAATGAATCTTTGCATATATCAGACTAACGAGCAAGCTATTATCATTACCAAAGCGTTTTCTCAGTAGTATCCTCAGCTGTCGCTTCGGAGCCCGCTTTCCCTCTTCTGCTACACTTTGCACGGCCTTCAGCATATCGGATTGCGTGACTATAAGCACGCATATCATCGTTAACAAAAAGCCAGCATTTCTTTAACCTACTCTTCTACCTGGACCTGGCTGAGGTGCCAATCGCCAACACTAAAGCTATTACCATCACGCTAAAACCCAAGAAGCCGAGCTAAATTATATTCTAAATTATCACTTAGCACGCAATTTCTATAAAAAACGAAAGTTTAAATTAACTACCATTGGTCGAAAATAAAAAAGCTTAGGGCACATTTGCAATAAAAGATCGTCCTTAATTAGCACTTAATTAAAAGAATTAAAATATTAATTTTAATAAAAAGAAACAAAACAAATAAAATGGAAGGTTCACGTAATTTAATTGGATTAAAAACCTTTATAAGAACAATACAAATAAAATAGTTTTGTATAGACGTGACATTAAGAAACAAAGTATAGAACACAAACAAAAACATGGACTTTTCACACAACGTCCTCAGGTCCCAAGCTAAGCTTATACGCTTGTGTTATGGGTACCAGACTACGGATATAATACATATACTACTTTTCTTATGTAACGGCCTTCGACCGTGTCCCACGCGTGATGATCTGGTGGACACTGAGGTCAAAAGGGGTTCTAGAGATCTATATTGACATTATCCGAGACATATACTGTGATTCCGTGTCCATAGTAAGGACTGCTGTTGGCGACACCAAACCCTTCCCCATCACGGTCGGAGTCCACCAGGGCTCCGTTCTCAGCCCCTATCTGTTTAGTGCTATACTAGATGAAGTCTCTGTTAGCAACCGGGATGTACATGAACAGCCTCCCTGGTTACTTATGTACGCAGACGACGTCGCACTGGCGGATTCAGATGCCGGGAGACTGGTGAGACGTGTGAATGCGTGGAAAGATTCGCTTGAGAACGGTGGTTTGAAACTAAATGTGGCGAAGACAATGTATATGGCCTGTAACACCACCAATCCCGTATCCGTGAGTATGGATGGAGATCCAATTGAACGTACGGACCAATTTAAATACCTGGGATCGGTACTCCACACATCCGGAGACATCGGTTGCGATGTACAAGCCCATATATCCGCCGCTTGGGCTAAGTGGAGTGAGGTGACAGGTGTCCTTTGTGACCCAAAAATGCCGGTCAAGTTGAAGGGACAGGTCTTTAAGTCTATCATTAGACCGGTGCTACTCTACGGCAGCGAATCGTGGCCCATACTTGAGCGACACAAGCAGCAACTGCGTGTCACGGAGATGAAAATGCTGCGCTGGATGTGCGGAGTGTCACGTAAGGACCGCATTAGAAACTCCCGTATACGTGGCAGTCTTCATGTCCGTGACATAGCAGACAAACGGCAAACTACGCGGGAAACAAATGTTTGGCCATGGCACCTCCGCCAGGCCCCGGTAAAAGGGGTAGGCCTAAGAAGTGTTGGCTTGAGGTCGCCAAAGATGACATGCGTGCAAATGGTCTTACAGTCAGAGATGCCGCAGACCGAGCAAAGTGGAGCAGAAAAAGCAAGAAAGCGGACCCCGGGCTCCAAAGCTAAGGATGCGACCGGGAAAACACTCAGATGATGATGACTACTTTTCTTATGTAAATACATACTTATAATACAAAGTAAACACCCAGACGCAACATACAGGCTGGTAACAGACGGGCGGACAGCTCCGAGAACTCCGTTGCTCTACCCTGCGTCATCCGATACGTGGTCGCCACTCTAGGACCTTTCTTCCCCTTCAGTCATCAGTCTTTTGAGCCACGACGTCGCCTGCCCATTGCCAATTTAATTTCAACTAGCTCTAAATAAGAGAACGTGTCTTTCAATCTACACCAATTTTATAAAGCTGTAGAGTTTTTTGTATGAACGCGCTAATCTGAGGAACCACTGGAACACAAGACTATAGGCTATATATATCACATCACGCTTCGACCAATAGAAACGAAGCATCAGTGAAAAATGTTGCAGAAATAGGAAAACTTTCCTAAATTCCACGCGTACGAAATCGCGGGCAACACCTAATAAAATATATAGTCATATTCATGTGACAATAATTCTTGAACGTAAAGGTCGAGATTATATTATATATTCCATAATGTCTCTTGATCCATTTAGCGTAAAAGGGAATAATAAATTGGATTTATGACTTTGTTTTCAATAGGACCTTTTCATTGTAATAAACTCAAGATTAGTAGGTGCCGTGATGTCATACTTTTACTTTGAAGACGCTATATTGAATCATTACCTATTCTTATCTATTATTTAATAAAAGAGTAAAAAAAAGAGTCTGACGTCATCAGTGATTCTTCAAAAACGACTCCAAATAACAGATGAAAATGATGATTAATAATTATGTGTATTTGCAGCATCAACTGCTATACATAAACTGTGAAATTTTTAGCTCTCTAGCTATCACCGTTTCAGAGATACAGCCGGACAGAAAGACAGCGAAGTCTGGGTAATAGAATCCCGTATTATCTTTTGCTACGGAATCCTAAAAAGACAGCGAAGGTTAACCAAAAGAGTTCCACCACAATAATCCTGTTACATATTTAAAATTTGGCACCTTAAATGTGTACCACAGGTTGATATACAGTTACCTGTCATGTATTACCTTTTTTGATATACCTACTATGTGCTCTCTTCTCTGTGCGATACGTATCAATGAAAATTGTAAATCCTCAAGTTATAATAAAATCTAAAATATCTTTCTAAATTCTCGTTTAGTTTGTTTGTTTGAACGCGCTAATCTCAGAAACCACTGGGCCGATTTGAAAAATTCTTTCAGTGTTAGATAGTACATTTATCGAGGAAGGCTTTAGGCTATATAACATCACACTACGATTAGTAGAAGCGAAGCAGTAGTAAAAAATGTTGCAAAAAGGGGGAAAACTTTCTAAATTCTACGCGGACGGAGTCGCGGGCAACAGCTAGTACTAAATAACCAGAGAACAAAATTATCCAAGCTTAATTAAAAAGTAATGAAAAACTATATTAATAGTTACAATTATCATCGGTTACTAAATCAGTGATGTCATGATTACGTATAGTAATTACCGGACATAATGACAAATTGAGTATTTACGTTAAATAAAACCAGTATAATTGATTTGAATATTTGATTACAAAAATATTATGTCATAAAAATGACTATAAATGAACCATTTATTATGATGGTATTATTTTTAAATGTTATACAATCAAATAACATGTTTAAAAATTCTCTCTCTCTCCAACCCATTCACGTCCCACTGTTGGTCTGCATGGTCTACTGTGCCACGTTGACCAGGCGTGTTAACATAGGGATTAGTTTCATGTTTTCTGTCTCTCACAGAGGATGTTATCTGTGTATAATATCCCTTAGCTGGCTTTTACAGCGCCCTGGGAAAGAAAAGAGTGTTTAAAAATTACTTATGATAAATGTCAATAAATCCGCGTGGTGACGCATTAAAGATACAAGTGTACCCTTTCCCTCCCTAGGGTGCTGTAGGAACCAGCTAAATAGACCCTGTGCCAATATACCTGGTCAGCGCAGCGCAGTAGACCATGATAGCTGCCTAAACGGAGGAGACCCATGCCTAAGAGTGGGACGTTAATGGGCTGGAGAGAGAATGGAAATAATCAATTTATATTTAACTCGTTATGAAACAAACGTCTTAAACGTGTTGGCTATCTCTAGTCACTTATTATGTTCAGCACCGGTTTCGAATAAAATAACAAAACTACTTTTTACGGATTTAGACGTGTATATTTGTTTTATAATTAAAATCGAATGTGGGTAAACCCTATAATAATGAAATTTTTCAAATCGGATCAGTGGTTCTTGAGATTAGCGCGTTCAAACAAACAAACTCTTCAGCTTTATAATAGGTAGGTATAGAAATGAGTCGCGCAAGTGTTAGAAAATATTATAAAACAAAAACAAGTTTGAAATACATATTACTTTATTCTGCATTCAAAAATTTATAAATATCTTTTAACAAAGTTAACACTTGTAAACTTAATTACGATTTTAATTAATGACCTCATCAAATATAGTACTATAGAGATGACAAATATTGCTTTGTAATATAGATAGTTCATAATGAGTAATGGTACAACACTACAGCCCGTTAGCCGAGTCAACTATGCTAATAAGGCCAGTATCGATTTGCATGAAACAAATCTTCTGTCAGCCAATAATTGTTTAAGTCGATAAATTTAAATAAATCACAACGCGTGAGGTCTTCTTGGTTAATAAACTTTATTTATTAGATCAGGAAAGTTTTAATTATCCTACGAAATTGATTTAGAAATTATATTATAAATTTTAAATATTAATTATAGATGGAGGATATAAACTTGAAATATATTTTGGTATTCATATTTTATGCTACAAGTGTTGAGTAATATATTAGCCATTTTAGGCTTTTGAAAATTTGGTGTATTTGCTGTATGACGTTGTATTTCATTTATGATTATATTAACATGTATAATATTATATTAATAAACTAGCTGTTGCCCTCGACTCCGTCCGCGTAGAATTTAGGAAATTTTCCCCGTTTTTGCAACATTTTTAACTACTGCTTGAGTGAGAGTATTGTAAACGTAAGAGTAAACAAATATAATCAGAATGAACGAACTGCTAAGCTATCAGGAGTTACACGTGTTATTGTGAGTCAACCATAAAATATAGATACGAGTATGTGCTGTTTCGGGATATTTTGTAGACAATTTTATGTAGAATATTTCCGTCATACATGATTTCTATGTAACTTTAACCATTAAGGCTGCACACGCGACGGAAGCTTAAAAAATGGAGCACCTTTTCCCGTTTTCCCAACATTTCCCTTCACTACTGTGCTCCTATTGATTGAAGCGTGATGAAAAGTATACTATAACCTGCCCAGGAGTATGAAGAATAATTGTACCAAGTTTCGTTAAAATCCGTCGAGTAGTTTTTGTTTCTATAAGGAACATACAGACGGACAGACAGACAGACAGACAAAAATTTTAGTGATTGCATTTTTGGCATCAGTATCGTTCACTAATCACCCCCTGATAGTTATTTTGAAAATATATTTCATGTACAGAATTGACCTCTCTACAGATTTATTATAAGTATAGATTAATTACTAATAATAATAAAAAATATGATTAATAATATAATAAATTTTCATGGAAATTTCACACAACGTTTTTCGGTCCGTTAAGCTAAGCTTATTTGATACATAAACTTTAATTTATTTTTATTTACTTTAGATTAAAGATACTATAGATAAAAGATTTACTTTAGATTAGAAAAATTATAGTTTAAGAAAAAAGGTAACAGGTTTAAAGCAACATTTTTAGAACACTTCTTGGTGAATCTCTTACAAATCAATAAATCAAATAATTTATAATACAAATAAAAAAACATTAAAAATATACCCGAGTATGAGAAAAATATCGTAACGCATAAAAATATTTTCAGATTTATCGACAATCTATTTAGCATCACTATTTGCACAAAAAATTAAACCTTCATTTATTTAATTTCGAAAAAAGTTTAAGTTTATTATTTTCAGATACAAGAGAGATATAAGATAAGATTTAATTTGTGTAAGGATGTGTTATCTATATTTATCTTCAAACAAGATTTTAGCATTAAAGTGAATACGTTATATTCACATTCGCCTAAGTGTTGGCGCGTGTTTTCCATTAAAGTACTACAATTAAATACATTACGATGTACACTGCCACATGTCTACGTAGATACTTGTTTCTTGTGGTAAAATAACTATATTATAATAATCATATTATTCTAACTTGAATATCATAAGTAAGCAATCAAAGCTTATAAGCTTGTATTAAAGAACAAAATATATATTTTTTTAATATTAACTAGTGGTTTTTCCCGCCATTCCGTACGCGTGGAATATAGAAAACAAACTAAACAAAAAGCCATCCTCTTGAACCATTCTATTATTTAAAAAAACCGCATTAAAATCCGTTTCGTGGTTTTGATGATATAGGCTCACATAGGGACTTACATACAAAAATAAAGATGGGGTTCTTCAAAAAAGGTGTCAAAAGATTTCTACAGGGTCGGCGATGCGCGAGTGATACCTCTGGTGTTGTAGACGTTTATAGGCTACGGTAACCGCTTCCCATCAGGTGGGCCGTACGCTTGTTCGCCAAATTAGTTGTATAAAAAAAAAATTCGGTACGTGTCTGTCAATGCATAAATTCTATGTATCATCTATACGGAATCTTTGAAAGTGATTTTCATTCACTTCCAGTAATCGCATCGATCTGAAATTTTGCACTCTTATTAAGGACCACGCTTTGAACCTAAGAACTTTTCAATACTGTTCCACTGCTATTAACCAACGAACTATTCTGAAGTTAGTAACAATATCTGTTATAAACAATATGGAATTTATTACAATTAGGTTGAAAGTCAAGCCCACCCAACAATAACAGTCCCTTGTAATAGTATAAATCAAACAATTAATTACTATAGGCCTGCAGCTGTACAAGCGCTTGTTAGAATTGAAGGGGGTGGGGGACTGTTTTATGAATTTTTGTACGACGCAATAATTATTTCATACATTTTTTGTACATTTAAATCGATAAGAAGATAAAAACGATATACAGCGTGAAACAAATCTCCTATTTTATGCTTGAAACCCGGTATTCTTTAGGTCATCACTACGTGAAGTAAGAAATTAACTTGCATTATAATTTATTACGATTTTTGCTGTTGTAAGCTTTTGCAAAATTTTTACGTTACGCAACCCTAATCAGCTGTTTTTATGAACTCGATTTGACCTAATAGTGATCATGTCTCATAATAGAGATTAACGTAAAATGCCTACTGCTCTCTGCCTCTGTGAGGAAAATAGTTTAAAATTTTTCCATGACGGTAAAGAAAATTTTATGAGGGGTTAATATGACCGAAAAAGGAATGAATAATTGCATGACGAAGATGACGAACGTGAATTAAAGAAAAGTCAAGTTGCAACTACAAGTAAACTGTGACGGGGGGATGGAAGATATTGACAAATTAATGATGATATAATTTTGCATAAAATTATGTTAGGTAAAAAAGTCACTTAAGCCAGTGTCCACTCTGAATTAGTCAGGGTTGACTAAAAAAAGAAATTTAAAAACAATATATTTTTTTTGTAAGAAATTTTAATTATTTTTTTTAATTGATTTATTTAAATTTAATAGTCATCGTACAAATATACATGGCTTAAATAATGTAGCATTGAAAGCATACCATAGTATTTCCGTTTCACGTTGTATATTTTGCTAACGAACAGAAAAAAATGTGTTAAATGGTAAACGTGCTAAACGTTTTGCATCTCAATACAGATATCTTTGTGTCCTGATCATCATTGTCCTGTCCTTATCCCTTCTACTGTCAGCCGTCATTTCTATATTTGTTCCCCTTTCTTCCCCATCCTCTTTTACACAATCCATCTATCGTTTCTTCAGCCTTCCTTCACTTTTGATTCCTTCTATGTACATTCATTTTTAGAAAACTAGCAATGATATAGTATCATTGCTAGTTTTCTCCTCCCGTCGCATTACATGACCATACTAACCACTCGTTTTTAAATTTATCTTCAGGCATCACTTTCAGTCTTCGTCTAATATATTGATTCCTTATTTTATCCAATCGCGTCACACCACATGTCTATCTAAGCATTCGCATCTCCGCTACATGTATTCGTCTTTCAGCCATCGCTATGCATTAGAAGCCCAGCATTAGGCTCCGTAAATAATATCTTTGAGTCCTGAAAACTTATAGAATAATACTGGGCCCTGTCTGATTACAAAACTAAGACAGTTTTGATAAATGATTTTAAATTAATCGATTTGTTGTTGCTTGCAATATGCCTTAGTCATCACACTTTTTACAGTAGCTCAATAAATTAAAAAAAGGAATTTGTGATGCCCAATATAGCTTTAGTTTTAGGAATTGTACACACAGTCAACAGAGTCCTTCTGTCTGTGAAACTTTTATCTGTGCTATTTGTCTTACAAAATGTACAACAAGGATGTAAATCTTACATTTCCTTAATATCTACTTAAAACAAATCACTTAAAAGCAAAATTAAAACATCCATCCACATCCTGTCTCCGATATCGTGGACTGTACAAAACATTTCATGTTGACATCTCACTTTAAGTGACTTCAAGGCAATTTCGTTAACTTTGCAAATTGAATTACTTCGCAGCGAACAAAAATACAGCCTGATTTACAATGTTAATGTAATGAAGTTATTATCATTTAATTAAATGCTAGCTATTAATTAATTAATTTCTGCGATGATTAACAAGGTTTAACGCTATTTTTCGCGAATCGCACACCGTTTTGTACACAGATAACATCTTCTGTGAGAGACGGAAAACTCGAAAATAAACCCTGTGCCACCACGCCTGGTCAGCGCGGGACAGTAGACTATAATCCCTCCCAAAGTGGAGGAGGCCAGTGCCCAACAGTGGGGCGTAAATGGGCTGGAGAAGGAGAAGGAACGCTATTTTTGGGTAAAAAATACTTAATCTTGTTTTTTGATTGTAACATAAATCATATCAAATATTTATTTACAACTAGTAGTTGCCCGCGAGTTCGTATACGTAAAATTTAGATTTTATTTCAATTTTTGCAAATGCTTTGCTCCTTTTGGTCGTAGCGTGATGTTATATCTAATATATAAAATTCACGTGTCACAGTGTTAGTTACCGTACTCCTCCGAATTGGCAAGACCGATTTTTATGAAATTTTACATGCATATTCAGTAGGTCTGAGAATCGGCCAACATCTATTTTTCAAACCTTTTTTTTCATATGGCAAAACAACGTTTGCCGGGTCAGCTGGTCTAATATATAAAATTTACGTGTCACAGTGTTAGTTACCGTACTCCTCCGAAACGGCTTGACCGATTCTTCTCAAATTTTGCATACATATTCAGTAGGTCTGAGAATCGGCTAAAATCTATTTTTCAAACTTTTTTTTTTTGTATGGCAAAACAACGTTTGCCGGGACAGCTAGTAACTTATAGCCTTCCTCGATAAATGTAGATACTAACCAACGAAAAAAAAAATTTTCGGACCAACGGTTCCTGAGATTAGTGAGTTCAAACAAACAAACTCTTCAGCTTTAAAATATTAAGTATAATTATATACGGTTTATAATTCTCCACACTACTAACAAAACAATACTAACTACTTACATATTTGTATATACTTATGAAAATAACGACATTACATAGGTACTACGTATTAAATTCATTTTATCGCAAACTATCACAGTCACTATCTATAACTTTTGAATATTAAAGAAAAAAAGATGTTAAGTAGTAACTCTCCATTCCTTTGGCACAAATATTTGGCACTTAAAAAATTTCAAAAGAAAACAAATATTTTAATGAACTTATATCTAATTTCAATAAGCATCGTGCAAAATGCCCAACCACCAACTAAGAATAAATAATAAATAAATATTCATGGACAATTCACACAACATCCTCTGGTCCCAAGCTAAGCTTACATGCTTGTGTTATGGGTAGCAGAAAACGGATAGAATACATATACTATTTTTATTTTGTAAATACATACTTATGATACATAGAAACACCCAGACGCAGTACAAACATTTGTATGACAATTAGAAGAATCACACAGATGATTGTCGCGAGCGGGAATCGAACCCGTGACCTCTTGATCGGCAGTCCGTTACATAAACCACTCAACCACGAGGCTCGTCTTAGAAAACACAACCACAGCAAGCTGAATATAATATAGCTATTATGTTATTAATTTGTTCGTGGTGTATCCCTTTAAAGAAGTAAAATAATTTGCTTAGCTCAATAAATGAAAAACACGCTTGAAAATCCTGAACATTTTTAGGGTTCCGTACCCAAAGGGTAAAAACGGGACCCTATTGGCTATTACTGAGACTTCGCTTTCCGTCCGTCCGTCCATCCGTCCGTCCGTCCGTACGTCTGTCACCAGGCTGTATCTCAAGAACAGTGATAGCTAGACAGTTGAAATTTTCACAGAAGATGTATTTCTATTGCCGCTATAACCACAACTACTAAAAATAAAATAAAATAAATATTTAAGGGGGGCTCCCATACAACAAACATGATTTTTTTACCGTTTCTTGCTCGATACTAATAACGTTGCCATATGTTGCATAGATAATGGTACGGAACCCTTCGTGCGCGAGTCCGACTCGCACTTGACCAATTTTATTTTATTATGGAATTGGCAGGATCAATCCGACTACTACAAGACGAAAATCACTTTCAAAGATTCCATTATATAGATTAATATATTAATAGATACATACTGTGCTAATAAAAGCGTGTTAAAATAACTTGAAACCTTCAAACAATTCATAAGAATTTGTTATTTTATCTCGAGTCGTAAATCAAAACAATTTTCAACCAAACGGAAAAAGTATTGAGAACGCAATATTAGACAAATCTTCTGGTCAAAGTGTAGCACCATTGCTTGGGCCCTTAACAACAATATTGAATTACAAATAAAGCCTTTTATACCCACATTACGACGACCTGGAAGTTCACAATAGCACCAAATCATCGCACCTTTTTCCAGATTACACGTATTGATACTTGTTATATTAGGTAAAATCACATAGCAATTTTGAAATTGACGGGCCTCGTGGTGTAGTGGTTCTGGTAACGGACTGCCGATCAAGAGGTCGCGGGTTCGATTCCCGCTCGGGACAATCATTTGTGTGATTTTTCTAATTGTCATACAAATGTTTGTACTGCGTCTGGGTGTTCCTATGTATTATAAGTATGTATTTACAAAAAAAAAAGTAGTATATGTATTCTATCCGTATTCTGGTACCCATAACACAAGCATATAAGCTTAGCTTGGGACCAGAGGACGTTGTGTGAAATGTCCATGAATATATAATTTAATTTAATTTATATATAATTTTCTTAGTTTAGTACTCTGTAAATAGGTATTGAATTGAAAGGGAGTTGTTGTATGTATGCATGTGTATTTTTGTATATATACGAAACTAGCCGTTGCCTGCGGCTTCGTACGCGTGGAATTTAGAGAATTTGTTCTATTAGTTGCAGCGTGATGTTATATAGCCTTACTTAATAAATGTACAATCCAACACTGAAATATTGAAAATTATTATTATTTTTTTGTTTGTATTTATAATGCAATCTATTTATATAATATTCAGCATTGGGTTATGTAATTAATATCTAAGACATGTGCGATATTGTCCATTGTCCGCTTAAGACGGCACGATACCAAATTATGCTCCATACAAAAGTATGGGTATCGTACTTCCGTTTTTTCTTCGAGAAAGTTAAACCGCTTTTAATAGTTTTTGCGTTATATTATAGAAAAAGAGTATATTTATGCTTTTTTTTCAAAACATAATAACTAAAAGAAATATAACGATCCGAAAAACCCACTTTTTTCGGTTTTCTTTAGATAAAGTTGCAGCGTCTATCACACAAATTTGGTAAAGTTTTACCACAAAAGAAAGTGATAGAAGCATAGATATTCTCTTTATCTATAATATAACGCAAAAATTATTAAAATCGGTCTAACTTTCACGAAAAAAAAAAACGAAAGTACGAAACGTCTTTTTTCAAAGATTTTTAGGTAAAATCCACTTCATCTATATTTGTCCCTTTCAGCGCGGCGCTCGGAAATAGAGATAGCAATACCTAAGGCAAATACCTAAATGAGGAGTACAGTACCCTCTTAATTATTTTGTGCTATTTATAGTAATAGGTCTTGTGGGTGTTTGCGTTTAAGTCGTCGTGGATCAGTGGATACTTTTATTAGATCCTTTGCAAGGATATTAGGATGATTTAATATTCTGTCCTTATATTTGGTCATTGCCCTTGGAAATGGAGCAATATATATTGATATTTTAAAATTCCTAGGTTACGACAACAATATCCTTACAATATGTATTGCCCAGAACACTACCACTGCAACCGAAATGTACATGCACGTATATACATATATTAAGATACCATTTCTTCAATAATAACCATGCTAAATCATTAACAATCGACTCTTAATAAGGGTAATAACGGCCCGTATGAAATAAGTGTTACTCGCCTTTGACAGTTGAATCGCCCAATTTTTCAAGACCTCCTCGCCACGAACTCGTACCTGAAATATTTCCTATGGTGCTTAGAAAGACCAGATCACAATAAAATGGTTGTTTTCATACAAAATACGAATACCCTATGATATATGACAGGGAATTTTATTTAATATTATGTTATAGATTTATTGCTTCTGTCGAGTGAGCAGAGGGTCCTATATTGGCCCAGTTTTTCCCCTAAATTGTATTTAGTGACGTGTGTTGCCTTGAATGTTGTTATATTCCATTTTTGCTTATTGTTATTTCGTATAATACGCAAATGTTTGTCCGGATACAATAATTTGTAAGCATAAATTCCTAAATTCGAGCTTATCTTTATATATATATGTCGGCTAGGCGTAAAGGAAATGGGTTTTAAAAGAATATTAAAGTGTTTATAACCAATTTGTAGGTATACGAAATTAGTTCTTGATTTACTTATGCCCAATTAGTTAGTTAAATCTCATTTAGATTAGTATCTGATTAATGACGAGATATTAACTAAGAATATGCCCTAAAGATATTGAAGATTACATAATTCTTATCATGGCCGTAATGTTAGGATTGTATTATGTCGCAACTCCCCCACTACCCCCACTCGCAAGTTGCTTTAAATACGATAGGCGAACGTGGCTGAGGTTCAGTATTATTCGAGAATTCGTGCTGTATACATCACGGCGTATTAGTGTGTGTGTAGAAGTTGGTATTGTACGAGTCGTCGCGCTGCTCAATCTCCGACGTATCGGCATTGAGCTGGTCCTTATAGGCGTCGGCGCGGCGTGTATCTGTGTGCGCGTGTGTACGTGTATTGTGTAAAGTCGTCATGTACGTGTTTGCGCGTACATGTATTCCTCATTGTGTGAACGTAGTGATGATTCTTCGTTGCGAGGCTTGGGCACTGGCTATAAGGGGTTGATGTGGAGGCCAGTTATCCTTATAAGTGTGCAAGAGTATGATAGATTGAGGTGTGAATATCGGTAAGACAGTTCTTACGCTATGTGCTCGGATTCCTGTTCAGGCCTCTGGTCTATTCTCCGACATCAGAAGTGGGATAAGAACTACACGTAGCCCACATAGTGATCGCGAGGGTTTGGGAGTGTATTCGTAAAAATATAGGTTAACAGTGAACAGTGTGCGAAAATAAGTAGTCATGATTTTTTATCCATGGTCCTATCGAGGATTGGTAGTAAAATAGTGCGTAAGAAATGGTGATAGTGGCAAGGAATTTAGTGTCCGAAGCAGCAGGCACGTGAGTACTGAACGTCGTATTTGGTAAGCAATATTTTTTTTACTATAAGTGAGTAAAATGTTTAAAAGTAAACGAAAGTGGGTAGCACAAACCGCAAAGAATATTTGGGCGTTATTAGCTATCTAATTTACATGCAATGTTTGTTTCAAGTAAAATGTCGAAGTTATTTATAAATAGAGATGTTAAAAAGAAAGAAACATAAAGCTATCTGAAATGTTACGATATGCCTAGTCTATAAATTTAATGCTTAGGTACAGCGAGAAATTATTAACAGAGATATTTTGATATACGTTATGAACAGATATTGTTGAATACTGAAGATATATTTCGATGCACACTAGATATACGAGTACTTTGGGGAAACATTACGTGATAGCAATCGTATTATAAAAGCAGAAGTAGGTAACTGCCTGATTAAAATTCAGTATGTGATATTTGATATGTGCAAGGAAATAGGTAACCTATAGAGTTCACTCGTTTAATGTTTGTCACTGAACGATTCATAGATCACTGCAGTTCATACATCTCTGATCAGAGTAATATTTTCATAAAGAGCAGAATAAGTTTAGTAATGGCGCCACATACTTTCAGTCGGATCGGTGCATATCAATAACCGAGTAGTTATTCAGTCAGTTCTTTTATGTAAATACTGCCAGGCAAACTTAACGTAGGTAGGTACTTGGTTTGTTCTACCGCCTTTGATATGTGAAAGGTGTTGCCAGTATAGAAATATTTGAAAAGGATTTAACATTCGTTAGAAAACCTAGTAATTGTGTGGGCGTAATCTAAAACGAGAAAGCATCTTGAGAATTATTTTATTCTTTATAAAACGGATAATCACGTTTTTTCCTGAAGTGTCCCAAAAGGATGCCAAGTCAAAAAAAAAAAATAAAAAAAAAAATTACAAATTGATATGAAACTATTTTTGATAAAACATTATCAATTTAGTTTGGCTGTATGAGACAATTCCTCTGCGTTACGTATTTAAGGGTGATGTATTAGTTTCCTACCGTCATGGTGTTTTATAAAATACTTCTGTAAGTGCCGTCAGTGTTATGAAAATACAAAGTTACTCCAATTGTGGGACCTTTAAAACCACATAATAATTACGATTGTTTTGTAATATGCGTGTGTGTGTTCAACATGTATCATACATGTACTCTTAGTAGAAAGAGCGGGACAAAAATGACTTATTTTAACACTAAATTTGAACTGGTTTAATATGATTTAAAATAATGTTGTAAACAGTAATGTGACATAGTAAAGGACATAGAGGCTGTGTCTGTCGTGAGATATTTTGTTTGCTTATTCTATCGTTTTATTTAATGTAGTTACTCGTGCCGAGATAAATCATTGAAAGTTTACAATTAAGTTTAAAGTGATATTGTACGCAAAATACCTACTGGTAAGTGAAAAAGAGTTTTAAAATTTTGAAGTTAGTGTGAAAAGTGCTTTGTGGTAGATAAAACACCAACCTTGGTGAAGTAAGTTAATTCGAATCGATTAAGTTATTTCGTGCTTTCGTAAATAATAAACTGACACCCTAATTAACATTGACGTGACCAGAGAGTTAGTGAGGATAAATTTAGATCACGTCATCTAAAGATGTAGGGCTTATACCTGTTACTAGTTAAATGTAGGTGATATGAGTACTTAAACTGAGTGATGAGTACAACAGAGCGTTTACAATTTTAGAACTTTCAGTTTGAAACTTTAGTATTGTTGTCGTTTGTCAAATTTGTTTTTGACTCTTGTAATCTACTTAAAGGTCAGGTAAGTTCATGAAGACATATGTAATGTATGGTACCAAGTGTTAGCTTTAAACAAATTGAATATAGACTACAGTGACGGATATACGGTTTAGCACCAGATAATCGTATGACCGCGGAGTTTGCTGCGTGGTGCTTTTACTAGACTATAGCTACCTGGAACCGCTTTAGATTTTAGAGAGGTTTTTTTTGGCTAACTATAATACTATGCGCCTTTAAACTTGATGATGAAGGCAATATCCAAAGCAGCCATGTGTGTAGGCTTAACACCCATTTGAGTTACACGAAGGTAAGGTTGAAAGATCTCTTGGACATTTATCTTCTACATATTAACTTTCAACAGTAATTAAAGAGGAAGGTTTCTCGATTCAACCGTGTTTATGCTTTTTCGTCGTTTGTGAATCGATATTGGTGATACATTTTTTGAGGAAAGTTATTTCAAAGGTGTGTCTGTGTTGAAGAAATAGGGCTATGTGAAGTCAATTTCTTTTTGTTAAAAATTACATCACAAGTAAAGTAAAGAGTAGGTACTATTTATTTCTGTTTATTTCATCATAAAGGTGGTACAGCGGAGGTCACCGACGCGACGCCTTAAAGAATTTTACTTGTGCAAGGCCTACTTAAATAGTGCTTATGGTTGGTGGTCAATGGCGTCTTTAACAGTGGATGCGACTGTGGTATTACGCGATGACCTGACGATAATTTTATGATACCCAATAATTTTGTTTGACGAATATTTTAAATCTTTGAGAGGTGCGTGTGTGGTGTGGCTTTGAGGGATAAATAAATGGATAACCATGGACGTTTCACGCAGCGTCCTCTGGTCCCAAGCCGAGCTTATTGTGCTTGTGTTGTGGTACCAGAATACGGATGGAGTGCGTAAGTTGCTTTTCTTTTGTAAATATACACTCGTGATACACGGTAGAGGCCCGGACGCGGGACAAACGTTTGTATGACATTTGTAAAGATCACACAAATGATCGTCCGAGGCAGGAATCGAACCCGCGACCTCGATAGATTGGGAGATGGAGTTATGAAGGGATGTTGCGGTCTGAAGGAGGGCGAGGTGGCCCAGGCAGGAGGGCGAGGTGGCCCAGACAGGAGGGTGAGGTGGCCCGAAATAGGGAGTGGAGTGGCATAGTGGCCCAAAATGTGGATGCGAGGTGTCAAAAACGGAACGGCTAGGTGGCCCAAATGTTAGTTGGCGAGGTGGCATAATGATAAAGTAGTGAAGTATGACTAAAAGGCCACAGCCTAATACATGGCCGTGGTTATTTAGAAATTGTCTATTGTTATTAGTTACTTAGTACTATAGTAAGCAACATGCTAAACACTTGTTAAACCACTTGTGAAAAGGTCACTAACTAAATTGAGGAAGTGTGCCTTATTGAATTGTCCTTTTAATTATTTTTAACACTCTTTTATGTGTTCGGTGTGTGTCTGTCGGTGTATTTCATTCAGAGTCGCTGGAGTGGCTCGTTGCAGTGTCACTGTGAGCACACTTGTGTGTTTGGTTATGCACGTAATAATTTTGTTGTGTATGAGTGGACTCACCAGGATTGTTGTTTCTCCGGTATGCCTTTCATATACAGTCGGATAGTTTCACATAGGATCGCTTTGTTTAAAGAATCAGATGGGAATGTTTTGGTTGTTTGCTAAGATTGTGACAGCATTGTGACGGCGCAGACTTGTGTCTCTGATGGCACGGGCTTTCAGCTTTTTTTGTGGGTGGGAGGCATAGAATTATTTTGTAGCTAGAATAGCGACTCGGCACTCCGGGTCGGGCCGCTTCTTTTTAACGCACTTATATTGGTTCGGTAAGTGTCTGTTAATGTCGAATTGATCTGAAGGTTTGCACACGTTTTGGGTATCGATGGCGGTGCAGTCATTTGGAATGGTATTCGGATTTTCAAGCGTGTTTTTGGGTTTTTGAACTAAGTAGATTATTCTATGCGAAAGTGACGCGGACAGATGCAGGATGGACGAGCGGTTGTATGAATAGTTTTGTATATTCCAATCAAACCCAAGTTTATTATCGCCCGAGGACGGTCGCTGGTCAGAATGGCCGTGTCGGCTAGGCGTAAAGGAAATGGGTTTTAAAAGAATATTAAAGTGTTTATAACCAATTTGTAGGTATACGAAATTAGTTCTTGATTTACTTATGCCCAATTAGTTAGTTAAATCTCATTTAGATTAGTATCTGATTAATGTCGAGATATTAACTAAGAATATGCCCTAAAGATATTGAAGATTACATAATTCTTATCATGGCCGTAATGTTAGGATTGTATTATGTCGCAACTCCCCCACTACCCCCACTCGCAAGTTGCTTTAAATACGATAGGCGAACGTGGCTGAGGTTCAGTATTATTCGAGAATTCGTGCTGTATACATCACGGCGTATTAGTGTGTGTGTAGAAGTTGGTATTGTACGAGTCGTCGCGCTGCTCAATCTCCGACGTATCGGCATTGAGCTGGTCCTTATAGGCGTCGGCGCGGCGTGTATCTGTGTGCGCGTGTGTACGTGTATTGTGTAAAGTCGTCATGTACGTGTTTGCGCGTACATGTATTCCTCATTGTGTGAACGTAGTGATGATTCTTCGTTGCGAGGCTTGGGCACTGGCTATAAGGGGTTGATGTGGAGGCCAGTTATCCTTATAAGTGTGCAAGAGTATGATAGATTGAGGTGTGAATATCGGTAAGACAGTTCTTACGCTATGTGCTCGGATTCCTGTTCAGGCCTCTGGTCTATTCTCCGACATATATATATATAATACAACAGATTCTTTGAGCATTTGCCTGTCTGTCCGTCTGTCTATCTGTCAGTTCGTCTGTTACCTATAGATGCAGTGATTTATAAGAAAGGTTTGATGTATGATTTAGGCTTATTTTTCACATCAGTTAAATAGCTATATATCAGATAGTTTGTTGGTTTATAAGTCGAAGATATGATTTAGGATGCATATGGATGACAAATGCGAAATGGAAATGAAAAAAAATGAGTGAAAAAGCGCATATAAATAAAAATGAAATACTTAGCCTTAGGCGCATGCTATGTTGACTTCTATTCATCGAAATAATTTACCTGTAAAAGAGAAAATATACATTAATTTCATTCAGTTAACAGAAATAAATCATTTAGAAGTAAGAAACAAATCATTTACAAAACGAAATGTATGTAGTAATGTTTGTAAAATTAGATAACATCATAACCCATCATAAAAAAAGAGAAATGAAAACAAAAATCCATGGAGTTTCTTGCCTGTTCTTCTCCAAAGGATTTAGATTTGGAACAGACACCTAGCTTCTGACTTTTTAAGAGTTTGTACTACATACCTTTGACTTTGACAATCAGTGGGATAGACACCACTACAAAGTTAACAAAAGCTCGCAAATTAGACTAGAATTAGAATAGTAATCATTGTAAAGGTTTACACACATAAATGATTCTTTGAAACGTGTGCTTAGTAAGTGCTCATCAAACATTACTGTATAGAACAAAGTGAGCAGTGAATTAAGCGCCCGCGGCGTAAGGGTTAAATGCGGTAAAAGAACACACGATTTTAACACTCCAATAGCACTTTAGTCGGGTATTACATCTCTGTATGGCACTAACCCTTTCTTGTGTTAACCATAAAAATGTGCCATAGAAAACAGTATAAAACATGTTGGTTAACGAAATGAAATGAAAATGAAATGAAATGAAAAATCATTAAATCAAGTAGACACAATTTTTCAGAAAAATTATGTGCTTATGACATGTCCATAACGTCTATATAATACTGGTTGTTGCTCGCAAATTCGTATATATGCACTTTCTAACCGTAGTCTGTAGTCAACAAAGATTTCAAGAACGCCCTAAAATACCTAGATAGCACGATGACCCAAAACAGGCGTATAAGGCGAAATATGACGAGCAGAGCCGAGCTCAAGTGGATTGGCATTGTTCATATTTTTTTAAAACTCTGAATTCGAAAACCTTTTCGAGGAATAGAGTTTCTGATCATGAACCATTAGTTTTTTTCGGAAAATTTGCTATATTAACGATTATTTTTCCAAAAAAACAAATGATCTCTATTCGTCCTTGAAATAAAGAACTTAAAATATTAAAGCGTTCTTAGGGATATACTACTCTGTGGTGGAGTTGAAATTGGTATATTATATCAACTTGGCAACTTTGAGAAGATGTATTCCAATCTGTCTTAAGTCTATCAGAAAAAGGCAATACACAGATTGCGCACAACGATGACGTCACAACATTTTAAATAATATCTCTAAGTATTTTTTTTAAATTCTATATAGTGAATATTTCAATAATATTGAAATTAGTTGCTTAAAATTGTCTATATTTTCAAAAAAAAAATATATAAAAACAGCAGGTCAAAAATTATGAACAATCTCTATCGGGACAAGGCGAGGCAAAGCAAAGAGAACAGGATTCAGTAGTGCAGAAACATAACAAATGCACTTCCAGTACGTAAACGAGGACCTTGCAACGATCATAGTAAAAAAAAAACAGGTCTTCTCATTCCAATGACGTACTTGTTTAATGCTTGTAGAAGTAAAGTTTGTAGTTTGTGAAAACTCACATGAACTGGGAATACCACAGTAGTATTCTCATAAAATCTCTATACGTGCCACAAGTCGTGCCCATGGTATAACACGATACTTCATTATCATCATCATAACATCACGCCTTTTCCCATGGGGGTAGGCAGAGACTATAGAGCGCCATCTGCTATGATCGAAGCATACTTCATTAATTTATTAATTTTTGTAATTGACTTGCTATGCTTTTACTTAATAAACTAAATTATAGTGGAAAAAAACCATCACCATGAGCGGAACTTGAACCCACGACATCGGAATACCGTTTGATAGATGGAGTTGTACAAATACATCAATGCGATGTTTAAGACGGCACGATACCAAATTATGCTCCATACAAAAGTATGGGCATCGTACTTCCGTTTTTTCTTCGCGAAAGTTAAACCGATTTTAATAGTTTTTGCGTTATATTATAGATGAAGAGTATATCTATGCTTCCATCACTTTCTTTTTTTCAAAACATAATAACTAAAAGAAATATGACGATCCGAAAAACCCACTTTTTTCGGTTTTCTTTAGATAAAGTTGCAGCGTCTATCACACAAATTTGGTAAAGTTTTACCACAAAAGAAAGTGATAGAAGCATAGATATTTTCTTTATCTATAATATAACGCAAAAACTATTAAAATCGGTTTAACTTTCGCGAAAAAAAACGGAAGTACGAAACGTCTTTTTTCAAAGAATTTGTAGGTAAAATCCGCTTCATCTATATTTGTCCCTTTCAGCGCGGCGCTCGGAAATAGGGATTGCAATACCTAAGGCAAATACCTACCTAAGGCAAATACCTAAATGAGGAGTACAGTACCCTCTTAACTCGCATTGAGAATGAAAATGTAGTGTAATGATACATCGTGCTGTACTATAAGCACGACCTGTGGCGCGTATAGAGAATTTTACGAATGTTGCTCTGTATGACTCAAGTAACCGAAAGTTTACAATATAAATTACCGTAATAACTCTACATAAGCTACCTAAAGTAAAAGGATCTTCAAATCTTGTCGCAACGTCTTTTTATACAGAGTCTCATAATTCACAATTACTCATTCTTCCTATATTATTTATACTAATAAAATAATATAAAGCTGAAGAGTTTGTTTGTTTCGCGCTAATCTCAGGAATCGCTGCTCCGTTTTGAAAGTGTTCGATAGTACATTTATCAAGAAAGGCTATAGGCTATATAACGTCACGCTGCGAACAATAGGAGCGAAGCATAACTAAAAAATATTGCAAAACTGGGAAAAAATTTTAAGCGGCACGTACGATGTCTCGGGTAACAAATAATTATTCAGTAGTACTAGTATTATATTGGGTACAGTTTTTAAGTTTCAATATCACAAATAGATATAACATATAGTTGACATCCTTACTAATTTATAAATGCGAAAAGCGGAATGAAAAGCTAAAACTTTGACGAGCTTATGTGTTGATGCGTGTAAACAAACTATAGTGCGATTTAAAAGTACTGTACAACGCCATCAATTTTTTTAAAAATTTTTTTTTTATTCACGGACATTTCACACAACGTCCTCTGGTCCCAAGCTATGCTTATATCCTTGTGTTATGGGTACCAGAATACGGATATAGGTACTACATAAACTACTTATTGAACGGTAGTAGTGAACTTCTGTTTGTTAAGGTTTGATTTGTAAATTTCACGCGTTCGAAGTCGCGGGCAACAGCTAGTATAAAATAAATATTGAATGACAAAATAACTGGGATATATTCAATAACTCTCCGATATTGAAATTCGCGTCACACACTTCTTGTGGGAAAGAATGAGCAAAGTAAACCTTACATTCCTTATTTTTAATCAAATAATGGCGAGACAGATATTGGATAGTTCAAGGTAGTCTATATCCATACTAATATTATAAAGCTGAAGAGTTTGATTGTTTGAATGCCCTAATTTAAGGAACCACAAGTCTGATTTGAAATTCTTTCAGTGTTAGATAGCACATTTATCAAAAAAGGCTATATATAGCCTATATTATAACAGCTTATTGCGACCAATAGGAGCAAAGCATTAGTGAAAAATGTTGAAAAAAACGGGGAGAATTTTCCAAATTCCACGCGTACGAAGTTGCAGGCAACAGCTATAGGAGGTCGGGTATCATTTCATATCAAGAAGGTAAAAAAGGGTCTTACTATGATTGCTACGAAACTATCGGATATATTTCTTAAAACATTTTTATATTCAGAATAAAATCCTCTTCCTTCGCGCAGTCCATCGACGTACCACTATTGGGCACGAGCCTCTCCACTTTGGTAGGGATATTGGTATACTATGCCGCGCTGGCCAGGCGTGTTGTCACAGGGTTTAGTTTCGAGTTTTCTTTCTCTCACAGCTAGGAACCTATCGCTAGCTCTTACAGAACTCTTTGAAGGAAATGGGGTGGTGACAACTGTATTCTAAAATCATCACAGCACGGAAAAGGAAAATAACACCCTAAGGCTTCTAACTTCAGACTTTCTGTGACTGTGTGAGCGCGCAATAAATATTCTCTTTAATGCGCTATAGCTACAATCATAAACTGTTCTAAGAGTCCATCATAATTGATCAAGCCCATTCAAAAGAATCAATATAGCCATCAAGCGGCCCAACTTGATGGAATATGAAACAATACAATATTCGAACAACTGTGTTATAAGGAAGGGAGTGCCCCATCCTCCATTATTCCCAACGACGCCCTTAAGAAATACAACAATTCGTTTGGCATACGAATTCCTGTTACTTTTCCGCCAACTGTTTTTCCTATATTTGATTTTTGCTTTATTATGTTACGTACATTTTATTACACACAGAATATGTTTTATTAGAGCGCATTAAGTAAATTACACCTCCTTCCAAATTTCATATTATATCAGAATATTTTTACAATTAAAAAGTGTCGATAACAGTGCACTGACCAAAAAACTCCGAGCAGCAACTAAACTAGGTATTTTTTTCGGTTTATCAAAGTTACATAATACTCAATAAAGAACGCTATCAGAAAGCCTATCGTCATTAAATATTTTAAGGCGATGATAACAAATTCTTGTCTAATAATAACACGCAATCGAGTTCTCTCTAACATTATTAAATTATCTGAAACAAATCCGACAGATTATTTCTCAACCAAAATAATACAGTCAAACGCAATTATAACCTCAGACTAACATTGAAATCAAACAAAAACTAATAGATCAGTTTGCTAAATAAACACCAGTTGGAGTTTGCAAATTATAACTCAAATATGAACTACATAAGTTGGGGCAAACAGATGAGATCACTGATCGAATTTCGAAGGAAACTATGACTTTTGTATGATATTGGCTTTGGTAACTGAATTAATATTGTAGTTCTTTCAGGAATCGACGACAGTCATAATTGATTGTTACGCTTCTTGTCATAAACCCAGTATGATTCTGAAATAATTAGTTTTTTCATCATTTCAACCCATAGATCTCTCCCTATTCGTGTCTCAATCCACGGCTTTCCGCCGTCTACATCCAGTCCTATACTGCTACCTTTTTAAAGTCGTCGGTGCACCTAGCAGGGTGCGTTCTACCTAACGCTCACTACACTCTACAACTAATCTGCTCTATTGGCCGTTGGTTTTTTTGGCAGATATGGAGAGCCCATTGCAAAATCACTTTTAACAATTAGCAAATTAAGTTTTTACACATGTTTTAATTCTAAATAAGACGTTTTCAGGACGGCTTCAATAACACTAAAAGTAAATACCACAAGTAAGATGCAAAGGGATGACACAAGCTATGTTAAAATTATAAATGAAGCAATTCTGGTAGATGATTGTCTCTATCATGCCTCAACAGCTGACCGGGATTGGATGTTTAATACAGATATATGTATATAGTGGTCTAGACTAAGCCTAGGCCCAGCCTAGACCTGTTCCAGAACAGGAAATAAGATTAAATTATGTTATCACGACACATCAATGTCACTATAATCACGACACAGCAATGTCACTACCATAAAAACAAGTGAAACCTCGCATATCAACTAGCATATGAATAATTTAGTCGTATTACCACAAAATAACCTCAAAGTACAGAAACACTGATAATTATTAAACCACTTTTCAGAACTTGAGATATTGGCGATATAACGTTCACATTGATACCAATTTATGACTCAAAACATCTATTCAAAGTGCAACTCTAGTATTAAGAACATAAAGTTCAAATACTTGAATAAGAAGGAATCCGTTGAATATGAAATTTACAACTACCGTCATAAGTAAAACGTCTTATAGAATGAGATATGGGTTCTATCTTTATTCATAATGATTCCGTATCGGAATGGACGTGTTATTTGCCAAAAATTGTTTTATTGGCTTAGGTAGATATTTTAACTTTGTTATGTAACTGGATGCAAGCGGCAAAATACCGCGCGTTGCGGCGTTCTATGGAGGAAGCCTATATCCAACCGTGGACGGAGAAAGGCTGATGGATGGATGTAACAGGTAAGTTATTAAGAGTTTAAGGATTACAAAAAAGTTAATGTTTTTTGAGGACCATTATTACGATTTTTTTTCTTTACTAGGCATTCATCATATCAGCTTATAGCAGTCCACTGCTAAACATACGCCTCTCCTCAATCGCGCCACAATACATGGTCCTCGGTAATCCGTCCTTCCAAATACAGTCTCACCCAGCGCCCTTCATGTCATCGGTTCATCTAGGGGGTGTCCCACCTTACGTTTCGCCGAGTTCTAGAATTGTAGTGTACTGATTTTTCTACAACACTGTTTAGGTATTTAAAAATAATTTATGAAGAAATATAAATAATTTTTAGCCATTTTTGTAAACACGAAGGTACACAATACAAACAATTAACTGTATTTAATAAAATATTATTTTAGTTTGTACATACAGAATTGCTACCATTACTTTGAGTATTATAAAAATATAAGAAATTAACAATTTTCTAATTTTTTCCACGTGGGTACATAATTTTAATTAAAATTTCGACATGTATCTTAACATAATTAATTATGCTACCACGATGTTAGCGGGATTCCGCCATGATGAGGAAATAAACAATCTTTGAGTAAAACAATTTATTTTCCTTTTGGGCTGAAAATATCAATGGTCAGTTTGTGATATTTTATGTGATTGGTGTCATAGAATATTTTTTACGATCGTAAAATATATCAAACATTTCAAATATCAACGTATAAACTGGATCTAAAATGATGACTATAAAACGGACATCGACATAACTGCAGTAAGGCATTGCACAAGAACTTAAGTTACAAGAATACGTTGTAGTATTACATGGCAAAAGGCAGTTTAATGACGGCCGGGGCTCTTGGTCTAGTGGTTCCTGTAGCGGGTTACCGTTCACGAGGTATATACGCTACATCAGCACGATAAAGGCTTGGTTCGTGCCAAATTTTATGTTACTTGGGCAATGGAAAATAACCTGTACGTTTTGATTACCTTTGTTTTTTTGGCGGGTCAAAATGTTCCTAACCGCACACTCCACTGTCCGGAGCAACAGTGAGGTAGTGTGGAGCCTTCACCCACTAAAAGACCCGCCGTGCACCTACTACCGCCAACTGGTGACGTTTTGATTAACTTAATTAATTAATTTCCGTAAATCAGATAAATATTCTAATTGGATCTAAAAGGTTAATTGTATTTTTTGCAACAACTGTCGGCATTGATCTACATATCGTATGAGTTTTAATTTGAAACCTTCAGCCGTTGCTAAGTAAAAATAGTTTAACAGGTTAGACAGACAAATAGACGCCGAAGTGAGACAAAAAGGGTTTATTTTTTGGACGAAACCCTAAAAAGGTTATCAAACGCCACAGATGTCTGCGGATTTCGGAAAGTAAACAGCTGGTGTGTGAACCAACGTCCGCTATATCTTCTAAATGTGCTAAACATTTAACCTAAAATATCGATTAGTGAGTGCACTTCGTTGTACAGAACATAGACCAAACCAATCGTAACATAATTATGTAAGAACTTTCCCACGGGTTAACTTAGGCATTTGTTACGAGTTATTAATTCGCCAAAGTAACGGGTTTACTCGGCTAAAATATTACAAATTGCGCCTTCTTTCACAAAATAAATTCCATTTTCTATCTAGTTGTGAAACAGTTATCTGTATATTTAGTTTTTGTTTAATTAATTTACAACTCTAAAAGGGGCACGTGCGTAGCACTTTCAACTCTCAGGCATGCATGACCAGATGTATGAGTGTGGATGAAACCAAGGAAGTATATTTGGATTGTAACAGATGGCGCTCTATAGTCTCTGCCTACCCCCATGGAGCGGGCAAAAACGGAGAATATTTTCTTAATTCTACGCGTACGAAATCACGGGCAACAGCTAGTGCCATATATGGCCTTTATAACTAGATGATAGAGAGGAGCAGAAACATAAACGTGCATTATTTGCCAAATCATCCCAGAGAACAGATACATTTATAGAAATTGGCTAACAAACAAATAACATAAAATTTCAACAACCATCATTTCTCAATAACGGAGCGCAAACATAACTACATACAAATAACAACTTATATACAAATCAATAGCGAACGTTACATAAGTGTAGTGAAAGGGCCGGGTCAGGACTCGACCCCGCGACCTCGCAATCAACACACACAATACTCAAACACGCGCTGTTTAAGACTTGTACTCATATTTTTGACTAGAAAAAATAATCGGTTTAATACACTCAATTGGAATTATATGTTACTAGCCTTTGCCCGCTACTTCTTTCGCGTGGAATTCAAAAAACAAATGATAACTCAAATATGGATAATTTAACCCGTCTTTGAAATATTTTCACCGATGCTTCAGTTCTATTGGTCGCAGCGTGATATTATAAAGCCTTCCTCGATTAATGGACTATCCCACAAATAATATTTTTTTTAATTCGAACCTGCAGTTCCTGAGATTATACTCGTACATCATCAAAGATTCCTTTACAAGTATACATTTATTAATAGAGTGATACAAGTAAAGCTAATAAATAATTTTAAATTCAATAACAATTTTAAATAGCTTCTAAATTCACCATAGATAATCAGGGATGACCGTGTGGTGACGGATTGAAGTACTGTCACCACCCCTTTTATTTCCCAGGCCATACTGTAAAAACCAGCTAAGAGATGTACACAGATAACATCTTCTGTAAGAGACTGATTCTCGAAAATAAACCCTGTGCTAAAACGCCCTATAAGCACTGCTTAGTAGGCTCGTGCCCAACAGTTGGACGTTTATCTGGAGAGAGAGAACCAGCGGTAAGTCTATAGCTCAATATGAAAGTCCAAGACTATAAATAAAAATAGTAATATACCGATAAAAATCGAGTCAAACATAAATAATAGCCATAACTCACGAAATAATTCGTAACATCAATGCAATATTGCTGTCAAAATTACAGTGTATATATCACATTAGCTGAACAATGACTATCATTAAGGTATAACTACACAAGACAGCATCCTTCACGCATGTTCGATTATTGATTCGTAATTATAGTTTGTATGTCAGATGCGGTTTATATTTTTGTTTGCGAATCAATAAAATATTCTAGGGAATAAAATTAAATGATATCGTTTCTTTGTGTTGCAAATTGCTTAGTAACAGTATTTATCAGGTAAAAACTGATTTTCGGTTTTCGTACAAGTAAAATGTTTTGTCATATATTCACCCACTTTTATAATTACTGCTTTATCCCTTAGCTTTTAGCGTGATGACTTCCCAATGTTTTATACTGATGCCTTAAACATCCAATAAAAGGTTGTCGGATTGAACTGTATTGTACTGTACATTTTTCCACTATAATTTAGTTTATTAAATAAAAGCATAGCAAGTCAATTGCAAAAATTGATGTATGAATGGATTTTGAGATCATTCAGTAATTTACGCATAAACAAGTGACAAACGTACACACTCACAAATACCAGATCCATTCCTTATCATTACGCCAGATACTTCGCGGAGTAGGCTATATGTTTAATAGCATTTTCATATTTGTGAATCAAATAATTATACAGACACGTAAATAATTGTAATTTTAGAGAAAGACCAAAGAAAATATAGACTAGGCTTAGCCTAATCTATATTTTCTTTGAGTAGGCTAAGCCTGTCCTATAGACACCACAAAATTACACGATCGATTGACGTATTCCTTGATACATAATCTAGATTAATTAGATAAGAAAACCATTTTCCACAGATTTGGACGCGGATATTTGTTTTTGATTTTAGCCCGACGTTTCGGTGCGGTTCCACCTGCGAAATCTAAAACAAAAATCTGAAAAAGTGTTTCTGTATTTGAGTAAATGAGTCACGCAAATGTTAGAAAATATTATAAATAGGAAAATAGAACATTGATGATGGAAAATTCCTAAATAACAGCACTGAAGGTTTGGCAAATGTTGTTTTAAATTTAAATATTTTCGTGAATAAGTAGGTTTGCATGTGTTAGTGCGTATATAAAATACTTTCTCAAATCTTTTAAGTCTTCCAAGGTCGTACTTCAAGCACATAATCCTATGACACGAGCATAACGTGTATTACCAACACTCATAATCCGAAGACCCAGTAGATATCCCTGACCAGTCATGATTCTCACGAGGTATTGCGACACAACTACGTACAGTTCAACGGGTCAATCACGCAACTATATGAAGCTTAGCAACTTGTATTAGTTGCGGATAATGTTACAAATAGAATATAATGCATAATTACTAGTTAGAGCTAACACATTTATCATTCTAGACGAGCCTTGTGGTTGAGTTGTTCATGTAAGGGACTGCCGTCCACGAGGTCGCGGGTTCGATTCCCGCTTGGCACAATCAATTGTGTGATGTATATAAATGTCATACAAATGTTTGTACTACGTCTGGGTGTTTGCTATGTATAATAAGGATGTATTTACAAAAGAAACGTAGTATATGTATTCTATCCGTATTCTGGTACCCATAACACAAGCATATAAGCTTAGCATGTCCATAAATATTTATTAATTTATTTAGTTGATACTAGCTAATTTTCAGCTCTCGAGCTATCATCTCCTTTCCAGAGATACAGCCTGATGACATATAGACGAATAGGGTCCCGTTTTACCTTTTGGAACGGAACTTTAAGAACAACTAATCGAATCTTTACTTTCAGGTACCTCTTAAGATTGTAAGTTTCAATATGTAGGGGCACAATATACTGATTTCATTGTTTGCAAGTAGACGTATGTCAACAGGCCTACGAATGCATAAAGACCATTGTGCTAGCCACCTAAGTTATTATATACAAATATATTTATTACAGTATGTATTTGCTCGCCGGCTAATTTATTATATACAAATATATTATGTATGGATTCATTGTATGCAACACTATGCGTGTCAGCAGTATTAGGAATATATAGAAACGATTGTTCTCCTTACCTATATAAGCTATTACTATATTAAATATATGGAGTCGCAAATAAACGCCATTCAAGTCCGGACGTATTTCATTTTTATCCTCTAACCAACCGACACACACGACATATACACCTAAAAGTATTTATTTATTTACTAGCTTCTGCCCGCGACTTCGCACGCCTTAGTGGCCGAATCGAATTTGAAAACAAACCTAAAATAAAACTAAAATTTAAAATAAAATGTAAAATAAACAATATGGCTGAACTGTTATTTTATATTTTAGCGCAATTCCATTCGGTAGATTTTGCGTGATAGCGTCACAAACTCACTTTCACTTTTATATATATAAGTAAGGATTTTATGTCTATATTATAGTTCCTTGCTTTGTTATCGATATGTCTTCTATTGCAAATAAATTTATTTTCTTTCTTCTTTCTTTTTAAAAAATGATTTACAAACACGATTAAGTCCTAAACTTTTTAATAACAACAACATAATTAATAAGCAATCGATTGCAATGTTCTTTAACTATTACACGAGTGAATACATTTCGAGGTTATTATGAGGCATTAAGGAAAGGTTATCTTAATCGATTCAACGATTTATTTATTGTAAAGTACAAAAGTAATCGATAATTCATTAATGTAACCAACTTTATCTTTGTTCATCGGTAAAGACCTTCGAGATCAATATTTTGTGATATTTTATTTATAGTTATTTATTTTGCTTTTTAATATAATTATTTTACATATACTATATACACCAAATAAATTTTCGCAAGAATGATAATGTACTTAGAAATCTAATATAATATAGACAAAATCTAAAATATTCGTAATTACTCTTTGGACACGGAAACCTAATAAAAGGTCGTGTACATTTGTAGAAAATACGAGAAAATCCAGAGTTCTAAGGATTTCAAATGCCAACAAAACCGTTCTAACATGTATATCAAATGCTAAATAAACTGTCAATAAAAACCTAAATTAGAAATTGGCGAAGTTAGTTTATCATAATAAACATGCATTGGTTACAGAATACTTTAAAGACAATGTAATTTGACAAAGCAAATGTTAGAATCTCAGTTAAATGCCGGGGCTTAACATAACTGTTTATATTATCTAGATTTTAGCGTATTCGAGCCAAAAGTCTTGATTCTTAGAACACGTTTACAAAAAAGACTGCCGGGTAGGAGTTGGACTTACGCACAAAGGGTTCATACTATTATCATCATAAAATATTCATTGTGATTGTCATGTCAATTAGAGATGAAACGGATATCCGGTAACTATCCGGTATCCGGCCTATACGGCCTTGTTTTCACTATCCGGCCGGATACCGGATAGTAATACAGTACCCGGCCGGATACCGGATAGTAAAATTTAAAAAAATCTCATTCAATTCAAACATAAAATCACGACGACAAGTGATAAACAATGAAATAAACAACAAACGAACTGAGAAACAAACACAAACTGACACTCGCGATAACACTCGAACGCCCCCGAGTCGACCCGATCTCCGCTTACGTGCGACCCGAATGCGCCTGAATATTTCCGATCTCGTTCACCGCGCCAATATTCAAATCAAACTGATCGCGTCAACGCAATAAAGGGCCGAATATCCGGCAGCCGGATATCCGGTGCTCCGGCCTAGTAGCTTGCCGAATATCCGGTATCCGGCCAAACTACTATCCGTTTCATCTCTAATGTCAATCACAGCATCATAATCATGACACTTAAACATATCATCAAGTTAAATGAAAACTGTGATTGAAAACGATGTTATTTAATGTCATATCATAATAATCATGACCTCCACTAATAAGCGTAGGTATCATCAAGTTAAACTGAAAACGGAGAGCTCCCAATTTCATACAACAACTATGGGATTGGGCGCCCTCTAAAATAATTATTTTATTTTGGTTTTGTGTGTTTGTTGATAAAGCGGCAACAGAAATACATCATTTGTGAAAATTTCAACTGTTTAGCTATCCTACCTTTTATGACATACAAACCGACGGTCGACGTATGGACATTGGAGTCTTAGTAACAGGGGTCCTATTACTGGCACTCCATCGTCAACCGTAACCATTTTACATTTTTGTACGTAACTCTAAAAAAAGTAAAAGCTTTTTCAAGCTATCCTCGCTAAATATAGCCGGCTAGTGCCAATAAGATTAGCATAATGTTAACCAGTTTTACATACACGTTAACGAGAACAAAAAAGTTAGCAGTTTATCCCAAATAAGACGTTCAATTCACAGCCTTGTATTAAATTAAATATAACCATAGATAAACATTCAAACAGTTTAGCTTCTTTACTTATAATAAAACTAAGTAGTTATTTTTATATGTATGTCCCAATTTGAGCTTATATCTTCAAAACTACGCAACGCATTGCGATGAAGTTTTTGTAATGGATAGAAAGGTTCACGGGGATGACATTCGACGAGCCTCGTGGTTGAGTGGTTTATGTAACGGAGTGCCGATCAAGAGGTCGCGGGTTCGATTCCAGTTCGGGACAATCATTTTGTGTGATTTTTAGGGTTCCGTACCCAAAGGGTAAAAACGGGACCCTATTACTGAGACTTCGCTGTCCGTCCGTCCGTCCGTCCGTCTGTCACCAGGCTGTATCTCAAGAACGGTGATAGCTAGAGAGTTGAAATTTTCACAGATGATGTATTTCTATTGCCGCTATAACAACAAATACTAAAAATAAAATAAAATAAATATTTAAGGGGGGCTCCCATACAACAAACAAGATTTTTTTACCGTTTCTTGCTCGATACTAATAACGTTACCTTATGTTGCATAGATAATGCAGTTGACCATTGTTTTTTAACTGTCAAATAACAATTTGTTAATGTATTTTAGAAACTAAAATAATGTTATTGATTTTATGTAGTCTGAGTTTAAGTAAAAGTCTATCTTTATGGTGAATGTAAAATTAAAATCGAATGTGTGTAAACCCTGTAATAACTGATCGTAGAAGACACATTACAGCTCAGTCTCACCCGTGACCATGGTGACTGCAAAGTCTCCGAAACGTCGGGCCAAAATTTAAAACAAATATACGCGTCTAAATCCGTAAAAAGTAGTTTTATTTAAACAGATGAGTCGCGCAAGTGTTAGGAAATATTATGTGTATTCAAAATTCAGAAGACTGATCTTTGACTCTTGGGAAGTTATAGATGAATCAATACTACCTCAACTTTAAATAAAACCACAATATGATGACGTCAGTACCTGTGACGTAACCTATCAGATAACAAAGGTGCACCAATATGAAGGCAAGAAATTTAATATCAACCCACGTTAGTATGATAAAGCAAAATACAATGCCGGTGCATACTGTAACATAGACTATAGTGTTACAGAACAACGCTGTGAGCTCATAGATTATATGGAGAAGGCAATTTGAAGCGAAATAAGAAAACCTAAATTACGCCAAAATATATTAACTATGACTATCATCGTCCTAAGCATATGCCTTTACTCAATGTCGGCACGACATAATTATTTATGTTGATTTTTACGACATTTTATTCTACAATATTACAAACAAGAAGAGCCCCCCACCCACACACCAGATTGATTTGTTAAGATAGACGGAAGACTGACGACTAACAAAACATAAACATACAAGAATAGTAAAATAAGCAAGATATAACAAAAATAAAAGGCAGAAAAAAGGACAACAATTCTTTGTTTGTATTGTCAGAGAAACAATAGAACCGAAAACGTCCACAAATGAGATTGTGTCAAGCGAACATTGATCACTTTGAACTTTTAAAATACATTTGTATGAACAATTTAGGATAAATAAATTTTAAGAAATAGCCATAAACAACATGCAGCAATTGTTTTTACAATGCATCACGTAATTTAATTTGGCGTCAGTAAAAATATGGATATTAAAAGAAATTGTCTCATATGAATTTACTTCTCTCTCGCTCTCTCTCTCTCTTGCCTATTAACGTTCCACTGTTGGGCACGGGTTTCCTCCACTTTACACTATGAAGTATACTGTGCCGCGCTGACACTTAGCACTGGGGAAGTAATAAGGTTGTTACACTTGTATTCTTAACTCGTGACCACACAAATAAACGTTTATTTATCAGGTAAGATTAAATAAAGTGCGAAAATATGGTCAAATCGAAATTAGGAGTCATTTGCAGGGGACGGGAAATGGCGGTTTTGATTGACTAGGGTAAGTCAAAAATGCTCAAAAATGATCGTAATTCGGTAATATCTTCTAAATGCGTAGATCTAAATGGTTGATATGTTTTGCTGTAAGAGACCGCATAGATACAGCCTGTGCTGAGTAAAAAATGGTTGACGGGCGGACAGACAGAGAGATGGACATCGTGGTGAGACTATAAGAGTTTGTACGAAACCCTAAAAAGGAAATACGGATGCATTAAAACAAACTTATCACAAATTGACAACACCCAAGGTGGTAATACAACATTAATATAGAAGGGAGGTTCCACTAAAAGTTGTATAGCTTAGTTACGCAACACAAACGTGATTCAACAAAGCTCTGTATGGGCGTATAACCTTGTAATTTCACTTGTACCATTATACACAATCAATCCTGCATTGTTTTGGGCTTCAACATATTACTACATTATTTGAACAGGTAAACTATTGAGTTGAGACAACTTAAATTAATTATCAATTTGTACTTATCTCAATTTACGTAGTCGGCTTTGTTACGTTTTCGAATTGTGTTGACTATCTATTGAATCCGACTTAAGACTTGTTTCAAGGTTTTTTTTTTCGTACTCCTTTGTTTTCAATAATAAACCACTACTTTAACTCATAAGATTATAATATTTTCTAATACTTGCGCGACTCATTTGTTTAAATAAAACCATCATAAAATTATCTCAGTGGATATTTCGTAAAACCTAAAAAGCTCTAGAATTCGAGGATAGACTCATTCCCGATGAATCTTAAATATGGAAACCCCAAGTCGCTTCAATTAAAAGTAGGTAGTAACTTTCTGGCACAGACAAATTAAAATTACTGGTGATGACAAAAATTTGTTATTACTTAAAAATTGGTCGAGTGCGATTCAGACTCGCGCACGAAGGGTTCCGTACCATTATCTATGCAACATAAGGCAACGTTATTAGTATCGAGCAAGAAACGGTAAAAAAATCATGTTTGTTGTATGGGAGCCCCCGTTAAATATTTATTTTATTTTATTTTTAGTATTTGTTGTTATAGCGGCAATAGAAATACATCATCTGTGAAAATTTCAACTGTCTAGCTATCACCGTTCTTGAGATACAGCCTGGTGACAGACGGACGGACGGACGGACGGACGGATGGACGGACGGACAGCGAAGTCTCAGTAATAGGGTCCCGTTTTTACCCTTTGGGTACGGAACCCTAAAAATGGGCAGCTAAACTACCGACAAAGAACGGTATTACTACCTTAAAACTTAAAACCAATAACTCACTATAGTCGAATATAAAAATTACAATAAAATTGTGCTTATGTCCAAACTGTTTGTGCAATATTCGTTAATGCATCTGACCTTTTAATAACGAAACTCAGCTGGTACTTCATGTGGTAGATAACATCGGTCCGACAATGCGTGTCATTGATGTACTCGTAGATGTGGGAAACAAACCTAGTACAAAACGTGTCTAACATATATCTTGTTTATTATTACTTTCACACAATACAGTATAATGTGGAAGTGTTTATGGCCAGGGGGAATTTAAATAGTCCATTCTTACATCAGACTTACGTTACCACTTAGATATCTAGTTATTTAAGTTGGAAGTGGTGAAGCCATTGAGTATAAAACACTTCGCGATAGCTATATTTTATTTTAGTTACGACACCTGTCCAACAGGATTAGTAACGCACGTCCTTTTCTGACATGATTAATTTTTAAAATATTCTCCCATGTTTGCGAGGACGAAAAAAAGGGTTAAGATAAGCACAAGCATATTACATTTAAAAAGCCATCTTATTTCGTATCGTGCGTGATTCTGTGGGCGGACACTGAAAGACAGTCTAGCCTCGGGGGCTACATTCTTAGTGTTGTTGCATTAACACAATTAAAACAACATTACACCAGTGCGTGTATTGTCACATGTTCACAAATCACAAAGAACTGGCAAAAAAATTAAAACACTGGATTTAAATAGCCAATTGGGACTACCGAGTGTCCAGATCCCAGATTCTTCAGTTTGCTAGTTCATCAAGCAATGGAGTCTGCTTCTAAGCACTGCAAGCTGGTTTTATACGAATTTCTGCATTCCAAACTTTATCTCGTAAGAAAAACACCCCCACCCTTGTGAGAGGAGAGTTACATTGAAAGATCGGCTCTTATTTTCGTATATAACTGGTATTGGAACAGTGCCTATCTACAAATTACGTACACAAAATGTAAAATTTATTGTCAATAGTCTGAATCACCATATAAAAAAGAGACTAATAAACAACCACCTACATTTACAAGAACAGATAGCCGTGAAGATAAAAATAAACAAATTCGCTTACCTACACTTCCATGAATAAAACAGAAACTGCATACGAAATACCACTTAATGAAAATCGTATTTCGATTTGGTCATCAACTATGAGAACTCTTATAACGCTATGATTCAGAAATTACTATTCCATGCGAATATTGTTCCACAAAGAAAAGCTAGAGCTTCAAAAGCCTACGTTGCAAGCGGCGCATACAAAGAGATTATTTCTGGAAATTTTGACACGTAAACACATACAGTTAGCGACATTATGACGACCCACATAGCTTATCTCCTAGTTTCTGCAGATATTCAGAGTAAAACTGGTTCAAATGCTTTACTAAAAATTGTTGTTTATTCAGCTGGTTTTCTATATTGGGACAAATTAGAAATATAAATGAGATTACATTGTGTTGGATCTGCGTAAGTTCTGGTTCCTTTAGTATAGGAGTTGAGCTTAACAAATAGTGAATTGCTTGCTGGTCAGTAATTTCAATTTTTGCCATATTCGGTATTACCTAGTCAAAAAATAGACAATTAAGCGTAGAAGAACATCCAACGATCTAATTTGTGATTTTTACCATATATACGGAAAATCTGGACACCAAATCACATCTTCCGTCAACCCTGACGATCGTCCAGCGCCTGCTCCCAATCGTGACGCGACGTGCTTCGAATAGGAATACGATCGTAATAAAAATCTGTACGAAGCGACACGCCTTCGTGCCGCTTCGCGCGACGTTTCCAATTTTATGGTTCCTGATTTGAAAAATTATGAAAGTGACTCGATACTTTTTTCAAATTGTTATCTCGTTGAAAGTAATTATAATGTTAAAAAGCTGAACTATTCCAATTTAGAGTGTCACTGAGATTTCATTATCCCGTTTCTGGGAGGCTAATTTCAGACGCTTATTTTCATGCAATCCGTTGATTACTATTCAATAGAAGATTAGAAGATTTTAACGTAGATATTTATAGGCATTTGTTGAATTTTTCTCACTCCTTAATTGTTATATCTTATTATAGAATGCATTTTTTACTTGTTAAATAGTTTTAATTACATATCAAGCAAATGTTCAATTATGTATTCACAACAGTAAAGAACGTATGACCACATGTAAAAATGTAAAGAAAGTGTATTTAGATCTTACCAAGTGGCATTCAATAGATTCTGCTAACCCCCCATGGGAAAAAGTCGTGACGGAATTATGATAACAAAGCGAAAATAATAATAATGTACATAACACATTCAAATGCAATCATAACAAAACATAATACCATAACAATAGTGACCTAAAATACAAATTTAATGTAAATCAGTACTAATCAGGAGCGCATGAATAATCAGCGACATGATGATATCACACGGATTAACATGGAATTGATGTTTAATATGCGGCACTGAGTACAATGCATATTTTTGCATAACTTTATATTATACTAACATTAAATACAGGACATCTAGTTATAGGATTTTAAGTTCGACGGGTTGTGACGGCTTTAAAGTAACTTGCTGTGTAAAAGGTCGTGGGTTTGATACTCAAGTGTAATTTTTATTACTAATGTAATGAACGTATTCACAAAAAATCGGCCAAGTCCGAGTCGACTCGCGCCCGATAGCTTCCGAACTATCATCATTACGTATGCCTTATAAAATTATTTATTTTATTCCTTTTTTTAGTATTTGTTTTTATGACGCATGACGGCAAACGAAATACATCATCTGTGAAAATTTGAACCATATCATGGTTTATGAGATATCCTGTTGATCGATAAACAAACTTATTTTATAAGTAGGTTCCCGTTATAACCTTTGGGAAAGTATCCACCCATCCATCAGCCTTTCTCTGTCCACAACTGGACATTGGCCTATCACAGAAAATGTTACAGCAAGTGGTTTAGAGCTCCTTCTTTTTCGTTGCACGGGTAATTGAGGGCCGCCCTACGATGCACCTATTCATTATGCTACAAGCAGATAAAATTCCACAAATTTCAAATTAACAATAAACAAAAATACAGACATCCAGACATACCGAACGTAATAAAAACGAGCAAGTCGTCATTGAACTAAAATAAACAGGCCCGAAAGTTTTTCAATAAGTTGAAACTTTACACGGATTTATTTGCGGAGTAAGTTTGTATTCCTTACGGTGCCATACGTTATCAACATGTCAATACTTGAGGAATTGTTTTTAATATACATTCGGTATTTAAATTCGCTTACAGTTTGACAAATTCATTACTTGCGTAAGTTTTCAGACATCGATCTATCATTTTGTTGTTAGGTAATCGACTTTTTAAGTAGCTGTGAACTAATCAAAGATTTTAAGAATTGTAGTGTTGTTTAATACTAATATTTTAGATCTCCATCAATCTATTTATTGGCCTTTATCTACTGCTGGACATTGGTCTTTCTTAGAGAACGCAACAGCAGGCGGTTTTGCGACACTTAGATCCAATGACTTCCTGCGTTTGTGATGATATCGTTAGTCAACTTTGTAGGGGGATACCCTACATCGAGTTGTGAGGTACATGTACCCCACAGTTTCTTTTATAGCTAGAGTAGGAAAATGCACCTGATGTTAAGTAGGGTGTATTCCAAATTTTAGAACGATTGGTAGTTACACTGTTTATGCAGTAGCTGCCCCCATCTTGCCGGCTCACAAGATGCCTTTTCATGCTTCGCTTAAAAGACCATATGACCCCATGAGTAAAATTTTTTCACCATTGCATATAAATACTATAATTTATCTTTTACTCATTATTTTTAGTGGTATTCCCACTGTGCAGTTAGCCTTACGTGCCATCAACACATAATAGTGATCTGCAATGATTTATTTAAATTTGACTCTATTATCTGACCTCTCGCTGAATTCAAAAAATTCAGTTGATAATTCACGAATAGTGTACGTGAAATTGCTTTTAAAACCAGAAAATTTAATTACAGAAATATAAATGCATATATTTGCATCAAGCAAATATCTAAAAGGACAGGATAATGCGATTAAAAATAAAGTTTATTTTGTACATTGTGTTTTCAAGAGACCTGGGCCCTGAGTCCGGTATCACAATGGTCTCACAATGGCAGCACAATGACACATTATGACCTCAAAAAATTAAGAAAAGACTACCAAACTTGATAAAATTCGCCACTAAGCAATCAGTTATTGTATTTTTTTGCAATAACACTAAATAACTAATTGTTAAGTGGCGAATTTTATCAAGTTTGGTAGTCTATTGTTAATTTTTTGAGGTTATAATGTGTCATTGTGACACCATTGAAATACAGGACTTGAGGGCCTCAAATTATTAACTACTAACTGTTGCACGCGACTTCGTACCGGTGGAATTCCTATTTACTTGACACTTATCGTCACATTTTCGACAATCCACACAATGGTACCGATTCTAGGTGCACAACTAAACTTAACTAAAAAATAGAAATTGATAGTGTCAATAACACAATTTGGCAATGTTAACAAAACTTTTTTATTAGAATATTTGTATATTACAGACTAATGCGTTATACTCTTGAACGGTTGCCTTCTGGGTGCTGGGACTGGTCGATTTGCTCCAACAAGGCTATTTTATTATTAAGTTAGTTTTAGTTAGTCGTGATAGTACTAATCGGCATCATTCTCACATCCCTGATAAAACTATGTACCTATACTATTATTGAAAAAAAAAGTTAAAAGAAAAAAAAAAAAAATATCCATGGAGTTTCTTGTCTGTTCTTCTCCATAGGATTAGCGTTTAGAACAGACACCTAGTATCTGACGTTTCAAAAGAGCTTGTAAAACATGCCAACTTGAAATAAAAAATTTTGAATTTGACTTTGAACGATTTTAATTAATAAAAATGTGTACAACGAAATAGCCATAAATATAAAATACGCCATAGTTGTTTTCATTTTCTAGTTTAGTTAAGTTTAGTTGTGTACATAGAAATGGTACCAATATCTGTATAAATTGTAGCGTATGTGCTATTTTGATGTATAAGCTACATTATTGTAGAGTTTTATTAAAATCCATTAAATTGACGAGCCTCGTGGTTGAGTGGTTCATGTAACGGACTGCCGATCAAGAGGTTGGGGGTTCGATACCCGCTCGGGACAATCATTTGTGTGATTTTTCTAATTGTCATACAAATGTTTGTACTGCATCTGAGTGTTCCTATGTATTAAAGGTATGTATTTACAAAATAAAGTAGTATATGTATTCTATCCGTATTCTGGTACCCTTAACACAAGCATTTAAGCTTAGCTTGGGACCAGAGGACGTTGTGTGAAATGTCCATGAATATTTATTTATTTATTAAATATTTTTGCGTGAAAGAGTAACAAAAGTCCAAACATCCATACTCACAAACTTTCACACTTATAATATTAATAGGATAATAAACCGAACAGTCTTTATTTTTCCTTTATTTCAATTTTTTCAATTTTCAGACGTGTTCGTTTTTGGCTATGTAAAAGTTATTTAAATACGCCATAAAAAGTTGTAGTTAGAGAGCCAGCAGCTATGGTATTCTGTAAAAATTTCATCTCATTTGTCAATTTGTGACAGCAATCTTGCTTAATTGAAGTAGTGATGTCCGATAAAGTAAGCCCAATATATCGTCTGTATCTAAATATTGTATTAGAAAGAACATTACCAGTTGCATCAGTACAATACAAAATATGTTACAATAAAACATAATGTCAGCTGATTAACATGCTATTCGAAATTGATTAAAAAATAAAAAATTATAACTTTCACATTTTTAATAAACAATAATTTTTTTTATTAATATTTTTTTTTAATTAATTTAATTTTTAAATGCTAAATTAACATAAAATTACTTTGGAAATTATGGCAACCTGGTGACATACGGATAAACAGCGAAATCAGAAGAAAAATGGTCCCGGAATTACGTTACGAACTACTTATGTTACAGAAGTTTGTTTATATTTTAAATCGTAATAATGTTATTAGTAATAAAGATAATAAGTATAACAATTTTTTGATCGCCTACTGTTATTTAATGTATTTAATATAAGTTCCACGATAGGATATTTTAGAATTATATCTGCCATTGCGATACTTATATCGCAGTACATCACTGTGATGTTTTATCGATAAAAACATGTTACAACCTTACTTTGAGTGTGTGTATGACATTTCATCTGACTTAATACTGTCAAATAGTTCATTTCGTACTGCCATTCTAAAAGTTACTTTATTGCGATGAATTTGGGAAATGATATAAGTTGTAGACGATACACGTGCGTATGGAGAGGGCTATGCTCGTTATTTCCGAATAAAATCCGTATACCTAGAGTGGCGACCACATACCAGACGACGCAGCATTGGGCGGCTACCGTCAAGGTGGAGTAACAACATCGTCTAGGTCGCGGGGAGACATTGGATGCAAGCGGCACAAGACCTCGCGTTGTGGCGTTCTATGGGGGAAGCCTATATCCAACAGTAGACAGAGAGAGGCTGATGGAAACATAGACGAATGACGTAAACTCAATGCTTGTAAAACTCAAAGCCAAACTATATTCATTATCTACTATCTACTCTGTGGTCATTCAACTTATTCAAGTACTCTGTGGTGGTCATTAATGTCATTATGTTTATGTCAAGCTTGTTTACTTTAAAATTTTCTATTTTATCTTTGTCGTTTTGTATATTGTATGGTGTTATTTAATTTACTTGAATATTTTAGTATCGGGCAATGGATAATAATAATATATAAGATGATATTCATAAGCTGGTGCTATTGTATTGTGATTAAAAATTTAACTTATATATAAGCTGTGTATTTAATTCGCATAAGTTGTTCAATTCAAGGAGAAAATGCTCATTTTTAGGGTTCCGTACCCAAAGGGTAAAAACGGGACCCTATTACTGAGACTTCGCTGTCCGTCCGTCCGTCCGTCCGTCCGTCCGTCCGTCCGTCCGTCCGTCCGTCCGTCCGTCTGTCACCAGGCTGTATCTCAAGAACGGTGATAGCTAGAGAGTTGAAATTTTCACAGATGATGTATTTCTATTGCCGTTATAACAACAAATACTAAAAATAAAATAAAATAAATATTTAAGGGGGGCTCCCATACAACAAACATGATTTTTAGGGTTCCGTACCCAGTATCTCAAGAACGGTGATAGCTAGACAGTTGAAATTTTCACAGATGATGTATTTCTATTGCCGCTATAACAACAAATACTAAAAATAAAATAAACTAAATATTTAAGGGGGGCTCCCATACAACAAACATGATTTTTTTACCGTTTCTTGCTCGATACTAATAACGTTGCCTTATGTTGCATAGATAATGGTACGGAACCCTTCGTGCGCGAGTCCGACTCGCACTTGACCAATTATTGTGTATGAATAAGGTTTTAAACAAATAAATGTTTTAGTTCTACTTTATAACTGTTTTTATTTAGCCCTCAAGTAAGATTCTGTATCTTAGAAAAAGTACGATATATATACCTTATGTCAAGAGCGAGTTAGATCCACACACAGGGTTCTGCACCTACTAACACGAAAAGCACAATGAACTCCTCAAAAATGTGTTTAAATCGTAGTAGATCTTGCTCTATAATCTCTGCCTACGCCCACAGGAACAAGACGTGATGATAATATATGTGGATGTAGAAATATTTTTTTATTGAGACAAAACAGAAATATTGTAAAATTTCTTTTTCGTTTAGAGTATGAACCTTAGATATCTTCATAGGAAATTCTTCATGAAAATTTTCAACACACTAGTTATTAAGGGTCCTGTCTTACCTTGTTGTACAGACCCCCAAAAATTTAGTCTCAGTTTATCGACAAAATATAGAAGCTGTCATTCAATCCCTATCGCACGCATGCGTAGACTAAGAGTTGGTATTACGCATGCGTGTGATATTTTTGACATTTCCCAAGTGATCTCACGATGTTTCACGAGTGCTTTGCTTCGGGCAACTTCGCGGTTTCAAGCTTAATTCCTAAGAAACAACCATAGACTTCGTACAAATTAGACATGCCTATAGAACAGTCGAACAAAATCACAATTATTTATTTCTTATGTGTATGAAACTTGTTATTTCATCTTATTTCCAGTTTGACATACTAGTAGCATATACTAAGCGTATATTCGATTACATAGCTATTGCAAATGTTCTTCTGTTATCATTGATAAAACTATAATTGTACAAAATAAATACTATTAAATATTGTCTCATAACTTATCAAAGGCGTGTGTCGTTGATAAAGCTGTGTTGTTTTCCTTTTTACTTAAACATTTTCTTTTGAGTAACATCCTTCTCTTCATTTCATAATAAGTGGACAGTCTTGCCATTACTATGACTAGGTGCGCTGTCACGTGATCAAGCTTAAACAGCCAAAATTCACCCAAAACTCCCTTCACTTTTTCTTACTGAATACCACTACAGTACACTCACCTACATCTACAGATATCAGATGAAAACTATACTTTACGAAAGCTTATCAAATACTAGACACGCCTGTATTGAGTTCCCTGTCAAAAATTGTTTATGGCTAAATTCCATTTCACATAAAATATCAGTCTCGAGTGGTTACCAGCAGGCGTGGGTCGAATTTAAGCCGGCTCTTAATCTATTAGCAACAAAAGATGCTGCAAGTAATGCGATCAGAAACAATTCTAATTTCAAACTATATCTCAGCTGTGTCTGATGACGTCGACCTATCGTATGCTCCAACAAAGTTTGTCGAACTATCGTAGGTGAGGGCGCGCTCTGAGCAGATGCTACGTGAGCGCATTTAAAACTCTTGCTGACAATCTGACAAACATCTACAGTCAATAGTGTAGGAGGTAGCGTTCATGTACACTGCAGTAGCCACCCTCGCATTTGGATTGCACATCCACTTAATATCAGGTGGACTGTAGTCAGTTGCCAATTCAATCTATAAATAAAAAATTGGTCAAGTGCAAGTCGGACTCGCGCACGAAGGGTTCCGTACCATTATCTATGCAACATAAGGCAACGTTATTAGTATCGAGCAAGAAACGGTAAAAAAAATCAGTTTTTTGTATGGGAGCCCCCCTTAAATATTTATTTTATTTTATTTTTAGTATTTGTTGTCATAGCGGCAATAGAAATACATCATCTGTGAAAATTTCAACTGTCTAGCTATCACCGTTCTTGAGATACAGCCTGGTGACAGACGGACGGACGGACGGACGGACGGACGGACGGACGGACGGACAGCGAAGTCTCAGTAATAGGGTTTCCGTTTTTACCCTTTGGGTACGGAACCCTAAAAACAAATAATAATACAAATTCATTTGTGAATAAATGGATATAAAGCCCAGTACAATATTCTCCGTAAAACTGTCTGGCTTTGGTATGACATTAATTAAATAAAATAAGCAAAATATTAAGATAGGTATGGCACGGTAATTTTAATTTTAATACTGATTCTCTCTCCAGCCCATTTACGAGTACGTCCCACTGTTGAGCACGGGCCTCCTCCGATTTGGGAGGGATTATGGTCTAATGTGCCGCGCTGGCTAGGTGTATTGGCACAGGGTTTATTTTCGAGTTTTCCGTCTCTCACAGAGGGTGTTATCTCTGTGCAATATCCCTTAGCTGACTTTTACAGCACCCTTGGGAGGAGATGGGGTGGTGACACTTGTATTCTTTATCCGTCACCACACGGAAATACTGAAACCGAAAATACTGATTAGAAATACATAATGTAAGAGTAGTTACTAAAAAATGTGTGCTGATTAGTAACAAGTTATTAACAGATCTGGTTTTTAACAATATGTAGGTAACTTATAAGTTAGGTTTCTATGTACACTGCCTCTTAGACTATACAATGCAGCTCACACGTACCGTTGAAGTTACGATCGTGTCTCGCAAAAGTCGCAAACTACCCGAATGTGTTTATGAAGAAACAAAATTTAGTTTTACTTTTGAAAGTGCAATATAGGTTTTAGAATGCATATTATTCAGTTACGCCAACCTATTAAGAAAATACTTGATTTAAATTCAGTATAAAACGTTTTAAAGCATGTTTGCATGCAGACAGCGTAATAAATAGCATGTTTTGAATTGCAGAAAACAATTTGATCACTTGCCAGACTAAGTAAATGATATTTAGCATTAGGTACGGTGTTTTTCGTTAGATAATTTATTCTTTAATCTAGAAATCAAAGAAATGTCAGTAGAACAGCCATATATGGTATGAATATAAGTACTTTTTATACCACTTGGACCGTCAACAACTTACAGTCTGTATGATTACAGTGTATCAGAACAAAAATCATTCTTCCAATAATCTTACCTTTCCATAAACTTAAAGCATATGTCTGCACACCCGCTCCTGTCATCACCGTCATGGTAGGAGCGGGTAATGTCAGACTCGCCGATGAGCGGAATACCGACAAAATTTAACTGCGGCGCTCTCCACATCTTCCAGGGGACGCCAGAGGTTCCCCTGTTCTGGACTCTCTCTGACGCCCCGACGTTGGCCTGGCGGCACAACACCCGGTGTCACATTAAGGCGGGGGGTGGAGGCGAGCGTATTCGCGTCGCCTCCTCCCTGGTCTTGCTCGGCGGAGCGAGTCTGGATTGGCAGCTGCCTCGCACTCCCACTCCACGGCCTCCTGCAGGAGCATGACGGCTTCACTGAAGTCGGCGACCGCTTGCCAGCTCCTGTCGCTGTTAAGCATGGCACTGAATACTGCTTTCAGCGACAGGTCCCCGCCTATCTCCTGGGTAAGGGCCAACAACGAACGGCCCTGCGCCGTCTGCATGGAGTGGTTCCCGAACTTAACGAATTTATTAACGTCGCTAAAGCCCAGATTTTTCCTATAAATTCAAAATCATAAAAGTAACGAGCATTTAAAACAAAACAGTCCATCAATTTTTATTGGCATCCCTTGTCCCAACACTAGTTTATAACACATTCCAGCACTAAAGATAAGGCACGGTCCACACTCAAACTTTAATTAATTGGGCCCATATTCTGTTATGCAAGGAAAAAACGGTCCGTACGTGACCTAAAAGCCGATCGGTGAGTGCCCGGGTTTATAGTTATTTGTCGACTGTGTGCATAGCCCAAATACCCCTTTTCAAATGATATTGCATAGTGATTTTGGCCTATGTTTGATCATATTGCTTAAGATTTTTAGAGCAAAATATGTGTAAGCTGTTTGGATTATTAAGATCAAAGAATATTTCTTTACTTCAGGAATACTAATGTTTTCAAACAAACTATTATTAAATTAGTATATATGTCTATGGCAACGGATTAAGAATACAGTGCCTTCCCATTTTCTGTATAAACCCAAAATGCTGTGAAAGCCGGCTCAGATATACGGCATTACAGCAAATAACATCACCCGTGCAAGACGGAATACCCGAAGCAAGCTCTATTCCGAAAAGTTTTGTCAAAATACCCTTTAATGGACTGCGAAGAAAATGAATATGTAATTTGTATGCAGTTTACTGATCAAGGCTACTATTGAATACATCCTTACTAATTTATAAATGCGAAATTCGGATGATGACATAGTAATAATTTTGACGACCATAAGTGTTAATGTGTGGAACGAAACAATAGCGCGATTTAAAAAACTTACAACGCCATCTATTGAGCAGAAGAGTAGACTTCTGTTTGTTAAGGATTGATTTCTAAATTTCACGCGCACGAAGTCGCGGGCAACAGCTAGTAAAGAATAACTTGACGGACCTCGTGGTCTAGTGGTTCATATAACGGACTGCTGTTCACGAGGTCTCGGGTTCGATTCCCGATCAGGACAATCATTTATGTGATGTTTTTAATTGTCATAAAAATTTTTGTACTGCGTCTGGGTGTTTTCTATGTATTATAATTATGTATTTACAAAAGAAAAATAGTTTATAAATATTTAAATATTCAGGACATTTCACACAACGTCCTCAGGTCCCAAAGTAAGCTATATTTCTATGCTTGTATTATGGGAACCAGATACGGATAAACTACATATACTACTTTTCTTTTGTAAATACTTATAATACATAGAAAACACCCAGACGTAGTACAAACATTTGTATGACATTTATGAATATCACACAAATGATTGTCCCAACCGGGAATCGAACCCGCGACCTCGTGATCGGCAGTCCATTACATAAACCACTCCACCACGAAGCCCGTCGTATTATATCCGTATTCTGGTACCCATAACACAAGCATAATGAGCTTAGCTTGGATCCAGAGGACGTTGTGTGAAATGTCCATGAATATTTATTTATTATTATTAAAAGAAAAACTATAAAAAATCACAGAAAAATAAAAAAGCAGCATTAAGTTCAAATGAATAATGACCGAGAGATACCGAGTTGCGTGGACAGGCGCACCCGAGGGACAGACAACATGTCTGATTAACGACCACAACTTAGCTTTACGCAGATGGCCAGATAAGCTGACACGGCAGGTTCTTAACTGTCACTGCTGTCAAAGAGACATTTCCAAGTGAACTTGAAACGTGTCATAAGTCAACAATGTGGGCATTCGTGACTGAGTATTTGTAAGGAAGTTGTTTTTATTATTGTACTTTCTCCGTAGCTTTTACAACAATTAGATTTGTATTAATCACCATTGTATAGTCTTCTAGTACGGGATCCGTAGTACATTTTTTTCACTTGATTACTATCAAGCTGATTTTCCGTGAGTAGCTTTATTATGACGAGACGCCCAATAATTTTCTATTCCAAAATCTCGATTGTGGTAGCTAACAGAGATAGCAAGGATAAAATATCGTACTACCCGTAAAAAAATTGGTTAAGTGCGAGTCGGACTCGCGCACGAAGGGTTCCGTACCATTATCTATGCAACATAAGGCAACGTTATTAGTATCGAGCAAAAAACGGTAAAAAAATCATGTTTGTTGTATGGGAGCCCCCCTTAAATATTTATTTTATTTTATTTTTAGTATTTGTTGTTATAGCGGCAATAGAAATACATCATCTGTGAAAATTTCAACTCTCTAGCTATCACCGTTCTTGAGATACAGCCTGGTGACAGACGGACGGACGGACGGACGGACGGACGGACGGACGGACAGCGAAGTCTCAGTAATAGGGTCCCGTTTTTACCCTTTGGGTACGGAACCCTAAAAAAGACGTAAGTGAACTTGCGTCAAAAATTTCAAACAAAAATTTCAAAAAAATCACTTAATGCTTTCTTCCAGTAATAGTACGATATTTTATCCTTGTTACCTCTGTTAGCTACCACAATCGAGATTTTGGAATAGAAAATTATTGGGCGTCTCGTCATAATAAAGCTACTCACGGAAAACCAGCTTGATAGTAATCAAGTGAAAAAAATGTACTATGGATCCCGTACTATTCGTATTCCAACTTGTAAATTGTAGAGAATAGTATATTTTTAGGGTTCCATTCCAAAAAGGTAAAACACGACCCTATTACAGTGACTTTGCTATCCATCCGTCTTCAGTCTGTATCTCTGGAATGGTTATAGCTCCTCTCCTCCCTCCTCTCCAGCCCATTTACGTCCCACTGTTGGGCAGGGGCGTCTTCCAATTTGGCGGGATTATGGTCCGCTGTGCCGCGCTGACCAGGCGTGTTGGCACAGGGTTTATTTTCGAGTTTTCCGTCTCTCACAGAGGATGGTATTTGAGTGCAATATCCCTTAGCTGACTTTTACAGCACCCTTGGGAGGCGATGGGGTGGTGACACTTGTATTCCTAATCCGTCACCACACGGAATGGGGTTGTAGCTAGACAGCTGAAAATTCGCAGATTGTGTAAATCTGTTGATGCTATAGTAACCAATACTTATCACCATTATCCTCCTACCAGTATCCCATTGTTTTGGGGTCCCCTTATTTGGTGTTATTTGGGTCGGTATCACGAACATATTATGATAATAACGGTAAGAAACCCTGTGTGTGCCAGTCCAACTCGTGCTTGACCGCTTTTTTATCTAAGCTATGGGCATGGCCAGCAACGGGCTGTAGTAGGGTAACTAAATTGAATCATATGTTAATTTTCTTACATAAATCTGCGCAATTTTCTAACAAATACCAAATCTTAGGAATCCAACTTATAAAACATCTGTGGAGCCGTCAAAACAGATTATTTCCAAAAACTATGTCCATATGAAAATATTCTGTAAATGTTACGCAACCTATTTGTAATAAAATTGTAGAAGTAAATGACAAATAAAATGTTCTAGTATAAGTAACAAGATAATTGCATTAGTTGAGGTAATGTACTGTACACCGAGAGAGAAGCTGAGCTGTCCATTAATCACCATCTACGCATCGGACTACGCGTATGGCACAACACATAAGCGTAACCGTTTCTAAAATAATGTTTAGAAATATAGATAAAATATACTTTTTAACCGACTTCAAACAGAGGCGGAGGTTCTCAAATCGTCTATACGTGTTTTTTTTAATTTATTTTTTAAGTTTGTTGCCCCATAACTTTTAACTGGGCGAAGCGATTATGATGTTTCTTTTTCCATTGGCACCAGGCAAGGATCTGATGGTTATCTCCTGAGAAATCGAGGAAAGTCATAAAGTTGCTTGAGCTTTTTTTTTTAAATACTCACTACGGGACTTGTTCTTATCTGCATTTCAGTCTGTTTTTGTTAAGACACTGATTTTTATTAGTTAAAAAGACGAGGTTTCTGTGGACGAAAAATTATCTTAGTTGAGGTTTAGCAATATCTTGATGTCTATGTAGAAATGCAAAAATGTGCAACATTAGACGGGCCTCGTGGTGGAGTGGTTCATATAACGGACTGCCGATCATGGGGTCTCGGGTTCGATTCCCGGTCAGGACAATCATTTGTGTGATGTTTTTAATTGTCATACAAATGTTTGTACTGCGTGTGGGTGTTTACTATGTATTATAAGTATGTATTTACAAAAGAAAAGTAGTTTATGTATTATATCCGTATTCTGGTACCCATAACACAAGCATATAAGCTTAGCTTGGGACCAGAGGACGTTGTGTGAAATGTCCATGAATATTTATTTTATTTATTTATTTATTAAACGAAATATGATTTATAGTACAAATAGACATGAGGGGAAGCAAGCTATCCGAAGACGACGTCGTAGATAGAGCCAAGTGGATATAAGGAAAGGTGACACCGCCACCATGTGGGATAAATAGCTGAAAAGACAGGGAGTTAATTGCACCTACCTGAAGTAAACTTCAACCAAAAATATATTAATTATTGCGCCCGTAGTAAAATCTTCCCTATAAATTCCCTATAAAAATCTCAAAGTAATTGCAGACCATAATCATTGCTGTACTGGTACCTACTAATGGATAAGAGGGCTGGCTATATATTTGGTCGCCTACAGTTTTACATTAAGCAAACAAAACCCGCAGAAAAGAATTTGTGAATTAAATTCAAGGGGAATTATCTAATACATGATGAGGTTCAAGAGCACGGCCATTTGTATAAATTGTCAACCGCTTTGCTATCACAGCTTAGACCATTTAACCAGAAATCTGGTATCCCAGGACAAATGATGAAATGCAATATCCGTAGTTAGGATGTCAAGCCTCGGCTTTAAAACACTAGAATGTAGATACAGCCTAACTACCAAACGTCATTAAGATTTTAAGCATAATAACTAACCAATCAGAAAATAATTGTAGCTTTTTATGCTGTTACCCGCGACTTCGTACGCGTGAAATTTATAAATCAAACCTTTACAAACAGAAACTTACTATATCACTAGATAGATAGACGTAGTACGTAAGTTTTTAAATCGCGCTATGGTTTCGTTACACACAACACCTAAGCTCGTCAAAATTATTGATATATCGTCGTCCGGATTTCTCATTTATAAATTAGTAAGGATTATCGGCAATACTTACAGTTTCATGAAACTTAAAAACTGCAATTGATAGATAAAATAAAAATCACTCAAACTCACGTAACTATTTTCAATTTTATATTACTACTAGCTGACCCGGCAAACGTTGTTTTGCCATACAAATATTAGGGGTAGACAAATAATTTGCAATAAAATAAAATTTGCGACTATATATTTAAATGTAAGCTATCCTATCTTTCAAGTTGGGTCGAATTACACACGGTGTGCAAATCAAATTTAAAATCGGTTCAATAGTTTAGGAGTCCATCGCGGACAAACATCGTGACAGGTGATTTATGTATATAAAGATTAGCTTAATAAATCAAATTATAGCACGAAAAATTAATACCATGAGCGGGACTTGAAACCACAACCCCGGAATACCACTAATGTTGTCGAGCTGTGCAAACAGCTCGATAGATGGCGGTGTACAAAACATTGATGCGCTATATAACTCATATTTATATTACTAAAATGCTAATATTGTAATACTATTAGTAGGGGAGCCCAAGAGGGGATACCTTGTACCCGGTTAAGTACCTCCACCAAACACGAGCTCCATATATAAGGCCGCCCGTGAAGGATAAAGGAGTAAAAAAAATTGACCATCAGAAATTCTCGAGCGGGTCAGATTAAGGTAAGGTGAATTAATTATATCCTAAAAAGCGTATCTTCCACTAATCTGACAATTTGAGAGTGACGTAAAGAAAGGGGAGGGCAGCAAAGTTGTAAAAAAAAAACCTCATCTCGATATTCTCGAGCGTAGCAAAATTTTTTTTATTTTGAAGGAAATAGTTCAAGGACAACGAAAAATATATAATCTGACTATATACAAATACTATATAAAAATTACATATTTAAAAATCTATAGCCGCTTCCCCCACCGATGAAAAGGTATATATCACATAACATTTTTTTCTTCTTATCATATAAGCTTTGCAACGCAATAGGTCTGACGCTCGAGTAAATCCCCATTTAGCATCGTGGGCTCCCCTACCATATTAGCTGTTTCGTAAAAAGAATCCTTTTGCTTTCCGATTCTTACGGTACCTATCCTACAAAGAGTAGAAATAAATAAAAGAAATTGAGACTACTTACTGCATTAAAATTAGTGTTTCTGTATCAATATAAAACGTACCTGAAACAAAACATAAAAGTTAGTAAAAAAGTACTTATAATAAAAATAAAAAATACCCCACCTTTAGTCCCATACTATGATAATACATAATATTATGAGTTTATTCTGTAAAACGTCTTTAGTAGTATTGCTGAAAAGAACACACAAATAAACCAAATTCAAAATTAACAACGAAAATAAACATGGACGCCGAAAAACCAATATTCGGCGGTCGTACAATTTTTAATCCCGTCGGATATATTTAGCCTTGTAATAAATATCGTTTTTATTACTTGTACAATATGTACTGGCGTATCAACGGTAAGTTGCTGACATCATGTCGATTGCCGATAATAGGATCCATTTATGCAGAAGAGAACTAAGAACTAACTCACATGAAGTTAGTTTCGAGATGATGAGGATAGATTTGAAAAAAATTACTAGACTTTTGTGAAAATTGCACACTACTGGATTAAGCACTCAGATAAGAAAGGGCCTCTGGATTGCTTAACTGACCCTTGTCTTGCCCTTTTATCTGTGTAAGTAATGAAGTTTCTAAGTGCAGGGCCCCTAAAGAATCGCGGCTTGGAACATTTACTGCTCTTGCTTTAAGGTATATAGGGAGATAGCGAGAGAGCTGAATCTTTCAAAGTTTATGTAAATCAGTATTTGCTACAACAGCAAATGTTATCATCTTCTTCGTTCTCCCGCTCTTATCCCGTTGTTTGGAGACGGGAAAATGACGAACATAATTATGATAATAACGCTATGGATCCCTTCGCAAGTCCAACTCCTAATTCACCAGATTTTTTCTAAAAGATAAAATGCATGATTTAAACGCCATCTATGTACTTAACAAAATTTAACCTAACGTATGGATTGGTTCCCGTTCGCATAAACGGGTCCTATGTATATGTATCTTTTGTGCTTCGTTTGTAGGTCATATTTAAAGTAAATAGGGGCTTGGTTGTCGATGCTTTTGTGCTGAAATTGTAGTTAAACTAATATTCCGCCTTTATTGGCACAGTAAAGATCAATGCTCATTCTATAGCTATCATTAGTCGAACGTTGACAGCACAATAGAGGTTTGCCAAAATGAATATACAATGCCTCATCAGCGATTAATAACATGTACAAGAAATATCGATATTATCAACATTATAATAAGGTTTTCGACGCTATAAACCAAAGAAATCTAGAATATTATTAAAGAGGTAAAGTTTTGTAATAGGTACGTACGTAGGGAGTAATCTTCAAAAGTAATGGTCCTTTTCCACTTGCCATAGCTACAGTCCCCGTGAGTACTACAGACTATATTAAGTCTGAAACATGTAGTGATTCGACAGGCGTTCAAAGTCGCTAGCAACAGCTAGTCTTAATATTATTATAAAAATTGGTCAAGTGCGAGTCGGACTCGCGCACGAAGGGTTCCGTACCATTATCTATGCAACATAAGACAACGTTATTAGTATCGAGCAAGAAACGGTAAAAAAATCATGTTTGTTGTATGGGAGCCCCCCTTAAATATTTATTTTATTTTATTTTTAGTATTTGTTGTTATAGCGGCAATAGAAATACATCATCTGTGAAAATTTCAACTGTCTAGCTATCACCGTTCTTGAGATAAAGCCTGGTGACAGACGGAGGGACGGACGGACGGACGGACGGACGGACAGCGAAGTCTCAGTAATAGGGTCCCGTTTTTACCCTTTGGGTACGGAACCCTAAAAATTAATTGCAGTTCGTTAGCCTTGCTGAAGAAGGTAGTAATAACAACAATTACATTTTACTCGTACCATAGAACATTTGCATAGCTAGTTCTTACAAGAACATCACGTTAAAGCAACAGCAGTTATGATCCAAATTGATAATCTACTTTTTTGTATTCGTTTAAAAATAGGCTATTTATATCTATCTGTCCCAAGGACACAGTCATATCCATTCATAGAACTGCCTGTATTCATAAAAAAAAGATCAATAAAGGTACACACAAACCAGATGGTCATTTTATTACAGTCATTCAGTCTAAATTATTTTACAAGTTAAACGAAAAGCCTCGTTAAAAATAAAATAGTAACCAAGCGTTAATGTTTTTAAAAGCAAGTCGACCAGCCCAATAAACCTAATTATAAAAAATATTATAGTTGAATTACAGCAATGGTGGTTAAACGGAATGCTATCACACCGAATTGTAACAACATACATAATATAGAAATTAGAGTGTATTAAAAATAGTCTGAAAGAATTGTTTTCTGTCGATTTATCGATATTGATATACAGAATATAGCAACCAATAATACAGAAAATGAAGCAAGTTGTAGTCAAACTGAGTTCTCGCCCCTATAAAACTGAAGATGTTACTGTGAACTGAACTGTGGCGATATTTTGTAGATATCAAACCAATTTTGTACTAAACTGTGGGTATAAATACCATTACCTTATTTCAAGTCATAGTATAAAAGTCCGTAAGTTCATTTACCGTAACGGACAGAATATACGAAAATGAATTCTACACCGATTTGTCTGGTCTGGGAAGCACTAGCCATATATTAAGACTTTAATACATATTTAGGCTCATAAGGTTTTCATAATTCCATGTATCTCTAAATATATATAACTACATATGCATCCATTATTGATGTTACGCGCCTACTCATAACAACTACTGGAATTCGACTACTCACATAGCTGTGTTCAAAGCATGGTTCAAACGAGTACGCTATGACAGTTGGACTGACAGTCTGTCAAATGCGCGATAGGACGCATGACGTTGTATTTTAGGTGAACTAACATGTTACAGCTATGACAACAGTAATTTGTATCATGTAAACCGTCGGGATGTTTAGTAGATAGTGGTTGAAATTAATTAGTATGATTAGCAAATATTACTAATAATATAATAAATACCACTATTAAAGTCAATGAAAAGTTAAGTGAGCTATTAAACAATAATTTTTTGCAAAACTGGGGAATTAAAACGAATTAGTTGTAATGTCACTAAGTTTTATAAACAATACGCCACTAGGTAACAAACAATTTTAGTTAAAATTTCTAAAATATACCACAAAAATCAAGACAATTTTCCACCAAAGTTACAGTACGGTGTAAATGCATTCTCACACGAATAGGTACCACATTTTACGATTGGGTCTGCACGTACCGCAACCGTAAAGTACATTTAGCATTAACAAGCATTCACTTACAAATTATTTTTCATCGGTAAACATCGATGAGTGTGCATATGATGTCGATCCATAAAAAGCTCTTATGAGCACTTAGGATAAAATTTTCTACGATATAATATTAAGAATACTGTGACTCAGACGATATTATATACAGTATTCTTTAGCCGTGTTATAATTTCAAGATATATGGTCCATATAATACCTAAACGTGGTTCATCTCATACTTGGTTCGTCGCGTTTTCAGTTATACCTACTAGCTTAATGAGAAAAGCTTTCGTTTTAATATCATCATAAACAATATATCATACCTATCTGACATTGATAAATTTCTATTTTATACTCAACAGATCTCGTTTTGGTGTAACAAACTGTTATTTATTCACAAGGTCGCGGGTTCGATCTCCGCATAGACAAATCATTCTGTATGATAATTATATTTATTATCCTTGTGGATTGTACAGCGTCTAGGTGTTTTCCATGTATTGACAATAAGTAACAAGAAAATATCTAGGTATTATATCTGTATTTTAGTGCCCACAATCCAAGCATAGTAATACAGCTTAATTTGAGACCAGAGGAAGTTATAAAACACAATAAAACACGTCCACAAATATAAAAAAAAAAATCATATCACAGACGAGAGAATTCCGAACAAAATATTGATATTACCGCTAAATTGGGATTGTTCATTATTTTTGACCTGCTGTTTTTATGTTTTTTTAAGAATATATAGATTATTTTAAGTAACTAATTTCAATATTATTGAAATATTTACTATATAGAATTAAAAAAAGAAATACTTAAAGGTATTATTTTAAATGCTGTGACGTCATCGTTGTACGCAATATGTGTATTGCCTTTTCCTGATAGACTTATGACACATTGCAATACATCTTTTCAAATTTGTAAAGTTGATATAATAGACCAATTTCAACTCCACCACAGAGTAGTATATCCCTAAGAACGCCTTCATATATTAAGTCTTTCATTTCAAGGTCAAATAGAGATCATTTGCTTTTTTGGAAAAATAATCATTAATATAGCAAATTTTCCTAAAAAAACTAATGGATCATGATCAGAAACTCAATTCCCCGAAATGGTTTTCGAATTAAGAGTTAAAAAAAAATGAACAATGCCAATTGAGCTATCCAATCAAAATTCCAAAATGGAAAGCTTTAATTAATTAATCAAAAGCAAAATAATATGTTCATTTGAATCAACGTCACTTAATTAATTGATAACGTTCTAAAATTCATGAAAAGCTAGCTGGACATAAAGGCCGTGCACATATATAGAGATATTCTATTTTTAGAGCTATATCGAATTGACGCGACGTTATTAAATATTCACGAGATAGAACCGGTAAACCAGTTAATAGTCATATATTTTTACGTAACTTTTATACTAGGTACTATTATTATTTTTATTTTTTTTTATTAATATTATAAATAGCGGAAGAAAAAGACATGTTGCGCCGACCGCTGACATGTGATAAGGGCAGGAGAATGATGATTAAAAATAGCGAAAATAACTCCGTCTGTATGTCACTCTATTAGGCCAAAACGATTGAATCGATTAAAATAAAAAGTACAGAAGTACACAGATGACAACGGATTTAATAATATGCAATATTTAATGCGAACAAAGTTACTTCCAAATTTTATGTGTACAAATTAGTGCTTGATATTGCAAGCACTGGAGACATTGGATGCAAGCGGCACAAGACCGCGCGTTGTGGCGTTCTATGGGGGAGGCCTATGTCTAACAATGGAAGGAGATAGGCTGATGGATGGATAGAAATTAGTGCAAGTTATTTATTAAATTATTAGTTAGATTGTTAAAGTTATTACAGCAACTGTCTATTACATTAAATCTAGTTTTAAAAACTTTTTTAAATGCGGCTATGTTTTAAAAAAGTGAATACGCTTCAATCCAAATAAAACTGAATCACAAAAGCCCTGTTGCATGGACGTATAAAAAAAATCTTTTTTTATACGTCCATGCCCTGTTGATACTTTCTCGCTTAGTTGCACTAAGTTTTGTGCCTTTACTGCAAATAATGATTTACGATGTAACTAACATGACTCAATACTTTTAAAATACCATAACCTGTAACAGATAATGAAACATATTACAGTTCAAATTATCTCACATTTCAAAATGGCACATGTAAAGTAACAACCATTGCCAGCATTTTTGTAACCGTCAGTCACAATCTTTTACGTCCATTGCGCGTCTATCAATTACAGTGGGAAGGGAATGTTAACTCAAAATGCGCAATGTACAAAAGTACAGCATCGGGCTTCGTAACATTCCATCACGCGATCGTATTACGTGCAAACGCGTGTAAAATTGAAGAGAGATTGCTTCGAACGACTGATATGTATGTGTTTATTTCGGTCTGAGAAAGACTCCTGTTACACCGAACAGTAATTATACAAAATCCTTAAGTGTAAAAATAAGATAAACGAGTTATGGATAGTATGGCTATTTATTCTTGTGCTGAGCCCTTTCAAATTAATGAGATTAAAAGACTACACCAGTCTTTCCCAAAGTGGGCGATAACGCCCCCTTGTGGGCGCTGCAGGTCTCAAGGGGGGCGGTAAGAGACCCAGAAAGAAAATGGGGGCGTTGTGTAGAGGCAGGGGGGGTTGATTTGTAATTTTACATAACATCAAAGAATGATGTAGCTTACATGACAGATCTGTATAAATTGTTCAACGACATGAATTTCCAAGTGCAAGGCGATAAACTAAATTTAATTAAAACAAAAAACGTCGTTGCTGCTTTCGCAGCCAAACTGCTTCTACACAAAAAGAATCTGGGCAGACGTGAGTTTCACAATTTTCCAAATTTATCAGTATCATGCAGTAACGACGAATTGTTTGCCTACTGCCAACATTTGGAAAACCTCCACATTGACTTCACCGAACGATATCAGTACATTTTGAACTTGGAAATACCAGACTGGGTGTTGGATCCGTTTTCAAATGTCAACACAGCAATGTCACCTCAGCTGGAAGAAGACCTTATAGAATTGACAACAAATGAGGAAATAAAAATCCAGTTCAAAAATGGTTACCAAGAATTTTGGCTACAAAAACCGATCCCGCAATTGTACCCTGGATTGTGGTCAATCGTTCAACGATTCTTGATAGCATTCCCATCGTCATATTTGTGTGAACGTGGATTTAGTGCTGTGACAACACTGCTTACTAAAAAGAGAAATCGTTTGCTTGTTACCGAACGTGGCGACTTGCGACTGTTCTTGAGTAAATTGGAACCTGATATCAACAAACTTATTAAACAGCATCAGATTCATCCTTCACATTAGTTTTTATATAAGGATTGATAATTTTAGTTATATTTTTAATAAAAGATACTCTGTTTTAATACTATAAAGTTGCGTTTTAATAATCATTCTTATTGGCAGGTGGAGCCCGTAAGAGTTAACTTGAGACCTAAGCGCCGTTGTATGTTACCTACTGCGCTCAGGTTTCAAGTTGCGGGTTATAGTAAAAGTTTCGTTTAGAATTCTCCGTTAATATACATAATATACATATATAGGTCACAATGATTAATTAATTTAATTTGAAGTTATAGTGGTTTTTAAATAGGTGAAAAAATGGGGGCGCTAAAAAAATATTTATTCTCAAAGTGGGCAGTAGACAAAATAAGTTTGGGAACCACTGGACTACACTATCGATTAGTACTAGCAAATCCAAGATACAAGTTGACGTAGCTCTACCAACAGAAAAGTTGAAAAATGGGTCTTTCTTCTGGTTAAAAACATTCTTTTTCTCCAGCTAATTAATGTCCTACATTTGGGCACAGGCTTAGTCCAATCCGTCACCACACAGACCAAGAACTACTTACTCAATATTTATAAGACTAATTGGAATCATAAACGTATACTCATAAATAAATCAATAAAGTCCAAAATAGATTGGACTCTACCTACATAACACCGGCATTAATAACATAGATATCTAATTAAAATATTAAAATAAAACCAATTTTGAAGATTTATTGCAGCTAATATAATTTTATTAATGGAGATATCGGAAAGGTATTAGTACTATCGTAGTATATGTATGTATACTATATGAATATGATTAAATGTCTGTAAGGGACGTTAATGCGAATTGGCGGTCAAAAACTGACTCAGATGTAATATAACCAGATAGCAGCACCGTCTATGAAAGACGTAAAACTCGAAACTAAACCCTATGCCAACACGACTGTTTAGTGCGATATGGAAGACCAAATACCCTCCAGAAGTAAAGGGAGACCGTACCCAACAGTTGTAGTAAAACAAAAAAAAAGTGATTAAGAAAGTTTATTTTATAAGACCCTAAATCACTTTACTGTCACTAAAAAGAACTGCACGAAAATAAAGTATTTTAATAGTCACTTCACTCGCGTGTTACAAAAGAAAGAAAAACACTTAGATCTTCGTGGGAAGAGTTGGCCGTGTTGTGACGGCCGCAACAGGAGACCAGGACAAGACTGTCCCTCCCAGTCTGGTAGGCGATAGAATCTGTATAAACAGAATACACGTGGTTTTAAAATATTCTTAGGCCTGGTCGGCGACACGAATTAATAGATTGAGAGCTTGGATCACTCTTAGGCGTAAAACATCTGACCAAATATTCTTGCCCAGCAGCTACCACTCAATGCCTGGACCAAGACTTTCCCAGAATTTAGTTTATCCTTCCATGGCTTGACCAACACCAAGACTCGTACTGTTGCCTTCTCCTATATTTTCACGTTCCAAACTTCTATCTATAAATTTAAATAATCAAAAATACAACGATACTAGAATATTCTAGCAATCAGCCAGTATCTTAAGTAAAATGATTCATAGTACTTTGTATGGTACTTAGAAATTCCGTAGTTTTAATAGAGTAAAGAAATAATATTTATGTCGATTGACAACCATCAAAATTTTGACATGTTTACATATATTAAATATATTTCATTAAATAGCAATTATCAATCCAGGATATGTACAAAGGATATTAGAAAACGAATAATTGCATAATAATTAAGGAATAAACGTAAAAGGAATTATGTAAAGTTAATAAAGATATTATGGAAATGTCACCACGGACGGTATCAAGTATAATATTAATTTAAGAGAACAAATCATATTTATTCTGGAATTAAAATAATTATAAAGTTACAAGCGTTTCATACGATAAATCTATTTCTTCTGATAAATCAGAAGAAATAGATTTATCCTATCCTTACACAGTGAGACTGAAATGGTCAGGGAAAATGGAAGAAACTATTGAAAATATCCATGACAAAAACAGATTGCCTAGCAATAACGAGCCAGACTCTATAGTCTCTATACCAAACATTGATTCTAACGTTAAAAATTTAGACATTAAATAAAATAAATAAATAAATAAATATTCATGGACATTTCACACAACGTCCTCTGGTCCCAAGCTAAGCTTATATGCTTGTGTTATGGGTACCAGAATACGGATATAATACATGAACTACTTTTCTTTTGTAAATACATACTTATAATACATAGTAAACACCCAGACGCAGTACAAACATTTGTATGACAATTAAAAACATCACACAAATGATTGTCCTGACCGGGAATCGAACCCGAGACCTCGTGAACGGCAGTCCGTTATATGAACCACAGGACCACGAGGCCCGTCATTAAAAAGCTTGTTACAGTTCGGTGTAACACATTGCGAATTTAATGTGTTTTATTATGTGTGAACGAAAATTTGATACTAGTCGCGTGTTACGTCGCTCTAAAAGTATAACCGAGATGGGTTTCAAGACCTGTGATTTATGGAGCAACCCTAATAGCCAATTGTGGCGGCAATTACGTTTCAGAGCAATCTGAGAGACGCTGTACGTTTAGCAATGGTAATTTTTATTAATGGGAAATTGAAAATTTTGCGTGTGAAGTGCTTCAAAGAGATGGAGAAACATTTAATTAACTTAAATATCGTTATATGAGTTTTGTACTGGGTTTAATTGCACATTATAAAATGTGTTAATGATATAAAACAATATAATAATAATAATAAATAATAAAATATTCTTTATTATATACCATAATAATATAAAACAAAACTTACTAATCGACTATAGACAACTTACTAATAGACTTATCATAGGTACAAAGGGCGGTCTTATCGCGGACTGCGATCTCTTTCAGACAACCTTAGGATGGACTTAACCGAGGCTGAATAGGCGACTTGTTGTGTACTGATAGTATGTTAATAGATGCAAGAATGAGTAAAAATGCTAATAGCAGATTCAATATATACAAATAAATATATTACGTATACCTAAATACATGTCCACATAAACATACATATCTAAACATACACACATACATACATACCTATACCATACATACTTAGAATATTCATATGGAAGTTGATCAGTTTATCGGTAAGGACAAGTAGTGATCCTTAACAAGCTTTTAAAATGACGATATGGATTGAGCGTCTCTTATAGTTAAAGGAAGGGCATACCATAACTGGGCCGCTTCTACTGTAAAAGATTTACTGAAGAATCTCGTATACTTATACTCGTAGAATATACTTGTCCCCACGCCATTATCATCCGTAGATTTAGTGTCAGCTACAAAATATGCAATAGTACATTACGTGCCAAGGGAGGAAAGTAGGACATTTCAACCCGCGCGATATCGGTGACAAAAGCGTGGGTTGAAAAGTCCTGCTATCCTCCCGTGGCGCGTATACTATTTTTCATCATACCAGGACCGAAAGTTTAATGACATTGTTTATAAGAAAAACGAATGTAGTTCAAATTATGCAGCGACGGGGTTCGGGGTTATTTCCGCAGCTTCCGCAGCAATGTTTCGTCGCACTTCTTCATCTTCAGAGACGTCACTTGAATAATCTGATGAATTCATTGTCAGGTTTTTTTTTACACAACTGTATTCACTTATTTTTTATACACAAGTTTTTTTCTATGTATATTTTTTATGTTATTTTTATCAGAATCAGAAAATTTGACTCTTAGATAAATTTATTTATCGCTACCTACATTTACTTATCATACCTAAACACTACTCTTATTTCTACGCGTACCCAAGTACACTCTACTCTTATTTCTACGTGTACTCTTACCTAACTAATTACCACTTAAACCTAATTTATACTTAAACACTACTGAATTTCACCTACTTGCCTACTTTTTGTCCTTTTTGTATAATAATATGGTTTTGAAATAACAACTGCACGGTTACCATGGTAATGAGTTATTTCAAATAGATAACGGGAAGAAAATTAAAACAAAAATAGACTACCTACCTAAATTTTAAACTGTCACTAATTGTGACAAGTCTGAAATATGCATCTTTCTTCCCGCAAACAAAAGAAGAAATTCAAACTTTCGGCCTCGGAATGATGAAAATAATATTTATTGCCAAAGACGGGAAGCGGCAGCCCTATGTTTACGTACCAGATCTGCATGACATAGTAGTAAAGAAGATATACACAGCATAACACCGAGCCCAATACCGCTGTTAAGCACGTCCCTATCATCCGCCAAAGTACTACTTTATGGATTAGGAGGAGAACGCGAAATCATGGGATCTTTCAAGGACTCGTTCTTGCTCTTTTGGAATACCATCATCATCATTCTCCTGCTCTCCGCATCATGACTTCTAAATTAAATCACATTGCAATGGGATTTGCCTGATGTTTACAACCGGCCGCAGGTGTCATGCCACTTGGTTCCCTCGGTCGGTTTTCTTCTTCCGTCACCGCACGGAAGACCTTTGTCATTATTTCATTATTAAAATTATAAGCTATCAAACCTTTGTAAATTAACATTCACACACATTCACACACATGCACCTCAAATTTTATTTACAATTCTATCCAGAAACTACGAAATATTATTCAAAACAAAATAAAGGAGAACGGGTAGAAATAAAATATGCCAATGTTTCACCAGACAAAGGGCGTTTATGAAGGCAATTGGAAAAGGGTTGGAATATTACCATACTATACAAAATAGCTATATTCAGTCGATTGAAAGAGTGGCTCTTAAAGCACCAATGATGGCATATCGATGTCATCTTTTAGAAAGGCACAAATAAACGTATTTGTTACCGAACTGCAAACAATTCGTGAAAAATGGTTGAACCTGACGCCTGATTTATGTGTTTACTAACTTTGGGTTATATTTTGGACGTATAATGTACCCCGTTTGTATTTTAGAATTATATTACCAGTAGACGGAGGAATCTGTATACGCGAGAAGAAAATTTTATAAGTCTTTTATGAAAATTATACCCTTTGTACTAAACTTCACACAGTTATAAAGTTATAGTTTAATTTTAATATGATGTAGTTTAATTAACTATACTTACATTATTAGATAGTGGTTAAGAATACATTAAAATAATAAAAAGAGCTATTTCCATGAAATTTGTTGGTGCCAAGTGATCGATCGTAATTTTTTATTCATTTTTAGGGTTCCGTACCCAAAGGGTAAAAACGGGACCCTATTACTGATACTTCGCTGTCCGTCCGTCCATCCGTCCGTCCGTCCGTCCGTCCGTCCGTCTGTCACTAGGCTGTATCTCAAGAACGGTGATAGCTAGACAGTTGAAATTTTCACAGATGATATATTTCTATTGCCGCTATAACAACAAATACTAAAAATAAAATAAAATACATATTTAAGGGGGGCTCCCATACAACAAACATGATTTTTTTACCGTTTCTTGCTCGATACTAATAACGTTGCCTTATGTTGCATAGATAATGGTACGGAACACTTCGTGCGCGAGTCCGACTCGCACTTGACCAATTTTTCATATTATTATGCATTTCTACAATTCTGCAGTCTTCTAAATGAACTGTAAGTATAGGAAAATGGGGGTTCTAAAGTTGTTACTGCACCTAACACTGATCTTTGATGAAATAAAACTTTCATCTATACTAATATTAAAAAGCTGAAGAGTTTGTTTGTTTGTACGCGCTAATCTTAGCAACCACCAATCCAATAAAAAAAATTCTATCAGTGTTGGATAGTACATTCATCAAAGAAGGCTGTACAAAATCACACTGCAACGAACAGGAGGGAAGCATCAGTGAAGATATTGCAAAAACGGGTTCAATGGTCCATATTTGAGGATTTCCGTTGCGTACGCTGAGTTAGTGTTTTATATGTATCATTTGTTTTGTTGAATTCCACGCGAACGCGAAATTTTCTAAATTGCACGCATACGAAGTCGCAGGCAACAGATAGTCATGTATGAAGTTAGAACGATGATTTAACTGGGATAAAGTAGGTACTACTTGTATGTGTACTTAAGCTGTACAACACAATAAAACTATTGTCTTTACAGAGTTCAATTCCATTTCCTGTTATTACTTATAACTTACTCATTTTCTTCATTAACTTAATGTCTCATTGTCAAATGTTTAATGTTCTTGAAACAATAATTATCCGTATGATGGGTAAGACATAAAGTGCTACGATGCCAAACATCAATTAACACTGGACATGACGAGTGGAAATAGTGTCTTTTAGAGTTCCGTAACAAAAGGTACAACAAAACACTATTAAGATGATACCAAAATAGCTTCGTGCATTTTTCTACGTACGAAGTTTTCATTTTTTCTTTAGATTGAATGGCTAGAGCTCTAATGTTTAAGTATATGTTTTTTCAATATATAATCTATATAATCTAGGATCGCATAAACTCAGAAACGCGATTGAAAAAAGTTTTCTCGATACAAAATCTTAGCGTAACAACTTCTCTCATTTTTTATTTTTTGTCATTTGTCGGTCTATTATCGCGTATTAAATAATGAAATAACTTTCAAAACATAAGTAACTATTATATATAGAAACACGTGAACCTGAATTAAAATATATTTAGTAGATTTTGAGTAAAAAAAAAGTATCGCTAATTCTTCATTTTCTATACCAACTAGCTGTATTAATAGGTATATGTCGACGATAATATTGATGCAAGCCCTTAAGGAGATTTCACTGTTACCAGGCTGTATCTCTGCAACGGTGATAACTAGATAGCTGTAAAATTTACAGTTTATGTATATCCGTTGTATTCTTACACCCGTATTCACAAACAATATTTACATAAGTAAGTACTTAAGTGTTGAAGCACCGTGCAAAGGGTAACACTTCTCAGTGCGTTCCGTTCATCGAGCCTTTGTATTTATAGACAAAACTTAGCTATGCGTTGAGTTTAACAAACGCACAGTGCGCTTCACCACCCAAGTATTGTTTGTGAAATGATTTTGCTACCCCTGTGCGTCCATGCCTACTATGAGACCTCACAGTAAAGTTTGTGAATACGGCTGTTAATCCGTCACCACGCGGAAATATTATAATTAAGGTTACAAGTGTCACCACCCGTTCTCCTCCCAAGGGTGCTGTAAAAGTCAGCTAAGGGATATTGCACACAGATAACATCCTCTGACATCTCTCACAGAGGATGTTATCTGTGTGCAATAAAAAATCGAAAATGAACCCTGTGCCAACACGCCTGGTCAGCGCGGTACAGTAGACCATGAACCCTTCGAAAGTGGAGGAGGCACGTGCCCAATAGTGGGACGTAAAAGGGCTGGAGAGAGGAGAGAGTATATCCGTTGATGCTATAACAACAGAATACTCAACATCGTTATTCTACTATCCATAACCCTTCGGGGTTATGTCTATTAAATAATGATTAAAACAGTTCGTGCATCTCTTCGTGTGGGAGTCCAAATCCTACTTGATCAGTTTTTAATAACTAACTAGCTGACCCGGCAAACGTTGTTTTGCCATACAAATGACAGGGGTAGACAAATAATTTGCAATAAAATGAAATTGCGACTATAATTAAAGATCTAAGCTATCCTCCTACCTCTCAAGTTGGACCAGACTGCTCACGGTATCCCAATTTAATTTAAAATCGGTTTAGTAGTTTAGGAATCCATCGCGGACAAACATCGTGAAACATCCTAAGGTTGCCTGTAAGAGATTGCATTTCGCGATAAGGCCGCCCTTTGTGCATTTGTCATTGTAATCTAATTTTTATGAAATGTAAATCATTAATGTGCAAATAAAGTGTTATCTATCTATCTATCTATCTATCGTGACAGGAGATTTATATATATAAAGATATAAAATGCATTTTTTTAAAATACCTCATCACCTTATCTTAATAAGAATACAATATCTATTTCTGTTCTTTTAAACAAAATTTTACCAACTGTGCATTAGAGATAGGCAGTGTAGTGTGACGGTAGGGCGCGGTTACAAATCAGACCGTGTGCAACCATCCGATAAATTAGATCCACTTGAATATTGAAAATGCTGACTCTTATGTACAAAGGTAATCTAATGTCAATCCTGTTAGGGACCACCTCGGAACAATAACAAAACAACATTCACAAAATATTTTCTAACACTTGCGCGACTCATCTGTTTAAATAAAAAAACAATTTTTACGGATTTAGACGCGTATATTTGTTTATATATGTATTTGCGTGTATTTAGTCTATGATAGAATTATGTATGTTTTACCTTATATAATTTAAAATTAAAAAATGTTCTTTATATTGTTACAATTTGTTAATGTAATTTAGAAACTAAAATAATGTTATTGATTTTATGTAGTCTGAGCACAATGTAATATGATATAGTTTATAGTAAAAAGTCTATCTTTATGGTCAATGTATCGATGTGGGTAAACCCTGTAATAACTGATCGTAGAAGACACATTACAGCTCAGTCTCACCCGTGACCATGGTGACTGCAAAGTCTCCGAAACGTCGGGCCATATACGCGTCTAAATCCGTAAAAAGTGGTTTTTTATTTAAACATTCACAAATTAAAATAAATAGATATTTATACAAAATCAAAGTTGTTGCGAGGAGAGGTTACCTACTACGGGCAAAAAATACTACAAATCTAATTAGATCAAATAGGCAAAGAAGTTAAGGAGTTTTAAACCTTAAAGGGTTTGAAACCCATGATACTTAGAAGTATTAGGTACATATTAAATTGCTTCGTTCAAAAACAAAAAAAACCCGCTTGAAAACCTACTATATATATATATATCCCAAAGTCCTTTAAGGGCAAAAATTTCAGAACAATCTGACTACTGCAAAAAACAAAAACAAATTAAAACATACATAGATGACGGGCCTCGTGGTGGAGTGGTTTATAATAATATAACGGACTGTCGATCATGAGGTGTCGGGTTCGATTCCCGGTCAGGACAATCATTTGTGTGATGTTTTTAATTGTCATACAAATGTTTGTACTGCGTCTGGGTGTTTATTATGTATTATAAGTATGTATTTACAAAAGAAAAGTAGTTTATGTAGTATATCCGTATTCTGGTACCCATAACACAAGCATAATAAGCTTAGCTTGGGACCAGAGGACGTTGTGTGAAATGTCCATGAATATTTATTATTATTTGAATATACGTTTCGTATAGCTCGACTCCAGGTCGGTTTCTTTTTTTAAATGGCCAGGTACGGGCTTGTATTATTATTATTATAGACGCAGTATCATAGACATATGTTGATAGATACGTACCGAGCTTATAAAATCGTGTTAATATTTACTTTATGTTTACAAGTTTTACAAGTGGCGTTAGCAAAGAAATGCTTTTCAGATAGACAGGCAGACGGACACATAACTAAGCTTGGGAAGACATATAAGTGAGATTTCTACCTTTATGTTTGGAACTCCGAAAATACCATAAAATACGAAACTGCTGACACATGGTTTTAAAAGTTTAAGAACATTATTTCTCGTAAACTTTCGCAATCCACGATTGATGACTGTTGTTGCTATGCGCTATATTTTTATTACACAATAGATGCAGTCCAATTCGATCTGGACATTATAAATATTTATGCCCCAATGGAATCTATAATAATACTAAGAGAGTTTTATAAGAGAGCTTATTTAATATTAAGAGAGCTAAAGATTTTGTTTGTTTGAACACGCTAATCTCCGGAACCTCTGATTCGATTTGAAAAATTCTTTCAGTGTTGCATAGTACATTTATCAAGGCTATATAACATCACGCTGCGACCAATAGGAGCGAAGCAGAAAAATGTTACAAAAACTTAATCTTACACTTGTGACGAGATTCAATAATGAATGTCACAAACATGTAGTAAGAACATGTTCACTACAATGGGGCATCGCCAACTTAAATTAATTTACGTGCTGGGAGCTTGGAGCATTAATTCAAAAGGACTTGACATTATAAGACGACCTCAGCGAAAAAGATACGAAACCAATTACCATACTCACTGTGAACGAACGCTATTTTTTTATAGCAAGAGTAGGGAAATGATTAAACACCAAGGAACCTGATGTTAAGTGGGGTATGATCCAAATGTGAGGACGGTCAGTATAATGTACAACAACTTTTTTAGTCGGCGTCTCTTGCGATCTCGGCGATATTGGGCGTGCGTAGCGATCAATGAAATTATGTTGTATTGTTTGTGTGCGTAATCTCGGCATACCGGCGACTTAACATTAGTTATAATATACTGTTAAATTAGGGGGATGCAGATACTTTTTTTATGGACATTTCACACAACGTCCTCCGGTCCTAAGCTAAGCTTATATGCTTGTGTTATGGGTACCAGAATACGGATATACTACATATACTAATTTTCTTTTGTAAATACACACTTATAATACATAGAAACACCCAGACGTAGAACAAACATTTGTATGACATTTATATACATTACACAAATGATTGTCTCGTGCCGGAATCGAAACCACGACCTCGTGAAAGGCAGTCCGTTACATGAATCACTAGACAACGAAGCTCCACGCACCCCTTCAAAGTTAGAAACAGAAGTTGTTTTACTGAAAGCAGCTTACTCAACAACTCCTGTTGGTTAAATGCTCTAAGACTAGGAGCTATTTCCATAATAAAATGCAATTTTCTAGCTTCATTGTTAAAAGATTCCTTATGAGAAGCTTTTATAAATTCTATAGATGGAACCCATTGTCATAAAATTGCATTGAGAAAAAAACTGGTTCTAGTGAAAAAACTAAAAGAAAAATATTGTATGCATAGTTTTATAATTTTATAAAAATCAAATAGAAATTACTGATCAAAAGGTTCTGTACCAAAAGGTAAGACGGGACCATATTACTGAGACTTCGTCCGTCCATCCATCTGTCAACGGACTGTATCTCTGGAACCGTGATAAATAGAGAGCTAAAAATTTCACAGATTATGAAGTTGATACAAACAACAAATACTTATCATCATCAATTTCCAGCCGTGATCTTATTATTTAGGGTCGCATTTATTGGGGTCCTATGGGGGTCGGTCTCTTCATGTGCGAATCTGACTCGCCAAAGTTTTTTTTTATTTATGTCAAAGTAGGGTTATGGTTTTTGGAAAGTTAACCCCTTTACCATCATCCTCCTGCCCTTATTTGGGGTTGGCGCAACATGTCTTTTTCTTCCATAGTCTTCTATCAGCCGTCATGTCTGTGTTAACTCCCGTTCGTTTCATGTCCTCGGTTACACAATCCATCCATCTTTTCTTAGATCTTCCTCTAGACTTTTTTCCTTCCACATTTATACGCAGAACTCTCCTAGCGATGTAACTTTCCTCTCGTCTACATGCCCATACCAGAACATCCGCTCATTCTTCAGTTTTAAATCAGTGGCATCACTTTTAGACTTCCTCTAACCCCTTTGTCCATACAGAAATGTTTATCAGCGATTGTTTTGTCCAAGAAAGCAATTTAATAGTAAATGGATCAACTTTTACCATTATGTGGAAGATAAATATATTGTCTTATCATATAAAGCACTTAGCAGGCCTCCAGATTCACGTTATTAAAGAATGGATCTAATTGAGTAACGAAGAAACTTGATATACTTGCGAAGGGTGAACAAACAAAAGAACGAGGGGGTGTATCTATGAGATTTTATGTTTAGATCAGATTAATATAAATTGAATACGAGGAAAAGGCGTTAGTTGGTTATGAAATGTATGAATAGTTGCTGCCAGCGATTCCGTACGCGTAGAATTAAGAAAATTGTCCTCGATTTTTACAACATTTTTCACTAATGATTCACTCTTATTGGTCGCAACGTAATGTTATATATATATAGCCTATATCCTTCCTCGATAAATGTACTATCCAAGACATAAAGAATTTTTCAATTCGAACCAGTAGTTCCTGAGATTAGAGCGTTCAAACAGCTTTATAATATTAGTATAGATTGGAACTACAAGATAGTAAGCTAAAATGTAATATAGACACAGAATCACAACCACACTCCTCGCCTAGATATGGCTTTCTCTCTCTCTCTCTCCAGCCCATTTACGTCCCACTGTTGGGCACGGGCCTCCTCCACTTTGGGAGGGATTATGGTCTACTGTGCCGCGCTGACCAGGCGTGTTGACACAGGGTTTTTTTCGAATTTTCCGTCTCTCACAGAGGATGTTATCTGTGTGCAATATCTCTTAGGTGACTTTTACAGCATCCTTGGAAGGAGATGGGGTGGTGCTACTTGTATTCTTACTCCGTCACTACACGGAGAAGAGTGGCTTTCTCTATTGCAGAAAAATTACAACCCAACTATCATTGCAAAACCCATAAAATAAACTAGAAATCAATAACCGACAAATAAATTTTCCAATTTCCACCTATAATGTTATATAATCCACAATTTGTAAGGGCGGTTACAAACGAGAAACGGATGCAGTTATACGACAGCGATGAGTTAAAGTTGAAAATTTACGATATAGCATGAAAATATTGTGCAACAGGCTTTATTTAAAAAAAACGAATTAAACCGATATTTTAGAGTTTAAAATCGGGTTAATTGCCTCTACTACGCATATAAATCGAGTTTTGTTTTTCGATAGTTTCACCTTCAATGTTGTCTAATAAACGACGGCGTGATGTATGGCGAAATGTTTTCGACTAAACTTGAATTGTTTTTAAATGTGTGGCGTTTGTTGGTTATTTTTTGTTAGTTACGACGCAGCATTGGGCGGCCCCAGACAAATGTCGCGGAGAGACATTGGATGCAGGCGGCACAGGACCGCGCGTTGTGGCTTTCTATGGGGGAGGCCTATGTCCAACAGTAGACGGAGAGAGGCTGATGGATGGACATACTTCAAAGACTTGCCGTCTGGTGACGGATTAAGAATACAAGTGTCACCATCCCATTTCTTCTGAGGTTGTTATAAAAGCCACCTAAGGGATATTGTAAGCAGATAGCATCCTCTGTGAGAGACAGAAAACTCGAAAATTAATCCTATGCCAAAACGCCTATTCAGCGCGGCATAGTAGACCGTAATCCCTCCCATAGTAGAGAAGACCCGTGCCCAACAGTGGGGGAGAGAGAGAGAGAGAGAGAGAGACAAAACCATCTATACCTACGTCTGTCAACAATATTGCAAAAATATAACAACCAAACATAACAAACAGCTCTTCACAAAATCCGTATCAAGATCACTTACTACTTATAGCATGGCAGTCTATTCATAATGAAGCCGACGTGTCTGTCTGTTCGTTACAATAGGCCCTTCAGGGAGGCCCCAGAGTCACTTCCAGGTGGAAAGATGGTTGAATACTTAAGCGACCCTCGTGTTTTAGTACCCAGTTCAAGTTAAAAGATACAGCGATTTAAAGGACGTATACAAAATAAATTATTACAAAATAATTTTAATCACACAATCAATTCAAGCGTTAAATGAATATTATGGCAAATTAAATTCATAAAATTACAAAAAGTTGGTTCCATGTTCTATTTCAATTAATTTAGGCGTACAGGGGAGTCACTAATGGTGTATTTAGATCAACTGAAATTCAGTGTGTGTGTAAGTGTTTTTTTATTGCTTTACTAAACCCAAATGACATAGATATCACTATGATCGTTTAAAATATACATTGCATTACAACCCTAATTGACGAGCCTCGTGGTTGAGTGGTTCATATAATGGACTGCCGATCAAGAGGTCGCGGGTTCGATTCCCGCTCGGGACAATCATTTGTGTGATTTTTCTAATTGTCATACAAATGTTTGTACTGCGTCTGGGTGTTTCTATGTATTATAAGTATGTATTTACAAAAAAAAGGAGTAGGTACATGTATTCTATCCGTATTTTGGTACCCATAACACAAGCATATAAGCTTAGCTTGGGACCAGAGGACGTTGTGTGAAATGTCCATGAATTAATTAATTTATTTATTTAATTAGCCAATTTATTGACACAATGATACAAGTCCTTTGATATGAGTAGTTAGTTCTTTGTCTTGACATTGTTGAACGTGGTTACGGAAGCCCAAGTAGTATAAATACACTAATTATAACCTATCTTATTGTTTATTAGATTACCAAATCTTAGTTGACAAACATTTTTGATACAAAAGGTCTGCCAAATCTACGCTTCAGGTAATTCCCATGTTTCAAAAACTTTCACCTTAATTTGATATATCTTGAGTTAAATTCACAAAAGTGTTTGGCAACTTTGGCTCTAGTTCTTTATTAATCTCTGCATCTTTTGCTTTAGACCATACCTTAAAAAGAACCCAGTACAGACAGCTACGTGAGGGGAGAAAACGGTCGACGAGTTGGTCTGAAAGATTAATCTTACATGGAAATTGTTTTCTATACGTTTTCACTTTATTTTTATATTGTAACTGACAGACCGACTTTAATACTAAAATAAACTTTTAATATTCATAACATACTTTGTGTGTCACCCTATTTTCTCCCCAGGATGCTGTAAAAGCCAGCTAAGGGATATTGTACACACAATCCCTCATAGTCCCTCGCAAGGTGTAAGAGACCCGTGGCCAACAGAGGATATTTAATGGGCTGGATAGAGAGAGAGAGAGAGAGAGAGATAGCGTCAATAACATAATTCGGCAATATTATTAGAAAATTTTTTAAACTATGTGTTGTAGACTAACTATTTTAATTAATATAAATTGCTAACGAGATAGCTATAAAACCCAAATAGTTTATTTCATGCTAGTTAGGTTAAGTTTCTGATGCATTAGAATTGTTCTCATTGTCTTGTGTATTCTAAGTCAATATCAATACTCAAATGAATGGTAAAAGTAAATATGAATTATTATTTATTTACCTCTATCCATTCAAGTTCAAGAAAAAATCATTCAAATCTATAATAATATTATGAAGCTGAAGAGTTTGTTTGTTTGAACGCACTAATCTAGGGAACCACAGTCCGATTTGAAAAACTCTTTCAGTGTCGGTCCTTTTATCGAGTAAGACAATAATAAATCGAGTAAGGCTATATATCTTCAGACAGCGACCAATAGGAGCAAGGCATCAGTGAAAAATGTTGCAAAAACGGGGAAAATTATGCGTATTCTTGTTGCGTGTGCTGCGTTGGTGGTTTATATCGTTAAGTTTTATTGAAATCACGCAACATTACAAAAAATTACCAACAGTATTAATGAGATTACATAAAATTTGTTAAAATTACATAAAATTTGCTGTCTTAAATATAATTAAAAATATGTATCACTTATTATGTTTTTTTTTTAACACTTGCGCGACTCATTTGTTTAAATAAAACTACTTTTTACGGATTTAGACGCGTATATTTGTTTTAAATTTTGGCCCGACATTTCGGAGACTTTGCAGTCACCAATGCACCATTTGCAGTCTCACCCGTGACCATGGTGACTGCAAAGTCTCCGAAACGTCGGGCCAAAATTTAAAACAAATATACGCGTCTAAATCCGTAAAAAGTAGTTTTATTTAAATATGTATCACTTGTTTTTTAAGCTATTGCATAGCTTCTACCGCGGGCCTCGAGCGTGGAGACCGAATCCAGAAATTCCGTAAAGAAAATAGCGTAATGAAAATAACCTGACATCTGTGCCTGACATTATCGGCGTTACTGCGCATGCATGCGTAATCCCCTCTTCGCCCCGCAATTTATTTCATACTGTTGATACCAAGGGTAAGCGCCTTCCTCAAATTAAACAACGTATTAAAATAAGGATTTTGAATCGACAACATATATCCTAAATGTTCAGATAACAGCGTATTTTAGATTTTAATAATGCAAAATAATGTTTATTTTATTTTATTGACATTTGATTGACAATCGCTATTTTATCATAATTACCATAAACAATGGACTAATTTTAGTTTATGGTATTTAGATTCTTGCATAAATAAAATAAATAAATAATTATAATTGCATAAGTTGATAAAAAATACTATGCAATAGCTTTAATTCCACGTGTACGAAGTCGCGGGCAACAGCTAGTAAATGATGTTGAAAAGTAAATATCTATCTTATTTATGGACACCTATCTGAGTTTAAACATATTCATTCAAATAATTTCATAACCGCCTCGATCAGATAACATGTCTAGTCATTATTTGTATTATAAAATGGTTTCCAAGAAATACGTGGGCGATGATAGACAGACAAACACATATTATCAATATACAAATATTTGTATATAGGTCCGTATGTTCAAAACGATTGTGTAATAATTTGTGTATTTGTATTTATCAATACAAACTTTACGTATTTGGTAGAGGAACCCTATAAAATACATATACGCATTACACAATATGTATCCATAATACAAGCATATAAGCTTAGTTTGGGACCAGAAGATGTGTGAAATTTAAAATTCAAAAACAAAATCGTCACTTTTGTATGTTTGTATTGCTCTATGTGAGCTTAAATCTTCAAAACTACACAACAGATTTTGATACAGTTTATAAAATAGATGGAGTGGTTCAAGAGGATGGTTATTTTGTACTAGCCGTTGCCTGCGTCTTCGTACTCGTGATATTTAGAATTTTTTTCCGTCTTTGCAACATTTTTCATCGATGCTTCTCTCCTATTTGTCACAGTGTGATGTTATATAGCCTATAGCGTACCTCGATAAATGGACTATCCAACACAAAAAGATTTTTTCAATTCGAACCAATAGTTTATGAGATTAGCGCCTTCAAACAAACAATGAAACTCTTTAGCATTATAACATTAGTAAAGATATAATTTGTCAAAATTTAGTTTCAAAACACCAGGCGTACGAAGTAATAACAGTCAGTTTGGCATTACAAATCAAAAAAACACAAATTATAAACTAAATATCAATCAAACACGAGTCGATACCTAAAACTAACCTCTTACAAGTGTTATAGAAGCAACTGTATGCTTCAATCAAAGCTCTCAAAATGAAGTATCTTCGCATTACAGACACCTGCAACTACACAAAGTGTTAACTATAGGTGCCTCCCCACCCTATAGGTAAGTCCCCTCCTGTCTATGACAGACGCTTTGACTAAACTTCAACAATAGTTCGAGTGGTATGGGGTTGAGTGGCAAGCAGGGCTTGCTTGAAAATTCGATTATTTTCACAGAAAATATTTCTAAACCCATACTTATAATATTTATGAGATTTGAGGGTCAGTATATTTATTTACATCTATCAATTGGATTTATAGACATTTTAAGCGTGTCATTTCATCACCATTCTTTTAATGTTGAAAACACTAGTACAATTAAAATTAATAACCCTAGCAGTTTTTCAATATTAAGTTACTTTAATATTCACAAAAAATCTTTACTCACCACACGACTAAACAAATCAGCATATTTCTTATTCCTTCTCAGAATGCTTTAAAAGTCAGCTAAGAGGTATTTTACACAAATAATATCCTTTATGAGAGACGGAAAACTCTATAACTAAACTCGATGGCAACACGCCTGGTTAGCGCGGCATAGTAGACTATAATCCCTCTCAAAGTGGAGGAGGCCTGTGCCCAAAAGTGGGACGTTAATTGGATGGAAAGAGAGATAGAGATAGAGAGAGAGAGAAAGAGATACGACACACCTTTCGTCTATCATCTTTCCTTTCCACATATCAAAACTCTCGTCGAGGTGGTCACGCACGGCTGGTCGCAGTTCAGAGACCCACCGCACCAGTTAAGGCAGGAGGCTACATTGGGATGACGGGGGGACCTGACGCTCCCCCCGTCGAGTTGGGCCCCCGTAAAGAAAGGGGGCCACCATTGCAGGGTCATAGGGGTAAGGCTCAAGGCACCACCATGGGCCGGTAGGGCAGAGGGAGAAAAAAAACCTTATCCGAACACCTCTTCTACTTCTTGATATTTTCATCACTATATCTTTAAATTTTCTGATACAAACACTCATATCAATGTCTCAACCGCTACCATTAAATAAACTCGTACATTTGCAGGCGCTATTTTATCAAAAGTTTGCCTCGTAATTCCTTGGAGGGGAAGTATCAACCTACGAATCCCTTTCACCCGTTGACAGCCTTAATTGAATCCGATATCTTATCGGGCAGCCGTCATGTTATAGAATTTTCGCTTAAAAAGTCAATAATCTATTTTAAATGGTAAAAACATGGTCTAATATTATACATACTATTCGTTGTTTGAATTTTCCTCCGTGTGGTGACGGATTAGAAAGAAAGATTAAGAATACAAGTGTCACCACCCCATCTCCTCCCAAGGCTGCTGTGAAAGTCAGCTTAGGGATATTGTACACAGATAACATCCTCTAAGAGAGACGGAAATCTCGAAAATAAACCCTGAGCCAACACGCCTGGTCAGCGCGGCACAGTAGAACATAATCCCTCCAAATTGGAGGAGGCCCGTGCCCAACAGTAAATGGGCTGGATATGAAAAAAGAATTAATAAGTATATGACGGCTGGAAGACAAAAAAATTGGGATAAGGGAAGGAAGACGAACAACCAAACAGAAATTAAAACGAAGTACGAGTTATCCTCGCACACGAAGAGTCCCGTATCGCTATTAGCCATAGACATACCAGAAGGTGGGTTGGCGTTTAAAATTGAGAACAAGTCAAGTTAGCCTGGGCTAACTTGAATTCATGGTCTAAAATGATATGGAACTTTATTAGTGACATACCGTGATGACATTAATTTTTGCCTAATTTTTGCAATCTGCAAACGTCACTTTTGAACACACTGATACAAGTATGGCATTTAAAATCAAGATCTGTTTTAATACACCATATTTAATTGAAACCATTGTCAGTTTGTAGTGTGAGCGCCGCTACGAACAAAAAATAAAAATAACGAAATGCGCAGTCTTTGGGTGTTCTAGTGTATAAGAATAATTAAAAAATGCCACAGCATAGGATTTCACAAGTAATTTTAACTCAAATAATTCATTTTCACCTATAAACACAATTTATTAATTTAATGACAATCATGTTGAACTAAAATCTCCGTGTACATGTCTATGGTGCTGCCTAATCTCCTGTACTCCGCTAAGACGTGGTGTCTGTACCGTCATCATATACGAACGCTGGATAGATTCCATCTCAAGTGCCTGCGTCATATAATGAAGGTCAGATGGTCTGATCATGTGCGAAATACCGAAGTGCTTCGAAGAGCTCATGTGTATGGTATAGAAGCCTACATTATGCGGCGGCAACTTCGGTGGTGCGGACATCTATCACGCATGCTAGATAACAGAATAGCAAAACGTGTTTTTTATTCGGAACTGCAACTTGGCAAACGAAGGCGTGGAGGGCAGTACCTGAGGTACAAAGACGTGTTTAAAAGACATCTCTAACGATGTGAGATTGAGCCCTTACGCTGGGAAACAAGGGCAGCTAAACGCACTGAGTGGCGTCACCTCGTGCATCAAAAGGTGGACGAGTTCGAGGAGACAAGAAAGTCTGAGTCAGATAGAAAGCGGGATGACCGTAAATCCCGTCCACCTGCTGCTGTTACATATAATATGTCTAATGGTGTGCTCACGTGTGTTCAATGTGGGCGCACTTTTACCAATAAGATTGGCTATGCTAGCCACTGGAGAGCGCACCAAAGAGCTAACCAACCTAGCTCAGGCCAACCTACATAACCTGGTCCTTGAAGTGGTCGCTTTAGCCGAAAACGGCTGCGAGGACATCATCATCATCACTGAATAACATAATAACTCCAACAACAAGTAACATGTTATGAACAAATACATTTATATTTCCATGTCCCAATTTCCATATGCTAAACGCAACATATCGTACACAGCTTGTATGATACTGATAAATTGAATTGTATATAAAACGAAATCTATTTAGCAAGCCGCCCTCGGGCAGAACAAGGCAAACAAAATTGTAAAATATAGCAAAAAGGAAACGTGCTCTCAGATCCCTCTGAAAATATATTTTTTTACAGCCATGTTTCCTAATAATTCAATATGGAAAACAGAGGTACCCGTTGATCTAATACATACATTCATACTATTTTTAGGCACGGGTCTTCTTCACTTTGGGAGGGATTATGGTCTACGATGATATGTGGTGGCATAAGCTTTAGTTTCAAGTTGTTATTCTGCGTACAACATCCCATAGTTGGTATTTGCAGCACCCAAGAAAGAAATAAGGGGCGGTAACACTTATATTCCTAATACGTCACAAAACGATTAAATACAAAGAAAGAATTAAGAGAAAATTTAACAGCAAAACCAGAATATATTATGCCCATTGTAAAGAAAACCAACACCAAAGTTTAATGTTGATTCAGATTAAAGATAAGCATTCTTTAATCAGCTCATCCTTTAAAAATATATTGCCGAGTAACAATTGTTATTCATTGTCGTGCTTAACAGGAGATTTAAGACACATTTATTTCGTTTGGTTTAACGAATAAAACAATGACTGTTATTTACAATCGTTTTATTTCTAAGCATACTTTTGTCCACAATGATTTTCAGAAACATGGAATTTCAATGAAATCTATACCACATTGTTACCACTCTCAATGTAGTTTACATCAAAAGAAGGGCCTCTAGTGCCGACGAATGTACAATTTAGGTATTTGCATATTAAGCTACTGCTATCCCAATACCCGAGTGCAGCACCGAAAGGAACACTAACAATCTGCCAGATTTTATCAATAAAATTGGGTGGTCATATTTCTGTCACTAAAAACATTTTGGAAAAAAGGAAATAAGAGATACTGTAAGTTGCGGGAGTTATTAAAACTATGAGCTGAAAACAAAACATCGACCGCTTTAACATAAGACTTTTAGAAGTATCCCACAGGCCACAGCAGGAGCTATCAGATAGCTACAAGCATAGAACAGTAACTTCATATTTCAAGTCACGTTTTGACAGTTGCTTAGGCAGTTTGTCTTACCCTTCATTTCATCCCATTTAAAGAGATAATGGTACCAATTCGACACAACACACAACTAATTTTAACTAAAAAATGGAAATTGATAGTGTCAATATGACAATTTCGCAATGAAAACTAAACTTTCTTATTATAAAAACTGTGTATTATAGACAAGCGATTTTAATTAACATAAATGTGTGCAACAAAATAACCAAATAAATGAATACACAATTCATTGCATTTTAACCCGTTTCTATTAGCTCGTTACGTATCTATCAATGTATTAATCTACGAGTATGTAACGGAAATCTTTTAAGTAATTTTTATTTGCAGTTGTTGGATTGATCTGAAACGCACACATATTAGAGACCGATGACAACGCAATAATTTAGAAAAATATTTAGGATTTTGAATCGTGTTTTTTTTAGTTTTTGAACTAAGTATATTTTAATTATTACATTTTCATCGGTCCTTAATATGGTTGCAAAAATTTCAGATCAATCACACAACTTCAAGTAAGTTAAAATCACTTTCAAAGATTCCGTTACATAGCTAAATACATTGATAGACACGTACCGAATCTCTCTTTTGAACTAAGCAAATTACGTAGTTATGTTGTGCATGTAGAATTGGTACCATCGTTATATTTATTATAGAACAAAATAATACGCAAGTAAATATTATATTCTGTCAACAAAGGCCTATATATCAAATGTAACATAGCATCATATTTCACCCGGGAACGGTGGAATCATCTTCGTAATAATTTACTACCTCCGGAATATTATTAACTAACATTGCAATTGGTACTTGTTACGTTTTGATATTGTTATTTTAGATATACAATCATTTGTATTTCTCTCTCTCCAGCCCAATAATGTAATTATTCAGTAATTTTTTTGATAAATAATAATTCTTTAACTTTCTAAGTTCAGTAGTTACAGCAACTAGAATAGTTACCTGGTTTACTATCGCTAAATATAAAAAGCGCTATATATTTACGATACTAGAAAAATATATCAAAAATAACCCATAGCTTACATTCGTATACGGATAGTTAACAATGGGATATAAATAACCCGCTCGTTCACAGCACGGGATTCAAACCGGTCATTGCGTGAATTATTGTTGCCTTTATTGCTAAACAACTTCGATTGCAACTGAGATTCCTTTCATTCCCTTTTCTCTTATTTGTAAAGCCTTTGGTTTTAATGAACAGGGACATCGCCATATTTAAATAAAGCAGTTCTTGTTTGCATAAAAAAGGTAATACAGAAATAAAAAGTTTTATAAGTTGCCAACTAATTAGTAATAGCGTCCTTGTCTGTCAGGCTTAGCTGTAATAAGTAAACTACGCAAATAAAAATTGAGAATTCAATTACAAGAAGACATAAAACAGCGTCTGTAAAATACTCATATTAGAACTCGCCGAGATGGCAATATGTGTGGCAATGCCAGTGTGATATGGCAGTAACAATTTGGACATATCATGTACTTAGCGCTGGACAAAGGGAACATTTAATCCCTCAAGGAACAAAGTCCACCATCACGAGCCTAATCCCCTAAATGAAAATTGTAGCTCTAAGGGATCCTACGTGAAAAGAAAAAGCCAAAAGAATTTTTATAAGAATATTCTGCGGATGTTGAGAAACCTCAGTGTCCGAGTTTATTTCGCACGTGACCGTTTTATTTAGTTCATTTGATATACCTTAACGCTATGAAGCAAGAGCCCGTGACTGCTAGATTTACGTGGCATAGCATAGGAACTGACACTTTGTTGCTAAATTTACACTATACACGTACAATATTCAACAAAGATCTTTGCAAAGTTAACAGCGAAAGAAATTACGATTCAGCCCACTTGCATTCATGATTAGTTTCTTCAAAATTTCTTTCTTTTACTCCTGTGCTTTTCTTTTCTGTATCTAATTTTGAGATGCCTAATAAGACGTCCCAAAATTGGAAACAGGCCCTTCGCTTAAACTTTTTGTCTTTGATTGGGAATTTTAAAAGGCTAATAGGTAATTCCCCAATATGGTTTAGAGTCATATATAATTTCTGCCACGACTAAACTTAAGCTATTAAGCACTTATAAGCTGAATAAGTCTGGACAGACGGTTATTTTACTCCTGTACCTTTCTTTTTTGTCTAATTTTGAATCGTGACGATGTTCGCTTAAACGTTTCCGTATTTTTTGTCTTTGATTGGGAATTTAAGGAGCTTACTTAAAATTCGCAATCTAGTTTAGACCCATTTATAATTTCTGCCTCAGCCTAAGCTTAAGCTATTAAGTACTTCCAAGCTAAATAACTCTTGACTTTGGACATAATATTATACAAAGTAGCAAACACATAACTGTATGGCAGAATGGTATAAAATTAAAACTTAAATGTAACTATAATACGAACATACTAGGAAATCATAAGCGCTTTATGTCACAATATTTCCTGGTTAATATTGGCTCCGTAGCGCGACAGTCTGATGCCCTCAAACAATGGGAGATATATCAAATGTGTCTAATTTATATTGCGCCTCGCTATTGCTGCGAAAATTCAGATTGTATGTCGTATTAAGATAATGTTTCTTTGTGTGTCTGAAGTCGAGATAGTCAAACTTATATTACTGAATTGCTCAGCGTTTTCGGTAAAAATTTTATATTCTACAGCACCTGCATAGATAGTCTGTGATGCTTTATAACCTAAAACCTTCTAAGAAACATAAGCTAGTATTTTTAGCACTTTAATTTGTTTATAACGATTACTTCTAGTTTCCAAGTTTAATGATTTTTAATACTGGAAAAACAAATAGTAATTTAAGAATTGATTCTGGTCTAGCCGTATAATATGGACATTCTGATGCGTCAAAAACACAAACTAAAATTAAACCTTACGGAAGTAAAATAATATAAAAAAATGGTCAAGTGCGAGTCGGACTCGCGCACAAAGGGTTCCGTACCATTATCTATGCAACATAAGGCAACGTTATTAGTATCGAGCAAGAAACGGTAAAAAAATCATGTTTATTGTATGGGAGCCCCCCTTAAATATTTATTTTATTTTATTTTTAGTATTTGTCGTTATAGCGGCAATAGAAATACATCATCTGTGAAAATTTCAACTCTCTAGCTATCACCGTTCTTGAGATACAGCCTGGTGACAGACGGACGGACGGACGGACGGACAGCGAAGTCTCAGTAATAGGGTCCCGTTTTTACCCTTTGGGTACGGAACCCTAAAAAGAGTTATATTGATTAATTGGCTATTTTGTTGTACAACTTGTACACTATACATATGATATGAAAGCTCATTTAACATTGCCAAAGTGTGTTATGTCATTCTCAATTTTTATTTTTTAATAAAATTTTGATATGCAGCTAATGTTAGCTGTTTCATCTATGCCTTTTAAAGATAACTACAACAAAATATCTTTTCATAACACGTTATTTCACATAACTTTTCTTATACATACGCGTAAAACATCCAATTAATAAATTAACAAAATGGGACTTACATCACGCTCCACTTGCAACAGCCGTGGTAAAGGGTTGTTGCTTCGTTATAAATATTATATAAGACTCTAATTATTTACAATCTCATTAATTTTGATACGGATACATACAACTTGTAACATAAATCCGTAGCCTTTGAACACAGATCACATCCAAAAGATTCCGCAAGCAAAGGTAATATCCTATGTGCTAACGAGCATGTGTATGAGAACTGGATGTATGATAACTCGTTGTTTTACATTTACGGTCTTATTCATAATGACTTATCGGAGGTTTAAACGGAGACTTTTACGGAGAGATAATAAACGTTTTAGCGTAAAAAGACTATTTTGAGTAACAAGTTTTGACAATTTTCGCGAACCTATTTTAGCGAACTTGTAAACCTCCGATAAGTCATTATGAATAAGACCATTAATATTTCTTTTGCTACGAGTAATAAAAATGAGTTATAGTGGTTAAGTTAAATCTAAAGGACCAACAAATTTGACTCGCATTTGACTCGACTTAATGGAATCTTCAATAAATAAGACTGTTATTTATACCTGGACATCTGATGATCACCAGGTAAGTGGCGTACCTCATAGATTCCATTGAAGTATCCATTAATAAGAGGTCAGAAAACATTCCGCTTTAGTTATAGAGGTGCGATTATTAAATAAAATAAAGTGTTTTTATAAAACACGGGAGGATTAGACGATTTGTCACAGACACAGACGTAAAGTCATAAAAAAATTTTTCGCTGTCTCAGTTCAGAGTTAAGCTATGACGTAAATTCGAAAGAACTAATTGCTCTTATAGAGGTTTTATCCTTCCAATAACACAGGCTATTCAGGCTCAAAGTGTAGAGACCTTAGTATGAGTTCCATTTATGAAGGTGTTCTACTTATCCCGAACCAAATTTCACAAATTTCATACCGAGCAGAGCGCGACCTCCTCCAACGTTGGTGCGTTCGTTAACAAAAATCTAGTAACGATCTAACTATTGGTAGTGATCTGTGCTTTTGAATCTTTAATATCGTAGGATCGGAACGCTAAAGTTTTAGCAAGTGGGGACTTTTTCGGCTCAAACTTTAGGAAGTTGTATACACATCTGTTGAGAATTGTCTTAGTATTGGAACAGTTGTGAAACATGTCATCGCAAACTTACGGGCTATTTGCTATCCCTGTTACTAGTGATGAAAGTTTGTACAAAACTCCGGATATTTTGTTTCACTTGTGTTATATTGCACGCTATTGTTGATAATTCTTGACGATATATTTTGCAGACAACAACGATAAAAATGTGTCATAAGCGACGAATCTGTTTACTTAATGGGTAATCTGAATGTACGTATTGATTTATAGTTAATAAGATTTTAAACAGATAACATCTTTTGGTAAGGATAGAAAACTAAACAAATCCGTATACCGAAATCGCTAAGTCGAAGTAGGATAATAGACCAAATACACTCCCACTGCGGAGATGACTTTTTATGTTCATGGATATTTCACAAAAAGTCCTGGTCCCAAATTAAACTATATTTCTATGCTTGTTTTATGGGTACCGGAATACGGATATACTACATAAACACATTATTTTTGTAAATACATATTTTTAATACATAGAAATCATCAAGACGCAGTACAAACATATGTGTGACAATTATAAATATCACACAAATGACTACTTACTACGCGGGGATCGAGCCCGCGGCCTCGTGAACGGCACTAGGCAGTCAACCACATGACCCACTAGACCAAGAATTTTCATAGGCTTCCTGGTCTAGCAATCTTCTATGTTACGTACCTTTTTGATATTCCAACTTTGTTTACCGATTTTTCTCACCAAATACATTAAAAATTAGGACTATATTTTTCAGTAGATATAACATAAATTCAAGTTAATTTTTGTATTTATACTGGATACAACATTGCCTCGCCTCGAAAGGCGGCAGGATGCACACCGACGAGGTTGGCAACAGTGGGCCTAAGTGGTGGAGTCTAATAGGAGAGAAACTGACGAACTATACGGGCATTGTCTAGCAAGACCGTTTTTTGCATCTGGGCCGTCACCGACTTGATATTGACGCCGAGCCTCTCGAGTCGTTGTGAGAGGCTCTTTGGGACCAAACCGTTCACCAATACAACTATCGGGATTATTTCTGTTGATACCACCCTCCACTTATCGATAACCTCTGTATTTATTATTATTTCCTTTCAAAAAATAATAGAACTTATACCAAAGCTTGTTAACCCAGATATTATTAAAGCAAAAACTGTTGTAACATTATCCTAACACAAATATTGGTTGGTTTTTTTCCAAAAATTATATTATTAGAAGTAATATATTCTCGTTAAACAGAAATGCCGACAAACATTACAGTATCCTATTACATTAATAACATGTAACAAACCAAATCATTACGGATAACATCATCTTGTTAAGAAATACAATAGGATGTATTTATATAGTAAACTAGCTGTCCCGGCAAACGTTGTTATGCCATACTAAAAAAAAAGTTTGAAAAATAGATGTTGGCCGATTCTCAGACCTACTGAATATGTATGCAAAATTTGAGAAGAATCGGTCAAGCCGTTTCGGAGGAGTACGGTAACTAACACTGTGACACGTGAATTTTATATACTCGTATAAGAAGATAATAAAATATATTCAGAGAATGCATCCTAATCTTAATAATATTAAAAATGTGAAAGTTTGTGAGTATGGATGTTAGTTACTCTTTCATGCAAAAACTACTGAATGGATTTTAATGCATTTCAGAAAAAGATTAGTTTAGAGCTGACAGACCTGCGCACTTCACTGGGCACTCAGCTTTCTCAGAGAAGTGATATTAATGCTTTGAGTATGCCCGAGACATTAAAACCTCACAGCCCGCTACCGCTTGTTCTTGAACCAACGCAACGCCGCAACATGCTACAATGAATCGAGGAAAGACGACAACGCATACGCCGACGCCGACCTACAGAAACGTAGCGTTAAAAGTGCAGCCGCCGCGTCAAGCGAAAAACCCTCGTATGCTCCCTTTACATACAACTGCAGACTGCGAGGCGCGTGATGTCTATCCGACCACTTTGATCGACGCAAATGAGTGTAAAAGTATGCGAAATGAAGGTGCCTCTTTTACGTTAGTACAAAAAAAAACGTAAGATTAGAAATAAAAATATGCGTGGTACCCTCGAAACAAATGGAAAGATACAAGTTGTGGAACCACAATGTTCTATCTATGTCTCTCGTACCAAAAAATGTGTTTCAGAGGCGGACATAATAGAACACATTAAAGAACGCGGTGAGGAATGTATCAGTGTCGAGCTTCTTAAGCAAAATTATGAGAGCGTATACTCTTTTAAAGTAGTTATACCGAGTAGTAAATTGGATACATTTTTATGTAACGGATTCTGGCCAGCCGGATTGGTATATCGTAGAAATTGGGAACGTCAAGTACGGCCAGCATATAATAACAATTATAACGGATAATACATCTAACAAAACAATTGTTATGACCACATTTAATTGTAAGTTCATAAAAAGATCAGTGTAAATTTAACACATAATCATGAAATTTTATTGTATTTTTTGTATAAGCCACGCAAATTGGTAATGCGCTGGAACCTTGTCAAATTAACGCCCTTGTGAAGTCATTAGCAAAGAACTAGTACAGCTACATAACAAAATGTAATATTCTCATCTATACGTCACTATGACGTCACCAACATGGCCGCCAGGCGCATTACCAATTTGTGTGGCTTATAATGTCATTAATTTGCTATGTATATTTGTATATCATGGGACTTGTGCCTTAATAAAGAAATTTGTTGTTGTTGTTAATGAAACTTTACAGTAATGTAGCTCATGAACCAGATTAACATATAGGCTACTTTTTATCCCGAAAGAATGCAAGGTTCCCGTGGGATAATCGAAAAACAAACTGTGGTTTGTTCCTCCTTCACCGTCAAGCGGCTGTGTTGATTGGAATTTAATTTGGTACGATAGCTTCCATTCCAGACTAAACATATAGGCCACAGGACGGCATAGAGAAGAGTCCTAAAAGCCTGTTTACCGCGAGTGACAATGCGGGGCACAGCTAGTTCTATTAAATAATAATAAATAAATAAATATTTATGGACATTTCACACAACGTCCTCTGGTCCCAAGCTAAGCTTATTATGCCTGTGTTATGGGTACCAGAATACGGATAGAATACATAAACTACTTTTCTTTTGTAAATACATACTTATTATACATAGTAAACACCCAGACGCAGAACAAACATTTGTATGACATTTATAAACATCACACAAATGAATGTCCGAGGCGGGAATCGAACCCGCGACCTCGTGAACGGCAGTCCGTTCTATGAACCACTAGACAACGAAGCCCGTCATATATTATATATCTACCTATCAAAATGTACTTTGCTATATTGTTTGATTTGCTCTGACTTGGCTCAGACATTTGGTTGAAAAATACGAGGCTACCTGGAAAGTTTTCCGGGAGTTTTGAAAAATGGCAATTTTATAGATTTTGAAGTGCTCTTTCTGAATTTCAATTTTATTTTTGGAACTAGCTTTTGCCCCCGACTTCGTACGCGTGAAATTTAGAAATCAGACCTTAACAAACGGAAGTTTAATATACCGCTCGATAGATGGCGTTGTACAGTTTTTTAAATCACACTATAGTTTCATTACACACATTAAACATAAACTCGTCAAAATTTTTATTGTGTCATCACCTCGTTTTTTAAATTATAAATTAGAAAGGATTGATTGCAATCCAACTTTAGTTTCTTGTTAGTACAAAACACTCATAATAATTATAATAACTAACTTTCTTTGATGTAAATCCTAAATTCTAACAACCTTTATTTTCCAATCCGATGTCATCAAAGGACACAACAAATCACTTATTTCCGTCAAATTGACTTTGGTTCGTTAAGGATTTTAAGCTGCCAACTTGTGATTGGATGATTAATTAATTTTAAATTCTTAGCAGTTAAGCCATCGTTTAAATCCATTAGGAAAACCTCAGCCTGTGCCAAATATACATAGTGACATACGGTTAGATAAACGCGACAACTACGTAAATATTCACAATGAAAATAAAAAGTTATTAGATCGGTTATCTTAATAAAAAAAAAGTTCAACCGACTGCACGTGCCTTTGAAATTTGAGAGTTTTCCTCGTATTCTCAGGAGATAACCATCAGATCCTGACCTGGTGCCAATGAGACCAAACGGGAACGAACCACCAGCTTTCAGCTTTTTGTTATGAATAAATTAATTTTTTTCTTTCTTTCAAATATAAAAGAATCATCAAAATCGCTTCGCCCAGTTAAAAGTACTGAAGTAAAAACATAAAAAAATTTTTTTTACACACATTGGCACATCTCCTAAGAAATCGAAGAAAACCCTTAAATTTCAAAGGCGCACACATTGTTTTCACATATTATCCAAAAAAATCAAAGAGTATACTACCGAGGTGGTCTCACGAAGTCGGTAATTTTTTTTTTAAATTATATCAATTATTAAGTTTTTTTTTAACTAAAGTAAGAAAAGAAAACGGTCAAGCACGAGTTGGATCCGCATCCGCATACCACTTTTTGTCACAGAAAAAAACCCGTTAGTAGTTATAATGCATTGTTTTATAAGATGGGTCGTAGTTAATATTACTACATCATATTTTTATTTAAATACTTGCTGTTGCTTACGACCTCTTATGTGTGGAATTTAGAAAATCTAAAATCAAATCGGACCCAGTGGTCCCTGAAATTAGCGCGTTCAAACAAACAAACTTTTCAACTTTAGATTGGTATAGATAATCCTCCTTTTCTCTTTACATAAACTTGGGGCCATAAGTTTTGAAATCCAGATATAGTGCGGGATCCGTAGTACATTTTTTTCACTTGATTACTATCAAGCTGATTTTCTGTGAGTAGCTTTATTATGACGAGACGCCCAATAATTTTCTATTCCAAAATCTCGATTGTTGTAGCTTACAGAGATAGCAAGGATAAAATATCGTACTATTACTGGAAGAAAGCAGTAAGTGATTTTTTTGAAATTTTTGTTTGAAATTTTTGACGCAAGTTCCCTTACGTCTTTTTTACATATATCGGTAAGGTCTGAGAATCGGACAAGATCTATTTTTCATCCCCCTAAGTGATAAGGGTTGACCACCCTTAACATTTAAATGGCAAAACAACGTTTGCCGGGTAGCTAGTTATATATTCTTAATATGGTCTCATATAACCATAACCACTAAAATACAACAGAAAATTTGTATAATATTATTAACATTGGTGTACTTCATAGAATACACCTACATACAAAATAACTACGAACTCCTTAGTATAAACTACAGTTATACAAACCAACTAATTTCTCAAGACATATTTATTACAGTTACACATAATAATCTAGACTTGACTGTCACAATCAGTATCACGTTGAATTTCAAAGTCAAAGCGTCTAAAGCAACCATATTGTATTACAGAGAGCTTTAATTTCAGAGTGTCTCCTTTAGAATATGGTAATAAACAATATATATGTAATTACTATGTTTCTCCGTTATGTTATCTAACTACGTAAATGAATTAAATATCTAATTTTGGAGTATAGAATAGCTATAACTATATCTACAATAATAAGAATTAATTTAATATTTAAGTGACCGATTGCAAAAAGTAAATCCCTATAATTGTTCCTAATTAAACTTTAACATGTAACTTAGAATTATCCTCGTGATCACCATTAATGTTCATGCAATACATATCTGCTTATTACCAAACACATTCGTTATTTTTGTGTGTATGTGACCTTATATCTTCAAAACTTTTTTTTTAATAATAATAATAAATAATAAATATTCAGGACATTTCACACAACGTCCTCTGGCCCCAAAGTAAGCTATATTTCTATGCTTGTATTATGGGTACCAGATACGGATAGACTACATATACTACTTTTTCTTTTGTAAATACATACTTATAACACATAGAAACATCCAGACGCAGTACAAACATTTGTATGACATTTAGGGATATCACACAAATGATTGTCCCAAGCGGGAATCGAACCCGCGACCTCGTGATCGGCAGTCCATTACATAAATCACTCCACCACGAAGCCCGTCAAATAGGGTGGTTTAAGAGGATGGTTATTTTTAGGGTTCCGTACCCAAAGGGTAAAAACGGGACCCTATTACTGAGACTTCGCTGTCCGTCCGTCCGTCCGTCCGTCCGTCTGTCACCAGGCTGTATCTCAAGAACGGTGATAGCTAGAGAGTTGAAATTTTCACAGATGATGTATTTCTATTGCCGCTATAACAACAAATACTAAAAATAAAATAAAATAAATATTTAAGGGGGGCTCCCATACAACAAACATGATTTTTAGAGTTCCGTACCCAGTATCTCAAGAACGGTGATAGCTAGACAGTTGAAATTTTCACAGATGATGTATTTCTATTGCCGCTATAACAACAAATACTAAAAATAAAATAAAATAAATATTTAAGGGGGGCTCCCATACAACAAACATGATTTTTTTACCGTTTCTTGCTCGATACTAATAACGTTGCCTTATGTTGCATAGATAATGGTACGGAACCCTTCGTGCGCGAGTCCGACTCGCACTTGACCAATTATTTGTACATGTGGTAAAGATTGTGTATCTAAATTCTACGCGTACGAATTTGCGAGCAACAAGTACTACGCATCTATACAAACATTATAAAGAGGAAGAGTTTGTTTGTTTAAACGCGCTAATCTCAGGAACTACTGCTCCGATTTGAAAAATTCTTTTTTGTTGGATAGTCCATTTATAGGGGAAGGCTTCAGGCTATACAACATCACGCTGCGACCAATAGGAGCGAAGCATAAGCGAAAAATGCTGCAAAAAAGGGCAAAAGTTTTGTAAATTCCACACGTACGAGGTCGCGGGCTAGATATAACATATTCCTTCCTCGGCATGGTTGGGCACAAATACACTCACTTACAAAATAGTACGATTGATCTAAAATTTTCTAAAACATTTCGTTGCCATAGTTAAAAAAAGTACTCTACGGAACCAATAACTAATTATTGTACATCGTCTTTGTTATTCTATGTGCAACGTTGGTAAACGAACACAAACACACTAGCGCCACTTGTGTAATTTGTTGTGAACTTTAGGCAATAAACTGTCAATTGTTGACGAACTCTGCTCATGCATTTTATTTGTATATATTTCTTTAATAATTATTATTATCTCCACGTCCCTTCTCAAATGTTTCGTTATGAAAGACATATCTTCTCTTCTAATATATAAAATTCACGTGTCACAGTGTTAGTTACCGTACTCCTCCGAAACGGCTTGACCGATTTTTATGAAATTTTACAAGCATATTCAGTAGGTCTGAGAATGGGCCAACATCTATTTTTCAAACCTTCTTTTTTTAAATTTAATATGGCAAAACAACGTTTGCCGTGACAGCTAGTAACTATATAAAAGTTACGGACAGTACAATAGTCCTGCAATATATGTAGGTACAATACAGACTAATACACGAGGGAGAGTTGCACGTGAAGAGCAAGATTAATCGCGACCATGCCTCTAAGTCACGGGATGAGGTCAAATAGGACATGGTGCAAATACGTGTCGCGATTTAGAGTATACATCTGTTGGGTACGAAATATGTCGTAAGTTTAGGTAAAATAATAATCTACTTATACTAATACTAGCTGACCTGGCAAACGTTGTTTTGCCATACTAAAAAAAAGTTTTCAAAACAGATGTTGGCCGGTTCTCAGACCTACTGAATACGCATGTAAAATTTCATAAAAATCGGTCAAGCCGTTTCGGAGGAGTACGGTAACTAACACTGTGACACGTGAATTTTATGTATTAGAAGATTATAAAGTTAAAAAGTTTGTTTATCTACTACATCCTTTACTTATCTATACAAATATAAAGCTGAAAAGTTTGTTTGTTTGAAGGAGCTAATCTCAGGAACCACTCGGCCGATTTGAAAAATTCTTTCAGCGTTAGATAGGGCATTTATCGAGGAAGCCTTTAGGCTTTATAACATCACGCTACGACCAGTAGAAGCGAAGCAGTAGTGAAAAATATTGCAGAAACGGGGAAAAATTTCTAAATTCCACGCGGACGGAGTCGCGGGCAACAGCTAGTTATTATTATATATTGAGTATTTACACACATTCAACAGACTTCATGTGCCTTTGAATTTTGAGGGTTTTCCTCAATTTTGTTGTTGATTTGTTCACACGGGAACCACCAGCTTTCAAATAAAAAAAGAATCATTAAAATCGCTTCGCCCAGTCTAAAGTTATGAAGTAACAAAGATAAATAAAAAATAAATAACATACAGACTAATTGCGAACATTCTCCTTTTATGAAGTCGGATACTATTTTCATCATCATCATATCCTCTCCCATATGCTACTACTATACTGTTTTGTTTACATATACATATGTCCCTATGTGAGCTTATTTATATCTATAAAATCACGTAACGGATCTAATAATACTAGGTTTGTAGTTGGAAAATTCCAACCCTAAAGAATCCAATACATCATACTATATATTTATATTTTGCCTTGCCACAATCGACTAGACTAACAGGTCGCCATCGACCTGTTAGCTACCCCTGCTCTTGACTTTTGATCATAGAATGAGAGGCTATAAAAAGTAGGCAAGTGAAACCGCGAACATTAGCTAGGAAATGTATAAACATAGCATGGGTGATAATTTTTGCATAAATAAACGGCCAAAAACCACTCGTAATTTAAGGCCATAGCCAACAACAATACGTAATAGGGCCCCGAAAACATCTTTTGTATCGGGAGTGAAAAGAAATGTTAGAAACCTCTCATATATCGTCAATTGGTCTCCCGGTGAGGATTTACGATGAAACACTTATTCAGCCTGTACCATAGATCACCTAAAACAGATACCGCGATCTTTCTTAACGACGAAACACACTAACGATGGAGGAAGGCACGTGTTGCGGGGTATGAAACAGCCTTTTCATTAGGCTTAGCAAAATCACACACCGAGCTCTCATATCTACAGTTTAGAACACGCTTTTACTAACTTGGTGCATATCTATCAATATATTAAGTAATAAAAGAAATAATTAATTTTAATTTAATAAAAAGAAAGAAAGAAAGAAAATGTTTATTTCTAACTAAAGAAATAATTAATTTTCTAAAGAAATAATTAATTTTAATTATTTATTAATTTTAATTTCTATCAATACATAAGTAACGGAATCTTTGAAAGTAATTTACACCTTGCAAAAGAAGAAGAATGAAATAAAGAAAATGCTTATTTCTAACTAAAGAAATAATTAATTTTCTAAAGAAATAATTAATTTTAATTAATTGTTAATTTTAATATTTCTAGATCAATACATAAGTAACGGAATCTTTGAAAGTAATTTTCACCCACTTGCAATAGTCTGATTGATCTGAAAACTGGCATACTTACGAGTATGTATGTAAAAACACACTTGAAACTTATTGCAATGTCCATCACATTGCAATAAGTTTCAAGTGTGTTTTTTTAGTTTTTTGAACTAAACAAATTATTATTACTATACATAATGCTCGTTAGCGCATATATTCGGTGTACGTCGATCGCTTTGCGGAATCTTTTATGTGTTATCTGTGGCCTGTACCTTTCGACCGCCATTTGATATGTGCTAAGAATAGGAAACCTAATTAATATGAATGATCGTACTTGTATGTTTATAGAATTAAGAGAGATGCTTTGATTTCTTCAAATAATAATAAATAATAATAAATATTCACGGACATTTCACACAACGTACTCTGGTTCCAAGCTAAGCTTATTATGCTTGTGTTATGGGTACCAGAATACGGATAGAATACTTAAACTACTTTTCTTTTGTAAATATGTACCTACTTATAATACATAGAAACACCCAGACGCTGGACAAACATTTATATGACAATTAGAAAAATCACACAAATGATTGTCCCGAGCGGGGATCGAACACGCGACCTCTTGATAGGCAGTTCATTACATAAACCACTCAACCACGAGGCTCGTCAAATATATGCTTATTGTTATAAGTAAAGCCAATTTGTGAGATCAGCTTCTTATAAACTCTATAATAGAGAAAAAAGTACCTACGAGATGGATTCGCAAACGAAGGGTTCTTTCTGGGCCGTTATTATCATAACATATTCGTCATACCGACCTCAAATATCACCAAATAAAAGGATAAGAACAAAATAATGATGATTCTGAGTATTTGTACTAGTAATATGTCTAGCTATCACTGTTCCAGAAATACAATCTGGCGAAGCAATAAGTTATTTAGTGTTATTGCAAACAAATGCAATAACTGATTGCTTAGTGGCGAATTTTATCAAGTTTGGTAGTCTATTGTTAATTTTTTAAGGTTATAATGTGCCATTGAGCTACCATTGTGACAAAATTCATTTAGTAGACTTGGGGCCCTAGAATACAGATAGACTCAATCGACCCAATCAATTTTTGATTCTTTTTTAGCCGCTAGATGGCGCTGGAAGTAACCAAATTGAGAAATGTCGTATTATGTAAATATCTCTTGATTGAGTGGACCGATTGCGATGAAACAAAGACTAAGTAATACCTTGAGTTATGTAAAATTTTTACGTATAACATTTATATTTATAATTGTTGTACATTTTACGTGATGCGTGCACAGACAAACATCTAAACAGACATACAGACAAAAATTTCAAAAATGCTGGAAATTTGTTCTGTTGGTTGTCCTTTAACCGTCGGACTATTTTTTTTTTTAAATATATTCAATGTACATAAATTTTTTTGTACAGATTTATTATTATATATGTATATGTATAGATAGAAGATAATCATCTACCACTAACCAGGGGCTCATGTCTGCTATTAAAATGTTTTCACAATGATCAATCACTGACCCCATTATGGCGCCATAATGGCGTCATTTGTGACAAGAAATTTATAGTAGACAACCAAACTTGATAAAATTCGCCATTACGCAATCAGTGACTGATCATTGTGACAATGTTGTAATAGCAGACTTGGCCCCCAGTTCTCCGGTGACCACGGACGTTGCAATTCCATTGACTAAGAAGAATGTCATTCAATTCTTTCATGGGTCATCGTATACGATTTTGTAATAAACTTCCTATTGATGTAAGAGATTTAATAATTCTAAATTTAAAAAATTCATTAAAACTAAATTATGTAAAAAGGCGTATTATAAAATTTCTGATTATATTAAAGATGATAAAGCTTGGGAGTAAGTTGCTCTTGAGCAATACATATTCTATATTGTAAAAGTTTTATTAGAATTGTAAGTATAATTGTCATTTAATTAAAAAAATATTGATTTGATTAAAAGCTCTGCTGAGTTTCTTACGCCGGTTCTTCTCAGCAGATTGCGTCCTGAACCGGTGGTAGGGAAGAAAAATTTAGGACATGTCATAAGCTCATAATTTTTCTGAAAAATTGTGTCTACTTGATTAAATGATTTTTCATTTCATTTCAATTCATTTCAATTTTAAATTTGGAAGTGTCTATTATTACGATTATCGGATAATTAATTATTTCTTATTCATCCGACAATCGTGGATGTGACTATTTGTACGGCTTTTTTTTTATGAGTAGGTATATTCATACGGATATTATTATTTTTTTATTATTAAAATTATTACTGAGAATTTTTTTCGTGAAAAAAGTGAAAATCTTTTTCGACGCTGTCCACGGAGCAGAAGATTAACTAAGGAGCAAAAGGAAAAAATTGCGGAGTTATTAGATCTCGAAGCTAACCGAGTGAAGGTTAGATTAGGGTATTTTTTTTTTCGAAAACCTTATTTTATTTAATTTCTAAAGTTATATGAAACGTAATTACTACAAATAATAAAGTAGTCGTATAAATAATTATTTTTTATTCATACGATTGTCGTGCGATTATCAACAGCCTTTAAATTTAAAGATTATTTTATGAAGATTCATATTCACATTAAAGAACAAATAATACTATGATTATTATTTTCGATGTAACTATCGATAAAAAGTTTCATAACTACCATTAAGCAAGCGCTATTGATAGGTCGGAATTGGGGCGCGCGAATATGTGTCAGTAGAAACGTCACGCACCGTTCGGGACCTTTCTTTTTTCTAGTGACATAGGATTTAAACTCCAGTTTTATTTTAGTGGCTTTTAAAATAATTGGGTCGTTCTTCTTAAATAGTTAAACTTTTGTTTTTGTATTTTTTTCTTTATTGCACACAGAAAATACATATAGAGTAGGTACCTACTTAAAAATAAAAGGCATGTACCTACATAGGCGAGCATTCTCCTTCCGATTCCTTCATTCTCCTTCCTGGCTCATTATGTTTTTATTTTTTGTACCTTTTTGTGTTCTGTTGCGGATAAATTTATTTCCTTTCTTCTATCTAATAAGGATTTCAGAGAAGAACAACTTACATTTATTTTTCATATTTTTAAAACATCTTTCAACAGTCGGGTTTTACTTTTTGAACTTAATCTATACAACAAGTTAACTCTACAAACTTCCTTTATGGATATGAAATATTTCAGTCAAGAATATCTTTTACAAACAAACAAAAATGCCCACTTAAGGGTACACTCAAACTTAACAGACACACGTCAGGCATCGTTAGTTTGTTTACACCCTTACGAATCTGCTTATTATCTTTCGTCTGCTCATGAGTTACATAAATATTTATCTTGTGTGAAGGGAACTTTAGGAAAAGGGAGTCAAGGTTCGGTTTGTTACGACAATCCATGCCAGGCTGTTAGTAGGGTTGTCACTTACCAAGTCTACACAATTTACTATACTATAATATTTTCTAACACTTGCGCAACTCATTTGCTTAAATAAAACTACTTTTTACGGATTTAGACGCGTATATTTGTTTTAAATTTTGGCCCGACGTTTCGGAGACTTTGCAGTCACTATGATCACGGGTGAGACTGAGCTGTAATGTGTTTTCTTCGATCAGTTATTTCAGGGTTTACCCACATTCGAAACGTCGGGCCTTTTAAATAATACCATAACCTTAAACGAAACATCTCATATCCCGTTGATAAAGACAGTTTAAAGCATTAATCTAATAGGGGTTAGTAGTATCTAGCGACCCCCACTGAAGCAGACAATGCCTTAGTCTTATGGTCTTATTCATAATGACTTATCGGGGGTTTAAAAGTACGCTAAAATCGCTTCGCTAAAATTGTCAAAAATTGTTATTCATAATAGTCTTTTTACGCTAAAATGTTTATTACCTCTCCGATTATTTTATTGTTTAAACCTCCGATAAGTTATTATAAATAAGACCATTAGAGTATAGACGTGTTATCTCTTAGCGTTTGTGAGTGTGTACTCCGACATTACTTTTTTTAAATATTGCCAACCCTACCTTACGGTTCCTGTCAATCAGCTTATTTAGAGAACAAGCTGTATCAAACCATGATTGAAGGACCGCTTGAAATGTATTAAGAGGCTTGGTATCAGTAACTGGTATACCTACGTAGGTACTGTGATTTCCATCGATTCATTAATCGATTTGACTAGCCTCGTGGTTGAGTGGTGTATGGAATGAACTGCCGATCAAGAGGCCGCGAGTTCGATTCCCGCTCGGAACAATCATTTGTGTGATTTTTCTAATTGTCATACAAATGCTTGTACTGCGGCTGGGTGTTTCTATGTATTATAAGTATGCATTTACAAAAGAAAAGTAGTTTCTATATTCTATCCCTATTCTGGTACCCATAACACAAGCATAAGGTTAGCTTGGGACCAGAGGACGTTGAGTGAAATGTCCATGAATATTTATTTATTTATTAAACAAGAATAAACTAACTACCTAAGCTAATCATTCTCTCTCCAGCCCATTAACGTCCCAATGTTGGGCACGGGCATCCTCCACTTTGAAAGAGATTATGGTCTACTGTACCGCTTTAACCTCACGGAATTAATATGATACAAAGAATCGCTAATAACGACTTATGGTCTTATTCATAATGACTTACCGGAGGTTTAAACGGAGATTTTATCGGAGAGATAATAAACGTTTTATTGTAAAAAGACTATTATGAATAACAAGTTTTGACAATTTTCGCGAACCGATTTTAGCGAACTTTTAAACCTCCGATAAATCATTATGAATAAGACCATGAATCTTAAGAAGACTTAGAAATTTTAACTACAGGATGAGGTCAAATTCATATTATTGCTGGGTCAAAACAGTTCTACCATCATCGTCATTTTCCTGCCCTTATCTCGTTATTCGGGGTCTACGCAATATGACTACCTGTTCATGTTGCATTAGGATTTGACAATTTTTTACGACTGGCCGCATGCATGACGTCAACACTCCTTATGTGAAAAAATAATGATGTGATTAAACGCCCAAAATCTTCGAAATTAATAAAAAAATATATTTGAGCATGATACTAGTGTGAATAATTGTAAAACAACAGCGATCATAACGGGGCTGAATATTGCAACCGTGACGAACCAACCAATAAACAATGAGTATTTCATCTGTTCGTGGGAACATTGTAGAAAAATACTTTTTTAATTATTACACTTGCTGTATAATTTCGGATAAGATTACAATAGCTACAATAATTGTTATGGCCCATGGACAAAAAAATCAGAATAAAGATTTCTTTCCATGAGTGCTGTAAGGGACGCGTAAGAAAAATATAAGCGAACTTTTCCTATTACAGGAGAACTGGGCATTTAGGGCGTTAAAGGATAGAGAAAAAGATTCGGAAAACACCCAGATGGAATACACTTCGTTGTTTTATTGACACTACAAGTAGTGTTCCTAAAAAGAAATGAAACCAACAGCATGATATTCAAAAAAGTAGCAGTTACGATTAATTTAAGAAGCCCAATCACAAAGTTAAATAAAATCAAAATGAACAAACTATATTAAATTTGTACACCAAATTTATATTTACACTCATTTTAGTTTGTGGTAAATTCTGTAATGGAATAAAATTTTCAAAGAAAATGTACACATTCCGGTAAAATTCAGCAAAAATTATTTGATCGGCCGCCTCAATTTCCATGAACTAATTAGGGTACATGTCAGAGGCGACTTTGCCAGTCGGGTGAAAGCCTTTTTATCGGAACAGACTGATTGTTGGATACTCAGCGAATTTTTCCCGTCCCTGTCCCAAAGATTTACTATACTGCATTACGCTTAATGTCCTAGATAAAAGGGCAATTGATGGCCCTTTTCAAGTTTTGACATTACATTTTAAAAATGACTAATGGACCTAAAATCGTAAAAAATATTGTCGAAGGTGCTTTAAAAATACCGTTCATTTTATCGTTAAAATGCACCCACAACTTTTTTGTGTTAAATGATAGGAAGAAAAACATTCATAGATTCTTTTGACATTATTAATTGTATAGCAAGCAGATATCACTACTGATTATATAAACATTTAGACAAAATTTGTTGTAGGAATATACTAGCTCATCAGTCATCAGGTACCTATGCAAGAGTTGGTGGATATTCTTATTAGATAAATTTAGATACGTGGAAATAAATAATTTTCTCCTAGCATATTAAGGTGTGCCAAAGTGTAATATTTATATTTTTTTCTTTTTTTGCTTCTAAATAATAAAGAAATGTCTAATTATAAAAGTCAGCTATTTAATAAAGGTTCTGAAATTTAAAATTCTCCATAATACGAGCGTCTTACTCTGTTCAAAAGGAATCTGAATAATGTCGTGATTAAAATAAGATTTGGCTTGCGGGGATTTAATTAAAAATGTTGATGTTATACTGCTGCGAATGATTAATATACGCGGGAAAGATTTGAATATCACATTATACTTTGGCAATTTAAGCACACCATTAACTTCGTAATCAAATATTATGATATCAATTGTCTTGTTGTTCCTGTTTTTCTTCGATATTGGCGCCGCTAACCACCAATTGCCATTTCTTATCTCCATTCTAGAAATTATTTGCCCTACCTATATCAAATGAAAGCCTCTACCAGATCTAAGTTACTCTTTGGTGGCAGCCTGCATTTGTCAGTAACTCAATCAGCAATCAACTTTTGCTATGAATTTTTGTGGGTCACTCTAAGCTCTGATAGTCCTCCTCGCTGGGACAAGGTTAGGCTCTAAGCACTTACATGGGCCAGTCGGGGCGAGAAGGAAGAAAAAAACCTCTAAAAAGCATTAAAAATGTGCTTTTCAAGAATCGCAATAAAAAATCAAATAGCAAAGTTTTTAATGTACAAAAACTAAGTGCAAGTTTCTTTGGAATTTGTTTTAAATAAATTTGCCTCCGAAATGCAAAGAAAACAAAGCTCAAATTACGGTGATTCATAATTTCTTCCCCGAGACGGTGGGTGAGCATCAATTGAGTTTCGCGGTTCATAAGAAATTTCTAAACTCTTTTGTAATGACAAAAGTCACAAAGTTTTTGAGTTTGAGTAATTATACGATCCCTTTCGGCAGTTTCCGACTTGAATGACAATTTGGTCGGTAATTTTGTGTAATCCTTGATGAAGTCTGGTGCGCTTTAATTTAGTAAAAAGTCATGTATACCCAAAGAATCTTAAATGACTTCATTTTACACAAAGTTTAATTACCAAACGGCAATTAACCGCTTGGCAAAGTAAGTTAATCCTACAAGTCTATTTCCGCCATTACAGCATTTACATGAATTATGAAACACGTAGGCATTATAAAACTATATTATAGAGCGTTTTTTTTGTTCCCTAAACTTAATTATAAGTCTCTTTATAGTGTTTAAATGAAAATATCAGGCAGAAATCAAGCTAGAATTCCTTAAAATACAAGAAAACACTCACCTCCATCCTCAGGGATATTCAGCAATTTCTTGGCTCCAGGACTGGGCCCTCGAACTGCAGACAGGGCCCTTTGTAAAGTGTCACTTATAGGCTTTCCTCCAGACACTTGACCACACACAATCACTATTAATATACACCTCACTACACTAACACTAGATAAACACACTCTTCGCCAACTTGAATCCTGTTTGCCCATTTCACTGATGTGTATTGACCCCATGTAGTCCCAGATGTCAATAATTTGGTGCTACATTCTTTGTAACATCTGAAACAAAAAAACGAAATCGTTAGAAAACTTTTGATATGTAGGTTAATAAAATTATCCTTTTGCGCATAGAAACCAATTTAATTAAAGAGATATCAGCGGAAATATTTTAACACACTTTTATTGGTTTCGTTCGTATCGATGTTTATATCAATCTACATTTTGGATACCGGTGGCAATATTGACAATGCATAACATATAAACTAGCTGACCCGGCAAACGTTGTTTTGCCATACAAATGTCAGGGGTGGACACCCCTTATCACTTAGAGGTTTGAAAAATAGATAGTAGCCGATGCTCAGACCTACTGAATATGCATAAAAATTTCATAAGAATCGGTTAAGCCATTTCGTAGGAGTATGGAAGCGAACATTGTGACACGAGAATTTTATATATATTAGATAAAGTCCAGAATTCTAAAGTGTGTTCTTTTTCTTACAATTAACTGTCAAAAAAGGAACTAATTTTTGTTCATCTCTATGTATGTATGTCCAATTTCGACTACATCATAAGTAAATACTCTAAGTGGGCAGGTTAAAATATTTAATGTTTATACTAAAATTAGGTGAACAAAGTAAACTTTTTGTTGTAGTTGTATTCCCGTGGGAACTAACCACTTGCTTGAATCGAGATATAAGCTTCTCTGTTGTAAACTTCACAATGCAATGTTGTGTAAAACACTATCAAAGTATTATTTGAGTACTAAACAGCGCAGAAAATATTATAAATAAATAAAATATAAAAAAATTATTTTTAAATAAAACCTTTATACGGATTTAGACGTCGAGCTGCAATTTAGTACAAATATACGCATATATGTTCCAAATTTTAGCCCGACGTTTTTTACAGTCACCACGGTCACGGGTGAGACTTACAGGGTCATAACAAGTGTCACCACCCCTTTTCCTTCCCGGTCTGCTGTAAAAGCCAGCTAAGGAATATTGTACACAAATAACATCTTCTGTGAGAGACGAAAAACTTGAAAATAAACCCTGTGCCAAAACACATCGTCAGAGCGGCACAGTAGACCATAATCGCTGGGTCATGGTAAAGCTCAAGGCACCATCATAGCCCGGCAGGGCAAGGCGGAGGAAAAAAAAACAGTGCATTATAATCCAAAGTGGAGGAGGCTCGTGCTCATCAGTAGGACTGTTAATGGTCTGGAGAGAGAGAGCGAATAAATTATTTCTAGAATTTTGTTTTCAGATACCGTTAACTGACAACAACGTCCTCCGAATATTGAGTATTACAATATCAACAAGTCATTGTTATTCCTGGCAGAAAACCATTAGCTATTTCTACTCCAATCAAAGCACTTATATTAGTGGTAAACATTTAAAAATTCAGTAAAAAAATATGAAAGATAAAAATTCTGTCGGCTTGCCAAGAAAACTGCTAACAACTTCCTAACCTCGTAACATTCAGTAGCTCACCATTAAACATGAAACAACCGCGACGTTGTACGGTTGAACAAAACTTTGAAGTTGACTCAAAGTCAACCAACACATCGTGGTTTTCTTCGCTGTTTCTTTCGCTATGTTATTTTAGGTCAAACAATATTTTCGTTTTTAAGTTCACAAATTTTCCATATACATATAACTATTTAGGGACCCACAAATAAAACTAATCTTAGTGTTGACTGAATAAAAAATTGGTCAAGTGCGAGTGGGACTCGCGCACGAAGGGTTCCGTACCATTATCTATGCAACATAAGGCAACGATAATAGTATCGAGCAAGAAACGGTAAAAAAAATCAGTTTGTTGTATGGGAGCCCCCCTTAAATATTTATTTTATTTTATTTTTAGTATTTGTTGTTATAGCGGCAATAGAAATACATCATCTGTGAAAATTTCAACTGTCTAGCTATCACCGTTCTTGAGATACAGCCTGGTGACAGACGGACGGACGGACGGACTGACGGACGGACAGCGAAGTCTCAGTAATAGGGTTTCCGTTTTTACCCTTTGGGTACGGAACCCTAAAAACAAGTGTCACCATCCCATTTCTTCCACATGATGCTGTAAGGGACAGCAAAGGACATTAAAAGCAGTTAAAATCAACAGTGAGAGATGGAAATGTTTAACTAAACTATATGCAAACGCGGATGAAAAGCGCGACATAAGTAGACCAAGAAACCTTCTGAAATACAAGAGGCTTGTGCCCGTCAGTGGTAATGGACAGGGAACAAGGGAAATAAAACTTGTACCATACAGTAGTTAAAGTTTTAATTAAGTAAATTAGAAAGATTAAAAAAGAAATTGATTAAATTACATTTTTCAAATGTATAACTGCAATTGAAAATAGACCCGTCTGCCTAAGTGAAACTAATACAAATAAAACCACGTAGCAACTGATCGCAGAGGAAAATTTACAGCTTAGTCCTATCCGTGACCATGGTAAATGAAAAGTCTCCGAAAGGCCTGGCTAAAATTTAAAACATCCTTTTTTCCAGCCTGCTAATAAAAATATACGCGTTTAAATTCAAAAAGTGGTTTTATTTGAATAAATGAGTAGCGCAAGTGTCAGAAAATATAATTTAAATCAAAACTAATACACTTCCAAACATCGATCATGAGTGAACTCAAATGAGCGAAACCGAACTCTGGTTGTACAGAGTATCGTAGCCTAACAAGTACCTAATCACTGTCAGTAGCCATGTCTTAGTATCATTTATCCAACTTGTAACGGCTCATTTATCAAAATAAATCGTGTCGCTGAGAAATTTCATCTTCATCAATGTTTTGTTATATTTACCACTGCAGAGCAAAGATTTTTGCGGATTCAGATTGAAATAAAGCTAGACACTTACGAGGCCATCGAAATTACTAGTGATACCCTGAAGTTTTCAGGATCGCCAGTCGAGGAACTGAGATATAGAAATAAAATATTTTATCCACGAAGTCTTTTTGCAGACGTTAGCGGCAGTATACTTGCGGTTTCCATTTTTTTAAGGTTGATAAACGGCTATTTTTCAAAACGACCTTATTAATGTAAAAAATAATGGCACTGATGAAAGCTAGTTTACAGGAGTATAGTTTCTCATTCATCTAGTAATCATATTAGTTATTAAGTACAAGTTTTTCTTACCAGTTTCAAAAAACATTGACAAAAATCTTATTTTTTAAATCTCAGATGTTCTGAACCTAACGAAGATCATAAGCAATGGAACATTACAAAATTACAGCGCCGAATTTATGTCGTTGAACGCGACTGAATCCGCTGTTCGTATACAATTTAAAATGCATTCTCAAATAGTAAACCGGTCAGTGAGTGAGTTCTTAAGAATGACATGAACAATTTCGATGACTGAGTCACACTTATGGAACTGTCCAATCAATTTTCAATCAATCAAATTTCTTCAGACATATTTCTTTAATAGCTTCTACTTATTTCTGCAGTTTTTACACTAGTTGCACTGAGTCATAATCACCATGAGTAATATAATTTAATAAGTAATTTATAGGCGGCCATAAATTTTAACAAAATACATGTTTAATGATAACAGTATTCCCTAGTCTGATTAGAAATCTTTTATCCTTAATTATGCTAAAATGAAATCTTTCCTGGACAAAATGTTTGCCCAGACTTCATCACAACGTCTGGCTTAGATGTGATGTGTGTTAGATGAACACTTGTATGTAAAAAAGCTAGAGATTTATACTTACGGTACAGTGGATCTATGCATATACCACAGGCATATACCCATTAACTTTTCTCTGTGCACTGCTGGTCATAGGCCGGCATCAAAAGAGCAAAGGACCCAGATTAGAGTTGTATTGTAAAGAATGTTTAGGTGAGGTACAAGATAGTGTTGCCTAGTGAATTACTCTGGGTGATATTTCAACAAATTAAGGTAAGTATCTTATTACTTACTTTGCAAATGGAATAAAGTTCGTCAACACGCTTAATCACGCCTGCACTACTGGATAGATTTTGATATACTTTAGAGCTGGACAAAAATTACATATACAACATTGTAAAACATTCACATGTTTTACAAGAGCGTAACATATAGGCAATGAAATTCTTAGACGAAAATCCAAAGAACGGGCCATATTACAAAATCAGATGAAAACTTGTGTTTTCATCTGATTTTGTAATATGGCCCGTTCTTTGGATTTTCGTCTAAAAACAAAAGACTACCATAAGCTTGTGCTTATGGTAGTCTTTTGTATACAAATATTGGTAATAATGTCAAAAACTCTACACAAGTAATTAGAGTTCGTAGTCAATAATATTCAAATAATTTACTCTACCTTAACACGTGAGCAAAACAAACAAGAAGAATGCAATCCGAATCGAAAAACACTATGAATGACGTCACAGGAACAACACAAACACTTAAACCACAAAACTAAACACTTATTTAAATAAACAATATTAAAATAACAGTAAAAACAATTAATTAAACTAATATAAAACTAAAAATAACATATAAACGCATCGCATCAACGCGAAACGAAACCGAACTAACCTAAAAAGCTTTGGATGTAACAGCGTTCATAAAATTTGACCGCCAATATAAGATTTCAAAGGAAACTCGGACTTCGGAGCAATTACACAAACGTACAAACATCATTGATAAATTAGGGGAATATATACCCTATTGAGATCGATCATAAATACTGGAATAACGTGAAGGAGATAAAAAGTTTATTTGTGAAGAAGGCACGATGGGCTTACTTTTGTATTCATTTAGTACCTGCGAACGACCCTTTTTTTGATGGACATATGCGGGAAGGTTAACTTAAAAATAAACATGGACTTTAACAGACAGGGATTAAGGTATAAAATTAATTGAAAATTACAGTTTATTTTATAGTTTACGGCAAAAACCGAAGATTCTATGCAGTTTTATAAGAAATCACTTATCGTGTATGGAATGTTTTTAAGATAATAATATGGGCACGTAGAAAACGGTATTTGTGAAAACATAGCACTTTTAAAAGTAATACATTGTCTAAAACACGATAATTGTTTGTTTTTGTAGGATTTTGTACAAAATGTAAAATTGGATTACTGACACACCAATGTCCGTCCGTCCATCTGTCACTAGCCGGTATCACATGAACGGTTAGGAAAGAAGGAAAGAAAGAAAATTGTTTATTTCTTGCTTGCGCATAAAGCTTACTTAGACAATAATTAGGTATACAAAATCACAATATAGAAAACAAAAAGAAAAACATGTAACACAATTTTATATCAAACAATAAAATAGATGATGATAAATAATAAAATAAATAAATATTTGTATACATTTCATACATCGTCCTCTGGTCCCAAGCTAAACTTATAATATTCATATTCATTCATATTCATGGACATTTCACACAACGTCCTCTGGTCCCAAGCTAAGCTTATATGCTTGTGTTATGGGTACCAGAATACGGATATACTACATAAACTACTTTTCTTTTGTAAATACATACTTATAATACATAGTAAACACCCAGACGCAGTACAAACATTTGTATGACAATTAAAAACATCACACAAATGATTGTCCTGACCGGGAATCGAACCCGAGACCTCATGATCGGCAGTCCGTTGTATGAACCGCTACACCACGAGGCCGTCGTCCGATAATGTTAGTGTTATGGGTACCAGAATACGGATAGCCTACATATACTACTTTTCTTTTGTAAATACATACTTATAATACATAGAAAACACCCATATACAACGTATTACATTTATGAATATCACACAAATGATTTTCCCATGCGGGAATCGAACCCACGACCTCGTAAACGGCAGTCCGGTACATGAACCACTAGAATACGAGGCCCGTCATTGAGGATGATGTATATTAATTGATGCTTTTTCACAAACGATGTATTTCTGTCAACGTATTAACAACGGATACTAAAAACCAGAATACAATAAATATTTGAGGGGGCTTCATGCAACATTTTTTTTGTGTATTAAATACTATGTATATTTAGCAATATCCCACTCTACAGTCTGAATGAATTTCAGAAATGTGGTATCTAATAGCCTTAAAGTTTTATTTATTTGAAAAGATTTTTAAATGGGTACACTACAAAAAGACGAAAAACTTTATTCCTAAAGGCATAAATTCGAATTTTATAGTACCGATTTTCATAATTCCGAATAGTTCAAAACTCCGAAAATAACAACTCCGATGCATAGTTTCTCCGATTTTCATAATTCCGTAACTTCAATAGGCCGAATAATAAAAATTCCGAATTATTGGTAATTCGAAATACGTAATAAATAATATGAATTCTGATTATTGAAATACCGTTAACACAATTAATTTTAAAGAAAACTCTTTATTGTACATTTTTTACATGGTATAGGTAATTAATAATATACATTACAAAGATATACAAATTGTACAAGTGGCGGTCTTATCGCTCGTGGCGATTTCTTCCAGACAACCTTTGTATGGAATTGCATGACATTAATAACTTTAGGTAGTGTGATTATGTACTAAAAGAATGAAACGGGTTAGCAGTTAACAATAAGACTTATAATAGAGACATTTAAATATACAGACAAGTACATAAATACTTAAGTAATATAAACATACACATAAATACTATCTACATATACAAAATACAAACATAAACTTACGTATATTGGTTGTCATTTAAAAATATGATTGTTTACTTTTTAATAAAAGCATTTTGTTTCGATTAAAAATATTTAGTTTCCTTGGTCACAGTCCTAACATAACCTAAGCGATGCATCAATAACATAGGGGATTCGCTGCATGCAAACAACCAGGCAAGCACAAAACACGCATGCGAGCGGCATGCAAAATGCAGACTTTTGAAAATCGGGATTTCAAAATTCGGAATAATGTTTTTCGGAATTTTGGGGTGTTCCCTTTTTAAATATTTAACTAACAAATTTAAGGAGGTTAATAAAACAGCTCAATCAAAAATAGTAAATTAAACTGCAGGATATTAAAAGCTTTATCAATAATATCCCAAAACAACTGTTAATGACACTCTATTACAGAATTCAATGTGATTGGTATTTGATCAATGTATTGAGTAAATAAACAAATTGCTTTGTTTCAAACTAACCGAATCCCTTGTTGCAAAAACATTGGGTACCGAATAACTCGATTAACAATCTACCAACAATGTAGTCCCAAAACTATTAGGGTTGTCAATCTGGGATTTTTTTTTCACTCATCATTGTCATCATCTCATGTTATTTTAAAAATATTCTTCACGGTGTAGAGAAAGTAGATATGTAAGCGACTTTCCATGTGGTGGCGGATTAAGAACACAAGTGTCACCACCCCATCTCCTCCCAAGGGTGCTGTAGAAGTCAGCTAAGGGATATACACAGGGGTACACAGATAACATCTTCTGTGAGAGACGGAAATCTCGAAAATAAACCAACACGCCAACACGCCTGGTCAGCGCGGCACAGTAGACCATAATCCCTCCCAAAGTGGAGGAGGCCCGTGCCCAACAGTGGACGTCCCACTGTTGGGCACGGGCCTCCTCCACTCACAAATGGAATATTAAAAGATCATTAAAAGGAAGGAATAATCTGAATCAACTTCCTTAGTACGTAGGAATTAGAAATAAGAAACATTAGGCGGATAATATCTGCATGATATAGAACCTAAACCTGAATCCTAACTACTTCAATTGGTCAGTCAGATTTGCAAAACTACTATTCTATAGCAATGAAAGTTAAAGTCTAACTCATCTCTGTGACATACACGATAGCGTAGGCTATTCAATTTGTGAAAATATATATTATTCAGCACAGCCCTAGTTAAACAGCGCGGGGTCACACGACCAACTTTAATAGACTACAACTAATCCTTGCTCGATTCACTGCATGGCATGATATTGCAGTGTTCCTAACTTGTATTGGTTGCTTATCTGTTTTACAAACTTGAGATAACGTATCAGCAATTTGGAAAATCAATGTCCCCTGGTCGAACCTGGAAATCCAATTATTTATTGTTCTCCACAGATTTACCAGATGTAGTGTCTATGGCTACATCACTCAGTCGTCGTCGGCTTGAAACGACTAAGATATCTATGTGTGCGTGAAAATGTATAAATGTGTGTCTATGATACAGGCTTTACGTCATATGAAACGTCATTATTCTATGAAGTACGATTTAGGCAGGCTAAAGTTATTTGTCCTCAATTTTAAATCTCAACCCATGATCTTGTATATATCTGTGTTGTTCTAAAATTAAGTTATTTTTCAATTTTCAAATTTTTATTGAGTTATATTTCTTAAGTAATAAAGATCTTCCAATCCAACTATGGTCTTATTAGAATTGCAGATAAGATATTCTATAAGGACCTATTTATTAGATCTATTTGGATGGCTGCTGTTAATATGAACGACTGGAAAATCTGATTGTAAATTTCAAACAGTATGCCAGAAAAAGCACCATATTTAATGAGATAACTTTAGAGAATGAGAACCTTCCATTCCTGGACCTTTACTTATGAGAATTTCAAAATACTTAAACTGTTCTACTTTGTCCCTAAAAAAATCGGTTGACACATTTAGGTATCCACAATACAATAGTTACTAAATCAAAATTCGGGATCGTCCAATACAGGGTGCGTCTTCTGAATATTTATCAGGGTATTGGCTTACAGCTGTGACAATTGAAATTGTGACGAAACCTATATTTTAACATATCGGTATTTTAATCCGACAACTACACCTATCGGTGTGGTGACGGCATAAGAATACAAGCGTCACCACCCCATATCTTCCCCCTGTATATTCTAAGCGGTAAACATCTTGCACCGACTCAAAATTCTGGGATATGGGCAAGGGAAAAATAAACAAACTTAGCTACTATGAATATGGCATATCATATATTCTCGTTTATATGGGTAGCTACTGCATAAAACGTTCATTAAAAATGTATAACTGACCAGTAATTTCCTGGTAGATGAGTAACAAAACCATTATTTGTCCCCTGGCTTGCCCCATACAAATTACCTTTTAAAACGTTTAATACATTTCAAAAGGTTTCAATATATTACGTAAATTCCTAGTAATAAAGGCCTCACAACCGTCACTATACTGGTAAATATAGGTACGCCATTTCATATGCTGCATTTACACTGTTAAGAATAGTAGAACGTCTCTCTTTCCCTCGAGCATATTAATTTCCCACTGTTGAGCACAAGCTTTCTCCACTTTGGCACGGATTATTATGTGTCGAGCTGACCAGGCATGTTGGCACAGCTTTTACTAACGATTCTCTCACAGAGGATGATATCTGTGTGATAAACCTTAACTGGCTTTTACAACACCCTGAAGATGAAAAGGAGTGGTGACACTTGTATTTTCACTTGTATCACACGGACTAGTATACCGAATAGGCTACTGAAATCGAGGATGCCTGTATCTAACATGTCATAGCACCTGAATAAACAAGAAATCACACAACATCCTTGAAACCTGCCTGTAACGCAATTGAAACGGCAGAAACAAGTTTTATTCAGTAACCACGCTAATGATACGCTTATCCGTGGGGTGACGGACAAAACGAATACAAGTGTCACCTCCCAAAGTCTTGCCCGCGGGCGTCGTAAGAACTAACCAAAGGATTGCATGACACCTACAAACCCAGGAAGGTGGAAGGAAAATTGCCAAAACCAATTTATGGGATAAGGGTTTGATGGGGAATTGAGGGAATGATAATTTAATGAATGATGAACCACGCTCATAATAAATTATACAGAAAATTGAAGCATTCAAAAAACAAGACATAAAAAATAGTTACAAGTCGGTGTAACAAACACACTTGTTTACCGTACCTACTGTAGCAAGGATTAAGAAGTTGCTTTTTGGAGTACCATGCAAACAGCGCCGTACTCAAATGCAAATCCACTACCTCGGTCGTGAATTTGACAGTCAAATGACGGCGAAGTGCCTTCTATAATGGAAATGGACTGTATTTGCTTATCATAAGTGCTTGATTAGATTTTAGGAAGTTTTTTTTTTTTTTTTTTTTTTTTTTTTTTTTTTTTTTTCGTAGGAATGCTTTTTACGCACTTACCCCCCGACTGCAGGGGCAGCCGGAGGACGTCGTGTTGGACTCCCGGGGAGTAAAATTTCTCTCGACCCAGCCTACCAACTAAACCTACGGTGTCCTCCTCGCCCGTTGCCGGGCCGTGGTAGTCACTCAGGTATGACCACGACCCGACACGGGGGGCCCCCTAGTAGTGGGGGCTCACTGCGACGGGGTGGGCAACGTGCCCCCCCGTCGGACGGTCACCCCTCGCCCGAACACTAGGCGAGGGGTCGTCCGCCACATTGGGCGCGACAGGTCCCCTGACCCGTCGCGCGTGGCCTCCTCGCGGGCCGGGGCCGCCGGCTATTGCACGCCGACGACCCCTACCCGCGGCCCTGCGGGGGGGCAATGTTTGGCCCGCGCGTTCGCGCTCCCGCAGGGCCTCTCTCTTGGCCGCCATCACCTCGGACGCAAACGAGGCGACGGCGGCCCAACACTCTCTGCTGCCGGCCATCGAGGCGATGACGGCCGGCAGCGACAAATTCACGCCTATTGCGTCAGTGAGCCTGACGCGCTGAGCGGACCAGGCCGTGCACACGGCCAGCGTATGCTCGGCCGTGTCCACGGCTCCGGACGCACAGCTCTTGCAGTCGGGCGCCGACTCTACTCCCACCAGCTCCCACAGGTACTTGGCAAAGCAGCCGTGACCTGTGAGGAGCTGGGTCAAATGGTAGGTCGGCACCCTGTGCGGCGCCTCGACCCACCGACGCAATACTGGGCGCACGGCCGTGAGAAGCCGTGCGCTCACCCTACTATTTTCCAATTTAGAGGCCCACCTCCCGAAGAGGTCGTCGCGGAAGATTTTAGGAAGTTACTCGAGGTATGGAACGGTCGAGAACATTTTAATCTCTATAAATAAAGGAAGAAGCTAACTGACTGCCTGACTGACGTATCAAGGAATAGCCGTAACTACTAAAGCTAGGAATTTGAGCACTGAAAAGGAGTTCTGAATTTTCGAGATTTAAGATGGCAAATGAGGGTAAAAGTTTGTATAAAAGTTCGTTTTATGGTGTGGAAATAGGGGGTAGAATTTTATATTAAATTTCTTTTTCTTTTGCGACTACGTACACGTGAAATTTAGAATTTTTTCCCGCTTTGTGAACGTATGTTAAATAGCCTATAGCCTTCTTCGATAAACGGGCTAATCAACACTGAAAGAAGTTTTCAATTCGAAGCAGTAGTTCCTGAGATTAGCACGTTCAAACAAACAAACTATTTAGATTTTTAATATTAGTATGGATGTCACCATTTTTAACGTGGAATCAAAAAAAAAAAATCAGTGTACAGAAATTCCATTAAATATAATAAAAGCACTGCTCCAAAGGTCATAGGGGTGTCGAAAGGAGGATAATTTTAACACGCTTTAATTAGCTCTGTACGTATCTACCAATGTATTAATATAAGTAACTGAATCATTGAAAGTGATTTTTACCCACTTGCAGTATTCCGATTGATCTAAAATTTTGCACACTTATGAAGAACTGATGACAAAGCAATAATTAAAAAAAAAATCACGATTTTCAAGCTTGTATTTTAGTTTATGGAACAAAACCAATCATTTTATGTAAAACTGTTATAGGCGTTATTTAGTAGACACTAGACATAGACAAAATTATGGGTAAAGACTAGCATACTTTAAAGTTTACTATAAAGAGTTTGTTTGTTTGTTTGTTTGAACGCGCTAATCTCAGGAACCTTATTTCAGTGACATTTATCGAGGAAGGCTTTAGGCTATACAACATCACGCTACGATCAGTAGAAGTGAAGCATGTTGCAAACGGGAAACAAATGGAAGCAAAACGGGAAAAAAAATTTAAATGCCACGCGGACGGAGTCGCGGGCAGCAGCTAGTAAATATTGTATGGCAGACATTGTTAAAATTAATTTACAATATTTGTATTTTAAAACATAATAAAATACAATACCTTCATTATGAAACAAGAACAGCTCATTTACATGGACATCATTAAGAAATCATAATGTAACTAAGGTCGAAATTCTTTTCACAGGATTAATAAGCACAGACGTAATTCTCTTACAATCTTACGAATCCCTACTAATAATATAAATGCGAAAGTAACTCTGTCTGTTTGTTACGCTTTCCCGCTTAAACCTCTCAACTGATTTTGATGAAATTTGGCACAGACAATCTTTAGACCCTGAGAAAGGACATAGGCTACCTTTTATTACGAAAAAAAATTTTTTCCTAAAACCACGCGGACGGAGTCGCGGGCAACAGCTAGTATCACAATAAAACTTAAAATGGTGTTTTTTTTAGGGTTCCGTTACTAAAAGGTAAAACAGAACCCTATTACTGAGACTCCGCTGTCCATCCAACTGTCATTAGGCTGTATCTCTGGAACGGTGATAGGAAGAAAGCAAAGTTTTAACAGTTTGTGTATATCAGGGGCTCAAGTCTGCTAATACAATGTTGTCACAATGATCAGTCACTGACGCCATTATGGCGCCATAATGGCGTCATTTATATAAGAGTAAACTACCATATAAATAAATAAATAGCCGTTACATAACCACTCCACCACGAAGCCCGTCAATAAAAAATAATGGCGTCTGTGACTGATCATTGTGACAACATTGTAATAGCAGACTTGAGCCCCAGTTGATGTTACAGTAACAAATACATCATCATCATTCTCCTGTCCTTATCCCATTATTTGCAGTCCCGTTATCTTTGGAACGGCGATAGCTAGAGAGCTAAAAAATTCACACTTTATTGATGCTACAGCAACATTCAATCATTCCTTCCCTTCCTTGACGAGCCTCGTGGTTGAGTGGTTATGTAACGGACTGCCGATCAAGAGGTCGCGGGTTCGATTCCCGCTCGGGACAATCATTTGTGTGATTTTTCTAATTGTCATACAAATGTTTGTACTGCGTCTGGGTGTTTCTAAGTATTATAAGTATGTATTTACAAAAAAAAGTAGTTTATGTATTCTATCCGTATTCTGGTACCCATAACACAAGCATATAAACTTAGCTTGGGACCTGACCTGAGGACGTTGTGTGAAATGTCCAATATAAAAAAAAAATTTTCTTCCCTTATTCCATTGTTTGGGGCCTTGTTATTTAGGATCAGTATGACAAATATACATTTGAAGATGATAACAGTACGGAATTCATCATATGTGAGTCCAACTCGTACTTGACCACTTTTTTTACTAAATACGCATCGTACGGCGAAGTCAAAAGCGGTGATCGATCAATGTCTCGCGGGTTCGGTTCTTCGTTCGATCACAAAGTTTTGTACAGATATTATTAATTGTTTATTTTGTTAAACTTTTATGTAGATGTCAGTATCTCATTGTTGTATCTTGAGTGATTGCTAATATGCTATATATTGATATCTTTTGTTAAGTTTCTTTCTGCTAACAAGAACATTTGAACTCCTACCACAAGAATAATCCTTCCTTTTGTGATTTATGATGATTAGTTGAATGATTTAATTTCGTCTTTTATCTTCTTGTCTACCAACAATTAGACAAACAGATATTTTTTATCCAGCTAGATAGTTTTTTACGTCATACGGATGGGCAAAGATAATGACTACGAGGAAAAGAAGATCAAGCAATGAATAAATTTTATGGGGAAATAACTATGAAAGTCCAACAATAGTAGGTATTACGGCTGGCAAGGAATAGTCAATCTTTAAAAATATACATTATTTACCACAAAGAGCCTTGTTTCCCAACCTTGTTAAAGCCATGCTTAACACTTGTATAAATTTTTAGGAAGAAGAACAGAAAGAAAGAAATACGTATCGCTGCAACCAAACGTACAATTGTTAAATAATAAAAATTCATCTATGCAACGAAACTATCATTTTGTGCCCCTATACATATATATTTAACCTTCAAAATTGTTTTTTTCTTGAAGAAATAAAAAGAAGCTTCACCTCAAGATCAGGCCAGTTTAAAATTACCTCACTTATCTATTTTGCCTCGCTGTGGGGCAAGGGCATTAAGGAAACACTACTAGAACTAACAAACGCAGCAGGCGTTATGAATGGAGCGAACCAGCACGAAGCAAAATTTTGCAGCTTCATATTCACACTACCTACCGATCATAGTACTGTGATTACGTTTTAATTAACCACACGGCACCCCATTATTCATAAGTTCATTTAAAACTTCCGTAATTTACATACACCGGAAAATTTCCACAGAATTTTGTTATGCAACCGAATGAACAATATTTTTGGTAAAACAAAATCGAAAGTTTAATAAGTTTTTAAAACATAAAACCCGGCGAAGTTTGGAGTTGCACTCGCACACGAGGGTTTGATACCATGTATTCCTTATCATAATATCATTGATTGTCATAATCCAGTCGAGTGATGACGCACTTTGATTGAAAGTATCAACACCCCTTTTCTTTCACGGGGCGTTATAAAAGTCACCTAAGAATATTGTACAAAAATAACATCCTCTGTGAGAGACGGAAAGGTTGAAAATAAACCGTGTGCCCACACGCCTGGTTAGCGTGGTACGGTAGATCATAATGGTCCCCAAAGTAGAGGAGGTCAGTACCCAACAGTGGTTGGGCTGGAGAGAGAGACCACCGTCTAAGCGTTCCATAAAGTTATACTGAAAAAGTTTATTGTATGGGAGCTTCCTTAAACATTTATTGTATCTTGGCTTTTAGTTTATGTTGTTTTTAGTTTACCAGATATAGTTAGATCATCTATAAAAGATTCAAATGTCTAGCTGTCACGGTTTATGAGATACGGGCTGGTCACAGATGGACAGAGAAGTCTCAGTAATAGAGTTCCATTTTACCTTTTAGTAGAGAACCCTAAATATCAGGAATAAGGCCGCAAATTTTTAATTTCCCAGTTATTAGGTTTGTCCAGTTAAGGTCCCGTTCGAGTTGGCAGTTTTCCAAATATATTTGGCACGAGTACGGTATCCAAATTACTGTTTGCATTAGCTGTATACATCTGTATGGTCGATATTGGGTAGGTGATAAATTTTAAGCGGCTTTTTCAGGGTCACTTGGCATCTCTCCTAATATAGCATGAAATTTGTATTAGAATGTTTATTAGCGCTGTATAGCTTTGCTTAATGGTGGAGGAAAATGTTGTGATGAAATCTAACTGGCTTGAATATTATCATAGCAAATATGTGAAATGTATTTAAACTGTGTATGCTAAATTAACATCTAAAAGCAATTAAGTATATAAGTGTCACTATCTGATTTTCTGCCCAGGGTGCTGTAAAAGTCAGCTCTCTTCTTCTCAGCCCATTTTAACATTCCACTGTTGGGCAGAGGCTTCGTCTTTAACCTCCTCTTGAACTTCCTCTTTTCCTAATTAACTTGAAACTAAACCCTACGCGTGGTCTGCTCAGTATAGTATTAGAAAGTGGAGATACCTATGTCTAATAGTGGGATGTAACAACATCTAACGAACGAAGAGAATTTAATAAGATGCACAAGAAGCGCTTTTAAATGTTCATTAGCTTATCGAAAAACATATACTCAGAGATGAGCTTAAAATTCACTGAATGTTAAAGTTAAAATGATTCCATACTGAACAAACATTGGATAGTTACTGCCCCAGAAACATATTATTCGAAGACATTAAGTTTGCGATAGCATGGATATAGTATTTAACATAACAATAGAAGTCTGAAACAAAACAAACGTAATCCAGTGCCAAGATAGAGGACTGCCAAGATGTTACATTGGATTGGTTGGTAATTTACTTTATACATGTGACATGTGAAATCTTGTTTAGGAATTATTAGTTTGCAATAAATTGATATCTATATCAATAACTAGCTGTTGCCCGCAACTCCGAATATATTTTCCCCGTTTTTGCAACATTTTTCACTACTGCTTCGTTTCTACTGGTCGTAGCGTGATGTTATATAGCCTAAAGCCTTCCTCGATAAATGCCCTATCTAACACTGAAATAATTTTTCTAATCGGCCCTGTGGTTTCTGAGATTAGCGCGTTCAAACAAACAAACAAACAAACTCTTAAGTTTTATAATATTATTATAGTATAATATAGTATAGATGCTAGTTCTACAGAACGTATCTATACTAATATTATAAGCTAAAGAGTTTGTTTCTTTGAACGCGCAAATCTCAGGAACTTCGCTTCGAATTGAAATTTTTTTTTGTGTGGTATAGTCCATTTATCGAGGAAGGCATGCACCTTATACTATCAAAGCATTTGGGCCAGTTTTACCCTTGATTCCAGAACCATAAAAAGTAAGTACATACATATAATTTTGTACACAAATAGTTTCTAATTTCTAAGTCTTTGAATGTTTAAGTAAACAGAGTGTATTTAGAGCGTAAATAATAAGTAAACTGCTATATACAAAATATTATGAAGACAGGAGTAATAACATTCATAATGTAAACAAACTTCGAAAATTATTAAAGCCAATATGAAAACGGAAACATCGCAAGGAAAACGGAAATACACGCGTTACGTAATATATTCTAAAAGCGATGCCAAAATGGTGGCTCTCCCGCTCTCTTTGAGTGAAAGCACCGAAAACTATGAGTGAAATGAAATGTGTAGATCGAATAGACTTATATTTTACCGATAGAAAGAAATATTCATGTGAAATATTCTGTCTTTCGAACTAGAGTGGAAAATGTCCAAGAATACATAGTTATTTAAAAAAAGAAATATATTCTCTTTCGAACTGTACTGTAAAATGTATTCATATTTTAAAAAAGCACACTCCTACTGTCCTCGGTTCCTACAGGATTTGATACGAGAACGAGAATCCTAGTGTTGCAAAGTTTTGAAGTCTAAGCTACGGCAAATCAGTAACTGCTTACTACCAGGCGAGCCTTGTGCTTGTTGGTCATCCTAGTAGGATGAAATAATAACCCAGAGCTTGAGCTTGATTTTACATTCCATACAGTAATAAAAATTGGTCAAGTGCGAGTCGGACTCGCGCACTAAGGGTTCCGTACCATTATCTATGCAACATAAGGCAACGTTATTAGTATCGAGCAAGAAACGGTAAAAAAATCATGTTTGTTGTATGGGAGCCCCCCTTAAATATTTATTTTATTTTATTTTTAGTATTTGTTGTTATAGCGGCAATAGAAATACATCATCTGTGAAAATTTCATCTGTCTAGCTATCACCGTTCTTGAGATACAGCCTGGTGACAGACGGACGGACGGACGGACGGACGGACAGCGAAGTCTCAGTAATAGGGTTTCCGTTTTTACCCTTTGGGTACGGAACCCTAAAAACTATGAATGAAACAAAATGCGTTGATTATGATTACTTACATAAAGTAACGCTAGGGGGAAACTGTTTAATATTCTAGTTGAGTTTTAGCATGAATAAATTATGAGGCCAAATGTCCACATATAAAGGACGAGGTATGTACCTCAAATTAGGATATTTTACGAGGTGTGTCAGTCGTAATGAAATATACGGACTTATTATAAAACCCGTAGGTATACAGACATTGTCGTAAAAACTGGTACCATAATTAATCAGATGGATATAAAATATACGAAATCATGTAGTTATATGATGATGTTTTTATATTGTGAATCTAATTATCCCGGAGAGCAAGGAGAAATAAATAACAGGACTTTCTTTTATTTATGTCTTTCTTTTATTTATTGCTATGCCATTTTTTAATCAAAACGTCTAAATGTAAGAGATTTAATAAGATTATTCAGCAGTATTCTATTTCATAGTCGCATACAAGAGCTGTGATATGAAATTACGAAATGTTTACCCGATTTATTCAACACGATAATGTATTCCAAAAGTTAAGAAACAAACCTCGAAGACAAATAATAACTCACGAATATACAAAAGAATATCACCCTAATCTTTGAAATATATGAAAAGCACCTACTAAATCTTTGTTCCACAAGTAAATCGCATCAAAGTTCCATAGCATCGCCATCAGTACTAGATTTCCTTATATTGTAACATTAAAGCTAACATTTGGCGGTTAGCCAGCCACCGGTCACTCAGCCGGCTACCCACAATACGAGGGTGGATATGTTTTTGGAAAATCTGAAATTATTGAATTATCGCTAGACAATTACTCTAAACTGGAACTCAAAGAGTCTAACTGCTGACAGTAGAGCTTGGAAGAAAAAAAAAGGCTGCCCTGATCCCAAATAATTTAGGATAAGGACTGGAAGAAGAAGCAGAAACTTTGGACAGATGAGGGAATTTGTTTTCACAGTTCAGTTTAAATCTATACTAATATTATAAAGCGGAAGAGTTTGTTTGTTTGTTATAATTAAGAAATAAGCTTAGTAGAGTATATAATCCATCCATCCATGTTGCTCTTCTCCGTTTACTGCTGGACATAGATCTCCACCATAGAATTAATTGAATTTTATTATTTATAAATCACAATATCCTTACAAACTTCTAAAATAAAAAATACAAAAATATTCAAGACATTTCACACAACTTCCTTTGGTCCCAAACTAAGCTATATTTCTATGCTTGTATTATGGGTACCAGATACGGATAGACTACATATACTACTTTTCTTTTGTAAATACATACTTATAATACATAGAAAACACCCAGACGCAGTACAAACATTTGTACGACATTTATGGATATTACACAAATAATTGTCCCAAGCGGGAATCGAACCCGCGACCACGTGATTGGCAGTCCATTACATAAACCATCCACCACGAAGCCCGCCATGTCATAAAATGATGTCACACTACAACGACCTATTTAGAATCAGATTTTCTCATCACATAGATGAAATCAAAGCGTTCAGGTTTAAAATGCTATCATCATAAGTAAATGTATTTAAAATATCCGAGCTTTAACTATAAAGGGCGAAGATATATGAAAATTTGTTTTTCTAGATAGCGTAGAAAACGTCAAATAACTTCCGTATATTATTTGAAGTTTTCTCATAAGGAACAACAAAATTGTGTTGCGATGGTGTTAGGCATAGAATGTGCCTATAACTACTATTCATAACAGTCATTACGCAGAAATATCTGCTCATATAACCTAATATGTATACCTAACCTAATTTATACTTATTTCATAGATACAACTTTCTTTTTTTAACACGCTTTTATTAGTTGTACGTATATATATCAATGTAATAATCTATGAAAAGGAATCTTTTAAAAAAAATTTCATCCCCTTGCAGTGGTCGGATTGTTCTGAAATTTTGCAAACATATTGCGAACTGATGAAATGCCATTTTTTTTAAAAAGTGTTTTGGATATTCAGGCTTTGTTTGTTAGTTTTTGAACAAATCTTCACCATAATATCATACCAACATAATCACGTTGTCTAAGGTTATCATCTTGTAAAGTTTAAAGGGTGTATTGTGAGCCGCGTTAAAAAATCATTGTATTCTTATTTATAATATTCGTTATTAAAGCTTGATACATTATCTGAAAAATGTTTAATTTTCTATTTCCTATTCTCCTTCTCTGTCCACTGCTGGATGAATGAATGCCTCCCCCACAAAACGTCACAATGCGCGGTCCTGCGCTAACTGCATTCATCAACCCCCAGCGCATTTAAAGAAATCGTCAGTCCATCTTGTTAGGGGCCGACCCACGCTGCTTTGTCCGGTGCCTCGAGGACCTTCCGTCCTCGTCCGTTTCTCTATTTAAATTTCTCACAAATTTTTAGGCAGGTACGGAACCCTAAAATAGTCAAATAAAAAAAAAATACGACTAAAAGAGCGCAGGTCATATTAAGTCACAACTTGTAAAAGAAATCAATATTTCGGAATACAAATTCCTAATCATGTTATGCAAATATTCTTTTTTCAAAAAGTTCGGTTCAAATTGATATAATTTATGCGCAAAAATGATTAACACACAGGTATTAAGACAAGAAATATGTTTAAACAAACACACTGACAGTTAATTTTTCATTAACAACACGACGCGGTTTATTGCAAGTGATTTATTTACGATAACTTCGTTTTATACGTTTTATATATTCGAGTTTATTAATAGCAGTCTCGTAAAATAAAGTCTGTAATGTGCAGATTAAAAATATATTCATGGATATATCAAGCATACTCCTCTGGTCCCAAATAATGCTTAATGGTTTTATGTATACTACTGTTTTAAATAAATGGAAAATATCAATCTTACGAAACACTAGTAAACCAGCCCAGCTTCGCTTGGTCAACTTTATTGACAAATAAAAAAGAAATAGTCTGTGTTCACCGAGGACATTGTAATTTCCCGAACGGTGAAAGAATTTTTAAAATCGTTTGAGCATTATCGGAGCTCATTCAATACAACAAACAATCAAATCTTACTTCTTTATAATATTAGTAAGGATACTATTAAAATTCGCTTACAAATAAAGTGGTGACATAAATCCACCTGGCAACCCTATATCCTTGTCAACATCTTGTTCCAACTCCAAGACATCAGGCAGGCTTGTCAATTAAACTGACATCAGACTTATTATTTCAATGCGGGCCCGGATTCAATGCTCTTGCGATGCAATATGTAAATGCACTTTTTTAATTGCAGTATTGAAATGGTTTTTATCTCGTCTTCGTATGGGATACCCTTTTAAAGATTATTCAATTGCCTTTTTTGACAAAACGTATAATTCCGGAGAAAATTATATAAGGTGGAGAAGCGGTGGTTGATTTCACGACAATTTTGATTCAAATATTTGTAATCAAAGATGCAAATAAATATAATTAAATTGACAAAAAATAAGAGAAGATGCTAAATAGCATCAGAACTTCGAGAAAGAAGAACTTAGTATTTTACGTGACTTAGTAGATAAACAATGTCTTGCTATCACGGTCCAAGACATACATAGACGCCTGGTGGCAAACAGACAGACGGATAGACGGAATCTTAGTAATAGGATCACATTTTACCAATTGATACATAACCCTAAAAAACATCGGTTGTGGTAATTTTAGTTCATAATGTGAAACGAATTCGCATTTCATCTTAAGCACAATGCAATGCAAATAAGCTCTAACTCAGCAATACGTCAAACTAAAATATCCAAAAAAAAATAATAACAGCCGTCTGGAATCTACGTCTAAAATAACGGAAGATTTTAATCCTCCGATCAAAACATAAGATTATTGAGACAGATACTGGAAAGAGTGATATGAATATCACGATGGCAACTTGAGACGATACTTAAACGACTAAGAAATTGCACTCTCAATGGATTAATGCTGACGCTTAGAGTATGTAGGTAACTATAGAGCACGCGTATTTGAGTAAGAACTGTTCGTTCAAGTGAGAACAATACGTTGTCCCATTCTAGCGAAATGAAATAATTTGCTTAGTTCAAAAACTAAAAATACGCTTGAAAATTCAATTTTTTTTATAATTATTGCATTACCCTCGATTTTTAATATGTGCGCAAAATTTCAAAACAAGCCGAATACTACAAGTAGGTGAAAATAATTTTCAAAAATTACGTTACATAGATAAAAATTACGTTACGTTACATTAATACATTGATAGCTATCGAAGCTAAAAAAAGCGTGTTACTTACGAATTAAGGAATATTTGTTATCTTGTCTTTTATCTATTTCTTTCTTTCTCTTTCTATGCGTTTGAAGGGTTTAATCTTTCCTTATACTAGGAACACTATATAGAAACTACAAATCAACTTTCTTAGTTCATCTACTTATAATTTGTATTGTACAACCGATGCGATAAGCGCACTCTATAGTTGCCTATATAAACTAAATACTGATGAGTCCGAACAGGTGGTACTAATAATATGAACGAATATTCACATACAATATCAAAAGCCAAGGTATCAAAAGCCAAGGTATCAAATGGCTTGACATTGGTACTTAATTTCATAGTCATACAAAACTGAAAAGTCAAATATGATTTTTTAATGTTGCCAGCTGTTTTATTTCTTGAAGTAAAAAGTAAAGATTGACAATGATGAATTTCCTTTCATTAATTTAGTTTTTAGGGTTCTTTGGGAGTGATGAAACCGTAGAAAATGTACAAAGGAAAAAGTAAGAGCATGTAAAGATTCTACTGCTAAATTAGCTCAAACATTCAAACTCAAATGAGTCCATTTTATTTATTTGTATGTATATATACATGTCTTGCTTGCCCAAAAAATATCTTAGTCAATCAAAACACTTTAAAGATTTGTAATTAACAAACTATTATAGGTCGGTCGTTTGTCGTCGCATTACAACCGATAAAGCCAAACAAACAGATCGTAACCCTCAACGAATACTGGCCTCTTATTTTTTATACTCTTCGATTCGGCCAGAATATTGTAGATGAATTGGTCTATCAAGTTTTTACGGCGACACTGAAGGGTTAAGGGTTGCAATAAATGTTGTTTAAGTGTATTTCAAATCAGCACAGGCGAAAATGGTAGCTTTGTCATCATATTTTCCAAACTATGAGAGCATGATATAGTCTATTGGGAAAATCTCGGAAGGTGTTTATTAATTTTATCAATAAACGGGCGAATTTGACGGGCGTCGTGGTCGAGAGGTTTATACATATAACGGACTGCCACTGAGCACGAAGTCGCGGGTTTGATTCCCATTTGGCATTATCATTTGTGTGATCTTTATAAAAGTCATACAAATGTCTGTTCTGCGTCTGGGTGTTGCGTATGTATTATAAGTATGTATTTACATAAGAAAAGTAGTATATATAGTTTATCCGTATTCTGGTACCCATAACACAAGCATATAAGCTTAGCTTGGGACCAGAGGACGTTGTGTGAAATGTCCATGTATATTTAGTTATTTATTCTATTTATTACATAGTGGGTACGCGTTCATTCCCGAAGACACGAAAAAGCTTGGTTAAATCGTACTTCATAGACCAATAATATTTCATATAACGTATCTGTATCGGAGACACGCATAGAAACATATTTCACGCACACATATTCAAGCCGGATGAGCCATGTAGCCATATTGTACACACTATTTGGAAAGGTAATGCATTTATATCGTAACAAATGACGCTGTATAGAGTCTGTCCACCATGGATTTGTTTATTCTACATTTAAAGAAATAATGATGTAAATGTGGATGAAGCCAAGGAAGTGTGATTGGATACCCCCATGGGAAAAGGCGTGATGTTATGATGATGATGATTAAATAAAGATATATTTTGGCATGGAAATCGCTTATATGCAGCACTTACTATTTACCTGGCTATAACAAAAAAGTTATACTCTATGCTAAAACATAGATTAAACTATTCAGGAAGTAGGAAAACGCCCACTTACAACACGGCCGTCGTTTAAAATGCTAATTTTCAAACAATTAAGCTCACAAAATCAATGTGGTGTGCATATAAAGGGTGATACACACAGTACAATAAAACGCCAGTTAAGGGTAGACCACACACATGCAGTCGAACGAGCCCGCGACCGCAGCACATTGGAGCTTCAGAGACTACGACTAAAATTACCACTCACATCCGTTTGTGGGGTTTCGATATTAGGGAACCATGGCTAATGTTTTAATGAAATGGGATACGCTCTGTTACGGTTATCACAATAAATGTTGGAAAAACCGGTTAAGCACGAGTTGAACCCGCACACGAAGGATTCCCTACTGTTAATATGAAATGAAATGAAAAATCATTTGACGGGCCTCGTGGTGTAGTGGTTCTGGTAACGGACTGCCGATCAAGAGGTCGCGGATTCGATTCCCGCTCGGGACAAACATTTGTGTGATTTTTCTAATTGTCATACAAATGTTTGTACTGCGTCTGGGTGTTTCTATGTATTATAAATATGTATTTACAGAAAAAAAGTAGTAAGTATATGTATTCTATCCGTATTCTGGTACCCATAACACAAGCATATAAGCTTAGCTTGGGACCAGAGGACGTTGTGTGAAATGTCCATGAATATTTAATATTTATATATTTTATAAAGTAGACATAATTTAAAAAAAAAAAGTGCTTTTTTCACATCCAATTTTTTTTCCCTACCACCGGTTCAGGACGCAATCTGCTGAGAAGAACCGGCGTAAGAAACTCAGACGAGCTTTTGATTACATCAATATTTTTTTAAATTAAATGTCAATTATACTTACAATGCTAATAAACCGTTACAATAAAGAAAATGTATTGCTCCAGAGCAACCTACTCCCAAGCTTTATCATCTTTAATATAATCAGAAATATCGAAATATATTCGTCATAACAACCTCAAATAACGCGACCCCTAACGTAATAAGGGCAAGATGATGATGATGGTATTTTTTCTGGAGCCTCAATTGAAGAAAGAAAGAAAAGTTTATTTGTGAGGTTACATTACATAAGTTGTTAACAAAAAAGGAATATAATAAAACACTAGACTAATATATCCGTCACAAAACAGTTCCAGCTCAGCATTTTGCTTGTTGATAACCAGCGCTAATCTTCCGCTGGGCCGCTTATTGATGAATTGATGTGATACAGACTGAAATTTTCAGCTCGCTTTAGTTTCGGAGATATCGAGACACCAAATAATGGAATAAGAGCAAATTGATGATGATTATGAGTAAGTATTTGTTGTTGTAGCATCACCTATACAAAAACTGTGAAAGTTTTAGAGCTACAGCCTGGTGACAGATGGATGGGGGGACAACGAAATCTCACTAATTAGGAAAATTTTCCCCGTTCTTGCAACATTTTTCACTACTACTTCGCCCCTATTGGTCGCAGCGTAATGTTATAAGGCCTATAGGCCTTCCTCAATAAATGTACTATTCAACACTAAAATAATTTTTCAAATCGGACTTGTGGTTCCTGAGATTAGCGCGTTTAAACAAACAAGCAAACAAACCCTTCAGCTTTATAATATTAGTATAGATAAGCTCCTGTTTTACCCTTTGATATGGAACTCTAAAAAGTATTTATGTGCAGTATAAAATACATGCATACAAGATGAACAACAATGTAATAACTTTCAAAAAAATATCCAGGACTAACAAGCGTGTTTTTTTTAGTTCTGAAACAAACAACTTACAATTATTTTAAACAAGACTAGACCCAAAACATGTCCAAATATATACACGTGCCGATTCTACCTAAAAACGGTGACAAATCGAGTTATACTTTTTATTCATTCTAATCTTAAAATTTATTACAATCACCATATTTAAAATGTCACAATATTTTTTACTGGCCGTTAAGTTAATATTTATATAACCTTACACATTATAACATTTATGAACTGTATAACATAAAAAAATCAATTAACTAGTGGGCTACGGAACCCGTATAAACATAAACGTCACATTCTTGGCATTTTTATATTAACATTTATAAAATGCAATAAAAATATTATGGTAAAATGAAACAACTTTTAATAGAGTTTCGCACTATAAGGTTAAAACGAGACTCCTGACTCTATTACTGGGAGTTTGCTGTCTGTCTGTTCTTTCGTCTGTCACCAGATTGTAGCTCTGGTACCGTAATAGCTAGAGAGCTAAAAATTAACAACAACGAATTCTTTCTTTCCTTCTTACTCCAGCCCATTTACGTCCCACTGTTGGGCACGGGCGTCCTTCACTTTGGACGGGATTATGGTGTACCAGACGTGTTGGCACAGGGTTTATTTTCGAGTTTTCCGTCTCTCACAGAGGATGTTATCTGTGTACAACATCCCTTAGCTGGCTCTTACAGCACACTGGGGAGGAGATACTTGTATTCTTAACATGTAACTCTTAACATGTGATACTTGTATTCTTTATCCGTAACAACACAGAGAACAAAATAAAATACAATATTTATTATCATCATTATTCTGCCCTAAACCCGTTATTTTGGGTCGGTATGACGAATATATTATAATAATAACGGTATGAAACCCGTCGTGCCCAACTCGAACTCGCACTTGACAGGGTCTTTTTATCGTTTCAAACTGGTTTGGGCTTAAAATTATTAACATTAATGGATTTTAATGATCATGTAATAAAAATAATACTACATCCTGGTTAGTTATCACGAGATAAGGAGATTTCTAGAATTCTAGAACTTTACAACTTTTCTAAGAGTTTTACTTTACAAATAAATGTTCTAGAGTGGCGACCACGGACGAGAAGACGCAGCATAGGGCGGTTCCCGTCAAGGTGAAGGGACGATAGCGTTAGGACCGCGGGGAGCCAATCGATGCAAGCGGCACATGACCGCGCGTTGTTGCTTTTTAAGGGCCTATGTCCAACTTTGCAACTATGTACTGCGCTGACCAGGCGTGTTGACTTACGTAGTTTGAGTTTCGTCTCTCACAGTTGACATTAACTGCTTGTAATATCTCATTGCTGACTTTTACAGCGCGCTGAGGAAGAAATGGGTTGGTAACACTTGTATTCTTAATCCATTACCAAAGAAAGCATTTACTATCCTTATCGTGCTGTAAAAGTCCTTAGGGATTTATACGCATTTGCGTATAAATCCCTAACAACTAACTAAGTATAACAACTTCTATGAGACACGTAAAATTCTAGTAAACCAAAACTACTGAAAAAGATTTTAATTTAAAAAAGAAATATTGATTTAATTAAAAGCTCTGCTGAGTTTCTTACGCCGGTTCTTCTCAGCAGATTGCGTCCTGAACCGGTGCAGGTAGGGAAAAAATTGTTTAGACTTGTCATAAGCACATAATTTTCTCTAAAAATTATATCTCGGTACAAAATTAAATGATTTTTCACTGCCCACCAGTGGAACGTCACTGCCTGGGAAGAAAATAAACGTCCGAAAGTTAACATGTGCACTGTGAAGTGTCTTGCAGAATCACAACAAATATTTCAGATATAAATATCTTTTATTACTAAAAGCTATTTCAAATGAGACTAATTTGACTAAAATTCACATAAACCTATCATTCACATATAATAAAACAACAGTAGTAAAGTAATAAAATGTAAATAAACACTTAAAGTTACTTAAAAACATTTTTAACTAGTTATACTACATCGTAGAATAATGACTTCATTACTACTCCGCTCCTATAAGTCGAAGGATGATGTTTTATAGGTTATTATATTCCTCAATAAGTGCACTATAGAACACCAAAAAAAATTCCAATTCCGATCAGTAGTTTTCGAGAAAAGTACGAACAAACATTTGCCAGTTACAGTCTTTTTATATTTTTACTACGCACTTTAAATTTTGACTTTTACTGATTAAATATAGAATGTTAAGTCCTTAATTGACAAGGTAAAATAACCCTTTTAAGTGCATTACTTGCAAGGCGTTATTTGAAAGGCAGTAAGTCTTATATTACCATAAATCTGTCATCGCGGTTAATAAGGTGCAGCGATGTTGCTGCGTATTCACAAAATATAGTTTAAAATTAAATAGTTATTTATTTTTAATGTTACAGAAATTTTATGAGATGAGTTGTCTCATAATTGTCATCTGTTATTAACTACTAACATGATTGTATGAATAGTTGCGTTCTTATAACAAAACTGACATACCTACATATATACACCTTTTTCCGCAATGGTATTCCGAATCACATAAATTTTGCAGCACTTACTATTTTTATATTGTAGGTATGTTACTAGACTTGTTAGGTTTGAAAATTTTAGGATAGGTATAGCAAGACTTTTATTTTTAGGTGGAATGTGACAAGACATTCTAGACAATGACGTAGATATTTTATTGCTGCCTGCTTAATTCTTAAGAAAAACGTGTTGCTCGTTATTGAACAGTATAATTTTCGATTGAACTAATTCCTGTAACCACATATTTAACAGACTTTAAAAACAGGAGGAGGGTCTCAATAATATTGGTCTGTATTTTTTTTTTTGTTTATTACCTCATAACTTTTAACTGGGCGAAGCGATTTTAATGATTCTTTTTTTAAGCTATTGCATAGCTTCTATCGCGGGCCTTGAGCGTGGAGACTAAATGCACAAAATTCGAAATTTAAATTCCGTAACAAAGATAGCGCAACTAAAAAATACTACACACGGGCGCTTCGTGGTTCGCGCTGGTGACTCATGTCAGTTTTGGCATTAGTTTTTATTTTATTGACATTTGATTGACAATCGCTATTTTATCATAATTACCATAAACAATAGACAGATGTAAGCATCAGTAAATAAGGATTATTCATCTTATTTTAGTTTATGGTATTTAGATTCTTGCATAAATAAAATAAATAAATAATTATAATTGCATAAGTTGATAAAAATACTATGCAATAGCTTTACCGTGGCAGTCCCCGAGTGTCACACGTCTTTTTTATTTGTAAGGTTCCCGTTTGGTCCCATTGGCACCAGGTCAGCATCTGATGGTTATCTCCTGAGGCATATGAAGTCAGTTGAACGTTTTTTTTTTTTTAAATACTCAATTATTTATTACAATCTTCATCAATACTATAAATGCAACAGGAACCATCGGGTTTCTCTGTCTATCTGTCATCCATATATTTAAAATCTGTATTTTAAATAACCGTGACCATGGTGACTGCAAAGTCTCCGAAACGTCAGGCCAAAATTTAAAACAAATATACGCGTCTAAATCCGTAAAAAGTAGTTTTATTTAAACAAATGAGTCGCGCAAGTGTTAGAAAATAATCTGTTTTATTTAGTACCGCCTCAACTGTACATACTTAGTAAATACGCGACCGCTATGACACATTGCTTCCCTACTCGATGTCAACATAACACGCTCAGTTAATAACACTCGGACCGATGAGCTGTGTAATATAGGTATATTATATTAAATATTTATTTGTATATACATCTCTACGTTTATAAATATTAAGGTGAAACAACTGATTTTATAGACACACACATGTGTAATCTTATTTCCTCCTAAAGAAAGCTAAGAAAGAAAAGATTTATTTAGTGACAAAGTAATCTTTGAGACAGACTAGATACATACTTATAATGTATGTTCTAAGGATAAACGAAACAAAATATATTTAGTATAAGAATATATCCGACGCGACGTAAGAAAAATAACTAATAAAAACTATATAAAAAAATCATCTCATAAGAGCCTCAAAACTGCTTAAAGATACTAAAACGCCTGATTCGGGTCTTATGGTAAAGTATAATACATCCCATTACAAAGGAAACCTCTGCCCTACGAAGACGAGACCGAAAAAGTCTTTGTAGGTAGGCAAGGACACAGGTTCCACTACCAGGCACAAATCACCTCCAGCAGGCGTATTATGAGCTTTCAAAATATCATGCAAGTTCCAGGTGATTCTGTTGACGGCGGCAAACGGCTTGACTTTTATTTCGTATTATGACATACATAAAACTAGCCGACTTTTTAATGGAATAAGTGTCTATGGCCGTGTAAAGCTTTTTGATAGAGTCGTTCAGAAACTTAATCATTGTGTTTATCGGCTAGTTACGGTTACATTTAACAATTTTTTTTGTATTCATTATACTACAAAATATATTTGCTGAACACAAGTTACTTAGACCATTATATAAAAGAAAAGAACGGTAATACTATTATCTATTTTAATATTTAGAATTTTTTTTATATACATAATTCATCTATGTTTTGGGAATTAGTTTTGGAACGACACCCGTCACTTGAACTGTCAGCTGATATAGCGGGAACATAGGCTTAGTTTTTCATTATCCTAGAACGGGCATTTAAGTTTAAAAAAAAAAATTTGATGATTCGCATGAAAGTAACTTTAATACACCTGGCGATATTATTGTAATGAATAATTATTTTAATAATATAACTTATTTCGCATTCGACTAGTGTTTTGTTCATCCTCATCGCTCTCCAAAAATTCAAACACCTCCAATTCATCACCCATCGTTAATATGTAGCTAATAGTTACTTTTAATTCTAAATAAACCAAAACAATTTATTATACGTAACAATGTAGCAGCTTCTATTGAATGGATTTACTTGTCACTTCTAGATAGTTAAAACGATCAACTACATGTCAAATTTGCGCTCGTAATACGCTTAACGCCAGCCAGTGAAACAAAAGTCGGGCAGATATCAGCCTGAAGTCACGTGACCACTGACACACTAGCAATAGTATACTCATAATACGAATTTGCCAGGCAGTTCCATTCACGGCGTAAACGGCCTGGGAATAAGAGCTCATAATACGGCCGCTGAAAGATGATCCGATGTCATCGTCGGTATACTCCAAAAGGGTCAAGTGGGTAGTACTTAAAACCGTCGGGCATGTATGACCAGATGTATAAGTGATGACCAGATGTATCTTCATCCACACTCATACCTTGTCTTCACAAGGAAGTGTGCTTGAATCGTAATAGATGGCGCTCTATCGCGGGAATCGAACCCGCAACCTCTTGATCGGCAGTCCGTTACATAAACTACTGAACCACGAGGCGAGTCTTGTCGAGAATATCACGCGTTTCGTCTTTTATTGATTACCAGTAGTTATTTTTGTGTCAGTAACTAGACTTAAGAAGATTTTTAGATTTTATTTCTAAAAGTTAACAATTTATTTGCAACCTAACCTTTTTAGCTAACTAGAGGATGTGCTACAATAAAATGCTACGGACAATAGGCGTGTAAGAACTGTTTTTATCTATTCCGTTTGCACGCGAGCGACTAATTAGTGAACTTGGACAATAAAATGGCAAGCCGCGACTGTGAGTGTTGCGAACAAGTACCATCAGTGATGTGTACATGTGTGATATTTATATCGGTAAATTTGTGAAAAAACGCAGTCATCATACTTTATACCGATAAGGAGTTTGAAGCACACCACATGCTCAATAAAGCGATGTTTATGAGAAGGAACAAATCTTGAAATGTTTGTCATTATTGTTTGGTTTGCAAGTTGAATTCTCTACTTAATGCTATGACTAACTAGAAAACTGGTTACAAGCTCTTTTGTGACAGTTGTCAGATCAGCTAAGGGATGTTGATTATAGACCATGACCTTTAACTGGAGCAATTGGAGTTATAACATTAGTTACAGGAATAATTAAATGATTCCATAATTTTAATTTATATGTACTAATTACAGGATACTTAATTATTATTTTAACTAGTACACAGATAACATCCTCTGTGAGAGACGGAAAACTCTATGCCAATACGCTTAGTCAGCAAAGCACGGTAGACTATAAGATCCATGCCCAACAGTGGATACCAGCTAATTGGAAAACTACATAATCCTAAACGTTTCTTAATGTAACACTGTGATTACTCTACTTTATAGTTTACTTACAATAGCAATGTATTACATGCTTTTATTCACGGTCGTAACTAAGAAAAATATTTTTACTTACTGTATCCTATCATATTAGAGTCTATACTGAAGTATCTATTCTGTAGCTTATGAAACAAAAGCAGATAACACATACACATCTATTAATATGCTCTTAATACTCTATTATTACACCGACAAGCTAAAATTAATGCCAGGGTACGTCGATACAATAGTCGATAATATAAAATCAGCAGCGTCGCGCTTCGTGAACATGCTATCGCCTCATAATATAGTGACGTGAATTTAAATTATCGATTATATAGAAGGTAGACAAAGCGTAGAGTTTCTGAAGAATCTTGAACGATATCCTCTTGTCATGCACACTGAACGGGATTAGATGCATTTTTTAGAGATGGGAGATGTGTCGATAAAATAATTAAGTGTTATTGAAGGGTTATAGTAAAAGCAAAATACTGTTTTCTAACATTTGCGCTACTTATTTGTTTAAATAAAACTACTTTTTACGGATTTAGACGCGTATATTTGTTTGGCCAAAATTGAACTCTAATATACGCGTCTAAATCCGTAAAAAATACTTTTATTTAGGCAAAATACTGGTTCATTTTTATATGAACCTAAATAGTTTTTGAACACAGGTCTCTATAGAACGCTGATCAATGTCAGTTATTCGTTTCTCATAGTTATTTATTAGTAAATTTTATAATTCAACAATACTTAGAAATATATATAAAGAAACCAATTTAGATGTCTATTTTTATCTGACCGAGTAGATCAACTTTTAATTTTTTTTTTATGTATCGTAATATGTATAATATGTATCGTAGTTCTCATCAAGATATACTTAGGTTACATGAATTTATAATGATTTCCATTATTGCACGTTTTACTCTAATTATGTTAAAAATATCGATAATTAGTCTTACATCCCTAATGCCAGCATACGACTAAAATAAGAGTATTAAGGCGGCAACAGGCGGTCAGGACTTTTTGCTTCATTCGTTCGTTTTCAAACCGCGGTCGTGTTAAGCACGATCTTGCAGGCTTAGATAATGTGTACTCTGATAGTTTTTAGCTGGGCTTTGTTAGTTTTAAAATAAACTTGCTATTTTGATGGTTGAATAAAAGCGTAGGGTGCTGTTTGTGGCGGGTTTGAGCCACATATAAGAACATTAGATTATTAAAGTTTTTGTCGTAAATATTTCAGTTTAGTTTAGGATTGAGATACTTCATTCAAATATGACAAAAGTCATGCTGGCTTTTTTGTTGAGAAACTTCTGTTTGTTTTGCAGTCGCTTGTGTGTTTTCATGAAAACTGTCTTATTTTACAATATTACATTTTTTAAATACATATACAGGCACAGACAGGAAGAGGACACCCAAGAAGGACCTCGTTCATGTATGACCAGAAGTGTGAGATGTGTGAGTGTAAATAAAGCCAAGGAAGTGTCTTAAGATCGTATTAGATGGCGCTATTTAGTAACTGTCTATCTCCACGGGCATAAACGTGAATGTAAGATGATGATGACTATTCTTATCTCCAGCGCATTAACGACGCACTCTGGGGCCCGTGCCTCCTCCACTTTGCAATGGATTGTGGTCTACTATGCCACGCTGGTCAGGCGTGTTGGCATAGGGTTAATTTTCTAGCTTTCCATTATTGTACGATGTTATCTGTATACAATATGCTGTCTTTAACGACAGCGTGGGAAACAAAAGAGGTGATGTCACTTGTATTCTTAATCCGTCAGCTCACGGTTAATCATAATAATTAACATATAGTAAAGTTTATTTCACTTACTTAAATACAGTTTATTTGTAAAAATATGAAAAGTGTAGCTCGTGACCGCTTTATACCTGAAACAAAAGCAATACTGGTCATGAAAATCAAATCTTATCTTGCACGTAATCAAATATTACACGAAACTAAATGTTACATAATACAGAACGATATTTAACACACAGGAAGTACAATTTTGTTTATTTTATTTACCCTTTTGTGCAATTTTCTGTTAATGCTTTACATATTTGGAGCTACTGGTCTTATAATAAGAAAAGATCTCTGATAGTAAACTTTTCAGCCAATTTTATGGCTTCTTTCTGTTAACAATTAATAGCAATCACTATATTATGAATTGTATACTACATGTAACCTGCAACGTCGTACGCGTGGAATCTCAAAACCAAACCCAAATTATACATAACAACCATAACAACTTAAACCACACTCACTCACCATCTATTAAAAAAATCGTATCAAAATCCGTTGCGTAGTTAAGATATAAGCTAACCTAGACACATACATACAAAAACAATGATTTACAAAAATATCTACTTTGTTTCATAATAACTAAAGATATTTTTTTAAATGTAGTTGGTATTATACGTTTATGCAAGGTGCGCCCGGCTACCGTTAACAAGGTGGATTGACGATATCGTCAGATGTGCCGGGAGTCGCTGGATGCAGATAGCGCAGAAACACGCGTTCTGTGGGGGAGGCCTATGTACAGCAGTGGACGGAGAATGGCTGATGGATGAATGTATTATACTTTTGAATTTTGTTGACTAAAATTCGGAACAAATTCTTCCTGTAAACATAGGCAAAATCTTTGGTGATTTCCTAAAAATTGGTCAAGTGCGAGTCGGACTCGCGCACGAAGGGTTCCGTACCATTACCTATGCAACATAAGGCAACGTTATTAGTATCGAGCAAGAAACGGTAAAAAAATCATGTTTGTTGTATGGGAGCCCCCCTTAAATATTTATTTTATTTTATTTTTAGTATTTGTTATTATAGCGGCAATAGAAATACATCATCTGTGAAAATTTCAACTGTCTAGCTATCACCGTTCTTGAGATACTGGGTACTGAACCCTAAAAATCATGTTTGTTGTATGGGAGCCCCCCTTAAATATTTATTTTATTTTATTTTTAGTATTTGTTGTTATAGCGGCAATAGAAATACATCATCTGTGAAAATTTCAACTCTCTAGCTATCACCGTTCTTGAGATACAGCCTGGTGACAGACGGACGGACGGACGGACGGACGGACGGACGGACGGACGGACGGACGGACGGACGGACGGACGGACAGCGAAGTCTCAGTAATAGGGTCCCGTTTTTACCCTTTGGGTACGGAACCCTAAAAATAGGACAATACCTATAATTTTGATAATCACAGTTTTTAAAACCATAGATAAGCACCATAATTTCTACGGTTCGTTTTAGAAAATAGATCATGCTTTAATATAGATACTATTCGAATCATATTTATACTCTTTAGAAACATTCTTTTTATTTACAGGGCACATAATGACGCGATATTATACATTTTACGTATAATCTTAAAAAAATTACAGTTTTAAACAATGGTTATGGCTTGTTTTTAATCGAGAACTAATTACGTTCTCAAAAATTATTAATTACTTATAAATAAACGTAATTTATAGTCTCAGCCAGGCTGTACAACGCCATCTATCAAGCCGTATAGTAAACTTATATTTAGTTAAGATTAAGTTTCTAAATTTCACGCGCACAAAGTCGTGGACAACATCTAGTAGGTACATTAATAGATATATAAAAAATCCTATATTAAATTAGATAATTTTCAATATATTTTTTGTCAAAACACGTAACAGAGGTATTTTTCTTTACTATAAACTTTTCTAAAAACTCGTGGCCTGACCAGAAATCCAAACAATTAAAAGAGTTATAATAAACGGTTCGTTTTTATAAAAATACTAGCTGACCCGGCAAACGTTGTTTTGCCATACTAAAAAAAAAGGTTTGAAAAATAGATGTTGGCCGATTCTCAGACCTACTGAATGTGCATGTAAAATTTCATAAAAATCGGTCTAGCCGTTTCGGAGGAGTACGGTAACTAACACTGTGACACGTGAATTTTATATTATAAAAATATTTACCCGCCCTATAAAATAGAAATAAAATAGAAAGATAGGCGATAAAAGCTCACTTTTACGAGTTCATTCGTGTCCGGTACAACCGGTCTAGTACAAAACGAAAACTAAAGATTTTAATTGGCACATCCCGGGTCGTATTGCAATTATGGTTTTCTAGCTATAGCTTCTAACACTGCATTTTATTATTGTTTAAAATCTATATTAGTTCGGTTCGGTGGTAAGGAAAAAAACCTTAAAATTGTCATAAGAAAAAATAAATTGTTTTCTTAAAAATTGTGTCTATGTGATTATATGACTTTTATTTCATTTTATCTCTACCTAAATAAACTTACGGTCAAATTCAAAATTCTATCCATCCCGTCTACTGATTACAATATTTTCTATTGAACAGTTGACAGGAGATAGCAATATCTTACTGATAAACACAGCTGATAAACGAGGATTACAATCTAGTGGTTCATTGTAACTATAGTAGCCTGTGAAACCAGGGGCATTAACTTCTTCTCCAGCCCATTCACGTCCCACTGCTGGGCACGGGCTTCCTCCACTTTGGGAGGGATTATGGTCTACTGTGCCGCGCTGACCAGGCGTGTTGGCACAGGGTTTATTTTCGAGTTTTCCGTCTCTCACAGAAGATGTTATCTGTGTGCAAAATCCCTTAGCTGGTTTTTACAGCACCCTTGAGAGGAGATGGGGTGTTGACTCTTGTATTCATAATCCGTCACCACACGGAGAGTGGGGCATTAAGGGCCTACATCAATATTATCGTATATCATCGCCGACACGTACATATTAACACAGCCAGTAGGCACAGAAAATGAAGAATTAGGGATACTTTTCCTATTTACTCAAAATCTACTAAATATATTTTAATTCTGATTTACATGTTTCTATATATAATAGTTACTTATGTTATTAAAGTTATTTCATTAGTTAATACGCGATAATATACCGACAAAAGAAAAAAATAAAAAATTTGAGAGGTTGTTTCGCCAAGATTTTCTATCGAGAAAACTTTTTTCAATCGCGTTTCTGAGTTGATGCGATCCTAGATCATATATTGAAAAAACATATACTTAAAAATTAGAGCTCTAGCCATTCAATCTAAAGAAACAATGAAAACTTCGTACATAGAAAAATGCACGAAGCTATTTTGGTATCGTCTTAACTAGTACATACAACTATATGTCTAACATAGATGAGAAAACAATATTAAAACCCTTCGACATCTGCGTTGAATCTTTTCATAAAACCAAAACTAATAAAGGGAATTTACTTCCAAAAATAAGCTATTAAACAAATAAACTATTACAACAGCATACTTACTCGTAAAATCCTTATTTCATAACCATAAAGTTTAATATCCTACACGTTAGCTGTAAAAATAAGTATGTTATTAGTCCCCTGAACGTAACCGTGATTAATCAGGGCATCATAAAAATATGATATTCTTTACAATTTGAGGGTTAGCATGTAGTATATGAACCATTGTATTGCGATGTTTAATAGATCAAGGATTTGTAAATACATCCCTGATCGAATAGGATTGGGTTTCAAATGGGTATTATAGATTTTTTTATATCATATGTAAGTAGTATGTAATATAATATTTAGATTAACATGAATTTTTGAGATAGAGCAGTAATGAATATAAAGAAACAGAGAAAGGCTAATGGATGGATGCATGTATGCATTCAGCCTTATTGCATACACTGCTAGATTTAGGATCCCCCCATAGAACGTCACAAAGCGCAATCCTGCTCTATCTGCTTCCAGCAATAACTAGCAATAAATTTACAGAAACGACGGCAGGGGTATTCTGCGTTTGAATGTGGAAGGAATCAAGTCCAGAAGAAGAACAAAGAAATAATTGGTCAAGTGCGAGTCGGACTCGCGCACGAAGGGTTCCGTACCATTATCTATGCAACATAAGGCAACGTTATTAGTATCGAGCAAGAAACGGTAAAAAAATCATGTTTGTTGTATGGGAGCCCCCCTTAAATATTTATTTTATTTTATTTTTAGTATTTGTTGTTATAGCGGCAATAGAAATACATCATCTGTGAAAATTTCAACTGTCTAGCTATCACCGTTCCTGAGATACTGGGTACGGAACCCTAAAAATCATGTTTGTTGTATGGGAGCCCCCCTTAAATATTTATTTTATTTTATTTTTAGTATTTGTTGTTATAGCGGCAATAGAAATACATCATCTGTGAAAATTTCAACTCTCTAGCTATCACCGTTCTTGAGATACAGCCTGGTGACAGACGGACGGACGGACGGACGGACGGACGGACGGACGGACGGACGGACGGACGGACGGACGGACGGACGGACGGACAGCGAAGTCTCAGTAATAGGGTCCCGTTTTTACCCTTTGGGTACGGAACCCTAAAAATGGATAGATTGTGCGACAGAGGATAAGAAAGAAGTATAACATAGTAAAGTAAGGCATTACGCCTTCAGACAGAAAAACATGGAAGGAAATAATCATTTGGCCCGAGGTAATGGCAACCGATCCGTGCGACGACGGATTAAGAATGCAAGTGTCACCATCCCATCCGTTTCTCAGTGTGCAGTAAAAGCCAATAAGGGATATTATAAGCAGATAACATCCTCTGTCAGAGCCGAAAAACTCAAAAATAAACCCTGTGCCAACACCCCTGGTCAGCGTGACACACTAGACCGTAATCCCTTGCAAAGTGGAGACCTATACCTAATGGTGGGACGTAAATGAACTAGAGAGAGAATGGGATAAGAGCAGAAAAACGATGACGAGGATAGGAGGTTAATATAATATGTCAGTATATTGTTGACAGTTGTTCACAAACTTCTTAGTTGATACTTTCAATATATACGGTATACGTGGGTCACGTACGTATCTTTGTTGTGTTTCATATGTGGATCGTTTACGAACTAAGAGGGATCATCTCGGCTCAATGATATATCGCTTTTATTTCAGTTCTTATAAATAATACTTTTGCTAAATAAAAGATTACACATGTAGTTTGACGCAGCTGTAATAGTGATCCAACATGGACGAGAAATTCTCTGTCTTCTGTAAGAGGTGTAAAGCTCAAGGGATCAGCTCTTAGCAACACACGTGGTTAACGAGGCATAAATAGACCAGAACGCTCTTTAAGTGGAGGAGCCTTTTGCTCAACAGATTTCAGACCACTGAGAGTCAGAAGTAGACGCTACAGGGTAAATTTTAAAATCACAAGCAAAAATGGACCTTTATTAACCATTAATTCTTTCTAAAACGAAGTACTGTGACCTGTATATTATTACTCATATTGGTTAACGCTACATTTTTACATAAAGATCCATGCGAAAAACGAATCATGTATATTGTATAACAACAAATCAATAATCATCAACACATAAAGAGCTTAAGATGCAAACGAAATGTAACACTATATCTAAGCAATATAGTTCCGGAGCGTGTCGGAATCGGTTAAGACCGTAATCTAAGAACCGCAGAGAGATGACATACGTTCAGTGTGTGAAGTAAATTCGCTAGATATTAGAATGCGATCACGAAGGACACAAGCGACAGGCGGAATCAATTTCTAAAATTAAATGATTATCTGTTATAAATTTAATTTCTGTATTTGTTTTTTTCCGTATCTCGATAGCGCCATAATAATATAATGACTTCAGAATATTGATTCATCATCACACTACTGTGAACTGGATCCGTACAAAGCGATATTTAGATGACATGATTTTCTGCAATAAACGAAAAGCCTGAAACACCTAGTTAGTGTGTAATAGGTTCACTATTGCTCTCTTATTATGGATGTTTAAAACGAGACGGTAATAACGCGAGGCATAGGCGAGGACTCGTTTGTAGATAGTGGAGAATCGTCGGATGTTGTATCAAACTATACTGTGATGTCTTTTTTTTGAGGATTTTATATTTGATAGGCCTCCTTAATGGTCCTTCTCCTTTAGCTCTTCTTCGCTAACTGTACAGTATATTGGACTATCCAAGAGCTAAAGGATGAATAGAGCATTTATTATGTACTAAGTAAATGTGTAGCTGCTGTAAATTATTCATTTATTTATTTATTAACATACAACTGCTTACTCCAATTACAGTTGCCCAACGCGTGCAAAATTCAATACACTTAATACAGTTTTATATTACAAAATATGAAAATTTTACATAAATTAAGAAATATATTCAAATTGTTGAAAAATATATCAACCTCAGGGCATTATATACAAATCGCTACCGCTTGTCACTAAGTTACGAGTCTTATAAGTTTGCGCATTTAGAAACGAGACACGTGCCTTTCTAAGCGTGAACCTTATTACTCCACACGCGATTTGTAAAAGAGGTCTGTGACAATCTTAAGGTTTTACCCACATTCATTACACACTGAAAACCTCTCCATCCTACTTCTGAGGAATCTTAAATTATAGTCAGATTAACAAAGTAAGCTAAACAAATAATTTTATTCTTAGAGGTGCATGTTACCAGAATTTATATAGGCTTTCGCTAGCTATCAAAATCGCTAACAAGATATATTGATTTAATAATACTGTACAATCAAACCAAACTTAAGAGGATACCAAAATAGCTTCGTGCATTTTTCTACATACGAAGTTTTCATTTTTTCTTTAGATTGAATGGCTAGAGCTCTAATTTTTAAGTATATGTTTTTTCAATATATAATCTAGGATCGCAAAACTCGATAGAAAATCTTAGCGAAACAACCTCTCTCATTTTTTATTTTTTTCATTTGTCGGTCTATTATCGCGTATTAACTAATGAAATAACTTTAAAAACATATGTAACTATTATATATAGAAACACGTAAGCCGGAATTAAAATATATTTAGTAGATTTTGAGTAAACAAAAAAAATCCCTAATTCTTCATTTTCTATACCTACTAGCTGTGTTAATAGGTACATGTCGACGATAATATTGATGTAGGCCCTTAATAATTAATAATAGTTGCTTAGTTGTTATTCTTCAGGCGTCCATCCCAATACAGCGCAATCATCTGTGGGGAGCACAAACGAGCAAACATTGGCTCACAATGATATCAGAATAGTTACATTTATATACAATGTATAAGTATTGTATGTACTTTATACCTACACACACTAATATAATAGCTGAATAGCGTGATTCAATATGGGTATGTTTTTTTTTTCCATTTTAAGTGTTTCTTATAAATAACTAATAATAATAAATATTTTTGACATTTCACTTGGTTAATATTTCTTATTTGAATAACACATTAAATTTTCTACATAAATAGTCAGAGAATTTTTTCTCTCACTGAATTACGATTTAAAACCTGGTTTTACGCATGTTTAAGAATTTGATTAGGAGAATTCATATCTGCCAGGCTGTCTATAAGAATCTGGCCGTATCGACCTATACCTGTGGTTATAAATTAATCTCTGTGGTGACGGGTTTATAATAGGAATATCACCACCTCATTTTCTCCCCATAGTGCTTTAAGAGCCAGCTAAGTGACATTATAAACAGATAGAAGACGAAGAACTCAAAACTAAACTGTATGCCAACACGCCTGATCAGGGTTGCAAAGTATTAATACCCACCCGAGATGTAGGTGGTTCCCGCTCAACAGTGGAAAGTTAATGGACAGGGGTGGACTTCTAACTAACATATGAGATTTGAGAATAATGATAGTCTCAATTTTATTATCCAACTAGCTGGCCCGGCAAACGTTGTTTTGCCATACCAAAAAAAAAAGTAAAAAAAAAAATTAACTATAAACCTCACGGAGCCCGAGACCTTTCCAACGAATGCAAAACCGTGGAAATCGGTTCGTGCGTTCTGGAGTTATAGCGTCAGGAAGGAAAACCCGACTTATTTTTATATAGTAGAAGATAGGCCTCGATCCGATAGACCTTAGCATCTTTGAGAGGCTATTTGTTCCATATTATAAGATGCAGCTTAGGTTAATCTGAAATTGAATTTATTTTGTATTCTCGCACTTAGTCTGCCAAAGTTTATTTACAACAATGAGTTCCAAACTTCATTTCTTTAATATTATAAAATATAGCTGTCCAGGCAAACGTTGTTTTGCCATACAAATGACAGGGGTGGACCACACTTAACATTTAGGGGGATGAAAAATAGATGTTGTACGATTCTCAGACCTAACGGATATGTACACAAAATTTCACGAAAATCGATCGAGCCATTTCGGTGTAGTATAATTACAAACACCGTGACAGGAGAATTTTATATATTAGATAAACTATTTTATGTCACGAAATCCAATTTATAAAAACCAATAAAATAATAATTGAAATAAACAATAACTTTTCTTACCGCATATACAAAGACAATCGTAAAACGAAAATTAATTAGATTCAATAAAATATAAGTAACAAAAGTACAATCGCACACAACTTGTTTAAGATTTTTATTTGTTTTAATTTTTTTTTATTATTATTTCGAAGGCGCCTAACTGTTCGGTGTAACGTTACACGGTTGTAAATAATGAGAAGAATTTAAGATATGATCGTTAACCTTAACAATTTATCGAATGCATTTTGTGTTTTTCTTGTGATTGTCATTAAATATAAAGACGGGTACTAATTGACGGTTTTTTATTGTACATGTTCAAGCATTTTTGGCGTTTGTGTTCATGTAATTTTAAACGAAAAGCATTGGTGTATATTTTAAATCCAAAAGTATAAGACGTTCTCTGAAATTAGACAAGTGAAATAATTTTTTTAAATTTTAGCCTGACATTCCGTAAAAAGCGGTTTTATTTGAAAGAATGAGTCGCGCAAGTGTTAGAGAATAAGATGTTCTGTGACACAGAATATCAGACTAATTTGGTGCAACTTCTTACCTGTTCTAAAATTTGTTAAATGTAAAATTTATTTATGACCTCCTTCTCTCTCTCTTTTGCTCTCTCCAGCCCGTTAACATCCCACTGTTAGGTACGGGACTCCTTTACGTTGGAAGGGATTATGGTCTATCATGATATTCCATACACAGGAGTTCGCACTTCAATACAATTTAGGTCAGATGCATTTAGTCTTCAACAAAAATCTTGTCTAGCTACATCTTTCGAAGGTGATTGTAGCAGTATACTAAACCTATCTCAAGGGATCATCATAAAAGTTCACCATAGAATATTTTATTTCCCATAAATCAGGGTAAAATCGTTGTTATCGTGTCAACACGCGACGACGCTAATTGGGACGTGTCCACAGTTTATACTAGTAATTATTTTTAATGATTATTGAAGTAATTTCGTTTTAAGTGACTGGGACGGAGGTCAGGTGCTATTAGTGAGAGATTTGACGTTATGGGACTTTGATTAGTTGTAATTATTCTACTGATTTGTTCTCGGATGTGTTACATCTTGAAAGGATCATAACTAGTTATTATCTATATTATCTATAGGGTGTTTTCAATGTATTATAAGTATGTATTTACAAAAGAAAAGTAGTATATGTAGTATATCCGTATCTGGTACCCATAACAGAAGCATAGAAATATAGCTTACTTTGGGACCAGAGGACGTTGTGTGAAATATCCAAAATATTATTTATTTATTAATACTAATATAATTATAAAGCTGAAGTGTTTGTTTGTTTGAACACGCCAATCTCAGGAACTACTGGTTCGAATTGAAAAATTCCTTTCGTGTTGGAGAGTCCATAAATTTATCCAGGGAAGCTATAGGTTATGAAACATTAGACTGCGACCAATAGGAGCAAAGTATTAGCGAAAAATGTTGCAATAACGGGGAGAATCTTCTAAATTCCACCCATGCGGAGTCGCAGGAAACCGCTAATCTATACTTAATATTATAAAGCTGAAGAGTTTGTTTGTTTGTTTGAACGCGCTAATCTCAGGAACCACTGGGCCGATTTGAAATTTGAAATTCTTTCAGTGTTAGATAGGGCATTTATCGAGGAAGGCTTCAGGGTATATAACATCACGCTACGACCAGTAGAAGCGAAGCAGTAGTGAGAAATGTTGCAAAAACGGGGATTTTTTTTTAAATTCCACGTGGATGGAGTCGCGTGCAACAGCTAATTAAATAGATTTATCGTAGTAATGGCGTGTTCATGCCTCTTCTAAAGTTGTGACGCTAATGCGAAGATCGGTTTTTCTTAAGAAGAAGCCTGGAGGAAGACGGTTTCTGCAGGACTGCAACTTCAAGAGTCCTATTTAATTTAAAACGTCCTCGCCTTTTCAGCAAGAAATATCAATAGGAGATTTCCTCCCACTAAAAAAGATCTGAATATAATCTAATATAATCTGAATATAATCTAATATTCAGTGTAAAAATTGTTAACCTTATAATTATAATAAACCTAGAAATCAGGCAGATATGGTACACCGAACAATAGATTCTATGGGTATAGAATAAGCGGGGAATCATAACACGGAAGATCAAACAAAGGCTTTTAAATTTTAATTACGCAACAACTACTTAGATATATGTTTATATGGACGTAATATTCAAAAGGCAATAGCTTAAAGGGTATCTACATAATACACGTCTGTTATCTGACATAATACATTGGCTAAACACAATAAGTAAAAGAAAGCTGATCACAAGCAATATTCCGGTAAAAATATCAAATTTCACCCAAGCCCGGGCACAAAACTATTAGATTATGGGGTTTATACTATTGAAACTCGATAAGAGTTGGTACGTACGCGTAGAATTTAAAAAAAATCCCCGTTTTTGCAACATTTTTCACTACTGCTTCGCTCCTATTAGTCACAGCGTGATGTTATATAGCCTGTAGCCTTCCTCGATAAATTTACTATGCAACACTGAAAGAACTTTTCAAATCGGACCAGTGGTTCCTGAGATTAGCGCGTTCAAACAAACAAACAAACAAACAAACTCTTTAGCTTTATAATATTAGTATTGAACATTGTTACAGAAGCGAAACTAATTGACGGTAAAATTAAAAAGAAAATAAAAACAACGTCACTTAAAAGCTAATACGACTACATTTAAATCATTGATTGAATCAAACATCAAAGGTTACACAATTATACCACAGCTTTCCACATTCATTTCTCGATAATAACTCACCCAAAACTCACCATAGTTTTTACACAACAATAGTAGCCGCCAAGAGAATCGTATTATTATTAGATATGTTCATGTAATGTAAGCCTTACGATATCCCGAAAAAATTATTATCAAGTTATGACCGATTGAATCCTGTAGGATTATTGTTGCTTCGAGTTTTTCGCGTGAATAAATGGTAATCGTGATCTTAGCAAGACTCAAAGTCTTGTTTACCATATTGATATTTATATTATTCAATATTGTGACGTCATACTTATCTTGCCGTAAATGCGATTTGACTCACATTTGAGTGCCCTGTCCTCACTATGCCATGTCTTCACTAAGCATAAATATGACTGAAAATGATCAAAAAGCCTTTATCTTCAGTTTTATATTTGGATTTATGTGCAGAGATTATGATTTAATGGCGTTATGTGTATTGTTGAATTTAATTTCCAAATTTTTGATATTCCGATTCAAATCTTGATATAAAAGGTAGTCTTCAAATCAGTTTTAGGTACTATAATAATTCTGTATTCTACGTTGATTAGCGGTAACGTTATATTCTACGTTGAGGGCCTTCGTCGCTGCGTGCGGACGGACCAGGACAGCGCGTTATGGCTTTCTAAGAAGGGCTGATGGATAGATGGATGGATTGTCGCTAAACCACTGTTTTAAGCTCTTATTTAAATATACGAAATCGCTAATTAAGCAACTGTTGTATTAACTAGAAAATTCCTTCTTTAGTCATTAGAATGATCGAACGAAATGAGTAGAAATTTACTGCCAAATGGGACCACCACGCTTACGCCACGAGGACTTATAAAATAGACTATAAATATTATATCTTGGCCATTATAATTTAAAAGACAAAACGCAAGCAATTGGCTTTTCCAAAACAAGTATAGTCATTCCGCATTCCGTTTACACCTAGGCATTACTAAAGCTAAAAGCTTTAATAACCGCAGCATAATGCCCCGCCCGGCTCATAATCCCTAGTTAAGCCCTCTCGTATCTCCATCCTCTTGATATTTTTACTCCGCTCCCGAGAATAACTTTGATCTCATGATATCCTGTTTAAAAATTTTATTGTTACAATAAGAGAAAACCTGTCAATGTGCTAGACAGTTCTTAGGGTTCCATACAAGAGGTAAAAAGGGGTCCTATTACTAAGACTTGGCTATCCGTTCATCCGTCTATCTGAATCGTGTGTAGTACACAGTTAAATTTTCACAGTATGTTGATGTATATCTATTGACGCTATAACAACAATTATTGAAAACCAGTAAAAAATAATGTCTAAGGGGGGGGGGGGGGGGGGTTATGGCTGAGCCTGGCCGGACACCATTCAACCTTTATAAACAAACAAAACAAAAAACTGCATGCAAAAACAACAAACATATTATAATAATAATACAATAATACAAACATATTATAACATATTATGATATAAAGGTGCACGAGTCTAAATCGCACTTAATCTGTTTTCTAATTACAAGTTTTTTAAGTATTTTCGTAGTATAAACTGAATTCGTATCTACAAGTTTATAAGTTCCACATACACTTCATCAACTTACTCCAATATTTGAACTAACAAGCAATAAGTTTGATAAAATTAATGTTTAATGGTAAGCAGTCTGTGAGTGCACAAACAAACTGAAACTTTACCCAGCATAATTACTCACAAAACACTAAAATACATTATTAATATTCCATCTTCACTATAAAGAAAAACACGAGACAATAATTTTTGCTGTCCCGCCGTGTTTCCTAAAATGTTTTTCAATCTATGCGGGAAGCGCTAGACTAACCGATCTCTAGATACATATTATGTTGCCTGTTGGAAATCTTGATTTATTTATTGAGAGAACTTTAGACAATTTCCTTTCCGTGGTATTTATTATTTTGTTAACAGTTCTCAGTAAGTCACTTACGAAATTAATTAAATTAAGAATCTTTACTTATTATAAAACAAAGTCGTTGTTTCTAATATATAAAATTCTCCTGTCCAGGTGTTTGTAATTATTATACTCCTCCGAAATGGCTCGACCGATTTTCGTGAAATTTTGTTTACATATCCGTTAGGTCCGAGAATCGGACATTTATTTTTCATCCCCCTAAGTGATAAGGGGTTTCCCACCCTCAACATTTGTATGGCAAAACAACGTTTGCCGGATCAGCTAGTTTGTATATCTTATAAATAAAATTCACGTGTCACAGTGTTAGTTGTAAGAATGCTGAAAATTTTACTTGGCTTTCAGGGTGACGACTTACGTATAAGCCTTTAAGTATCTCTGACGTAGAGGCTATGTGACTAAAAAACTTCTGAAAAATATATTTACACAATCTTTCGTAACTTTGGTGTGCATTGGTGAGCAAATTTGGTAAGCAACATAAATTCGTTCGTTCATCCATCTATCAATACAGCCTTGCAAATTAAACATTATAAGTTTTAGAAGCCCTCAAAATAGTGGTTTACAACTTAAGTAAGCAACGATAAAAGATGTTTAATTTGACTCTTACGTATTTTTGTGTGTTGTCTAAATAATTAACATCGTTAAACTTTTATCACAGCGTAAACGCCTCAAAATTCAGCCCGTATGTTTCCAACGTGAAGCGGTCAAACAAAGTTTCACACCATTCTGTAAGTAGCGTTTCCTTTAGTTTTCAAAACTACTTCACTTTAAAAGTATCGCTTTGTTTTTCCATGATGGATTATTGTGATTAAACAAATCTTTGCTTTTTGTAGCGTTGCCTTGAAACTTATTGTTATTCTTGAATTATTTTAAGAAGGCTATTGGTTGGCAAAAAAGGCGAGGATTACCATAGAAAAGATGAATGGATGTTCTATGGTAGAGATGATATGATAGAAAAAGGATTTGATGAGAATATGACGGCTGATAGCTTGGAAGAAAAAGTTGCAGCTCTGACCCCAAATAACTTAGGATGATGACAGGAAGGAGGTTGGCAAAGGATAAAGCTTAACCATCTCCAGGATCATGCAAGTCTTTATTCACCTTCAGACTAAGTCTAAAATCGGGCAGAAAAAGGGTTAAACGGATTTGTTTTGGTGGAATTCGAAAATATAACCGGTCTTATTCATAATGACTTATGAGAGGTTTAAAAGTTCGCTAAAATCAGTTCGCGAAAATTGTCAAACCTTGTTATTCATAATAGTCTCTTTACGCTAAAACGTTTATTATCTCTCCGATAAAATCTCCGTTTAAACCTCCGATAAGTTATTATGAATAAGACCATTAAAGTATAGCTTCGAATACAGTAACCACGGCCTTATCGGATGCCAAAATTATTTATTACCATTTAGATCTTCTAGAGTTTTCACACTTTGATTACCTGCAACAAAATAAATTTATTAATTTGTTAGAGCGGTATTCTAAACATTACAAAGTATTCGACACTAGGTTTGCCTGCAACATCGTCCAGGAGGAGTTTATCTTCACATCAACTTGTAAGAGAAAAGCAACACACAAAAAGACTTAAAGTATAAAAAATGCCTGTTACAAAATCGATAACATCTTGCATTGGAAGAACATAAAAATGCAGCGAAAACAGTGAATCATCGAGTTAACACGCTCTTAAAAATTTCAAAGCCACTTCTCCGCTGGAACTTAATAAAAAAATAAGTGTATCACCGTTAAAAGATCTCGATATTTATACGAAAAGTCCATTACTAAACCTCATCGATCAATTATCGAGTATCGATAGATATGCTAACAAGTTCGCGAAAAATATCGTATGGAAGTTTCATCAATAACGGTGATCTCGAATTAAAGAGATTGGTGGTAAAGAATACTGATAATAAATTGCGATGATAATGCTTTAGGCTGTTTATTACACCGACAAGGAGCATGCCAAAATAATGTTATGGACTCGTGAACCGCCTCAATCAAAACGCATTTTAATTAAAGCTATACTTCTACATAAATTTATTGATTTTTGCAATTGACTTGCTATGGTTTTTCTTAAATATTTACTTACTTATACTACTTCTAAAAGTCGATACAGTTGTAAAAACGAACGAAAGAACGGATACTTTTAAAATATCTATGAAAAGAGTAACAGAGAACACGTCATGAAAAGAGTAACGGAACAGTATGCCGAGGTCGTGGGTTCAAGTCCCGCTCATGGTGATAATTTTTTCCACTATAATTTAGATTATTAAGTAAAAGTATAGGAAATCAAATGCAAAAATTAATAAATTAAAACAGGAAAGCAATTGAAACAGATTGATAGATACATAAGACGGGCTTCGTGGTCTAGTGGTTTATGTAACGGACTGCCATTCACGAGGTCACGGGTTTGATTCCCGCTCGTTCATTTGTGTGATGTTTATAAATGTCATATAAATGTTTGTTCTGCGTCTGGGTGTTTCTATGTACGTATGTATTTACAAAAGAAAAGTAGTATATGTGTTCTATCCGTATTTTGGTACCCATAACACAAGCATATAAGCTTAGCTTGGGACCAGAGGACGTTGTGTGAAATGTCCGTGAATATTTATTATTTATTATAATTATTATATAATAAAATCTTTAAAAAAAAATGCCATGTCAACCTGAACTTTCTTTTGCAAGAATAAATCTAGATTGCATAAGGGAACAATAATTCACAAAAATTCAGAATCATTAAAATAATTATATCCTACTAATATTATAAAGGCGAAAGTTTGTAAGTATGGATGTATGTATGGATGTTTGTTACTCTTTCACGTAAAAACTACTGAATGGATTTGAATGAAACTTTACCACAATATAGCTTATACATCAGAATAACACATAGGCTACAAATTGGCTGGACCGATTTTGATGAAATTTTATTTTATACAGAATTGTATGGCAAAACAACGTTTGCCGGGGCAGCTAGTTACTAATAAATTACGATGCAAAAATTATTATTTTACCGAAGTTAATCGATACTGCGATGATCGCTTCGGATCGATTTAATAATTATATATTACGATGGTCTTGAATGATCTACGTGATTGATTTCATGGTGCTACGATTAGTCGAAAAATGGCCAAGTATGAGTTGCATTCACGCACGAAGTGTTCCGTAGTGTTATCTACATTATCATCACAATAATATCGTATTGTCATAATCACTTCGTTTAAGAGTCTAAGGGTCTTATTCATAATGACTTATCGGAGGTTTAAACGGAGATTTTATCGGAGAGATAATAAACGATTTAGCGTAAAAAGGCTATTATGACGGGCCTCGTGGTCTAGTGGTTCATATAACGGACTGCCGTTCACGAGGTCTCGGGTTCGATTCCCGGTCAGGACAACCATTTGTGTGATGTTTTTAATTGTCATACAAATGTTTGTACTGCGTCTGGGTGTTTACTATGTATTATAAGTATGTATTTACAAAAGAAAAGTAGTTTATGTATTATATCCGTATTCTGGTACCCATAACACAAGCATATAAGCTTAGTTTGGAACCAGAGGACGCTGTGTGAAATGTCCATGAATATTTAATTTAAAAAATGAATAACAAGTTTTGACAATTTTCGCGAACCGATTTTAGCGAACTATTAAACCTCCGATAAGTAATTATGAATAAGACCATGAGGATATTATCAATCATCATATCGTCACGCCTTATCCGTATTGGGATAAACAGAGATTATAGAACGGCATCTACTACGATCCAAACAACACTTAGCATCAAGTTCCATTAAAAAGGTTTCTTGAATGTAATTTTTTTTCTCCTACTTAATGTTTTTTCTGGTTTTTAGTATTTTTTGGATTTTGTTGAATAGCAGCCCTTTAAATATTTTTTGTATACTGGTCTATATTATTTGTTTCAACTGCAGCTACAGAAATATATCATCTGTGTAAATTTCAACTATTTAGCTGTCTTGTGACAACACTCGAAGGTCTAATTCGAAAATCAGCGTCAAGTCTTTGTAGACTTGACAATATGCTGAAATGGGACCTATCGCTGCTGCCACGGGTATGGTATACTTATGTAGATAGTCTTATTAAATGTAATATCTTACCTATATGTTTTCATGTTTATTTAAGTATACTGTATGTGTTGGTTTAGCGGTAATAAAAATATTTTCTTTCTTTCTTTCTGTCTTGTTCAAGGTCTACGGACGGACAGCGAAGTCTCAGTAAAAGGTTCCTTTTTCTCTCTCCCCAGCCCATTAACGTCCCACTGCTGGGCACGGGAGCCTCCACGGGACCATAGACCTCCATTTTGAGAGGTCTATGGTCTACTGAGCCGTTATGTCTAGGCGTGTTGGCACAGGGTTTAGTTTCGAGTTTTCCGTCTCACACAGTAGACATTAACTGCTTAACTCTTAGCTGGCTCTTACAGCACCCTGGGAAAGAAATAGGGTGGTGATATTTGTATTCTTAAGACGGCACGATACCAAATTATGATCCATACAAAAGTATAGGTATCGTACTTCCGTTTTTTCTTTGCGAACGTAAACCGATTTTAATGGTTTTTGCGTTATATTATAGATAAAGAGTATATCTATGCTTCTATCCCTTTTTTTTTTTCAAAACAGTATAACTAAAAGAAGTATGACGATCCGAAAAACCCACTTTTTTCGGTTTTCTTTAGATAAAGTTGCAGCGTCTATCACACAAATTTGGTAAAGTTTTACCACAAAAGAAAGTGATAGAAGCATAGATATACTCTTTATCTATAATATAACGCAAAAACTATTAATATCGGTTTAACTTTCGCGAAAAAAAAAACGAAAGTACGAAACGTCTTTTTTCAAAGAATTTGTAGGTAAAATCCCCTTCATCTATATTTGTCCCTTTCAGCGCGGCGCTCGGAAATAGGGATAGCAATACCTAAGGCAAATACCTAAATCAGGAGTATAGTACCCTCTTAATCTGTCGCCAGTAGTCACCACACGGTACAAGGTTTCCCCTTTTACATTTACGGAATCCTAAATATTGAGATATGAATCAGGTGAGTGTACAATTAAATTATTTTTATATTGTAGTGGGTAGATTACAGTTAGTAATTATCTTGACCTAATTAAAATTGTATACCGGTTTTACTTGCACCTACAACATCTAATTATAGATCATAAATTGCTTGAGATTTAATTACAATTAAATTTATTTACTACAAAGAAGATATTTGAAACAGTAACAACTGGTTTTTGCTGAATTTATCTACCAAACCTAATAGCTTCGGTGTCTGTCGGCTGCAGGTATCAACTTGAAACTCTTACGATATGTAGATCTATGCGGTTTTTTTACATAGGGATAGGAGACCTGAATTTTATGGGATAGATATTGCTGTAAACACAGATTAGATAAAATGGCTACATTTGTCATACGGCTTGAAGCCACGTAAATGTTTATGTGCGTATAATATGTTCTATGTGTGTCTATGATACACGCCACAGGTTAAGTTTAAACATAGACTAATAAAACAGATCTTCCCTTCCCTATGGAATACTTGTTTTTATCCTTGTAAAAATGACGTGTACAGTTTGCGAAAACTACTATGTCACTATAGATTAACCATACGATAGAATAACCATATCTTATTAGACCATGAAGTACGATATAGCCTGGCTAAATTAACGTGTCATCAAGATTGAACGCAAAGTTATTTTATTATTCAGACTTCCATTGTATGAGTATCAAAAGTGGACGTAAAGTTTAATGTTTGGCTCAAACGTAACACAAAATTCAAGTTGCATTCTCTGGGTCGTAAAAAAACATGAAGAAAACTTATTAAATGTATATTATACACAGGGGTGGGCTACTCAAAATGACGACTACAATCTAATACATACAGAAACATACAAACATACATGACATACACACACGCGCACACACACACACGCGCACACACACACATAGACAAAAAACGCAGTATATTGCTAAAATTTATATTATACTAGCTGACCCGGCAAACGTTGTTTCGCCATACTAAAAAAAAAAGGTTTGAAAAATAGATGTTGGCCGATTCTCAGACCTACTGAATATGCATGTAAAATTTCATAAAAATAGGTCAAGCCGTTTCGGAGGAGTACGGTAACTAACACTGTGACACGTGAATTTTATATATAAGAAGATTAGTGTAATAAAAGGGAAACTGGTCTTTGAAACACCAAACTGTAAGTTCAACGACCAGGGGTTTCAATAAAATGTAAGTTATATATTTAAGGTCAATAAAGACATTATAAAAAAAAAAAAAAGACATATCTATTCTATTTCTAATACTTTATTAAAGCTGAAAGTTGAAAGTCTGTGCCAGAATTTTTTCCGTTCATATGAATTATATTATAGCTCTTAGGAAGACGAACTAAACTAGACATTTGGTTATACTTATTTCCACTTCTTCCTAGCTTATTAATCTCCCACAATTGGGATTGTTCATAATTTTTGACCTGCAATTTTTATATTTTTTTTAGAAAATATAGACTATTTTAAGCAACTAATTTCAATATTATTGAAAAATACACTATATAAAATTAACAAAAAATTCTTAAAGATGTTATTTTAAATGTTGTGACGTCATCGTTGTACGCAATTTGTGTAGGTATTCCCTTTTCCTGATAGACGTTGCCAAGTTGATATAATAGAGCAATTTCAACTCCACCACAGAGTAGTATATCGCTAAGTGTTCTTAGCGATATACTACTCTGTGTTGGAGTTGAAATTGGTCTTAATATTTGAATTCCTTTATTTCAAGGACAAATAGAGACCATATGCTTTTTTGGAAAAATAATCGTCAGTATAGCAAATTTTTCATAAAAAAAACTAATGATCCATGATCAGAAACTCTATTCCTATTATTATTTAATGGTTTTCGAATTAAGAGTTTAAAAAAAAAAATGAACAATGCCAATTGGGTTCAGGCCTCCTCCAGCATTGGAAGGTAATTTGGTCAGGCATGTCACTCTAAAGACTTTGTGGTTTTTAATGGAAGATAATAATTAGGGTTCTGTACTAAAAAGTTAAATGGGAGCCTTTTATTAAGACTTCACTCTATCGCGGCTGTATTTCGGGAATGGTGATAACTAGAGAGCTAACAATTTCACACTTTATGTCTATATAGTAGTAGAATTGTTAAAAATGTCGAAAAAATAATAGCTTCGTTTAAGATGGATAACGAAAATACGGATTCTTTTAAAATATCTATGAAAAGAGTAACAGAGAACACGCCATGAAAAGAGTAACGGAACAGTATTCCGAGGTCGTGGGTTCAAGTCCCGCTCATGGTGATAATTTTTTCCACTACAATTTAGTTTATTAAGTAAAAGCATAGCAAATCAATAGCAAAAATTAATATTATTAAAACAGGAAGCGTATATAGTAGTAGTAGAAGGCTACATAGCATCACGCTGCGACCAATAGGAGCAAAGCATCGGTGAAAATATTGCAAAAACGGGGTAAGTTTTCTAAAATGCAACTCGCGGACAATAGTGCTGTAATAAAATTACTGGACTCACTATTTTACGATATTTTAACGATCAAATTAACAAGATTATTAAAAAAAAGGAAACATGTTCAGTTATAAAACGTAATCTTGATAATTAAACGCTAAACAAGTAGTCTTTTATCATTGTTAAAAGGACTTTTATGACTGTCGTAAAATTACTGTACCAACCTCTTTACAACGTCATATCAGACGTTATTGAGGTACTTGGAAATGTTAAAAAAGATTCGCAAATGCTCAGTTGTATCGTACATTCGTTTACAGTAGTAATATTATAAAGCTAAAGAGTTTGTTTGTTTGAACGCGCTAATCTCAAAAACTACAGGTTCCATTTGAAAAAATATGTTTGTATTAGACAGTCTATTTATCAAAGAATGTAATAAGCTATGTTTTCTATGATAACTATTTTACGTTACTATAAGCTTATATAGCGACATACAAGCATATAAGCTTAGCTTGGGACAAGAAAAAGTTATGTGAAATGTCCATGAATACTTATATATATCCGTATTCTGGTACCCATAACACTAGAGATTAGCTAAATTTGGGACTAAAGGATGTCGTAAAATATGTCTGTATAATATATATTTTTTCATTTATTATCCGATTAATTTCTTACCAAGAACTGTTAACATAATAAGAAATACCACGAAAGGTACTTGTCAAAAGTTCTCTCAATAAATAAATCAAGATTTCCAACAGCCAGTACTAAAAGTTCTAAGTCTCCAGGACTTCAGAAATACTTGAAAAGTAATTAAATATATTGAAGTGTGAAAATACTAATTAAAAACTTCATTATTAATAAAGTTCAGAGTAAATGACATTTATTTGAATTAAAATTTAGAACCCCTCCCAAAGTGGAAAAAACCCGTGCCCAACAGTGGGATGTTTATGGGTTGGAGAGGCGGAAGGCGGAGATCAGACGTGTTGGCACAGGGCTTAGTTTCGAGTTTTCCGACTCTTACAATAGACTTAACTGCATATATTAAGAAAAAGGGGTGGTGACACTTGTATTCTTAACCCGTCCCCACACGGACATAGTTTAAAAGTTACGCGAATCATAAAGCTCTTAATTACATCAAGATTGAAAACTAGTAGAGCCTGTGATAGCCAGCAATAAATTGTTCTATATCTTAAATCTTAGTGAAGTTATCTCGAAGTCAATATCTTTGTGTCTTTATTTTGTAAGAGGTTATTTAGTTGCAAAGGATTCCATTAAATAGCCAGTTATTTTTTAAGCTCATTATCATTCTACTATTAATTTATGGTTGTTGTCCTCAATTTAATCTGTATACTAGTAATCTGAGGAAACAATTAGGATAGTTTTCAAAAGCTCCCACTAGGCGGACACAATAAAATACACTGTAAAATGAAATGAAATAAATAATAATAATAATAATTTATTTATTTCTCTCACAGAGCATAATACATTTCATTGCATTAATATTGCGCGAAGTGAGTGAGAGCTGGTGCCTGAAGTAGGTTTAGTGCGTTAAACCTGTGTCACAGGTCACCAGGGCCCACGCAGCTGTACAGCAAATTAGTGTTTAGCGAAAACATTGTGCATGAGGTATATGATAGTAGTATTGAGCTGAGCTCTCAACAACTTAAATACATGGAAAGTAAAAGAAAAGCAAAGAAAAAAATAAAACCAAAAACGTAATATAAACTAATAACAGAAAAGGTTGTGAGGAAAAACTGTCCCCTATATTGTAACGGTAGTACAGTGTTGTGTGATCGAGAATGTAATTGGTAATGTTTGTATGTGGTGTATGACTGAATGTGTGACTATAACTGTGTGTGCGTGTGTGGGTGAGTGTGTGTGTGTTTGTTTGTTGTATGTTTGTTATATGTGGTGTAGTCCTCCTTATGGATTAGTTTATCTAGGGTCTATAATTCTATATCATCAGTCTCTGCAATAATTGTTCTGTTTCATCATAATTAAGATTTTTTAAGTATTCTACAATTTTATGTTTACATTTGTGGGTTGTAAGTGGATAAATATTGAGGACATTATTTAACTTATTATATAAGAAGTCTCCAAGAAAGTAGTAAAATCTTTGACATGAGCTGGTATGTAACTGGGGAATTCGACATACTGTACCCTTGCGGCGCTTGTCTTTTAGTAATTCTGGATCATAAGTTATTTGTTTATGTTTCTTTAATATTGTGTATTTAACAAATGACTGTCTAATAGTTAAAACACCCCATTTCTTATATAACTCATCTGTAGGAAAGCGATATGGAAGACCGGCTGCTACTTTAAGTATGGCACGTTGTGCCCTTTCAGCTTCGATTAAATAAGTTTTTGCAGCTCCACCCCAAGATGTGATGCAATAGTCCACAAGGGATTGACAGAGGCTAAGGTAAACCATTTTGATGACCCTATGGTTAGCGGCATGTCTGAGATTTTTAAAGATGTATATAACTTTGCGTAATCTGGTTACTAAGGCGTCTATCTGAAGTTTAAAATTTAGAGATTGATCGAGTATGACTCCGAGATATCTTATACTGTCAGCCCTCCGTAGAACACTGCAGGAACAAGAGTCATTCACAGACCCACATGTGTGTGCCGTCAGAGATAGTGATAATGGTGGTAGTACGTTTGCCTTAAGTGCGAAGGTGATATATTTAGTTTTTGTTGCGTTGAGGGTCAATACGTTGTTGTTCAACCATGTACAGACTTTAGTGAGCCCATTTTGAGCTGTGTGGAAGACTTCGTCCCAGTTATCGCCATTAAAATACAGGGCAGTATCATCAGCAAAGCTTATGACCTTGCCGTTTTGTAGGTGCAGATCGCAGAGATCATTTAGGTAAATTAAGAATAAGGACGGCGCGAGAATACTGCCTTGCGGCACGCCGAAACTTATATTTGACTCATTGCTCAAATAGTTGCCTATTTTTACCTTTTGTCTTCTATCACTTAAATAACTGTGGAATAGTTTTAAGGGGACACCTCGTATCCCTATGTATTCCATTTTTAGAAGTAGGTTGGGGATAGGGACTGTGTCAAAGGCCTTAGCTAGATCCAAGAATATTGTTAGGCATTTCTGGCTCCCATCCAAGCTAGTAATTAATGAGCTAGTTAGTTCGTGGACTGCATCACTTGTCGATCTGCCCTGACGAAAACCGTATTGGGCCTTTGAGATTAAATTGTTTGACTCTAGGAAGTTGACCAATCGGGAGTTCATGACACGTTCCAGGATCTTTGAGAGCGATGGAAGTATCGAGATTGGTCTGTAATTTCTGACACAGTCCCTATCGCCACTTTTGTGAATAGGTTTAATAACAGCGAGCTTGAAAGCAGAAGGAAAGACACCCGTGAAGATGGCCAGGTTGCAGATGTGAGCAATGGCTGATGTGAGTTGATAAGCGTATCTTTTGATGATCTTGGCTGATATTTGATCTATGCCAACGGCACAGTTGTCTCTTAGATTCGCGATTAGTTGGAATATTTCGCGTTCATCTGTTTGCAGCATAACCAGAGAGTCAATAAACTGGCGTGCTGGGGTTTGTCCGGGACAGTTAGTTGGAGGTCCAATTTTGGCGGCGAGACTTTCTCCTACGTTGGCAAAATAATTATTAATTAGGTCTAGACTGTGTGTTGGGTTGTTGTGGTCGATAAGAGAAAAAGAGTGATCGGCTGGTATCTTAAGTCCACTAATTTGTTTAATGGCCGTCCACAGTTTCCTTGTATTGCCCTGTGCCTTCTCAATTTCGCTTCTGTTATAGTTGATTTTGGTCCTTTTTAGTGTGGATGAACAAAAATTTCTGTAGCGCTTATAGGTTAGCTTAAGTATATCATTATTAGGGTCTCTTTTAAGCTTTTTATACAGGTTATCCCTATTTCGCATGCACCTAAGGAGGCTTTCAGTCATCCAGGGTTTAATTTGTAGCTGTCTCCTTGGAAGAGTGACATTGTTTGAATGGTGTTTAATAGCCTCTGCCAAATAATTTACTAGCATATCAGTCGCTATGTTTACATCGTCGCAATCTAGGATAGGTTGGACGTTGAATTCTGATAATGTTTTGTCGAGACCTTTAAAGTCAATTTTCATGATTTTTGAGTTTAGGTTATTGATATCTTGATTTCGGGGGAGATTAAGATTAAAAGCTGTACAATCATGATCAGTGATTGAGGAGTCAATCACTAGACATGTAGCCTCTAATTTTGTTTTAGCCATAATGTGGTCCAGGCAAGTTTTACCATGAGTTGGAAAAATATGCCCAGGTAGGATGCCATGGCCAGTAAGTACATTTAAATATTCATGAGAACGGGTGTCACAGTTGTTAATAGCAATATCAATATTTATATCACCACAGATAATGATGTTTCTATAACTGTTTAGTTTAGTGAGAAGTGCATCAAGTGACCTTATGAAATTGAGTGTGTTATGCTGGCTGGGTGGACGATAAATTCCAATAATACATGTATCAGGGTTGATTTTTAGGACAAGACAATTAGCGTCATTTATTGTTGGTTCTTCAGTTTTAGCTTTAAGTTGTTTCCTATAATAAACTACAACACCTTCGTTTTGTGTGATATGCGATGAGGTGGTTGCATAATTGTAGTCGTCGAGGGGAGGAATGAACTTATTAGAACCCAGCCAACATTCAGAGAGCACTATGACATCCCACACAACGTGTGATCTGTGTATAAGTGCAACTAGATCGTTCATATTACAGGAGATGCTTCGTATATTTTGGGAGAGTATATTAAGTGCAGGTTTAAACTGATGTATGTGGTCTTGTATTTTGTTGACATCACATCTAATGGCTCTGGCCACGGATAGGGAATCCAGGTCTGAATGCAGTGTGTCAATATTTTGCATTATTTAACAACGACAACTGTTTAGGTCTATTAAATAGATATTCAAAGAATATTGTACGGTGCAAGTCATCGTTTGATGTGACCTGCACAAACATTGTGAATTGTGAATTTCGTGCACTAAGACCTAGGCAACGGGCCGCCGCCATCTCCACATTTGATTGTGATATACATGTATTATGGAAACTAATTTTTAGAAGGATTGTGTCTGTGTGAGTCAATTGGTATATTCTGTAATTTTGGTGGAACGTAGTTAGCATAAACTTATTGTATTGTGTATGAATGTGTAGTATAATTGTGAGTGTGATATAACTTAAAAGATTAATAAAAAATATAAGAAAGTAATAACAATTAATATATGCAACCAAAAAACAATAGACCATGGTAACAAATGACAAACTTAAAAAGGAGTACTGTGTTGGCTTCTTATATATAACGGTACATAGTCACATAGTCGTGTACAAGTTGCGAATTTCGGCTTCATCCTGAACACGTGTGGGTGCAGTACTCTCTGCCTTCCTAATGTAAACGTTACCGAAGGCAGTCCATGTAGAAAATATGTTTTTACTTTTCACAGCTTCACGTGCCATGTAGTATATTCTTTTGGTTTTGCTCGTTAGGTTATCTGATATATATACGGGACGAGGTGGACCAGGTAAATTAAAGTGTTCAGTGTTGAGCTGGGGCTTGTTGATCTCACGAAGATGTTTATTTTTAATTTTGAGTGATGTCATTACCACATCTCTTCTTTGGGCTGTGGTAAAATCTACAATAACGGCCCCCGATCTCGTGCGGTGCACGTCACCTATTTCTGAGGCCTGTATTGGATGTTCAAAGTCTAGGTACTCTCCTAGTTTCAGGATGAGAGAGATCAAACCGGCTTTGTTCTCGTTATCCAGTTTTGGTAAGTTACGTATTTCGATGCTTGACTTGTGTATTTGCCTTTCGAGTAAATCCGTTTTAGTTTCTAGTGTCGAAATGCGCTTTTTATATAATTCATTCTCTTGCTCCAACTTTGTTATCTTATTAAATAATTCTTCATAGCGGCTGTTCATCGTAGCAACGGAGGTCTGTATACTCATGTTTTGATTAATTAGAGTAAGTATTGTATTGTTCAGGGCTTGGAATTTTTCATCCTGTTGGGCTATAATCTCAGAAAACATTGATTTAATCTCGGTGGTCGAACATTCGCATTGATAATTTAATTCGCCGAAGCCGCGTTTCTGTCGCTTTGTTATGTTGCGAAAACCGCAATCTGGTATAATATTACCAGCCATGTTAATATTTGAGTCAGAGTTATAGTGTATGGGCGACTCAGGTGCATTCAAATGACTTTGTGAACTGGGTGGTGTTCGTCTTAACGACATAGTGAGTGAATTGATAGTTTGTTGATAGCTTGTTTACTAACAGCACTAAAAGTGTTTGATTATATTAACTCCAAATTGGCTGGATTATATTTGTATACTCCACAGGTGTAATCAACAAAGATAATTTTAATGTATACTTCTCATTCAGAGCAGTTTTATATTCGAAACGTAGCAAGTAAGTAGGTACCGCTTACCCGCTTTGTATGATATTGACGTTCGTGAATGAGCGAAACACGAAGCGATCGCCGCTTGTCTAGGCGCACCAAACTCTTATCAATCCATGCGATACAGGTACAATAATAATCAGTATTTGTTCACCACTGTTATACGTAATCATTTTAGCACTTAATGTTATTCTTAGTATGTCACTTTGACCATTACTTAAACTTCTCAATAGTTTTTAACACTGTAATATCTATTTGTTTACGTAGATTACAATAAATACAGGAGCAATATAGAAACACGTCTGTTCGCAACAAGTGCAGCGCGCGGGGGGAATTTAATGAAATGAAATTTAAATGAAATGTAATAAAAATTGGTCGAGTGCGAGTCGGACTCGCGCACGAAGGGTTCCGTACCATTATCTATGCAACTTAAGGCAACGTTATTAGTATCGAGCAAGAAACGGTAAAAAAATCATGTTTGTTGTATGGGAGCCCCCCTTAAATATTTATTTTATTTTATTTTTAGTATTTGTTGTTATAGCGGCAATAGAAATACATCATCTGTGAAAATTTCAACTCTCTAGCTATCACCGTTCTTGAGATACAGCCTGGTGACAGACGGACGGACGGACGGACGGACAGCGAAGTCTCAGTAATAGGGTCCCGTTTTTACCCTTTGGGTACGGAACCCTAAAAATAAACTAGAGAATAAATAAAACAACTAAACTAAACTATTAATTTATTGGGCATAAGCTGCTTCTTGAAGGTTTTTGGCGACTGACGCTCTAACCAGCATGCGTAGCGTTTATGAGCTGGAGAAAGAGAGAGAACTTTTTAAAACTAATCTTCTTTTGACACAATAGAGAAAAATACATAGAGAAAAGTACATAAAGAGTACATTTTTAAAAGTAGTGGTTTTTAGACGGACATCGTGGTCTAGTGGTTCATGTAACAGACTGCAATTCACAAAGTCGCGGATTCGATTCCCGCTCGGGACAATCATTTGTGTGATGTTTATAAATATCATACAAATGGTTATACTGCGTCTGGGTTTAAAAAATAGACTAAAGACAATCACGACAACAATATTTTTAGTAGGTATTTTTCGATATTCGTGAAAAATGTTGCACAAACCGAGAATTTTTAAAAAATTTCATGCATACGATGTCTATATTATGTAATTAGTTTTATTATGTGATGCATAAAAAAGCAAAGATACAATAATTAAACAACACAGGCGGTCCAACACGTTCACATCCAGAGTTTTCATATTGTCTGACAACACAATTAAAATTGTAATTATAAAAACGCAAATAAATTTTAAAATATAGTTTATACAATATGGTTATGGCAGAACACATATTTTTTTATCGGTACTACGTAAAATCAATTATTAAAGATAACATGATCTGTTAAAGACGGAAAACTCGAAAATAAAGCCAATACGCCTGGTCAGTGCGGCACAGTAGACAATAAACCCTCCCAAAGTGGAGGAGGCCCATGCTCAACAGTGGGACAGTAAATGGGCTGGAGAGAGATAGAGAACACTGAAAGAATTTTTCAAATCGGACCAGTGATTCCTGACATTAGCGCGTTCTAACAAACAAGCTCTTCACCTTTATATTACATATTAGTATCGATTCTACTGATTTAAAAATGGGTTAAGCATGACGTTTACCCACAAATATTTACATTAAAAACTAAACGTTAACTTTATATTGCTAATAAAATTACCATTATATGGTTCTTAAAGCATCGAAGCTTTTAGTGGTTCGTCATATAGTAACTATCAAAAGATAGTGTTTAGAACATTAAGAGCTCTATTCAAGCGCAGTTCTGTTATATTACTGTATGCATTACTGATTCACTTGCATAATATTTGGACCGAACAAAATAATCGGATGTCAGCACTTCATGTTATGAAATGTAGCGGAAACGAACTATTATTATCAGGTCCAATGTTCATGGCTGAGCACGCTCTTCCTCCAATTCGAAAGGTTTTTGGTCTAGTGTGTCACGCTGGTATTGTAGCATACGTTTTAGTCATGAGCTTTAATTATCAGGTTGGGTACTGTACAAATATCTAATTATTCATCGGATAATAAGCAAAGAGTATATTATAACAATAAAAGCCGTAAGTTGAGGGTTCTATGTCTAGAACACAAGGAGAAACAATATAGCTTTAAATCAAAATTTATAATGTTTGAAAAACGAATGTTTCTTGAAATTTGTCCACAAGTCGTCATTTTAAAAATGTAATGTTCTCCCATGGGAGATAAGTGAAAACATTTTCATTTTTTTCTTACAACAACAATTTTCCTATGGATCCTTCCAAAATAGGTAAAGGGAAATTGTAAAACTATAGCAACACCCAAAAATACAAACACACGAGAACACCCAAAAGGGAAAAATTAAAAAAAACAATATATTTTCTGAACCATTATAAGTATCAAATCGCTGCAACTTATCTCCGATACCACACATTCTAAAATGGCTTAGTCAAATGGCCTGTACAGTAAGTTTCTGTATTTTCAGCTACAGCTCTTTCTCTGCAAAATGTTTTACATGTATAAATCTTCCATTTGAGAACATATATGATAGTTTTATTTAAAGTAGCTTCAAAATATATTAGTTCTATTATGTTATTGTTTTACTTTACGCCAAGACCAACTACTTAATAGGCCACTTGAATGAAATTTGCAGTTTTTAAAGCATTATTTCAGGAAAGTACTAAGTCAGCCTCCTGGGAAGACAAACCCATTTGAAATAAAAAAAATACGAACAGAACGTTAAGGAGGCTTCTATTTTCTACCTACATACAATAGGAGTTAGTTTTTAAAGACTATTAGTAGAAGCTGGATTAGGCTACATTACTCAAATCTAATAAAAAATAAAGGCATAAGAAAATGCAGTATAATTTAAACAAAAAAAAAAGAAAAAGTAATTGATTTGAACAGTAGGAAGGGACCTACAAAAGGGGAGTCGCGAACTACCCTCATTAAGACAAGTATTTCCAGTATTGTACTACGAAATGAATTTCTCTCTACAGTGTAAACGCTTTTCAGCTTTCATTGTCTTCGACTTGGACTATGTTAACGTGGAACGGACTGTAATTTTGCATCACTTTATTACATCATAACGTTTGATACTAAAGCGGTTTCGATTCCCTCACTGGACAATTACGTGTGTGATATGTATTTATTGTTGTCATAAATATTTGATAGTTAGTTTTTTAGTTAGTTTGACCCAGTCAAACTAACTAAAAAACTAACTATCAAATATTGTCAAATGTTTTCTATGTATTTTTTTTTATTTTTTTGTCTTTTATTTGCAAAAAGGAAATCTAAATACCATTAAATATAAAAAATATGTAAATAATTTCTATGTATTATATATATCTAAGCTAATCTTTGTAGGTTAGAGTACACCACATAAAGTTCTCTTTTTGAATAAACGTAGTCCATCCAAAGGTTGTCTGGAACAGAGCGCAGCATGTGATAAGACCGCCTATTGTACTATATTATTGTTAACATAGAATAAGCTACTGTAATGTAAAATGGTGTACAATAAAGAGTAATCTATCTATCTATCTATTATAAGTATGTATTTATAAAAGAAAATTTGTTTATGTAGTGAATTGTAGTGTATCCGTATTCTGGTACCCATAACACAAGCATATAAAATTAGCTTGGGACCAGAGGACGTTGTGTGAAATGTCCAGGAATATTTATTTATCTGTTAGTTTGTAGGTTTTTTCGAGCCTATTTCTAATCCAAAAAGTGAAATCTAAGATGTCTAATAACTATAGCTATACTTTATTATTTCTGAGCGCTGTTTGCATAAGTTTTATGAAAGTCGGAGCGATGAGAGGGCTATGCAGACGCCTTATTGGTCCATTACTTTAGAATAAGACACTTTGAAATTTAAATCTGGCAAATTCACAATATATAAATTTATCTCGTGGATTTTACCTTAATTTTAAAATAAGAAAAATGCAATAAGCTTAAAATAAATGTTTTTGTTGAAATTAGAAAAGTTTTGCTTGGTTTTGCATGTTTGTTGTTAGATTATTTGGATTATATTTTTTTAAGTCATGCTTTTATATTCTTTATTCATATTACAAATATCAACAAAATCTAAACTCTATATTAGTTTAGAATAGCACTGCATTTTTGTCAAAATATTTTATATTTCACTAAATGTATAGATACGATAAAAACCAAGTCCAAATAGAGTCGCTCTTACTGCAAACCTGGGTGAAAATGGAGTGGTGATAAAAATTATAACTTTATTTTTAAAATATATACATTATTTTTTTCAAAAATTAAAATAGGCAGTTGGTAATTATTATTAGTAATTTTAATATTTATTTATTTTATAGTGGTGATTGTATTCTTTATCCATAACCACACTTAATATTAAGTCTCTCTCTACAGTCTAATAACGTCTCAATATTAAGCACGAGTCTCCTCCACTTTTGGAGGATACGCGTATGAAGTTGCGGGTGCCAGCTAGTTAAAATATGTATATTCGTAACAAATTAAAACTGTGCAGCAGTCATTACTCTGTAATTAATATAGTTATGGTCTTGTCTACTATAAAACGTTGACCAGGCGTGTCGGTATAGTTTAAGAGTTTTCCATCACTTACAGACGATTTTATCTGTGTACAATATCCCTTAGATAAGTATGTCAAATAAATAAAAGTACTTTTGATACTTATTGAACAAGCTACTCTAAGATTCATAAAATGGCACAAACTCAAGTTCAGTACCCTCTTACACCATAATTAAATGACTATTTCAGTAAACAAATAAATTTATTATAACGAACCAATGTGGTACAGTTACAATCTGTTGACAGAATTACACTCGTTTTACGCGACTCTGGCGTCATGTACCACACACGATGAATACAACTTTATAATACTCTATAAATATACCATTTTATTACACTGGTCTCACTATAAAATACGTCACACTGAATGAATGATTCGTACTTATATTTATCGTGAATATCTTATTTTTATTTATTTATTAAACTTTGTCTAACATGGGTATTTAGATCTTAAATATGATCTTAAAATGTTCTTGCCATGTTTCGCCAATAGGCATACAAATTATTATAAAAATTCATTAAAATTATCATGCAGCAATGCATTTCTGTCAAATTTTATACAAAACTATTTTATTTGTTTAATTACATTTTATATATGTCCAAAATTTTCAAAAATGAGGTCAAAATGTTAAAACATATTATATTTTAAGAGATATTAGATTATTAATAAGAGATAATAGATAAGACCACCTATTGTACTTCATTATTTAAGAATATCCTAAATAGTGTAAAATAAAGAATACAACAAATAAATACATACTCGTAAATAAACAAAACCTTGTTTTTTTATTACTAAAAAGCCTTTAATTAACCCTAATTTATAGAATTAATTTTAATAGAACTTAATCTTTTAATAACACTTAAACTAATTATAGTATTTATGTCGTCTCTCGCTAACAAAATATTGTACACAAAAAGGCACTTGGCTTATAATTTTGCCTTTGCCTGAAATAAGCTTACAGGCAAATCGTTTTAAAATTAAAAAAGGCGCATTTATACGGTTGGTGCACTGTAAAAGGTTAAACACATTTTGTGTTTTCATTTCTAGGTCATTCCAAATTTTCTATGAGTGCAGTTTATTTTAGTAAGGGCACTCTACTTACTCTACTTTTTACATAATGTTAACTATTTAACTATTACACCGTTTATTTGAATATTATAACCACTGAATTTAGTAAAATCCTTGGAAAGTGTTCGTTTACGTTGAAAAAGATACTAACATCCAAATTTATAAGCACCAAGTAGTTATTCCGCCTTCAGCCCTACCGAGCCATGCCCTGCTGGCAAGGACAGATCTGGTGGTATCGAAACGCTTAAATTAAGAATAAACAACTTGCTTACCTTAAAAACTTAAAAAAAATGCGATATGCAATAATTTTATTGTATGTATTTAATAATATAATTAATAATATATTATTTATTTAATAATAATTTAATTATTGCATATTGCAATGTCCCTATGTGAGATTATGGTGTCGATTCCAATGCAAGTTCAACTTGACTAAACTTAACTAAAAATTAACTATATTTGGTTTGGTTTAGTGATAAACCTATTCTGTTTCAAACAGAAATTTAAAATTATAGTTGACAGGACTAAATCGACTTTGACATAATCATTTAAAGCTAGCATTTAAATCTAGCATTTAAAGCTACTAACAGACAAAAATGCCTTTTAAAGTGAACGAATGAATGAATGAATAAAAAAATAACTAATATAAAATTTAGTTAAGTTTAATCAAGTCGTTAGACACAGAATCGACACCTATATCCTTAAAACTACGCAACGGATTTTGATGCGGCTTTTTTAATATATAGACTGGTTCACGTGGATGTCTTTTTGTATAATTTCTTCATGTTTAGTTTCTAAATTCCACGCGAACGAAGTTGCCGGCAACAGCTAGTGAACTATAAATATAAAGTCGGACGACTTTCGACACAAGCTTCAGGAAAAGAAATACTAGATTATTCGAAAACTATGATATCGTCGGCAGGGTCTTTAATAGATTAATAGTAAATCATGCTTTGTCTTTTTCTTTGCCTTAAGATGGTCGGATTAGGATTTAAGACTCGAGAGAGATATAAAGCTTGTAGCTGTTCACAGAGTAACCATTATTTATGTATGAAATATGAAACGAAAGAAATAATTTTCAGTGTTTCCCCGGATATATGTGAGAGATTACTTATTTTTCAAGACATAGAAATCTTATTACAAACAAAAGTATCATGTTAATGTTATTATTTACTAGCTGTTGCCCGCGACTCCGTACGCGTGGAATTTAGGAAAGTTTCATGAAAATCCATCCAGTAGTCTTTACGTGAAAGAACAACAAACATCCTTACATATCCAAACTTTGGAGTATGGATAGAAGACCGAGGAAACGTTCGCGTTGCTTGGCCAACAGTTTAAGTATTTTATTTTGTCGCGCGTAATTCTTTTTTCGTCATATCTCGTAAGATATTCATTTAAATTGCATGCTGTAAGTAGCAGTCATAATCTATATTAAACGTGTAACTAAGCTATTTAGTTTGATAAAAAATATTACTATATACACATAAATAGCTTTTGAAAACACCTCATTGAATTTGATAAATTTTTTGACATTATTATGGGTACAGCGGGTTTTCCTGAAAAGATAGACATATGCCCTCTCGGGCTTTTTTGAAGAACTATAGGTAATACACAATTCCTCCATACATTACTTAGTTGTATCTCACATGGATAAGGCAGCGTTTTCATTTAAAGCTCGCGCGCGTCCGAAATTCTCAGCAAATTTAATCATATCTCATCCAATATACAGCAAATCCCAACAAATTATGCAAAAAAAGCCATCCTCTTGAACCATTCTATCGTTTGCCAACCTTAGCTATAAAAAACCTTGTATTTACTTCCCATAATAGATAAACGTATAACAGTTAAAAACTCCCTTTCAAGTATCACACGTGATCCCCACAGGATAAAACGATCCCGAGGGATTACACACGTTTCTTATGTTTGACACATGATTCAGCGATGCGAATACGTAATACATTTTGTTTATGGTATTAAAATATTCACATGAATAACGTATTTTGGTTTTATCCTTGTGGTCACAACATCCTTTTTGATGGATAATACCTCGCTATGACAAAGTAATAAATAAATATTATTGGACATTTCACACAACGTCCTCTGGTCCCAAACAAAGCTGAGAGATGCTTGTGTTATGGGTATAGAATACGAATAGAATACATATAGTACTTTCTTTTGTAAACACATACTTATAATGCACAGGAACACCCAGACTCAGAACAAATATTTGTATGACATTTATAAACATTGCAACACACACACAAAATATTGGCCTGTGCGGGAATCGAACTCGCCACCTTGTGAAAGGCAGTCCTTCACGTAAACCACTAGACCACGAAGCCCGTCGCAGGAAGTAAAGTCAAGAAGCTTAAGAATTAATAAATAAATAGATTCTTAATACGTATTTATGAACATTTCACACAACAAGAAATTGATTGCATTTGAAATGCAACCGATTTCTTAATAAAATAGCATAAGCTGTACAAGGGCATATAATCTAAATTGCATTTCATGTAGGGATCACGTGTTAAGGGTAAAATCTCTGGGGATCAGGTAGAACGTTAACACTCCTCCAACCTAAATATACACTTTAATAGGGTAAGTTGTTGTAACACATATACAATCAAATACAGTAGGAAATATGTGTTTTTTACAATATCATATCCAGGGATTGCAATGACGCAATAGGGGACCCCGCAATATCTTGCAATTCCTAACCTATCTAGATAAATAAAATAAACATGGGTAATGATTCGCTAAGGGTGATGGCTAAGCAAAAAGCTAAGAACAACTGAGATGTTTTATGTTAGATTAGATTGATGTATTCCCTAACAAAAGTTCTAGAGTGGCGACTACGGGCCGGACAACGCAGCGTAGGGCGCCCTCGACAAGGTGGAGCGACGATATCGTCAAGATTGCTGGGAGCCATTGGATGAAGTGGCACAAGACCGCGCGTTGTGGCGTTCTATGGGGGGGGACCTATGTCCAAAAGTGGACGGAGAAAGGTCGATGAATGGATGGAACTTAATATACACGTATGAAACTGGGGAGCACAAGTAGTACAGTAAAAATATTTGTAATACGAATAGTGTTTTGTTATATTTTCAAGCATGAAAATTTTTTTTTTTGGCACAAACATATAATCTAGTCTAGAATAGGGCATTTACTGTAATATTATCATGCTAAAACCAAGTCACGCGGCAGTAATCCAGTTGTAACCACAGGACTTACTCATTTATAAGTGAATTAAGTGACACACCATAAATCAGACAACAATATCTCTTAAGAAACTGTTCAATAGCAGAAGTTAGTAGTATATTAAGACAAATTACAGTTTCCCTACAACGGAAACGGTTGACAGATCATCTGTAAGGAATTTGATGAAGTGTTACGTGGAAATTCGAACATGGAATGAATAAGTTTTAAAACATGAACAAATCAAAATTCTGACTTGAGTCTGCTTTGTTTACGTATTTTGTGTTAGTCTTTTTCCATTCGCTGGCCCTCTCTAAGAGGGAGGATTTTTTAGAACCACAGCGGTTATTTGGCGATTTGGATTAGCAATTTCAACGGTGTGAGGAGAGCTATCTAAGTTCATCACTCACTTAATATCTCTATCGTGGGAATGGAAGCCACAACTTCGTGAAAAGGAGTCTACTACTAAAAACTATGCTACCAAATTCAATGACAAGTCAATGTCATATCCAAACTTAATAATTCTCAGTACACGACGTGTGAAAAAGACTCAAATGATTGAAATGGGGAAAAGTTAATTATGAAATGGGGGATTTCAATTAAGTTAAGACGTTTGTGACAAAGAGTCAATAGGGGAATTAAGGGAAAATTACATCCCTTATGGAATCGTTCCAAATTTTGTATAGAATTGTTTATTGCTCTTTTCACATTGAAATCCAATGACAATAAAATAGATCTGGTGAAAATTTGTGTTATTTGTCTTGGTGTTGAGGAGTGATTAGTCAATGGACCTACTCCTATGGGAATAAGGCTTGACGGTATGGTGATAATGATGATGATATTACTTTTCTAATTGACCTATACATGAGATTTCCTCAGTTCTCTGTTAAACCTTGTGCATGTCTTGAGGTTCAAATTTTGAACCTATACTTTTGCTTGTCTTTTAATCTTGCTACCCACGGATTTCTGTTAAACTGTAACTGTTTAAGACGATACCAAAATAGCTTCGTGCATTTTTCTATGTATGAAGTTTTCATTGTTTCTTTAGATTGAATGGCTAGAGCTCTAATTTTTAAGTATATGTTTTTTCAATATATGATCTAGGATCGCATAAACTCAGAAACGCGATTGAAAAAAGTTTTCTCGATAGAAAATCTTAGCGATTTTCATTTGTCGGTCTATTATCGCGTATTAACTAATGAAATAATCCCTAATTCTTCATTTTCTGTGCCTACTGGCTGTGTTAATATGTACGTGTCGGCGATGATATACGATAATATTGATGTAGGCCCTTAATAAATGAATTGTTTTAAGTTCTACCTGCCTATTGGATTAAGAAATTGCTACATTCAAGGATCTTGTACACTAGAAATTAAGTAAAAATTGTATTTTCTTTATAAGTGGTTTTATAATATATTATAGGATTTTTATTTTATAAGTTTTGATTATAAGTGTTTTGAGAAAAATAAATGTCTATAATCGTACATAGGCATCGCTAAAACAAAGCCACAGCAAGTCTTTAGCCACTCCTTTCAATCAATCTTGATTATATATTAATACTAGCTGGCCCGGCAAATAAAGTAAAAAAAATTGTTTTGCCATACCAAAATAAAGTAAAAAAAAAAAGAACTATAAACCTCACGCAGCCCGAGACCTTTCCAACGAATGCAAAACCGTTGAAATCGGTTCGTGCGTTCTTGAGTTATAGCGTCAGGAAGGAAAACCCGACTTATTTTTATATAGTAGATTGTAATTAATAGTATATCGTAATTTGTAAACAAAACAACATAAAAATTGAACAAAATAAACAAAGCAGTATAAATTAAAATTGCTGTAAAGAAAATATTATGGTAACTTAGTACAAAAGCACAGCATTTTAATCGCTACACAAAAGCTGGATAGCCTTTGTAAGAAACCTAAAGCTTTTTAGCATTATATTAATAAATAATATAATATTATTCATGGACATTTCACACAACGTCCTCTGGTTCCAAGCTAAACTTATATGCTTGCGTTATGGGTACCAGAATACGGATAGAATACATATACTACTTTTCTTTTGTAAATACATACGTATAATACATAGGAACACCCAGACGCAGTACAAATATATGTATGACAATTAGAAAAGTTACACAAATGATTGTCCCGAGCGGGAATCGAGCCCGCGACCTCTTGATCGGCAGTCTGTTACATAAACCACTCAACCACGAGGCTCGTCAAAATTATATTAAGCTTTATTTATAGGGTTCTGTCCAAAAATCTAACCCTTAGTCTCATTAGTAATATAAATATGTATATATTATAATTTGTGTTTTGGATTTAACGCGGAAGATTTGGTAAACATTATGCGGGAACCATGACAGCTCAGATGGGAGAGCAACGGAACGGTATTCCGAGGTCGTGGGTTCAAGTCCCGCTCATGGTTATCTGTTTTCCACTATAATTTAGTTCATTTAGTAAAAGCATAGCAAGTCAATTGTAAAAATTAATAAATTAATGAAGCTGTTATCATATTCAGGAACAATCTATCACTATTTATTCAAATACACAAAATTTTGTCTTATATTTTTAGTTTTTATGGTTATGCTAGTAAAAATATGCGAAAACAGTTACGTGTTTAGTCGTTATGGTTAATAATCATTAGTCTTAACAATAGAGTATTTTTTTTAAATTCAACCCTTTTTATGTGCCTTTGAAATTTGAGGGTTTTCCTCGATTTCTCGGGAGATAACTAACAGATCCTGACCTAGTGCCAATGAGACTACACGGGAACCATCAGCTTTCAAATTAAAAAAGAATCATTAAAATCGCTTCGCAAAGTTAAATGTTATGAGGTAACACAAATAAAAAAAAAACAAGTCAAAAACATACAGACGAATTGAGAAACTTCTTATTTTTTGAAGTCGGTTATAAAAAATATGCCTACTTAAATTGGTAAAAAAAAATTGTTATTAAAAACTAGTTATTCCACTCACTGTCACCATTGTCAGAACTCATCACGGTAATAATGAAACTGAGCGTTGACAGTGACCAACGCGCCCACGCGATTCTTAACAATCAAAGATTAACATAAGTCATTATACAGTATGCAACCGGTTGTATGAAACTTATATTAAAACTTAGATTATGAAGAGATTTATGTTATAAGAGACATCTATGTAGCAGAATCTTTAAACGCAATTTTCAACTCCTTTAATACGTCGTTTTACTCGGATTTTTCTGGTGCATTGGTACTAGCATTTAAAAATTCTTTTTGTGATGGATAGTCCATTAATCGAGGAACGCTATAGGCTATATAACATTACGAAGCAACCAATAAGCGCAAGCATCTGTGAAAAATATTGCACAAAAAGGGAATATTTTCTAAATTTTACGTACGACGTCGCGGGCAAAGGTTAGTCATAATGTAAATATCACTATTTCCTCCAAAAGCTATTAGATTGTAATAAAAAGCAACAAATAAAACTTTGTAGGCTGAGTTTATACCTATGCAAAGTAAATGTTACTTGAAAATTGTCAGCCTGGGAATAAAATCCGTGACCGCTATGAAATATAATGTAAAACGAAAATTACATCAAAATTGCATTACATTGAGAGTAGTCTTGCGGTTTAGTGAACAATCAGTTTTACTATAAATCATAACACACAATATCTGAGCAACAGAACCGGTCTGAACAAACTAGTTACGAGACGTCTGCCGTGAGGTAAAACCGATGTTACATTAACGGAGATAAAGCGATTTTTTTATTATCTTGCTAAGGTATGCTCCAATAAACAGGATAAATGAGAACGGATCCGAAACGATGACGGATTAAGAACATAAGTGTCACCAACCCATTTCTTTCCCAGGGTGCTGTAAGAGCCAGCTAAGGGACAATATAAGAAATTAATGTCTACTGTTAGAGACGGAAAGCTCGAAACTAAATCCTGTGCTAACACGCCTGGTCAGCGCAGCACAGTAGACCATAATCCATCCCAAAGTGGAGGAGGCCCGTGCCCAACAATGAGACGCTAATGGGCTGCACAAGACAGGAAAGAAGTTTTGGTTTCAGACCTTTGACGCCTTTTATTCGAGTAATAACAATAAAAAAAAAACACTTATATTCATCCATATTATTTTACTTTTAGGGGCAGTTTGTATACATATACGTAAAATTTTGATACTTAAAAACAGGCCCTTATTTGGCACTATTTTTAATACAATAAATAACTTCGTTTTCAATTAAAAGTTTAGTGGAACAAATAAACGACCCTATTCTATACATTTCATCGCTGTGAAAATAATAAGAAGTATAAGAGGTTTGGTAGCATAAAACTCTCTAAACACATTGCAATAGCTACCTGTTTCTAGATTTGGTTAATAGGATATTCATCTACTTATATACACAGTAGTAAAAGCACATCGTGCATTGTAACAAAAACTACGTGTTATTTGGCGCAGTCTTGTAACATTAAATACAGTTTTTCTCATCATAATCAAACCTCACGTCTTTTTCCGATGAGGGCAGAGGCACCATCTGCTACGATCCAAACACATTTTGTTGGCTTCATTTACACTCATATATCTGGTGTCTTTATAACATCTATTTACATTTGTAACGATAATATGGAATTAAGTCCGCAATTGCACAAGAATTGTTTTTTGTGTGCAAAAAGTTATAAAATAAATAAACCCACGGCTCCGTAACTAAATCATAATCCGCTATCTATCTCGCTACCGCTTATCAATGTAACTTCCGTTAAACAATGTCGGAGTCAGTGACACGGGCGCCCGCGCAGCCTTCGTGCTTTAGTTGAACCGCTACAAGTACACGACGAACTTTTAAACTTTCAATATTTTAAATTCTATAGAAAGAATTTATTTGAAAGTTGACTGTAATGTATGAACACGTTTGAGAATTAAGTTGTATATTTTAGGTTTATAAATGAACTACTATAGCTTGATGTATAGAAATATTATTACAGAGGTAATGTATGATCAACGGCCATTTTATTATAATTGGGGTTTCGATCCCAAATAACAGGAAAGAAAATGCATTTTGTTGTACCAACTGTAGTAGCAACTGTAACCAAAGTAACCAAAGTAGCAACTGATATACATGAACTGAAATATTTAAGCTCTCAAGTTATCACCGTTCCAGAGATAAAACCTGGTGACGGGCGAACGGATAGCGAAGTTTCGGTAATAGCGTCTTGTTTTACCGTTTCGTTATGACACCCTGAAAATAAGCCAGTATTGCTGATACCAAACTGCTTAGCCCAGCAGACATATTACAAGTTTAACGATATATAAACTTAAACGCATAATCTAAACTACAAAAAGACAGGAAACACAGTCCATTGTTGGTCTCAGCCGGTTCCTGGGTGCCGCTACAAAGATAATCGTGAAACACTGCCTCAAGGGCCAACGGAACAAAACGTGAGCACTGTATCGTATCAACTGAATGCAGAAGATTTATTTTTATTCTGACGATATTAAGATAAATAATTTTCTTAGTTCAAAAACTAAAAAACACGCTTTAAAATCCTAAATATCTTCTTATATATAAAATTCACGTGTCACAGTGTTAGTTACCGTACTCCTCCGAAACGGCTTGACCGATTTTTATGAAATTTGGTTTGAGAATCGGCCAACATCTATTTTTCAAACTTTTTTTTTAGTATGGCAAAACAACGTTTGTTAGGGGTCAGCTAGTATTTTTACATAATTGCCTTGTCATCGGTCCTTGATAGTATGCAAAATTTCAAATCAATCCAACTATTGCAAGTGGATACAAATCACTTGCAAAGATTCCGTTACATAGATTAATACATTGATAGATAGGTACATACCAAACTTATAAAAGCGTGGTAAAAAAGGATTTTCTGTTCATATATTAAAGACTAGCTGTTGCCCGCGATTACGTACACGTGAAATTTAGAAAATTTTCCCAATCTTTGTAACATTTTTCACTAATGCTTCGCTCTTATTAGTCGCAGCGTGATGTTATGTGGGCTATAGCCTTATTAGATAAATGTACTATCCAACGCTGAAAGAATTTTTCAAATCGGACCAGCGCGGATCCTGAGAAAAAACTCTTCAGCTTTACAATATAAGACCTATGCCTAGGTGGAATCATTTCACAATGAGCGAAAGAGAATTTGAAGCCAAGATTCTCGTGCAAATTCTTAGAACTCCTGTAAATTAAATGGTTATACTTGCGGTATACCCGTTACGGTTATACAAATGTTTGTATTTGAAGGTTGCACGGTTATATTCTGTAAACACGTGTGATTGATGTACGTTAATAACAATGATTAATTAACATGCTTTATAAGCAATAATTGTTAACACTTTTAACGTAACTTTGAGCTTATAACCTTGCGGTTTTATGCTTCTTACTAGCTAATACCCGTGATTTCACCCGCGTTTTTATTTCTTGAGACCTCCCTCACCAAATTTACATCAAACCTTAACATATTGGAACGAAGTTCCTTATCGCGCGTTGTGAAAGGGGGCTAGACGGAAAAAAATCTTACGAAAAGTTGATTTTTTTGCTATAGTAAGCTATTGTAAGCTGTGCGGCGTCGCATGTTTCTCTGTCTGTCTCTCTCTCTCTTATAGAAAGCAAGCCAGATATTTTCATTTCTATTTCGCATTGAACAGTGTGGTGTCGCGACGATTATTTTTGTTGAGTGTATACAGGTTTTTTGTAAATAATAAATATTAAAAAAAAAAAGATTAATCGAAAGGAACTTCGTTCCATCCGGGTGTCCCTTGACACCTCTCAAGTTTTTTTTATACATAACTCACTAACCTCTCTATCTATTAAAAAAACTGCATCAAAATCCATTGCGTAGTTTAGAAGATATAAGCTCACATACGGACATACATACAATAATAACGACTTTGTTTTATAATAAGTGAAGATATATACATTTCTTTGTTATCTATAATATCAATAAAAAAGCTCAGTTTGTAATAAATATGGAACAGTTTCCTGAAGATGAATTTGCAGCGTCTATCACAGATATTTTAGAAGATTTTTACAAAAAACCTCTTATAACAAAATGCATTTTTTGGATGGCAGTCATTCTTTTAGTTAAAATATACATTTGGGAAATTAAGAGAAGCATAGATATAAGACCTAGACACTGTGAGAAAAACTCGTTGTTCTAGAGGCAATCAATATACACGAACAACAAGAAACAGCGGACTACGATGACTATATTTTTGTCTGGAACATTGCTGTCGTACTCTGTTATAAATTACTAGCTGTTGTCCGCGACTCCGTACGCATGGAATTTAGAAAACTGTTCCCGTTCTTGCAACATTTACTGCTTCGCTCCTATTAGTCACAGCGTGATCTTATATAGCCTATAGCGTTCCTCGATAAATGGACTATCCAACACTGAAAGAATTTTTCTAATCTAACCAGTGGTTCCTAAGATTAGCGCGTTTAAATAAACAAACAAACATAAATAGATAAACCTATAATAACATGCCCACTCATAATATTGAGACATCTCAAACATCTCGGATTACAAATGGCATATACGCAAAAACTAAACGGTTTTCCTGTAAGATAACAACAATATATAGGTACGATCAAATCGTACTCGAATATTATAGTACATAACTTGGTAACAGTAATAAGGTTTGAATCGGTGCGCATCAGAGCGCATTCCCGATGCCACAGCGGATTATATTTGATCGTACTACGAGATATCTTGTAACGGTAAAATAAATTGTATTGTGGATCATAAAACCTTGTTTATAAGCGGCAGGTATTTTTGTGGATACACCATAATATATAGAATAACAGGAATCGAATAATATCGTGCGATATTCGGTATTTAACTTCAAATTTTAGTATATTATATGTTAGTATTCTAGTAGAATTTGGAAAGACGTAAAGGGGGACCATCCATGTGGTGACGGATTAAGAATACAAGTGTCACCACCTGTTTCTTTTTTTGGTATGCAAAAGTAAAAGCCAGCTAATGAATACTCTAAACAAATAACATCCTCTGTGAGAGACGAAAAACTCAAAAATAAACACTGTGCTAACACGTCTGGTCAGCGCTGCACAGTAGACAATATTGCTGTAACAAACCGTGTATGTATTCGTTACTGAGTAACGGGTACTGCGTCGAGTACCGGGTAACGAATCGTTACTTACAAAAACTTCTCGTTACTCGCATCCAATTCGCATGTTTCGTATAATATGGCTACCCGTGTTAAACGAAACATGTGAACGTTTCGTTACTCGGTACTAGACGCAGTACCCGTTACTCAGTAACGAATACATAAAAAGATTGGAATATATACCGATTGCAATGATTTGTTAGACAAATTTTAATGTATGTACTCAGTACTGAGTTTAATTTCATTAGATGTGAAAGAAAATTTTTATTATGTATTTTTTAGTTTTGTTTAAAATATGATTTTATTGTTTATTTCATTGTAAGAACAAAAGAGCTTTGTTGTCGTTTTAATTTATTTGTAACTTTTTTTACTTAATTTTTATGTAAAAAAACAAACCTGGTTAAATTAAATAAAGAAAAGTAAAAAATGCAGTATGGTATGCAATAGATATTATTTAAATATTAGTTCTACGTATTCAAATACGACTTGTTGCAATACGACTCAATTCCTTTCTCTAGTAAACAGCATGTTATGAGGTTTCAGAAGTAACGAGTAACGATACGAAAGTAACGGGTACTCTTTTTTTCGTTACTTTTACAGCTCCAGTAGACAATAATCCCTCCTCAAGGGAAGCAGGCTCGTACCCAACAGTAGAACGTAAATGGGCTGGGCTGGACTGGAGAAGAAAGGGGGACGAATATTAATCTATACGTGAAATATAGATTAATATTGACATCACAGACTTTTTTTTTGTATAATAATAATTGTTTATTAAAATCACAAATTAGTTCTATATACAATTAAAAACTAAGATATTAAAATGAAATATGTACCTACAATATTAAACAAATTAAAATTACATATATGTACAAACGGTACAAACTAGGAGTCAAAATACTCCTACCCATCGCTGTCGACATTTATATTTATCATTTATATTTGTCGCTATTTCTTTTATATATTTTAGTTTTTAATTGTATATATAGAACTGATTTGTGATTTTAATAACCAATTATTATTATAAATAAAAGTCGGTGATGTTAATTTGACAAACAGACAATCGAATATTTGTATAATATTAATATATCTACTATATAAAAATAAGTCGGGTTTTCCTTCCTGACGCTATAACTCCAGAACGCACCAACCGATTTCCACGGTTTTGCATTCGTTGGAAAGGTCTCGGGCTCCGTGAGGTTTATAGTTATATATTTTTTTTTTTTTACTTTTTTTTTGGTACCGGCAAAACAACGTTTGCCGGGCCAGCTAGTCTTCTTATATATAAAATTCACGTGTCACAGTGTTAGTTACCGTACTCCTCCGAACCGGCTAGACCGATTTTCATGAAATTTTACATGCGTATTCAGTAGGTCTGAGAATCGGCCAACATCTATTTTTCAAACTTTTTTTTTTAGTATGGCAAAACAACGTTTGCCGGATCAGCTAGTATATATATATAATAATATGTGTATGGATTCTCATAATAAATTGATTAATAATTGTATAGTTTATTTACATATTCATAATAGAATTTTAGAAGCATTTTCTTTTAAAAGGCATTAAAACCAACACCAAATAAAAACAAAGTGCTACATTACCTAATGTGTTATCGAGTGCATTAAGCGTTTACTACAATCGCCCACATAAGTTTTAATACAGCATCACCATCACAAGAATGTGACGTTGTTTTTAAAATTTAAATAAGCCAACAAAGCCAGATAGATGAATGCACTATAGATTAAGTATTATTACATACAGAGTAGACATTTGAATATTTTACCTACATAGTGATTTTTTAACTCATTATCAGGGCAGGGATTGGTATTTTTTAATCGTAGTTGTCATGCCTGTACTGTAGGTAATGCGAAAAAGTCACAAAAATCTTCAGTAAAGATCAACCATAATGTTTTAATTTTACGTTCTAAAATTAACTAATTAACTTTGAAATGCATATATTTATGTAGGTACATTTATATTATGTATAAATATATTTATATACTTATATTATGTATATTTCGCTATTCGCTGGTATTTGAAAACAATAGACTTTTTTATATTACTAAGTTGGCGAACAAGCGTACGGTCCACCTGGTGGTCAAGTCTGCTATTTTTTAACAATCGTCATAACGACACGACGCAACTGCAATGCCATTGCCATTGAAGTCAAATGTCCGTAGTCTGCTATATGAGTTCATAATGGTCGTTCAATGGCAATGAAATTGTCGGTTTCTTTTATCTATGAATTGTGTTACAATGGCATGTATGTTGCCGTTCTTAAAAAATGCGTTAGTCGAAGTGATTTTCGAAAAACTACTAATAAATTTAAACACTTAATCATGCTAGACTTCGTTTAAATATATTTGTACATACTATTTATTAGTATAGAAAGCAATGTGAAGTATAAGAGATTAGTAAATTGCAATAAATTACAAAGAACATTTAGATTAAATGCAACGAGTTTAATTGTCGAGCTGTTACATTGTTTTGCTATACATTAACTCAATTATCTGTTCTGCTGTCAAAGGTTTAAATTTGTTAACACTCTCCTGATTACATTCCTTTTCCAAAATTTTCGGTCCTTTTTGTAAATATTCCTTCCTTAATTGTGAATATGGCAAAAGCAAAATGTTGCCAAAATAGTACTGTGCAAAGAAGTTCCTAAGAATGGTGACCCTTGAGCAAATTTTATCAGAAGGAACGTTTTAACAAATTCGTCGTCGGATAAATCGATATACGAATTCACGTTGTCTCTCATTACCCGACGAGCTCGACGACGTTGTCTGCATTTTGTACGTCTTCTTTCCACAGCGTTGGCTAATTGTAAAATATTTTGGCGCGCGGAATACATCTCGTGGATGTTTTAATAAATAATTACCTCTCTAATTTTATTCGCAAAGATCACTACACCAACAAGAGCAATGCTTGCCGTTGTACCTGTGATATGACAATTTCTATCTATCTATATTTAGGGTTTCGTACAAACCCTTATAGGATCACTCCGGTGTCTGTCTGTCCGTCTGTCAAACTTTTTTTACTCAGCAACGGCGGAAGGTATCGACTTGAAACTCATAGGATATGTAGATCTATTTTTTTGCTGCAAAAAATACAGTCAACCTTTCACCTCTACGCATTTAAAAGATATAACCGAATTACGACCATTTTTAAGAATTTTCGACTTGTGCTAGGGAATCAAAATTCACAGGTTACTTCCCGTTGCCCTAGAGCCTTGAAATTTGGCATAGACCAAGTCTATATAGTGCTGATATAGGGAAAAATCCAAAAACTTTTAATTTGTCATCACATCACAAATAAAAAAGTGTTTATACTAATACCAACTTATGAAGTAGCTGAAATGTAGACGATTCCCTATATTTCAACTACAAAATTAAGTTGGTGAGTTGTTTTGAGTTAATTAACTGATTATTTGAATGCAGTTACTTATGTTTATATGTCTAGTAGGTACGAAACCCTAAGTGTGCGAGGTTACCTCGCTCTTGACAGGTTTTTTATTTATGGCAATCTGTCGACACAGGACAATTTCAAAATATTACTGTCAAATTCAAAATAGCAGACTACCGAAACATTTCAGTCATTGAATTGCCATTGTGTACGAGACTAGCAATTAATGTCACTTTCACAATGGCAAGTCAATGATGAAGTCGTAATGGCACCACTATGACAAGAAATTAATAGTAGACTACCAAAAACTTCACAATGGCGCCATAATGGTGCCATTGAGGTACAATTGTGACACCATTGAAATACCCGACTTAGGGCTCTGATGGGAAGCGGTCACCGTAGCCTATAGACGTCTGCAACACTCGCGCGAAAGGTATCACGCGCGTCGCCGATCCTGTAGATATCTTTTCACACCTTTTATGAAGAACCACATGCTGTAGTCCAATGGGAAAAACTATTGTACGTGAGAAAAAATTCCTTTATAAAAAGCCAAAAAATCATCATCAATAAAATCATCTTTATTCTATAAAAATAGTTCATAAATTTCAAGTTGAAATTTCGCAACTTTAAAATATATTTTAGTAGCTAATGCCCCTGGTTCTACACGCGTTTATAATTATTAAGCCCCCATCCTCCAATATATACCTAAACCTTAAAAAAATATAGAAAATAGCCCTTATCTTAAACCACTCTAACCGTTAAAAATAGTTAGGTAGTTTTGAAGATATAAAGCTCAGATAGGGACATACAAAAATAACGCTAATAACGGCTTTATTTTATGATAAGTAAAAATAATGGTGGAAGGGCTAATTAGAAAAACGATATGAGAATTAATTGATTAAGAGGTGGAAACCAGCTGTAATCTTAGAGATTGTGAAAATACCACAACATGAAGAGTTTGTGATTATAATTAGGATTGCACATCATTAATTTTAGCCAGGAAAAAGTTAAAACCGTCTGTCGTATCTACTTTAAATACTTATCTATGACAGTTCCATAGAAGCAGCGCTTCATCGGATGTCAATGTTAATAGGAATTAAGTGTGGTTCATATCAGTTACCTCTAGCGATCGCGTTCAGCATTAACAAGTAGGATTTACATATGTATGTCGATGCACAGATGCAATTAGATATGATTTTATATGTATCTTTTGTAAGCAGCTGGAATATTAATTCGATTGTGGTGTATTATGGACAAATTGTGGAATTGCGTTTAGATTATTTTAAGCAATTCGTTGTCAGTTTAAACATTATATATTATTTATTTATTTATTTACACTTTATGCTTAAACTATGCAATATACGCGTATTTGTTAATGCTTTTTACTTTAGTTCTCGAGTATGTTATATGAATATAGAGAGTGACTACAATAAGCATCTGTTCTCTATACTATAATATTATAAAGCTGAAGCGTATGTTTGTATGTATGAACGTGCTAATCTCGGAAACCACTGGTCCTATTGGAAAAGTTCTTGTTGAATACTCATTTATCGAGAAAGGCTATAGGCATAACATCGCGCTGCGACCAATAGGAGCGAAGCATCAGTGAAAAATGTAGCATAAACAGAAAATTTTCTAAATTCCACGCGATCGAAGTTGCGAGCAACCCTGGGCAGGACATGGAGTGGTGACATTTGTATTCTTAATTCGTCACCACACAGACAAAAACCAGCTAAAGGATATTGCACATAGATAAAATCCTCTGTGAGAGACGGAAAACTCGAAAGTAAACACTATGCCAACACGCTTGGTTAGGGCTAACGGGCCTTCCTTCACTTTGGAAGGGATTATTAGATTTACACTTTGGAAGGGAAAGGATTTAGACGCATGTGTGTATTCATAGTCACCATGGTCATGGGTGATAATCCCCTTGACCATGATGACTGCAAAGTCTAAAATTGTAAACACTTTGGAAGGGATTATGATCCCTTCCAAAGTGAAGGAAGGCCCGTGCCCAACAGTGGGACGTTGATGGGCTTGAGAGAGACATTGAATACATAAAAAGTATAAAAAATATGAGAATAAAACTACGGATTTAGACGCAGACGAAACGTCGGGCCAAAATTTAAAAGAAATACATATTTGTTTACAATTTTAGACTTTGCAGTCATCATGGTCAAGGGGATTATCACCCATGACCATGGTGACTATGAATACACACATGCGTCTAAATCCGTAAAAAGTAGTTTTATTTGAACAAATAAGTCGCGCAAGTATTAGAGAATATTAAAATATGAGAATACAAATACATATTTCTAACAGAAAATGGTAACCACTTAGATTCACGGGCCTTCACAACTTAGAGCTTTCTGCTCTTAGCTACAATTTTTTACTAGATTAAAGTCTGCAAACTCGTTATACTGAAAATTTATACGCTATTTTATGTCTAGACAAGATATTATTTTGAAAGTTTTAGTTCATCTTGCTAAAAATTAGTTGTAGTATCGCGACGAATAACCATATATCTATTTTTTTTAAACCTAAACTCATTATAAAACAAATGATAACTTTGTCTTTTAACTTTTTAAGGTATAAGTCTGTTAAGATTTAAATGAACTCATGTTTTTTCGTATATTTGTACTAAAATAGCAGTTATTCCTGTATTAGGCTAATTTTAGGTGCGACCGTGGGAATTAAAATTGGAAATTATTAAAACAACGTAGATGCTTCCTGGTGGCGGTTTAATGTAAAAATCTAATCTAATGCAGTTGCCCCACTCTGCAGATCCTTTTACAAATACTACTTTATAATTTTCTTTACTAAAAGACCGTCAACACGTCTAGTATTACAGAAACCAAGATTAGTCTATTGTAATCACTATTTTTTACAATTCATAAGTACACAAATCGAATATATAAAATTCTCGTGTCACAATGATCGTTCCCATACTCGTCCGAAACGGCTTGACCAATTTTTATGAAACATGCATATTCAGTAGGTCTGAGAATCGGCTACTATGTATTTTTCATACCTAAGTAATGGTTGCCCACCCCAGACATTTATATGGCAAAACAACGTTTGCCATACAAATTTGTGGGGATTATGGTCTACTGTGCCGCGTTTTCCGTCTCTCACAGAAGATGTAATTTGTGTGCAATATCCCTTAACAGACTTTTACAGCACCCTTGGGAGGAGATGGGGTGGTGACACTTGTATTCTTAATCCGTCACCACACGGAGGAGCTAGTATACCTACATAATTATTATTATATAAACACCCCATACCACATCCTCTGGTCCCAAAAACTAGGCTTATTGCTTGTGTTATGTGTGCTAAAAAATAGATACAAAGCGTATACACAATTATTGCCAACCAGACGCTGTATTCATCAAACTAAAAATTGTCCCGTGCAGGGAACTAAAATGCGACCTCCTGAACGTGAGTCCCACCACCATTGCACCACGAGGTCTATTGTCTATTTATGAGCAAGATTAGAAGAGCAAGAAATATAAATTAAAACAATTTCTTATGTATTTAGAATTCAAGACGCGTATATTTGGTCCAAATTTTAGATGACTGAAAAGTCTTTGAAATGACAAACTAAATTTTGTTAATGCGTTAAAGTCGAATATAAGTCGCGGAAGTGTTTTAGAATATTAAGACTAGTATAGTTTTAAACTCGATTCAAAAAGCAAATAATTCAACTGTTTGCGACATTGCCAGGTCCGTTACTGTAGGGCCATGTTAATATAATAGCTTGTAACAGCTTCTGTTCGCATAAATTATCGTACATGTACTACGAAGGTACGGAGATAATGAGGCAACGTAGATAATTTATTTATAAAGCGAGAGTATCATAATGAAACTGTAATATGTACTAGGCACCGGTTAAATATTGCAATATTTGAAACAAATTTAAACGATAAAAAAGTATTATATTTGTATCTTCTATTTATAGATGGACAATTGTTTTATAGTACAAAAACTATATACAATTAAAAACTAAAATATAAAAAGGAAATATGTACAGTATTAAAAAAAACAAAATTTTAAAATTATATGTACAAATTAGGCGTCGTAAAATTAAATAATTAATAATTATTAATTTTATTTATTATTATTTATTTTTAATTTTAATTATTATTAATTATTATCGTGTTAATTTAAATTGTTGCAAAATAGACCAGGGTCGGATAGTTTTTAAAACCAAAAAAAATATAGAAGGACTAGCTGACCCGGCAAACGTTGTTTTGCCATACAAATGACAGGGGTAGACAAATAATTTGCAATAAAATAATATTGCGACTATAAATTGAAATGTAGGCTATCCTATCTTTCGAGTAAAGTTGGGTCGAATTGCACACGGTGTGCAAATCAAATTTGAAATCGGTTCAGTAGTTTAGGAGGCCATCGCGGACAAACATCGTGACACGTAATTTTTATATATAAAGATCTTCCTGTTTCATAGAAACATTACATCGTTAAATATTGTTATGCGTTGTGGTGTTCTACGGGGGAGGCTTATGTCCAGCAGTGAACGGGGAGAAGCTAATCGATGGATGGATCGATGTTCTGCAGTTTCACTTGCTTACTTATTAGAAATCCTCTGACTCTGTGACTTAGGGGTATATAAAACAGATGTTGATCTATTCACAGACATATGCGATATGGCCAAAAAATGTCATAAACATCAGTCAAGCCGTTTCACATAAACGTGGATATTACGATAGTTTGTCCGTCCGTCTGTCACTACCAGTCTGTTCTCACTAGTTGATAGTTTTCCAGGTATGGATATCTGTTAATATGTAAGGGGGCTACACGGCAAACGTTTGTAGTAATTTGATGACCCTTAGACTTCATGATTGTAACGGTTTAAAGAATATATTACGATAATGTGGTACGGTAACCTTGCGTGTATGAGTCAAACTCGTACTCCACCAGTTTCTTATAAATATATGACTTACTACTTACTGACAAAACAACGTTTGCCGGGTCAGCTATTCTTATGTATAATAAGAATCTTGCGAAGAGCATTTTGTTATATTTACGTTGCATTGTTGATATCCTTTGTAGGATAAGCACAGATTAAAAACGCGTCTAAAGGGTGTATGAAGGCGTAAACATGTCTTTTAAAATCAACAGAACTTATAAAATAAACTTCCACTTTAAAAATACGCAAAAAGGATCAAAGAAATCACAAATAAAACGATTTATCATAAATCCCATTGTAATATAATACTTTGATGTTAAAGAAATAACACAAATCATCCTTTGGTTTGTGATAGCTATGTACTTGTAGAACGAATCTTTAGTTCTTAATATGAGAATAATATATTCAAAAATTTTGACAGGCAGATGGAGATATATGCACAGAGACACCAAAGTGATCCAATAAGGGTTTCTTTTTTGTACGAACCATACAAGGTTACTTCTATTACCTTACGCTATACACTATACACCCATGCCTAATATGTTTATCACGATCTCTCGCCGGTTTACAAGTAGAGATTTCTTTTAGGAATATGTAGACCTCTGCACTTATGGTCTAATTCATAATGACTTATCGGAGGTTTAAAAGTTCGCTAAAATCGGTTCGCGAAAATTGTCAAAACTTGTTATTCCTAACAGTCAAAAAAAAAAGGAAATTATCTCAAGCTGCCGACATATTTATTTTTATTTGCATACGAGATTGATATACAAGAGAAATTTCGAGTTTTAATAAAATCAATCCCTTAGGGAAGGTCATATAGGGGTAGAAGTTTGTAATAATAAAGAGATCCCCTACAATTCAAAACACGTGACTCTTTCTTTTACTTTAAAACCAAACATATTGAAATTTGGTATTTCTAACATTTGCGCAACTCATTTATTAACATAAAACCTCTTTTGACGGATATAGGCATGTTAAAATAAAAAAAAAATATACGCGTTAAAATTTAAAATAAATTTAAAACAAATATACGCGTCTAAATCCGTAAAAAGCGTTTTGTTTAAAAATTTGGTGTTTCAAAAACTACGGAAATTGTCATTCAAAAATCCGCATTTCTTGAAACAGTGTACTGCAGGCAAAGTCGAGATTTTAATCTTGTAGTAAACAAAACACTTGCTTATACTGAGTCAAATAATAAAAAATAATAAAATTGCAGAAACATACATAATATATCTCTTATAATCAAATGTTAGATAGCTTGTAAATAAGAGACGTTTACGATTTTAGAATAATGGAAATATAAATTTTATGACATTTTCTTTAGCATTTTTATTAACTCCCACAATTTTTTATTAGATTGTATTAATAAATAAACATATTGATTTTCGATAGTGTGATTTGCTATAAAAATGTTTTAATGGTGTAACCCTAGTTGTACCTACCTAATAACGATGTATCCAAAAGCTTGCATTCCTGGACTTCGTTAAGAGGAAATCCACATTATATTGAACATACTAGCTGTTGCACGCGACTCCGTACGCATGGAATTTAAAACTTTTCCCCGTTTTTGCAAATTTTTTTACTAACGCTTCGGTCCTACTGGTCGCAGCGTGATGATATGTAGCCGAAAGCCTTTCTCGATACATGTACTATCTAATACTGAAAGAATTTTTCAAATCGGATATGTGATTCCTGAGATAAGCGCATTCAAACAAACAAAAAAATAACAAACTCTTCAGCTTTATAATATTAATAAATATAATAAATAATAAATATTTATGGACATTTCACACAACGTCCTCTGGTCCCAAGCTAAGCTTATTACGCTTGTGTTATGGGTACCAGACAAACACCTACATACTACATATTAGTATTGAAGTATAGATTAATGTTTTAGGAGCAAAAAATTTACTACAGAATCATGAAAAATCCTAAGCGGTAGACCAAAGCGCTTATCTTTAGGTGTTCACTTGAAACCTGATAAATTCAATGCAAATTGAAAGCCTGCGAGGGCGTGAAATATGATGTGATGATGTTTGCCCAAGAATAGTGGGCGAGTAAATAGGTACTTTCAAATTATTCACATAGGATACAATATACTTTTTTCGTGAGTTATCTATAATGAGCACAAAAAAGACATCATAAATATTCCTTTAATTCATTAGAAAAAAAATCTACCTGAACACATAGGCAAACTGTATGCACAAGTACAAAGTACCATCATATTATCTCCCAAACAGTTGTTGTAGAGGAGAGTCGTTACTTAATCAACACATATAGTTACCATATACCATACCATAATGATAAGGTATGCATACAATAAAATAAAGCATTTTTCATTACACAACATTTATCGAATGTCAACAAGCATTTATCTGGATAATTAATCCGCATTCGTAACAGCCGCATACAGAATAACTTTTCGATCGTGTTAATTTAACAACTGCAGTTATTTAAATCAGGTTTTCATTCAAGCAATTTCATTTTTTTTTATTCCAATGATTGCTGAAACGGACGATAGAACTAGTCGTTGCCAACAACTTCGTACGCGTGGAATTTAAAACCCAACAGTAACAAATCCTACAAAAATACCATCAATTTTAACAACTCTATCATTTTAAAAACGCCGCATCAATATCTGTTGCGTAGTTTTTATGATATAAACTCACATAGGGACAAACACACAAAAATAACGACTTTGTAATAATAAGTAAGGATTGACACCCCTAGAGAACGGTTATCCTGGCTAAAGCTTATTTGGGAGGTTAATCGTTTAAAGGGAGCGCAATAGCTCTCTCGCCTCTGCAGATACTTGGATAGATAGGCCACTTAGCGAAATATTTCTGACGAATTTGGTTAATGCACTCACTTCGTTGTGCTTCAATTGTTATATTTTGAAAGCCATTAACTTGCAAAAGTTATAAAACGTTTTATGCCAAAGTTAGTTCAAATTTGTGAGATTTAAATAACTACGTCTAACTATTCGAATATTTAACGGCTTTGTGTACTTCGTAAAATTGTAAGCAGGTTAAACTTACGTGAGCTGTCTTTTCTTTAAAAAGATAAAAGTCAGATAGCATATTGAAAATCTAAACAAAAAAAAAATACAGACATATTATAGAGTGCAAAATACCAGACAGTTTGCCAGACATTTTTTGTATTATCAAATGTCAGTTTTATTCAGTACCACTGGAGATTTGAAAATAACATTTTAACACTGAAAATATCATTGCGACATTGCTTAAAATTTTGCTTACCCTTTTTTTGGGGGGGGAATTCAAATTGCACCCTTTAACTAAGAGCAATAGGAGCAATATAACAAGACTCCGCATTGTGGCGTTCTATGGGGAAGGCTTATGGAATGGAACTAAGACTAAGGTAAAGGGCATTACCATATTCAGATTTTTAAAGACCTATAACGTCCGTTTCTTTCACGCGTTTGTTTGGTGTAAGTATATCTGATCAGTCCGAAATCGACAGCAGGCAATACACTGGATAGGAAATTGCCTTGCCTCGAAAGGAAGCCGGACGAACTCCGACGAGGCTGGGAACAGTCAGCTGGAGCGGTGGGTTGTATTATAAGAGAGACTGGGATGGATTCCACCAAGACTGCTTTTTAGGGAAATCAATTACCACAAACAACTTTTGAAATTATCTCTGTAGTCTAGGTTGCGAAATTAACTAACCACCTGCCGTTTCCTTTTCACTATAAGGTTCATACAAGGTTGGCAACGAGCGAGTGATGCCTCTGTTGTTCCAAACGCCAGTAGGCTACCGTAATTACTTACCATCAGGTGGGCCGTATGTTGGTTAGCAACCCTAGCAGCTAATATAAAAAAATTCACCCTCCCCCTTAATACTATTGACAAATAAATTGAGGGATCGATTAAAATCTGGCAACATCGTGATAGCTGATCAAAAGATTCATTATTCATACTGATAACATCAAATATTACGTCACCAAACATTACATCGGTGTTTATGCAAATCGGTACATGTTCGGTTAGTTTACCGGTCTCGCTGTCAATTAGCGATAGCTATTTACAAGGCGCGAGTTAACTCTCAGATAGAGAATCTACGTGTAGTAAATTTGCTTAAACTAGTGATATATTGAAATTTATGGTTATTTATATGCATTCAGCATATAAAATAGATAAAATATGTGAGCAATGATTAGTGTAATGGAATATACAAGTACCGATACCTACTATTAGTTTAGGTTTATCGAGCTTATGCGCTCCTGTCATAGTACTAACAATAGCAGGTCGGAGAGGCCGTGAGCTCACAAACAATATATGAGCTCCTTCCCACAATGGAAATGTTAGACCTGAACAGGGGCTTCCTTAGAGCAGCCAGTTTCTCTGCGAGGAGCTCGGCAAATGCGGTTAGCATTATCATATCGGAATCTTATTTTCGAAAGGAGAGTTAGAAACGGAACCCGCAATGTTTTAAGATTCACACTTAGCTAGCTTTTATTTCACATGGAAAATTTTAGTTATTTGCCTGGTTCTCAATTTCTTTCTAATTGGTTTTAGTAGCCATGTGGTGGATTTCTGCAACAAAGTGTTAGAGTGCACTATAAATATTATGGGGTGGATAGTTAATACTATTTTACTCTAAAAGAAAAGTCTAGGTTCTTTCTTCATACCAGTTCGCAACAACTGTCCATTACATGCAGCTAAAACAAGCTTTTAGGATTTCCATTCTTTTTTTGTTTTTGAAATATGTATAATTGTATACTCCTGATTAGAATCGAATTTTTATTACACATACGTGAATATTAGTTGCATATCAGACACCACTGTACACTTACTAAGAAGCGGTAATCTGCAAGTCTCATAAAAAAATTTTCACTAACTGAAAGCTACAATCTCCGACAGTGCTTCGGATGACAGTGAAGCGATTCGGAAGCGTACGGATTCGCGGGCTCCTACTAGTAATATGAAAGCATTGGACCAAAGAAGCAATTGTCCATGTCACACGCATATTTTCATACAAATAAATAATGGTTTTATACATTATTTATACACAAATTAGGAATAAAAACATTAACGACAAAATTTTTGTTTACAAATTACACATGGAATGTTCTCTACGCGTTAATTAAAAGTCAAAATGTAACCCTTACAATTAAAATTGTTCACAACTGTACAGGATGATTACAAAAGTTAAGTAAACAACGGTGTGTTGGGGTGTGTCCCTAACACCCCTTACATACTCGTAAAAGAAAAAGTCAAATGCACAACGAAATTAAATTATGAATAAGAAAAAAATGTTCGTTATTTTTTCGAGTAATTTTATGTTAACGCTGTAATTGAAACTTAGATGCAGCAAAAGGTGAAGTGATGCAAGAATCAAATCAAATAGTTTATAAAACTTCACATAGATTACATAAGAAAATATGGCGACGATTGTACTAGTTTATACTTTATACCGTGACACAGCCGCCGCCATCCTCGAAAATTGAATTAGATAAAACAACAAATACATATATTTAAAGAACTTTGTACTACTATAATATCTCGATACTACTTACAAAGAGCTAGAGAATTAAACAATAATTATAACACGATACAATTAAAATAAGACAAAAAGATAAAAGGAAAACCTAGAATATCGGAAGTCAATCAGCACAGTTCGTTGACTATGGGTTTGTCAATGAACTGTGCTAATTGACTTTGATAAAGAATGTGTGATTTGATGATAAATATGTAACTTATTAGTGAAAGATTTTGTTGAAGTTATTTGTCTAATGACGAATTAGCAATAAGGCAATGCTAACATTTATACTTGCCACACTCGCATCCATCGATCCATAGGCCCTTTTTTACATCTGAAATTGTGAACATAAGCTTCGTTCATAACGAGGAAAACAATCTAATCGTAACTGTAGCTAGTTGATTAAATATGGCCGTAAATTCACAAAACAAATAAAACATATCAAGACGCCATTTAATAAATCAAAATGTAGTGGAAAAAGTGATCACCGCAAGCGGGACCGGACTGAGACGACCTCGGAATACCATTCCGTAGCTCTGCCAACTGAGCGTATTGCGGTCGTGCTAACAGTAACCAATAAGACCACCAGAATTGTCACTCGATTGAGTCTACATCGCATTTTGATGTACAACGCGTATCGAGAATGTTTTTGCAACAATCTCGAGCAGCCACCTAGTATTCTTTATTTCAAGTCCCGCTTGCGGTGATCACTTTTTCCACTGCAATTTGATTTATGAAGAAAAAGCATAGCAAGTCAATTGCAAAAATTAATAAATTACTTAAGACTCAATTTGCTACTAACTTTATTGTTTACGACAGAGAGTGTAAGTTTAAATTTTATACATAAAAGTAAAATAGTTTACGATTACGACTCTAGTCTAGACTGCTTGTCAAAAAGTTTACATATTAATTAAATGACCCATACGAGTATTGGTCATTTAGATAACAAACTTTATTGTATGTACTAACTCGTAAGTAAAATCTTTTGTTGCTGAGTTCGGAGTAAGAATTTTCTTTCGTGATAGGATCAGGTCATAATAAAAATAAAAAATTCAAAAACTTTTGCATGACATTACTAGCTGTGCCAAGGATTAATCTGTTCGTTTTTAGGGTTCCGTACCCAAAGGGTAAAAACGGGACCCTATTACTGAGACTTCGCTGTCCGTCCGTCCGTCCGGACGTCCGTCCGTCTGTCACCAGGCTGTATCTCAAGAACGGTGATAGCTAGAGAGTTGAAATTTTCACAGATGATGTATTTCTATTGCCGCTATAACAACAAATACTACAAATAAAATAAAATAAATATTTAAGGGGGGCTCCCATACAACAAACATGATTTTTTTACCGTTTCTTGCTCGATACTAATAACGTTGCCTTATGTTGCATAGATAATGGTACGGAACCCTTCGTGCGCGAGTCCGACTCGCACTTGACCAATTTTTTTGGTCATCCCACGGGAAAATTGCATTCTTTCGGGATAAAAAGTAGGCTATAACGTATTCTGATGTTTATGCTACATTATTGTAAAGTAGAGTAAAATACATTCAGTAGTTTGTAGAAGAGTGTGAAAGAGTAACAAACATCCTCACATACTATCAAGTTTATAATATTGACATTATGAAACAACCACAAAGTATTACCTGCTATATAAAAAAAAAGCTTTTCTAACCTACTCCTAGGTATCCTTAAATTGATACAGATACTTTACTAAAGAAACAAGAACGATGCATATTATATTTCTAAACGTATTAAACAACCATAGTTAACATTAATAATAATCTACTGAGTTCAAAAACTAAAAAACACGCTTGAAAATCCTGAATATTTTTTTTTTATTATTGCATTTTCATCGGTTCTTTATATTTGTGCAAAATTTCAGATCGATCCGACTACTGTATGTGGATGAAAATCACTTTAATACATTGATAGATACGTTCCGAACTAATATAAGCGTGTTAAAATAATCAACAAACAGCTTTAACTTCTAGATATAAACCCAATAAAACTAATATACCCTCGGACAAAATAATTAATCAGACAATTTCCACTAACAAAATAATCAACACATCATTCAATATAATTCCATTATCAATTTAATTATTGCCACTTTTGTTTTGTATCGTATAGCCAATCGGAAGCGTTTCATTAACGCCATAATTTATTTGACAACTTCAGGGGAGAGAGGATGGCTATTCCCATTAAGTATTGAGGGTGAAAATGGCTGCCCTAAGTAACCACTTCGTTTTCTTATATTTATAAATAAGGTGGCTCCCAAAATTGTGCATTTTGCTAACAGGAAAACTGGCTTTGTTATCTATTTTGTTTTTATTGAGTGCATTTAATGTGTTTGTTTCCATCTTGGAGGCAGTTTTCCTTTTATTTCCTAGTAGAAATCTGCCCCAGCTTCGCATTGCAATAAATTGCAGGTAAACCATAGAATATATATATAGCCCCTTTAGGTCTTTGGTAGTTGTTTTTATTTTGAAATAAAGTATGTGTGAAAATTTCAACTGTCTATCAGCGTTCATGAGAAACAGCCTGGTGACAAACGGACAGCAAAATTTTAGTAGTAGTCACAGTCCTTTCGGTACGGAACTCTAAAAATATGAATTACGACAAAACATAGCACCCCAAGTTTTGAACTTATAATAGTTTAATTAAAATCCCCCGAGACATGAATTATTGCTGTAAATCTCCCTTGACATTAAAATAATATAAGTGCACCGTTGCTTTTGCAAAATACATATTTTGGGGTGAGCCAAAAGCCGAAACATTTTAATAAAATATGGGTTAAAAAAAAAGAATAATTTGTTAGATATTTGCAGTTTGTGGTATTTGTAATTTTTTTTTTTTTTTCATCTCTAACATAGCGTAGAAACAATTAAAATCGGTTTAACTTTCGCGAAGAAAAAAGGGAAGTACGATACCCATATTTTTGTATGGAGCATAGTTTGGTATCGTGCCCTCTTAAAACGCCACAAAGCGCGGTCTAGCGCAAACTGCAACCAGCAGCCCCTATTTGACTATATCGTCAGTTCACTTTGTTGAGGGCCGCCCCACGCTGCGTCGTAGGAGGACCTTCCGTACTCAATGGTCAGTAGTTCGTCGAGCGATGTGGCCGGCCCACTGCCACATAGCGTGCTAACTCTTTGGGCATGACACTGGCATTTCTACGGATCTCCGCCTTCCGGATCTGATCACGCACGGAAACGCCGAATAATAATAGAAAGAAAGAAAAGTTCTATTTTTCCAACAGCGTTTACAATATATAAACACACTAAACAAATAAATAAGTAAAACAAAATTAGTAAGTAGAAAAAGCTTATATATAATAGATTGCTGGAAAAAATGGACCGCTGCTCAGCTATTGTTGTGAGATGGAAACGTGACCATCACACAACGCTGATTTTCAGGAGCGTGCATACACTACATTACCTCAAACCTGAGACTTTGAACAGCAGTAATATCATACATTTCACCAGTTTAGATTAGCAGGAAATTAATGTATAACCTCGGTCCAAATTAAGGACATACGGTTAATCAATTTTGATCATATCAGTTATATCCTCAAACCCAGTTATGATAATCATTGGAGCAATATCTACGTAAGATTACATTAGTTTCTGTATATTCAAGTTTCAAATAGGTATTTAATTGATATCAAGAACAATTTGTTCTAATATTATACAGTTGAAGAGTTTGTGCGTTCGAATTCGCTGTAGTCCGATTCGAAAAATTCTTTCAGTGTTAGATAGTAAATTTTTTGAAAAGGGTTTTGGCTATATAACATTACGCTGCGACCAATAGGAGCGAAGCATCAATGAAAAATGTTGCAAAAACAGGGAAAATTTTATAAATTCTATGAGTGTAAATAAAGCCAAGAAAGTGTGTTTAAATAATGCTACCCTCATGAGAAAAAGTCATGATAGTATAATGATGGCACAGCGACATTTGCTAACATAAAACCAAGTTATTATTTACCAAAATACATAAACATTGTTTTGTTACTATTAGGTCGTTTGTAAACCCCGGGAATTGAATGTCAACATCGCATCTTAATGGCATTGTCCCTGTGAGATCAATGTATGTAATATGGATATTGCTTACGACAAAACAGATAGAGTTCTTCAGAGCATTCATACAACAGGACCTGGCATTTTGGCTAACCGCGCTGAAAAGAGAGCAATGCGTTCATAGTGTATGCAAAGATATATGCTCTTCAGGGGTAGTCCAAAGCCCTAATAAAGTCCATAATCTAGGCGATCAAACGTATACCGAAAATATGCATTAACTAGCAAATATGTATATAAGAAGTCGGAGTGATATATTGTTAAAACAAATGAAAATGCTAAAGACGCCACAGTCTTCCTCCAACGTTGGTGCGTTTAGTCTTATAAAAATCTCGTAATGCTTTGTCTATTAGAGGCTATCTGTAGTATGGTCTAACTATTTAGGCTTTTTCTTCCCAATAGCGTCCTTGTTTATAGCTTTAGAAACTTTACTTTCACAACCTCTCTAAACAAGTATTTTATGAAAAGATAAGAGCTGTTATATTAGAGTAGCGACCAATGAAAAATACATAATAGTTTTTGTGTGCGTTATCTCGGCACACCACCAACCTGGTAATAGATTTGACAAAGAAATGTGTTATACGAAAATGGGGAACCTAAAATGCCAGCTCCTGTTGTATAAACGCTCTAAGAAAGAGTTATATAATGGCCTTGAAGGAAATGATATTGCGATACAAATAGTTCAATGGTGATCGTTAGACGTTATCATTAACCCCATATAGTAGATAGGAAGCACAAGTGAACCAAAATATAAATTTAGGTGATGCAGAAAAAATTACGTCATAATGCCGGGACCACGCCAGAATTCTGGAATCAGATGAATCAGGGTTTTGTACCATAGGTAACTCGATTTTGTACTGGATAAAACTCCCGCGGTCCAGACGTGATGATGTAAATTAAATTTTATTAATAAAATAAATTGGTTTTTTTTTTCAATATCTACTGCCTTTTAGGTTTAACAGTTGTAGGTGGAAAGTTTACAAAACATCCAGGGTAAAATGTATTTTCTTAAATGTTCATAAATTAGCAAACAAATATTAAAATGTAGTGTAATGTATGATTAACAGACAGAAAAATTTATATAGAGAATGTCACAAAAGCACAAAAAAGTGTCTTGATGTTAAATCTAGTCGGATCACATATTACTTAATATTATATCAAACCCATTCTCTAAACTGGCTTTAGTTTATTACTATTTATATATTCTTTAAATACGATTAAAATGACATAAATTCAACATTTTTACTAGTCACGTTAGGAACAACCCACATTAAAAATATTCATAATATCTTTCTCGGATACACGTCGTAAATAATATAAAGAACCGGCTAAGTACGAGAAGACTTGCGCACCAAAGGTTCCGTTAAATTACAAGCTTAGGCCATAGGATTATTATGTGAAATACACGTTGTGTTACACACAACAAACGTTTACAGTATGATTTGACGATAAAGCTTATCGACAAACGTTTGTTGTATGGGAGCCCCTTTAAATATTAATTGTATTCTGGTTTTTAGTTGATATGCAGTTATTCTCCGTGTGGTGACGGATTAAGAATGCAAGTATCACCATCCGATCTCCTCCCAAGGGGGCTGTAAAAGTCAGCTAAGGGATATTGGACACAGATTACACCCTCTATTCGGAAATCTCGAGAATAAACCATGTGCCAATACGCCTGGTCAGCGCGGCACAGTAGACCATAATCCCTCCCAAAGTGGAGGAGCCCCGTGCCCAACAGTGCGACGTAAATGGGCTGGAGAGGGAGAGAGATATGCTGTTATTATAAGATAATTTTTGTTACCAAACATCTCTATGTTTCGCTCTAGAGATACAGCCTCGTAATAAGACAGACGTATGAATGGACAGACGGACGGATGGGTGTATGTAAGGGCAATCTCAGTATTAAAGGTCCCATTTTACATTTTGGAACGGAACTCTATTACTTGTCCTACAAAAAATAATACGACCCGAATCACTCCAGACATAATTATACACCAAAAGAACACTTTAAAAACACTTCACAAAACTTGGACGAAGTTAATCAGAAATTTTTTATTTCCTTACCTGATCTAGTACACTTCAATGTCTCATTAAACTTTCCCGGGAAACCTGGAGTCCCTAATCTTGGCGACCTCATTAAAAACTCTACCTAACCTTGTATTTTGCTACGGGTGCTCATTTTACCTGTGAAAAAAGAAAATGTAATTAAAATATCGAATTATCTTGTTTTATACGCAAGAACAAGATTGGTATTCATAAAAAAGTTAAAAGCGATATAACCTATCAGTCACAGAAGGTGTTCTGCATATATGGCCCGAATGGTGACAAATGAAGAATTATCACAACAACATTACTTCCGTAATGTGCTATAAAAGCCCGTACTTTGTGAAATGCAAAAACCTCGATAATGACCTAAATATTAATGATGATGATTCCAACACGCCTGAATGATCTGTGTTGCAAAGTAGGCCAAATACGGAAGGTATTACTAAAGGAAGAAGGCCAATGCCTATTAGTAGGCTATTTGTAATAAAGAGATTTGATATGAACGTCTGGTTAATTTCAAATCTCTACTATAGGTACTAATATTTATTCCGAAATGACAATCAAAAACTATCTAATGCTTTAGTCACAACAGAGACGTAAAATATCTCCAAGAAAACGAAAGCAAAATCAAACGGAAACAACGCTAATAAGTTTCCAATACAAAACATTGACATGTCTATTAGATAATTATTAGATTACTATTATAAATATATATCATAACATCAGTAAAAATAAGTGTTACAGAAAGCTTGCGTGTCAATTGTAATTTAACGACCTTCCTGTCAAAGCTCGGGGCCTAAGTAAGTGTGATTGGTTTGTTTTGACTACAGCACCATCTTGCGTGATCTACGGGCTTTTACAAACATTGGCGTGCCGAATGACGTATGTCGACTTGTAAGGTTATAAATCTCCGACTAAGGAATGAGTTAATTAAATTGAAAAGCTTATATTTATAGACGATTAAGAGAATTTATTTTAGTTGTGTACAGTTTAGAGTTGCGATATTAAGTCAAGTAAATTGATTTCATTTGAGCGTTAATTCTTGTGGAAAAGAAAGTCAAACGTCTAATTGTATTTTTTTGTACAGAAGACTTTAGCTTGTCCACCTTTCTGTATTGGCTACTAGATGAATCCAAGCATGGTCCTATGTAAATAAATAATAAATACAAAAATGAGATGCGAATTCATTTAGTTATAACTGCATCAAACCTTTTTTTTTATTTTTTCTAAGATTGATTAGATCTAACACTTAATAAGAATATAAAATGTCAGGCTCCATACCATAACCAGAAAAAACGTAGCCAAACAATCTAGTCAATTTATAACTTAATTTATACAACACTATAACTTATGAAACTTGAATGTTGAAGGCTGTGTTAGGCAGTGATTGACACTTGATTAGAGTTATGTGATTGCTGTTTAAAATTTACAATGTTGTTTAAATTAAATAGTCTATATATAGAAGCAATATTGGTAAAGAAATATTCAACACAAGTTATTGAACTATCGAGTGATGACTACTTTGAATTTTGAAACTAAATAAGTTAGTCAAATTTGGGTATTACCGGTAACTAGTTTTGTATTATTTTGCACTTCGTTTAATTTAAAGATTTGCTCTTGTTTCACTATATTACCTCTACTTATTACAAGAACACTCCTTACTTTGTCCTCAATTTAAAACGGCAACCCACCATCTGGTATTTCCGTGGCGATAGTGATGATTTTGATGCCAAAGCTATGTTAAAATCTGTGGTTACAGTAAAGTTTCACTAGAATATATTCTGATGGTTTTGTTTTGTAAAACAGGATCTGGAAGGATTGTCAAGTTAAATCATTTCGTAAAACAATCTTATCAACATGTTATTTACTCAGACACTTAACTAATTTCTCACAAGTAAATTTAGCTTTGTTTAATTAGAATTGGTATACGGTCTACTGTTCTAATGTAAATTGTGTAGTACTATAGAATATTTAATTAATTTCGGTATTAAGAAGCTCCTTAGTATAAAACAGCTTAGATCTTTCCTTACCTAACACAGCACGTAGTAGAGAAACATTTTGTGATAACATATTTTTCTTTTTATACCTCACTGCACCGAAAAACGATAACGTTGACGAAGGAAGAAAAAGTTTAAACCCATTGCAATAGGACACTAGCTTTTGCCCAAAACTTTGTATGCGAGAAAAAAAGAAACCAATTTTTTCTACATTATATAAAAAGGCCATCCTCTACAACCAATTTATCTATTAAAAAAATTGGTCAAGTGCGAGTCGGACTCGCGCACGAAGGGTTCCGTACCATTATCTATGCAACATAAGGCAACGTTATTAGTATCGAGCAAGAAACGGTAAAAAAATCATGTTTGTTGTATGGGAGCCCCCCTTAAATATTTATTTTATTTTATTTTTAGTATTTGTTGTTATAGCGGCAATAGAAATACATCATCTGTAAAAATTTCAACTGTCTAGCTATCACCGTTCTTGAGATACAGCCTGGTGACAGACGGACGGACAGCGAAGTCTCAGTAATAGGGTCCCGTTTTTACCCTTCGGGTAGGGAACCCTAAAAACTACACCAAAATTCGTTGCGTAGTTTTTAAAGATATAAGCTCGCATGGAGACATACATACAAAAATAACGACTTTGTTTTATAATAAGTAAAGAAGCTGACCTAATATGATATCAGAACAATAGCGGGTCAGTGAAGCATAGCTCTGACCATTACAAATGGATACATAAATCATGGCGTTAATGACTTTTGTGTAATGGTCTGTTTTTACACTGGAGAATTTGAATATTGAATATTATTCAATAGTACTAATTCTACCAACTTTTACGAGTAAACTTAACTAACTAGCGACTTCGTATGAGTAGAATTTAGAAAATTATCCCCGTTTTTATAACATTTTTCACTACTGCTTTACTTCTACTGGTCGTAGCGTGATGTTATATAGCCTAAAGCCTTCCTCAATAAATGCTCTATCTAACACTGAAAGAATTTTTCAAATCGGCAAAGTGGTTCCCGAGATTAGCGCGTTTAAACAAACAAACTTTTCAGCTTTATAATATTAAGTATATATAGATTAGTATAGACTGTGGTATAGATATATATTTAATTCTTGATTCAAGTAAAACAGACTCAAATTATAGTATTATTCTTAGATAAAAAAAAAATTATTGTTAAAATTTAAGGCTAATATAATATTATAAAGACGGGCTTTATTATAAGATGGGCTTCGCGGTCTAGTGGTTCTTTTATTTATGCAAGAATCTAAATACCATAAACTATAATCAGATTAATAATCCTTATTTACTGATGCTTACATCTGTCCATTGTTTATGGTAATTATAACAAAATAGCGATTGTCAACCAAATATATCTTAACATTTAGGATATAATATGTTGTCGATTCAAAATCCTTATTTTAATACTCTGTTTAATTTCAGGAAGGCGTTTACCCTTGGTATCAACAGGATGAAATAAATTGCGGAGCGAAGAGGGGATTACGCATGCGCAGTAACGGGGGGTGTTAGGTTATATTTCCGTTACGGAATTTCTGGATTCGGTCTCCACGCTCAAGGCCCGCGATAGAAGCTATGCAATAGCTTAAAAGTTCGCAAAGAAAACACTAGATATGTCCAAAACCATACACACCAATAATTACCCACAAAATAACGATATAATATAACAGTAAAGATTTAATAAGGCTATATATTATAGCAATAAAATCAAAACAACATACATTTTGGCAATTTAAAACAACAGCGGTCGTAATTGTTCCAACCCGTTTACCGCTTGAGGGTAGATTAAACCATTTGGCACGGTTACACAGAACATTTGTACTATAACATTGTATGGTTATTGAAATTATATGATATCACTTGAAAGAAATATTTTAATATCACTTGAAAGAAATATTGAAAGAAATATTTTATAATATTTATTCTTTTATGGAACTCTCTTCCTCGTGAGATCAGGTTAGCATCGAGCCGAAATATTTTCAAACGCAGAGTTCGTCAATTTTACACTAATATTTCACTGCAATCGTCATAGTGTCTCTTACTGAACATTTATACGAAATATAAGTTTATGTATTATTAGTATGTATGTTTATGTATGTGTTTGTGTATGTATGTGTAAGTATATATGGTCACATGTTTATATGTTCGTAAGTATATAAATATAATTATTATGTTTATATCCTGGTATTTAATTTTATGTAGCTATATCCATTGAATATATCATTTGTTATATGTCTATTAATTTTTAGGTGAAAATATTTTAATTTGGTTAGTGATTGGTAATGCGCCTACCTGTTCCGTTTTCCACACTGCCCAATGGTTGACTGGTAGAGAATGCTTTTAGCATTAAGTCCGCCATTGTACGATGTATTTTGTGCAAAAAGTTTAAAAATAAAAATAAATAAAATAAATATTTAAAAATAAGTTGCTTAGTTCAAACACTTCAAAAGGCTTGAAAAACCTGAATATTTTTTTTTAATTATTGCATTATCATTGATCCTTAATACGAGTGTGTGCAAAATTTCAAATTAATCCGACTACTGCAAGTGGGTGCAAATTACTTTTAAAGATTTCGTTACATAGATTGCCTATTACATTAATAGATACGCATCGGACTAACAAAAGCTAGTTTAAAATTTAAGATAAGCCCTGTTATCGAACCATAGGCTCGGTAAAACGGCAAGCGTGAATATAAGCCGCTTAAGAAGGGACTAAGGGTATGAATATGCTGCCAAGAAGAATGAAAGCCGTATTCACAAACGATACTGTGAGGTCTCATAGTAGGCATGGACGCACAGGGGTAGTAAAATCATTTCACAAACAATACTTAAGTGGTGAAGCGCACTATGCGTTTGTTAAACTGAACGCATAGCTAAGTTTTGTCTATGAATACAAAGGCTCGATGAACGGAACGCACTGAGAAGTGTGCCCTTTGCACTGTGCATAAACACTTAAGTACTTACTTAAATAAATATTGTTTGTGAATACGGGTGTGAGTCCTCTCGTTCTTGTCAATGTCATAATGTAGTTGGTTTCTGCAGTATTTAATGAATTTATCTGCCTATAAAACACTATCAAGTCTTTTGATAGATTTCAAGACGGACGGACGGACAATTTTTTTTTTATAATAAATAAATATAAATAAATATTCATGGACATTTCACACAACATCCTCTGGTCCCAAGCTAAGCTTATATGCTTGTGTTATGGGTACCAGAATACGCATATAATACATAAATTACTTTTCTTTTGTAAATACATACTTAAAATACATAGTAAACACCCAGACGCAGTACAAACATTTGTGTGACAATTAAAAACATCACACAAATGATTGTCCTGACCGGGAATCGAACCCGAGACCTCGTGATCGGCAGTCCTTTATATGAAACACTACACCACGAGGCCCGTCACACACGTCAATTACTGGATTTAATTGTGCATTGTGCAATATCTCGATACTAAGAAGTAAAATCGTCAATTAATAAATGATTAATTTGATAACTGCTGGTATAAATGTAATAAAACGCAAACAAAAAGCAATATTAAGTTAAAAAGAATTATGTATTTGTGAAGAATCCATATATTTTCTAAGTAAAAAGTTGTATCAAGTGTTTATGATCTCCCTGTCGTAAAAATCGACATTTACGACGTATAGTTTCACCGTTTTATTGGTAAAGAGAGATCTGAGACCGTGAGATTTGAAAGGATTTATCTTTAGACTATCTGTTACTCGGACTTTGTTCGCATGGAATTTAGAAAAAATTTCATGCTTTTGCAACATTTTTCACTAATGCTTCGCTCTAATGGTCGCAGCCTATAGCTTTCCTCGATAAATGTACTATCTAACATTGAAAGAACTTTTCAAATCAGAGCCTTGGTTCATGAGATTAGCACGTTCAAACAAACAAACAAATTTTTCAGCTTTATATTATTAGTATAGATATTTGTAAAGGTCACAAAAATATTTTAATTTCAATAAAGGTAAACCAAAGTTAACCATAGTTATTTCTTCAGTATTATTTGGGAGTCACGCTTAGTCTGGGATCAGAGTAAGAGATTTTAATGCTAGACACGACGGGCCTGATGGTCTAATGGTTCATGTAACGGATTGCCGTCCACGAGGTCGTGGCTTTGATTCCCGCATGGAACAATCATTTGTGTGATATTATATATCACACAAATGGCTGTACTGCGTCTGGGTGTTTCTATCTATAATAAGTATGTCGTAGGAGACTTGATTAAAATAGTTTACTTAACGATTTTTAGTTTTGACAAAGGATCATTCCAAACCAGTTACACGTGTCGTAAGCCACGGATCGATCTCATCGTAGTTAATAGAATGTTGTAGCCAACGTAGTTAGTTTGTTCAGTATAAGACAAAGCCTTTAGATGGATGACTGCTCTGGCTGTAAATACAGGCGATGTCTATGTTATTTTTCCGATAAGTATATGCGTTTTTTGTACCCATAACACAAAAACAGAAATATAGCTTACTTTGGGACCCGAAGATATGGGTTAAAAAAAAAATCGAGCAAAAGTTTGTAAAACATTTTACTAAAGGTATGAGACTTTGTTCAAACGCAAATCCGGAATAACATTTAGAATATTCAGATACATTAAGAGCATATCGAATATGCGTAGATAAGGATACACAACAAATAATCATATAAACTCGAGTGACAACACGTTAACGCGTATTTGTCGAGTGTAATCGATTACGAGCTCACGTCAGCGGAACAACTTATCGGTATATTTCGCCGCAGAACATAAACTTGGCAATACACTTGCGGCCAAAATATTGTGCGAGGGGCGCAACTAATGTTGAATATTGACAGATATTTGTTGCGATAGGGAAAAGATTACTGCAGTTGCAGTTTTATTACAACACTTCCATTTCACTTTTTATCCACTTTTATCTCACTTTTTATTCAACACTTTTATCTAATGGACAATGACAATTTCCTATAGGAAAAGTGTACTACGTGTGTGTGTGTGTGTGTGTGTTTGGCAAAAATACTATTTTAGGGTAAAACGATAGCCTTTGTGTTTCATATAGATATTACTATAAATTTTGGCGTAGTAGATAGATCAGTATTATGTTCGTAATGGTTTGTAATAAAAAACTGGTCAAGTGCGAGTCGGACTCGCGCACGAAGGGTTCCGTACCATTATCTATGCAACATAAGGCACGTTATTAATAAATGAGCAAACAACACACACAATACTTAATTAATCACGTTTGTTGTATGAGAGCAAGTAACGGTAAAAAAATCATGTTTGTGGTATGGGAGCCCCCCTTAAATATTTATTTTATTTTATTTTTAGTATTTGTTGTTATAGCGGCAATGGAAATACATCATCTGTGAAAATTTCAACTCTCTAGCTATCACCGTTCTTGAGATACAGCCTGGTGACAGACGGACGGACGGACGGACGGACAGCGAAGTCTCAGTAATAGGGTCCCGTTTTTACCCTTTGGGTACGGAACCCTAAAAACCGAAAATGAATAGCACGGTGAAGAGTAAATATACAAATAGTTAATGAAAATAAAATGCAAATAAGCATACAGAAGTTATTTACACTTTCATCATCATCACAACATCACACGTGTTTTTCATGAGGGTAGGCAGAGACTATAGAGCGCCATCTGCTACGATCCAAACATGCTTCTTTGGCTTCTCTGTTATTATTACAAAGCACGAAATATTTGGCATTTTTATAAAGATTTTAAAAAACTTAGAAAAATATACGTATAAATGCACAGCTGATATCTAATTAGAGTTAGATTCATTTAAGTAATTAGAAGTTAGTCAGAATATTATTCTGACTAACTTCTAATTATTTAAATGGAAAACTCACATTGAATTTCATTTATTTGGGCTCATTTAGTTCAATGATCTAAAAGGATTTTTCACTGACCGAGACGCAACTAGATTTAACACGTCATCATTCATCGTTCTACTGCTCTTTTTTCTTGCTGCATTGGAATTAGGCCGAGTCAACCCAACTTGGGTATGTGCGCAGGTGTCATCCCACGTGGTTTCCTTGGTCGGTTCTCAAGATTACCTCGAGGAAGACATGGGGAGGTGACGCTAGTATCTAGACTCTATTTGTCCGTCACGTTACGGGTACATTTCACGAAACTACATTTTACACATCAAAAATAATTTAAGCAAATAGCACCGGCAAAAGCAAGAAATAAAAATCCATATCTACATTACCCGAACACGAACCAAACTGATATGATAGGTACAATAAATACGGATTTTGATATCTATACTAAAATATTATAAAGCTGAAGAGTTTGATTGTTTGAACACGCAAATCTCAATAAACACGGGTCCTTTTTTTAAAAATTCTTTCAGTGTTGGATAGTACATTTATCGACGAGAGCTATATAACATCACGATGCGACTAATAGGAGCGAAGCATCAGTGAAAAATGTTGCAAAAATGGGAAAGATGTTGTAAATTCCATGCGTACGAAGTCACGGGCAACAGCTAGTTTTGCTATATAATGCAACATAATAAAAATAAATTCGCACTCAATACAACAGACAATAAATCTGAAAGAAAATAAATCAATATTTATGTCCCAAAGTGTAAACACAAGTTATAAAATATTCAGTGTTGTAATATTGGCATACGTTTTCACGTTGCAATTGAGTCTTTATGTCCCGGGTTCAAAGCTGGTACGAGTTTTTAATGTGCTTTCGTTGCCAAGCGTCTCTGTAAAGTATGAAGGCGTAAGATGTTTGGAATTATGTGTAAGTTTAAGATATTATTATTTATTACACACTTACAATTCTTAGTGACACATTAATAAATTTAAGTACAAAGTCATTTTCTAAGTTCAAAAACTAAAAAAACACGCTTGGAAATCTTGAAAGTTATTTTACATCATTGCATTATAATCTCTCCGTTTGGTGACGGATTACGAATACAAGTGTCACCACTCCATCTCCTCCTAAGAGTGCTGTAAAAGTCAACTAAAGGATATTGCACACAGACAACATCCGCTGTGAGAGACGGAAAACTTGAAAATAAACCCTGTGCCAACACGCCTGGTCAGCGCGAATCAGACCACAATCCCTTCCAAAGGGAGGCCCGTGCACAACAGTGGGACGTAAATGGGCTGGAGAGAGAGAGAGATTGCATTGTCATCGGTCTTTAATATATGTGCAAAATTTCAGATCAATCTGACTACTGCAAGTGGGTGAAAATTACTTTCAAAGACTTTGACTGTTACTCGTACTATTTGCTACGTACCGAACTAATATAATAGTATTAATTTAATAATTATCATAAACTATGTTCTTATGAGCCTCGTGGTTGAGTGGTTTATGTAACGGACTGTCGATCAAGAGGTCGCGGGTTCGATTCGTGCTCGGGAGAATCGTTTGTGTGATTTTTCTAATTGTCATACAAATGTTTGTACTGCGTCTGGGTGTTTCTATGTATTATAAGTAGGTATGTATTTACAAAAGAAAAGTAATATATCTATTCTATCCGTATTCTGGTACCCATAACACAAGCATATAAGCTTAGCTTGGGACCAGAGGACGTTGTGTGAAATTTCCATGAATATTTATTATTATTTAATCGGCTTTATTTTGAGTTCCTTTAAAAGGAAATAAGATAATAATATCAAAACTCGATATTAATTAAATATAGAAGTATTAACTAGTTTCATTTAGTTCCTACATCACTAACAGTGGCTGCGAATAATGGTAAACTTATTCGACCTAAACGTTGCTTTTGTTTTTGACATTAGAAATAATAACAAAGAGAGAAAAGACTCAATAATTAAATACATTTATACTGCCTTTCGTAACTTGTACACACAGTTGGAGAAAACTGCTTTTGTATAAATAATTTCTGCAATTAACTGGTATATTCTATGTATTAAAAGTATGTATTTACAAAAGAAGTAGTATACGTAGTCTATCCGTTTTCCGGTACCCATAACACAAGCATAAAAGCTTAGCTTGGGACCAGAGGACGTTATGTGAAATGTCCAAAAATACTTATTTTAAAAAATCTAGCAAAATGATATAGGTATAGATGAAATTACTATAAATAAAATGATCGACTTGCCAATACCTCTACACTTTTTAATAAATACGTCAAATAATGTGCAAAAAACACTCGCAATGTAAGTTTTTTCTACCTAGTTATTAGAAGAAACGAAAATAATAACCTAACAATGAATAATAATAATAATAAATAAACCCCTCTGGGCCAGTCGTTACCTCACCATGAGGCTAACGCAAAACCTGGAGGCAGATTATAGGCTTTCGAAAATCTTGTGGTATAAACAAAAAATGTGTCACAGGACCTAGGGAAAGCCTACAGACCGCAGGGCAGCTTGTGGCGAGCTGAATGTGAGTGGCGACACTGCGGTCCCGAGTGCCCCTGAGAGTCGGTAGTGGCCTCACCTTCGGCTTGCCTTTGTTGGCTGGAAACCGAGAGTGCCTGGACTCTCGCCTCTGTCTTGCCTTCAGCGGCTGGACAGAGTGGGGTCGCCAGAGCTATATGCTCGGGGGTGTAAGTGTCAATGTCAAGGGCGTAATTACGGGGAAACCCGCTCCGGGTCTTGACCCGCGATGGTGAAACCGGTGCCGCACCGCTCTACACCCCAAGCCGCTTACACCGGTGTTGCTCCCTGCTGCCTTGTCTGGCGGCTGTGTGGGCGGCCCATCTAGTGAGTCGGCGAGTCACCGTCTACCACGGTTCAAGAAGTTTAGTAGTATTAAAGGCAGGCGACCGTTTTTAATTCAATAGTATACGATTAACCGGTTCAATTAACACACCAACCCCATAAACTGAGTAATTATAATTTGCCATTCATTTACAATAGATTTACACCTACCACTGGCACTCCATTACTACTTCTATAGTACAGGTATGGAGTGTCGTTGGTGGACGTCCCATCACATTTTATTCTTTCATTGAAAATCTCAAAGGGCCTCTGCATGTTGGACCCATGTAAGCCTACCAAAGGACCGGGTATTTCTTTAATAGAAATAGCTCGTGACTCGGTAAATGAGAAACAAAATAATAAATAATAATAATAATTATAATAATAAATATAAATAATTTTTAACACTTGCGCGACTTACCTATGTATTTTGATTAAATAAATAAATAAATATTCATGTACATTTTGCACAACGTCCTCTGGTCCCAAGCTAAGCTTATATGCTTGTGACCAGATACAAAATAATTGAAGCTCACTAAAATTTTAATTAAATATACGCGTCTGAAAACATGTGTCTGAACACAAATGTGGTTTAATTTGAATTAAACCCAATCAATATTTTGGAAGTAGCCTTAAAAGTATATTGGAGTGTTGTTGGATAATAAAAAGAAACCAACATTTTTTTAAAAATTTATTAAACACACAGGATTACTTTCTGCCCGATAAACTAGACAACCGTGTGTATTGGCGATATTACAGACACAAAGTACCCAACTGAATTATTTATTAAAAGCGATCCAAATAGCTTTTATCTGTGTTAACGGGCAAATTGTACCCGTCGCTGCTTTTAAATTACATTTTTCTTTATAGGTATATAGCTGGAACAAAGGTATGATAAGAAGGAATTGGAAATTATTTCTTCGAAATAAACAGTGTCCATAATTATTTATTTGAAAAGGACCGATCAATGGCAATAAATTACTTATTGTACCTACGTATATTTATAAAGCCACAGATCACCCGCGAGTAGATTCCGTTGGCAAGGCGAGCCACACACTAAAAGTGTGCGTTCGTAAAAGCTACATAGTTTATCTATGACAATTCACAGCTGTATGAATAAATAAAACATACACTTAAGATAACCCTACAAACATTTTAACATTAACTCCATAAGTAATCGACAGGAAGCTAAACTCATAGACGCTTAAGTTCCTTCTAACACTTCAAGAGAAATGTTGCTCGAAAAAAAACGTTCACAGATTTCCGTTTCAAACACTGGCACCATTATTCCTTTTTCAAAAGCCGGTAACATCAAAAAACTATATTCCAACCAATCAGAAAGCAGTTAGTGACATAATGATCGTACTCCTATTATTAAATGCGCATTCACACCTATATTAAATTGATTGGGCCATTTATTCCAAAGTAGGTGTAAGTTAATGAAATGCCTTAAATTTAATTATTTCTACCGATTTTCGTAGGCGGTGCGAGATTTAACATTTGATTGGATAAATACGATTGACAAACGAATCCAATAAAAAATGTGGATGTATACCATTTAAAAAATAATTTGATGATAAATCAATTTAATTGTTTAATGCATGGTTATGTTTTGATCGTGTATCAACAGGTATAATCTTAACTAAAATACAATGTCCAATTTATTCTAAATGCTTAATATTAAATTATTCTTAAGTATTACTCTATTCTAGAACTATTGTCGCGAATGGTAGTGCAAATAAAATGTAGGAGCACATAAAAATGGCTTTCGTTACAATTAATGTAGATTTTATCATTAGGTTTCAAATAATAAGTAAATAAATTAAAGTCGCTTTCACATCAAAGAAAAGATGTACAAAATAAAATTAAGAATAAATAAGTTCGATTTGATCATGAACAATAAAACAATCATTGAACTGATAACGTCTCTGGACGACCGTCACTAATAAAACAGACTGTCAATCCTCCGCACGTTCGTTATCGCGCGATCTATATCCAATAAAAAAAATACTTCAAATAATTTAACAAAGGAACGAACGCGATTGCAGTAACGAGATAGTGCATACTAGAGGGGTGAAGTAGGGTGAAGTGAACAAGGGAAATAAGTCATTAATAGAAATAACATGATATCAGTTTGTGGGATCAGGAACATGATGACTGAGCGTAGAGGGCAGCGAAATAGCGTATCACCCCTACTTGTAGTAAGTAAAATTTGATCCCTTGTGGCGAAATTAATTACTGTTATTTTTAGAAGATTGAAATAAAACAACTGCTACTTGGATAGGATTGCCTTAAGGTGAAGGGATTATATACGCTGTGTGTATAAGTAACTATGAGATATATATATAATACTAGCTGACCCGGCAAACGTTGTTTTGCCATACAAATATCAGTGAGGAAGGAGGGGTTTGAAAAATAGATGTTGTCCGATTCTCAGACCTATTGAATATGCATGTAAAATTTCATAAAAATCGGTCAGGCCGTTTCCGAGGAGTACAGTAACTAACACTGTGCACGTGAATTTTATATATTAGATAAGTAACTATGAGATATATATATAATACTAGCTGACCCGGCAAACGCTGTTTTGCCATACAAATATCAGTGAGGAAGAAGGGGTTTGAAAAATAGATGTTGTCCGATTCTCAGACCTATTGAATATGCATGTAAAATTTCATAAAAATCGGTCAGGTCGTTTCCGAGGAGTACGGTAACTAACACTGTGACACGTGAATTTTCTATATTAGAAGATATATATAGTTGATAAAAAAGTCTATACTGATGTCATAAAGCTGAAGAGCTTGTTTGTTTGTTTGAACGCGCTAATCTTAGGAACTACTGGTTCGAATTGAAAAATTCCAATAGTTTTGGATAGTACATTTATCGAGGGAGGCTAGGCTATATAATATAACGCTACGATCAATAGAAGCAAAGCGTCACTGAAAAATGTAGCGAAAACGGGGAAAATTTCCTAAATTCCACACGTACGAAGTCACGGGCATCAGCTAGTATATACATTTAAAGAAAATAAGAACATTTAGAATACATGTTCTATAATGACATTACAACTGTCTTAAACAAAAGTAGCAATTCTTAAAAATAGTCACTTTAGAAAATTCCCACATACCATCCAACTAGTCCAGTCAAATTACGACTGAGAATGGGAAAAATAATCACTAAAATACCTAGTTTGGGAATTATGAAGGATCGATCGGGGGGTGTATTCTGAGCTTATATTCCAATTTGAGGGAATCTAGGGAGGTCAGCTCAAGGTCATTTCGATGAAAACGCGTTTAATTCGATATCTCGAGAACGGTTAGTGTTAGGCAAAAAATTGTAGAGACCTTTTCTCTTTTAAATTAAATTTACTAACTTTTTTATCCGAAACTTTTTTTTTATCATCAATATTTTTCAATTTATTGCTTCTGATAGGCAAAAATTTTACTTTTTATCCTCCCTTTTTTTATTTTTCGCCATTTTCTCCCCAACCGTTAAATTTTATTAAATTTTACCCGAATATGAAAGTGTTGCTCTTTTAATTATGAACAACTTTATATGTAAACTTTTTTCTGTAATGACAATACCTTCGGAGTTATATATTACTTTACCGAGCGAAATCCGTGCCACTGTCGCAATATCATCGACATCAGTGGGTATTTAGTATTTAAAAGAAATATTAAAGTATTCCATGATCATTTATTAGCCAACTTACCTGTATCAAAAGGTGAATCGATTAAACTATTAAAAAATTGAACTTCATTTGAATATTAAATATTGTAATAATTGAAATATCATGTAATTAAATAAAATAACAATTTGACGAGCCTCGTGGTTGAGTGGTTTATGTAACGGACTGCTGATCAAGAGGTTACGGGTTCGATTCCCGCTCGGGACAATCATTTGTGTGATTTTTCTAATTGTCATACAAATGTTTGTACTGCGTCTGGGTGTTTCTATATATTATAAGTATGTATTTACAAAAGAAAAATAGTATATGTATTCTATCCGTATTCTGGTACCCATAACACAAGCATATAAGCTTAGCTTGGGACCAGAGGACGTTGTGTGTAATGTCCGTGAATATTTATTATATTTATTATTTATTTATTTAAATATTGTACTTTTTCAATTTGGGTATTTTTTATTCCATTCAATGGGATAATAATGTGAATAAGGATTAGAAAAAGAAGTAAACGAATAATTGAAACTGTTTCACACATTTATTGATAAAAAAATAGGTCATAAAATTGGTAAAATTAAGTACGCGAGGTCGATGGAAGTGAATCGTCAATATTAAAGGCCCACACTAATGCACGCGACAGTGTGTCTGTGAATACGCGTCGCGACAGTGGCACGGATTTCGCTCGGTAATGTAATATATAACTCCGAAGGTATTGGCATTACAGAAAAAAGTTTACATATAAAGTTGTTCATAATTAAAAGAGCAACACTTTCATATTCAGGTAAAATTTAATAAAATTTAACGGTTGGGGAGAAAATGGCGAAAAATAAAAAAAAGGGAGGAAAAAAAGTAAAATTTTTGCCTTTCGGAAGCAATAAATTGAAAAATATTGATGATAAAAAAAAAGTTTCGGATAAAATAGTTAGTAAATTTAATTTAGAAGAGAAAAGGTCTCTACAATTTTTTGCCTAACACTAACCGTTCTCGAGATATCGAATTAAACGCATTTTCATCGAAATGACCTTGAGCTGACCTCCCTAGATTCCCTCAAATTGGAATATAAGCTCAGAATACATCCCCCGATCGATCCTTCATAATTCCCAAACTAGGTATTTTAGTGATTATTTCTTTCGGTAATTTGACTGGACTAAACCATTCCCCGCTTTTTTAACACGCTTTTATAAGTTTGGTATGTATCTATCAATGTATTAATCTATGTAACGGAATCTTTGAAAGTGATGTTAACCCACTTGCAATAGTCGGATTGATCTGAAATTTGGTACACATATTAGAGACCGATGACAATGCAATAATGTAAAAAAAAAATAGGATTTTCAAGCGTGTTTTTTAGTTTTTGAACTAAGCAAATTATTTACATATCGTATATCATATAACCTATACCTCCCCCATAGAATGACTTTTTTGAAAAATATAATTATTCTATTGCTTAGGCTCCAGCCACGTCTTAAGCGTAAAAATCGTAAAAATATAGACAACATGGAAATCATTGGTGCAAAAAGCAGCTGTGGTCAACATCACGCTACTCGGACGACCTGCTAACGCAAGTGGAGAATTTAATTTAATTCTTCTGTCCCACCATAATAATCGCAGGCCTCGATGACAATGCATTAAGAGCCCTTAACTAATACTCATATTTAATTATATTAATAACTATTAAAACAGATATGTATCTACAATTAGATCAACGCCATTGATAAATTAAAAACTATGTTGTGTCATTGTTGGCGATGTTATCTCTTCACATTCTTTGGTATATATACTTTAAAGTATAAAGTATGATATTAAAGTAGGATACATGACGTATTTATATATGATAGATAGATAAACTGTTTATTGAAACAGAAATTAAGCTTAAAACTAGGTACAAATGGCGGCCTTATCACATAAAGTGATCTCTTCCAGGCAACCATGGGATGGAAAGACAAGTTAGGGACTAAAATAAAGTGGGGCTGCAGTGTACAAGTAGATTAATGTAAAGGTAGAAAAAAAAATGTTATTATAATGAATGCGGAATGCGGCCAGTCTTTTGGGCACGTTTCCCAATAACTGCGATGCGGATGAATTTTTTGATACCTAATTTTAAGCTACCCCCTTTTTTTTTCTCCTGTTTTATATTAAAAGTGTATTTAATTTTAAAATTATTGTATTATTAAAGAAATATAGTATTAGATGTTATTATTATAATAAAATAAATAAGTAAATATTACTTAAAATATACTATACATAAACTACTTATATACCGTTAATATCATATACATACATAAACAAGTACACATATACATAACTAAAAATAGCATAATATTTATTTACTGTAACACAAACCAAAATTAAGGTTAAATAATATAATAATAGTTAAGAACTGATAGATAAGTAATGATATGATATGATATGATTATATGATATCACACCTAAATTGTGCTTTGCTACTGTCACCTCGGAAAACTATACGAATGCTTTAACCGACAGATCAGCATTGAGTTTTTGTTGTATTATTATATCAAAAGGTAAAATTGGACTATTTTACTAAGACTTCTCTATCCGTCTGTCCGTCCGTGCATCACATATTGAGCTAGGATTATAACTTCTTATTTTGTAAAACTGTATGTATCCGTTCGTCCGTTTGTCACCAAGCTTTATCTTAGGCACGGTGACAGCCATATAGTTGAAATTTTTGATGTACCTATGTACTCAATATGCTTTATCAATTTGATCTTCTAAATACGCACAAATTCCTTAATTATAATAATAATAATAAATATCACGGACATTTCACATAACGTCTTCTGGTTCCAAGCTAAGCTTTATATGCTTGTGTTATGTGTACCAGAATACGGATATACTACATATACTACTATATACTTTTCTTTTGTAAATACATACTTATAATACATAGAAACACCCAGACGCAGAGCAAACATTTGTATGACATTTATATACATCACATCACACAAATGATTGTACCGAGCGGGAAACGAACCAAAATAAATTATTAATATTTACGACTAATTAAATAAATTCCCCATATGCGTTCTACGTATTATCCTATAGAATTAATTCAAACAAGGTAGTAGGTACAAAGTTACTATTGAGAATGTAAGTTTAACCACAACAAATGAAGTTACAACATAGTCATATCTTGTGACATTCAATTAACCCTCACACCATCACACGTGACAATTTGCGACCAATTACCAACATTTCAAATATTAATCAAACCTATTAAAACAACCAATATATCTTGAAACTCGCGCATAAACTTAGTTCATCAATTTTAATCACTCGAATGGTTCTAATTATATTGGAAGTACAAATCAATCGATTGACGCTTTGCCGCCGGTTTCGGGTTTAATTGGCCCAATGAGATCTGAATTTGATTTAGATTTGATTTCATCATCAATAACACGATGTACTTTTATCAAAAATTAAGATAAAAATTAAAGAAATTATTCATAAGGCGATCGTAAATTGGTAAATTAACTGATCCTACTAAGTTTTAGATGTGACAATCTAGGGTCTATTAAATGTGTTGTTGGATGCTTTGGGTTAGTTAAACATAAGAAAGCATTTATATCAAAAACGTACCTATGTTAAATTCTTAAGTTATATGTCTTAATAGTTTAGTAATGAATATTTTACCACCAACTGCAACCAACAGTGTTCTATATTAAAAGGTTTAATAGAGACCCTAAAAATTAAAATAAGTTAGACAAATACCAGTAAAAGCGATAAGCGTGACGATTACGTAGAACTCGTGATAATTGTGATAAAAACAAGCCAGCTAGTTACTCGAAGCATATAAAAATCATAGCCTAAAACGTTCGTTAAAAGCTACCTGGTTCATACAGGGTCGGCAACCTGCGAGTGATACCTCTGGCGTTGCAAACATCCATAGGCTATGGTAACGGCTTCATACCAGGCACACCATATGCGTATTCTTATTTATTTTGTCACCCCAGTAGTATATTCTTCTTCCCTTTAAGAGGGTACTGTACTCCTAATTTAGCTATTGCCTTGGGTATTGCTATCCCTGTTTCCGAGCACCGTGCTGAAAGGGACAAATATAGCTGAAGCAGAGTTTACCCACAAATTCTTTGAAAAAAAGACGTTTCATAGTCCCCTTTTTTCTTTGCGAAAGTTAAACCGAGTTTGACTGTTTTTATACTTTATTATAGATTACATAGATGAAGAGTAGGTATATCTATGCTTCTATAACTTTCTTTTTTTGGTAAAACCTTACCAAATATGTGTGATAGACGCTGCAACTTTATCTAAAGAAAATCGAAAACTACGATTTTTTTCAGATGGTCATATTTCTTTTAGTTATTACGTTTAGAAAAAAAGAAAGTGATAGAAAGATAGATATACTTTTCATCTATAATATAGAGCAAAAACAATTAAAATAGGTTTTACTTTTGCGAAGAAAAGGGGCAACGCCAACCAAATTATGCCCATATTTTGTATGGCGCATAATTTGGTATCGTGTCCACTTAATTAAGGTCGGATCTGCATAAGATCCAAGTAGTACAAAAAAGCTATTAATACTATATACAAATTAAAGCGTAGATTAAATATACGACACGATTAATATAAACTTATTAACTATCATAAGTTAACTATATAATACTAGCTGGCCCGGCAAACGTTGTTTTGCCATATCAAAAAAAAAAGTTAAAAAAAAAAATTTACTATAAACCTCACGGAGCCCGAGACCTTTCCAACGAATGCAAAACCGTGGAAATCGGTTCGTGCGTTCTGGAGATATAGCGTCAGGAAGGAAAACCCGACTTATTTTTATATAGTAGATGTAGATAACTATTTATATTATTTAACAGCTATTTTATCGAAGTTATTTAAAAAACATTTAATCCTATTTAAAGAAAATCACGGGGCAAATCCTTAGAAAAATTGTCGTCGTAAGTCGATCTCAACCTTCCGCAGCACCTACTAGAATGACAAGTTTAATTTAAACTTCCTGGTCGGGTAGGCCCCCGGTCGAGTTCGAACGATTATAACTTTGAAGTATCATTTTTAATGAGTTTTTGTGGCTTTTGATATTATTAATGCATTAGATTTCAAAGTGACAACGCGTTAAGTAAACAAAAGTAATTCTGAAGTGTAAGTATTCATTGGAGAGTTATAACAGAGTCGATTTACTTTTTCATTGTATGTAATATTTTGTAATTTTCTTGCAGAATTGTGGCTATAATCAAAACTATAACGCGATGATAACAGTACTTCTGTACATTTCCTTTATCAAAAGTATACAAATGGTTTTAAAGGGGATACACGGATTTTGTGGGATATACGGGGTAGCACGATGCAAGTACAAATTGTAAACATATATTTGATAATGTTTGTGAGGGCTCTGGTACCTATAACACAAGTTAGATCTTAAATTGGGTGCCAGTGTTCAACCTTATGATCTAGTACTTTGTGAATGTCAAATTGTGGTGTAAAACCTGTAAGTATATGAATTTATGGTTAAATAAATGATTATGGTTAAAGCAGTTTTTTTAATACGTAGAGTTGTTCAAAAGGATATATATATATATATATATTCATGGACATTTCACACATCGTCCTCTGGTCCCAAGCTAAGCTTATTATGCTTGTGTTATGGGTACCAGAATACGGATATAATACATATACTACTTTTCTTTTGTAAATACATACTTAAAATACATAGAAAACACCCAGACGTAGTACAAACATTTGTATGACATTTATGAATATCACACAAATAATTGTCCCAAGCGGGAATCGAACCCGCGACCTTGTGAACGGCAGTCCAGTACATGAACCACTACGCCACGAAGCCCGCCAGGATGGCATTTTTGTATAATTTTTTAAGGTAAATCGTAAATACGAGTATCACGCGTACGAAGTTGCGGGTAGCAGCCAATACGTGATAATAGAGAAATTAAACCTTTATACATGGCAACACTAAAACAGCTAGTTTTAAAAATTCCTATCAATATTGACACTAGCTGTTGCCCGCGACTTTGTCTGCGTGTGTGGAAATCAAACCTTAACAAATAGAAGTTTCCTCTACCGCTCAATAGATGGCGTTGTACAGTTTTTAAATCGCACTATGGTTTGGTTACACACATTAACACTTAAGCTCGTCAATTTTTTTGTTTTTAATCCGCTTTTCTCATTTATAAATTAGTAAGGAAGAGGCTAAGGATCTTAAAGGATATGACAAATTGGCATAATGGAATATGCATGCAGTTTTATAACAATTGAATTAAGTTTATATTTATGACGGGTCGTTTAATTTTTAATAATATATTGTAAGCGTCACACTAGACATCATGAATATCTAGAGGGTTAATGCAAACAAATATTTTCACGGTTATTTGGGCTAATAATTTAATATCAACAGATGTGCATGTTCTATCGCATCTGTGATGTTTTACTTAAAAATAAACATGTCAGAATATTTTAACCACACCAAACTGCACACTTTTAAAAATGTTTTTTGTTAATATCTTTATTCTCTCCTTTTCTCTAGGGCCCGTTCACGTTCTAATTTTGGGCACGGGTCTTTTCCACTTTGAGAGGGATTATAATCTACTATGCTGACCGGGAGTGTTGGCATACGGTTTACTATCGAGGATCTCTCTCACCCATCTGTCTTTCCCATATCTCAGACAGGATGAAAACGGGGAGCTGACGCTTGTATTCTTAACTAGCTGTAGCCCGAAATTACGTTCGCGTGAAATTTTGGATGACTGGGCAATAAATAAATAATCACGGACATTTCACACAACGACCTCTGGTCCCAAGCTAAGCTTATTATGCTTGTGTTATGGGTACCAGAATACTGATATAATACATAAAGTAGTTTTCTTTTGTAAATACATACTTATAATACATAGAAACGGATTGAAGATTTGTATGACGATTATAAACATCAGAAATGATCGTCCCGGGCGGGAATCGAACCGGAGACCTCGTGAACGGCAGTCCGTTATACAGGGTGTGGCGTAATTAATGGATAAGCCTGTGCCTGTGGATAAGCCTCCTACTGCGCTATACGAATATGTATATTTTTAATTAATCCTATGTATGGTCTTGAAAAAAATGGCATAAGTCATGTTTTTCATAAAATGACTACTTTCACTAACCAATTATGCTACTGTTGCCACAATTTTCAAAAATTTTGCATTCTGTTTTTTTTATAAAACAGCTTAAGAGGTGAGCTATTGAAAGCAATAAAGAATTCCCTATTCGTAATACAAATTTTGGGAAAAAATACATGAGATATCAAAAAAGTGTTATTGATTATTCAATTTGTTGACTTTGTACATCGTCTAGCTTAAAAAATCTTTATGGGAGTTGATTTGCCCAATATCTTAAAAACATGCTTGTTTTATGCAGTTTCCGAAATGGTATAATACTTATTACATTTCACGAGGTTTTAAAAAAAAACGACAGTTGTAAAAAAATACCCTAATTTTCTTTAACAGAATTATTAATTTATCTTAAACATGTCTTTGTAAACAGTTTGAATGGACCCTTTTTTGTGTGCTCCGGAGCAGGTAGTCATTCACAATGGACCCTTTTTTGGGTGCTCGGGAGCAGGTAGTCATCCACCATGAATAGGGTAAGCAGATAACGACTCTAAGTCAACTACTTGTGGTTGTTTATCGCACGGCAAATCCAGACGGTTAGTCTTATCATAAGACAGAGACAAAGCATTTTGATGTCAGGTAAATAACAGTTGTGCGACAGAGATAGATTTTTATTATTCTCACAAACAACAAAACAGCTTTTGAACTTGTTTAACAAAGTTAGTGCTCTTTTGACTATCGTCTCTTGCGCACATATCGTTTGCTCTATCGTGTTTGTTATTGTGACGTGAATTTGGCTTATGTACTACGGACTCTGTTTTTGCTATACGAATTGGACAATTGTGATATTATCGACGACTTCTACATATCCCTGGACTACTGATCATGCCGCGTCATACGTACACTCCTCAAGAGTATGCAAATATGCATCTTATTTACGGCCTGTGTAACTGCAATGCAAATGAAGCTGCACGCGAATATCGTCGAAGATACCCCGATTTGCGACACCCAGACTACCGGGTGTTTACACGTGTGCACATCGCTTTTAGCGAAGGGCGAATGCCTGGTACCGGTGTTGGTGGTGCTTCGGAAGGCAGACCTCGACGACATCGTGATGACGAAGTTCTAGAAGCTGTGCGTGCTAATCCAGAGTTATCAATTCGTGAGTTAAGTAGAGGAACCGGTGTAGATACGCGTACTGTGGGCAGAATTCTGCACAGGCATGAGCTTCACCCGTATCACTATCAAAGGGTGCAAACACTAATGACACGAGACTATGAGCCTAGAGTCCAATTTTGTCGCGTCATGTTGCGAAAAATACGCGAAGATTCGGCGTTTTTTGACAAAATACTGTGGAGCGATGAGTCATCATGTAAAAGAAATGGCTACGTCAACATGCACAATCTTCATAGTTGGCAGGCAACCAATCCGAGAAACATAAGGCAAGACCGAGCTCAAGTCCAGTTTAAAGTGAACCTTTGGACAGGAATTTTAAATGGACAAATAGTTGGGCCCGTCGAACTATCCGAGACACTAACAGGTCCCAATTATTTAAATTTTCTGCAAAATACGTTGCCGGAACTATTACAAAGTTTAAATGTGCCAGAAAACTACTGGTTACAAAATGATGGTTGTCCCGCTCACTACGCACGAATTGTACGGAACTACCTCAATGATGAGTACAATGAGAGGTGGATAGGTCGTTTGGGTCCCATTTTGTGGCCACCAAGGTCCCCTGATTTGAACCCTCTAGACTTTTTTTACTGGGGGTGTTTAAAAGAAAAAGTGTATAAAAAAGAAATAGCATCCCTGGAACAACTAAAGGCCCTGATTTTTGAAGCCGCTGATGAAATCAAGAGCTCCGGCTTCATCCGACGCCTAAAGCGGTCATTTATCCGTCGATGCAGGGCCTGCATAGCCGCAGGTGGCCGCCATTTCGAACATTTTTTGTAAAATAAAATTTATGTAGTGTTTGCATCTTTAGAATAAAAAAAATAAAATAAGTTGTTATTTTTTTTCAACGACTAACATTCCCACTCGTAAACTCAGACAGATAAGTTAAAATACCACTGACAGTTTGTTTAAGTTAACAGTATTAATTTGATTAATTAAATCACAATAAGAACATTTTTTTACGAGTGTCATTTGGTTCTTTAATATCACATCAAACTTAATAAGTATTATAATAAGTATTATACCATTTCGGAAACTGCATAAAACAAGCATGTTTTTAAGATATTGGGCAAATCAACTCCCATAAAGATTTTTTAAGCTAGACGATGTACAAAGTCAACAAATTGAATAATCAATAACCCTTTTTTGATATTTCATGCATAATTTTCAAAAAATTTGTATTACGAATAGGGAATTCTTTATTGCTTGCAATAATTCAACTCTTAAGCTGTATTATAAAAAAAACAGAAAGCAAAACTTTTGAAAATTGTGGCAACAGTAGCAGAATTGGTTAGTGAAAGTAGTCATTTTATGAAAAACATGACTTATGCCATTTTTTTCAAGACCATACATAGGATTAATTAAAAATATACATATTCGTATAGCGCAGTAGGAGGCTTATCCACAGGCACAGGCTTATCCATTAATTACGCCACACCCTGTATGAACCAGTAGACCACGAAGTCCGTCATATAATAATAAGAATAATAAGAAACTTAAGCAGTTATTTCGATTAGATATTATCCCGGGATAAATTGTAGCCTATACTTTAAGTTAGATCTCCAAAAGAAAGAAAGAAAGTTTTTATTCTTCCCCCATGGGGACACAGCAAGATACATAATAATACAAGCATATTATTATACGAATAGAAATGAACGTAAAAATTACAAAATAAGATAAAAATAAGAATATAAAATATACAATGTATGTGTATATTATACATAGTACTGACAGAGTAGTGTTAATGTGCCCCACCCATAGGAGAAAAAGAGGTAGTTGCTCAGCTTTTTGTTGCAAATATAAGTTATTTATTGTTTTCTCTACCAACATATCACTGAAAACGGTATTCAATTGCATGCAGTAGTATCGACATGATTCGCGTACAAACATACAGACAGGCAAAAATTAGATACTGAAACTAATAATTTTCTTGTGTTGACCACAAGAACATTAAATAAGAAAAGTAGCTGTTGCCCGCGACTTCGTACGCGTGGAATTTAAAATAAATTTCCCCGTTTTTACAACAATTTTTACTACTGCTTCGCTCCTAATGATCGCAGCGTGACGTTACATAGCCTATAGCTTTTGTCGATAAATGTACTATCCAATACGGAAAAAAAATTTCAAATCGGTCCAGCGGTTCCTGAGATTAGCGCGTTCAAACAATCAAATTCTTCAGCTTTATCATATTATAAGTATACATTAGTATACAACAATAACCATAAAGAGTATGATATATTAATGAATCGCATGTTTATAACGAAAGTTCTATGTGAGAATACATAAAAGATTTGTACTTAATAAGAAAATCTTTTCCAACTTTAACCTCGCATACAGATCTTAAGTTTAAAACTTATCTATTCATGTTTCGCTCGACTGTAATGGTAAACTAGTTAGCCTCCTACCGTGCTAAGTTAGTAAAGTCTCTGTAACATCTATCTGAATCAAATTATGCGGTCGCTGGCTTTACTCTCCGCTCCGGGACTCCATCCGCCCACGAGACAGGAAAATAGCGACTGATTACATTAAGTCTCTTTCAATGCCTAAAAATATTATAGTTTTGCATACAATAGCAATTCATCTATAACTTATCCTTACGCTAGCTGTTACCCGCAACTTCGTACGCGGGGAATTCAAAAACTCTCTCTCCAGCCCATTTACGTCCCACTGTTGGGCACGGGCCTCCTCCACTTTGGAGGGATAATGGTCTACTGTGCCGCGCTGAACAGGCGTGTTGGCACAGGGTTTATTTTCGAGGTTTCCGTCTCTCACAAAGTATGTTATCTGTGTGCAATATCCCTTAGCTGACCTTTACAGCACCCTTGGGACGAGATGAGGTGGTGACACTTGTATTCTTAATCCGTCACCAAACGGATTCAAAAACTAAACCTTAATAAATCATACAAAAAGGCTACCCTCTTGCACCACTCTATCTATAAAAAAAACCGCAAATAAATCCGTTGTTTCCAAGCTATAAACTCACATAGGGACGTACATACAAAAATAATGACCTTGTTTTATCTTATATATAAAACTAGCTGACCCGGCAAACGTTGTTTTGCCTTACTAAAAAAAAAAGGTATGATAAATAGATGTTGGCCTATTCTCAGACCTAGTGAATATGTATGCAAAATTTGAGAAGAATCGGTCAAGCCGTTTCGGAGGAGTACGGTAACTAACACTGTGACACGTGAATTTTATATATTAGAAGATTCACGTGTCACAGTGTTAGTTACCGTACTCCTCCGAAACAGCTTGACCGATTTTTATAAAATTTTATATGCATATTCAGTAGGTCTGAGAATCGGCCAACATCTATTTTTCAAACTTTTTTTTTAGTATGGCAAAACAACGTTTGCCGGGTCAGCTAGTAATAAGTAAAGATATCTCGGCTGTGTCTTGTCTGTCTGTTTGTTCGCGATAATTTACCTAATCTCAGGAACCGAGAGGCCGATTTGAAAAATTCTTTCAGTGTTAGATAGTACATTTATCGACGAAGCTATATAAAATAACGCTGCGACCAATAGGAACGAAGAATTAGTGAAAAATGTTGCAAAACTTGGGAAACTTTTCGGAATTTTTTCGCAACAGCTAGTCTCTTACAATATGTAGTATTTACTACATTCTTATTGTAATGCCAACTAATAAAAAATAATACATCACAATACATGACCTAATTGACGCAACGAGTTCGTTGACGTTCACCCATTTATGATCTGACAGTTAGTTTGTCGTAGATTTAATCAAAGAGAAACAGTAATGCAACACTATAAACATTTTATGTAAGTAACTCGTTCACTTATAAAAGAATTTATTATATCGAACTATCATAATATGATGTCATGATTTGTTTTTGTTACGAAACATTCATAATCTTTACTAAGAATGCACAGCTTGTAATACACCTACGATTACTACCTGATATTAATACTAATTCTACGTGTACAACTAAACATAGCTTAAAAATAATTGAGTATTTAAAAAAAAATCTAACCAACTTTTTATGCCTTTGAAATTTGAGGATTTTCCTCGATTTCTCAGGAGATAACTATCAGATCCTGGTGCCAATGGAACCAAACGAGAACCACCAGCTTTCAAATAGAAAAAGAATCATTAAAATCGCTTCACCCAGTTAAAAGTTATGAGGCAACAAACATAGAAAATAAAAAAAGCATACCTACAGACGAATTGATTTCTTTTTTTGAAGTCAGTTAATGAAAACAACTATGGCGTATTTTGAATAATAGGCTAATTCGTTGTGCACATTTTACATTTTGTTACGTTTCTACATATTTTTTCATGAGGAATATTCTTTTAAAAGCCTTTTTTAGAAGTATTTTTTTTCAAATGTTTAAAGATATAATCTGAAGATCTCGACACGAGAACAAACCCAAAACGCTACATATCTCAGATCAGCTGTTCCAAAGCTTTACGCTTCTTGAATTAGAATTAAACATGACAGTTTAAAAGCACCGTTCGTTACATATAAGATTGTGGTAGAATAGGTGTAAAAAAAGTCTAACTCTAAATAAACGTTGATGTTTTTATAGACGAAAAATTTTACAGAGCACTAGCTGTTACGACTTCTCACGCGTTTTACAAAATAAACAATTATAGCCAGAGGTTATAAATTGTTGCAGTAAGAAGTTTACCTCGATAGATGGCGGTATAAGTCTGCTGAATCGCACTAATGTTTCATGTTTATATTTATCGAGAGATTTTTATGATACAATGTGCTTTATAACGTACATTTTTAAAATCAGGTGTTCTTAAATCCTTAAGCGACTCATTTATTCAATTTTAACCACTTTTATTTGTAGTTTTGAAACTTCACGACCACTTTTCAGCCACTTTGACCATAGCTATGTCAATTTGTATAGTTAAAAACACGATTAACTTATTATGATGTACATCACTTTTAGTATCCTTAATAAAGGAAATGATGATGTTATTCGATGGTGAATGAATGGTGGTCCTCACTTTTTGGTTTAGAAAGCGTTGGGATCGCATATTCAGAGATTGTTGAAATAAAATTGGTCAAGTGCGAGTCGGACTCGCGCACGAAGGGTTCCGTACCATTATCTATGCAACATAAGGCAACGTTATTAGTATCGAGCAAGAAACGGTAAAAAAATCATGTTTGTTGTATGGGAGCCCCCCTTAAATATTTATTTTATTTTATTTTTAGTATTTGTTGTTATAGCGGCAATAGAAATACATCATCTGTGAAAATTTCAACTCTCTAGCTATCACCGTTCTTGAGATACAGCCTGGTGACAGACGGACGGACGGACGGGCGGACGGACAGCGAAGTCTCAGTAATAGGGTCCCGTTTTTACCCTTTGGGTACGGAACCCTAAAAAGTAACAAATCAATGTTTTCAAAACAAATCACGTTCGCGACTCTGTTTGTACTTACGAGGGGAGGTCCAAAAGTTCGTGGAATGGAGGGGATGGAGTGGGGATAGGGGCGCTCGCTTAGTGTCATACTAATTGGGGACTCATAATTAGTATATAAATGGAGTTTCAGCCCTATTGCGTCATTCGTTTACGAACACTCGCCTGCTAAACACGTCAATCCGGAAGAAAACTGAAACTATGGAGAAAATTGAACACCGTGCGGTCATTAAATTCCTTACCAAGCAAGGGAAGAACGCTCAGACCATTTTGAATGAAATGGAAACTGTTTACGGGGAACAGTGCCCTAGTAAATCAATGATTTACAAGTGGCATGGTCTTTTTAAACATGGTCGGGAGTCGATTGAAGACGACCCCCGCTCAGGAAGGCCAGTTGAGGCCACCACATCAGACATCGTCGAAAAAGTGGAAAAAATTGTACTGGAGGACACCCGTTTGAAGAAAAAACAGTTATCTGCATTAGTTGGAGTATCAGATACCACCATTTTGCGAATCCTACATGACCACCTGGGTATGACAAAAGTCAGTGCAAGATGGGTACCGAGAATGCTCACGCCGCTTCAAAAACAGCAGCGCGTCGAAGCGTCAAAACATTTTTTGGAGTTGTGTGGCGACGATCCTGGACCGATTTTGGAGCGAATTGTTACTGGCGATGAAACATGGGTTCATCACTTTGAGCCTGAGTCCAAACAAGAGTCCATGCAATGGCATAAAAAGGGGACACCACCGCCAAAGAAATTCAAAGTGTCGGAGTCGGCTGGAAAGTTGATGGCTACTGTTTTTTGGGATTGTGAGGGGATAATACTGATTGATTATAAAGAAAAGGGCAGGACCATTACCGGAGAATACTACGCAACAATACTAGAAAAATTAAAGGATGCCATCAAAGAAAAACGTCGGGGAAAATTGACCAAGGGCGTGTTGCTCTTGCAAGACAACGCGCCGGTTCACAAGAGCAAAGTTGCAATGGCTGCTCTACACACGCATGGCTTCGAATCACTAGTCCACCCACCCTATAGTCCAGATCTGGCCCCAAGTGATTTTTATTTGTTCCCCAATTTAAAAAAAGACTTAAGGGGAAGGAAATTTTCCGACGACAATGAGGTAAAGGAGGCAATTTTGGCTCATTTTGAGGGAAAAGATAAAAAATATTTTTACGATGGTTTAGAAAAATTAATTCATAGATCTAATAAATGTATTCAGCTTAAGGGTGATTATATTGAAAAGGAAAAATAAATTTACTGTTTCATTTTTACTAAAACCCTTTCATTCCACGAACTTTTGGACCTCCCCTCGTATAGTTGTGTTGAGATACATGAAAGTGCAATTGAGAGAGTCAGCATAGCTTATTTACACTACGGATTCAGGCGCCGAGTTTCCCTCAATAAACATTGACCGGTGCTATTTTATTTGGGTACAAGTTAGGAGAGATTTACTTGTAAAAAATTAGGCAGCAGGTTTGAGACATATGCGATTTAAATTCCGAAAAGGATTCCTCCGGCATTAAGGCCGCCTTTGTACCTTTTTTGTGTATAAAAGTTTTAATTCTATACTAATATTATAAAGCTGAAGAATTTGTTTGTTTGAACGCGCTAATCTCAGGAACCACTGGACCGATTTGAAAAATTCTTTCACTGTTAGATAGAGCATTTATCTAGGAAGGCTTTAGGCTGTATAACATCACGCTACAACCAGTAGAAGCGAAGCAGTAGTAAAAATGTTGACAAAACGGGGAATTTTTTTTAAATTCCACGCGATCGTAGTAGCGGGCATATACGAGTAAATAAACAAGTTTAATTCTTCATAATATATCTGATGATAGGTACCGGCATTCTGGCCTTATTAAAGACATTTCATGCACGTGCACTTTAATTGCACTTTTTACACGCTTTATATTAGCTTCACTTGTATGTTTATTTGTATGTTTGTTTGTATGTTTGTTTGTATGTTTGTAACCGACTTCTTTGGACGCTATTTTGACCCACTTTAAACGGTCAGATTCTATTCAAATTTTGCACACCTGTCAAAGACCGATGACAATACGATAATTCGATTAAATAAAGCGTGTTTTTTAGTTTTATAAAACTATTTTTATTAATATTATCAACTGCCACTTGTCCTACTGTCAAGGACACACAGTTCAAGGTAATCAAACTATTCAAAATCATGGCAAAAAGTAGTTTAATAAATTTTCTACAGTGATAGAAAAAGCCATAGCCAGAAAAGGCACCTTTAAATAAATACATATTATAAAAATTCACACAACGTCCTCTGTAAATACATACTTATAATAACACATAGATAACACCCGGACCCAGTTCAAACATTTGTATGGCATTTACAAATACATATCATACAAAAAATTGTACTATGCGCGGATCGAAACCACGACCTTGGAAACAGCAGTCCGTTACATAAGACACGAGACAAACACTAGACTACGAGGGCCGTCGTTAAATAAATCGCTTAATCTTATAGCTTGGACAACAATCGTATTAGAAACTAAGAGGGTGGAGGAATGTAAAAACGAAAACCCCAGCGGTAAGGGGAATACAAATCGAAGTATCAAATTTCTTTTTTTTTTATCATAAAATAGTGTAATATAATGTGAAACTGTATTGAATAAAATCTTGTAACAAAGAAAATCATTTAGTTTTATGTTATTTTTACGACATTCTGTTATAATGTAGAGCAAGATGTGGAACATATTTGGGACTCTTTATTTTTGTGATTATTAATATTATCATACAGGGTGTCCCAGAACTCAACGTCAAGCCGAAACGGGGTGACAGGATAGATCATAACCATCACGAGAAAAATCAGAAAAAAAATCTATCCCATGCAGTTTGGAAATTATGGGCATTTTAAGAAAAACCTAGAAATTTGGTCTAACTGTACCATTTTTCGGTTATTGTGGTTAATTTTTATTATTTTTGGTCATTTAAACTTTGGAACCGTAACCCTAAATAACATCTCGAGAATCACAGTCTAAAATAATGACACAATTACCCCAAGTTTCCTAGAATTTAGACTATTTGTTAAACTATGAATTTAAAATTTTCAAACTTTGTCGACTTTGAAACACCCTCCTTTAAAAAAAATGTACTAGAGTGCCTTGGCAAGTGCCATTAAGAGTTGGCGCATTTAATCAGGATTGTAAAATGGTACAATACTTGTAAGTTTCGTACTAAAAAAAACGAGTAAAAAATAAAAACCTCAAGTAACCCGATTTTTGCTAACCCATTTTACTCAGTTAAAATGTTTTTTATTCGCACAAGCCCTTGGTAGGTTCTTTATTTTACGGTAAAATGATGAGAGATATGGATAGTGGACATGTTTGCCATGAGCGAGCGAGACAGATAGTGACGCCACTTTTACCAAAGCAACAAAATACTAATAAAATAATGAAAAATGTTGACCTTGTTTTGTTTAGGTTTATTGGAATAAAAGTCAGATTTGAAAATAACATTTTTTATTAAAACAAATGTTCAAATTGTTTACCATCAGCTTCAACACACGCCCTACATCTTCTTAAAAAAGATCTACTTATTAGCCGGGCATATCCTCGAGAGTTGATGTCCTCAGCAGCTTGAGAAATTCGTTCACGCAGCTCGGCTACGCTCTCAATGGGCTTAGAATAAACTTTTTCTTTGAGAACGCCCCAATAAAAAAAATCCAGGGGATTTAAATCTGGGGAACGGGCTGGCCACGAGATAGTGCCTGAACGTCCAATCCACCTTCCCGGATATTCTTGGTCAAGGAAATCTCTTACTTGCACTGCGTAATGCGCTGGGCAGCCATCTTGTTGATACCACATGTGGCAACGATCTGTTAGTGGTACGTCCTCTAACAAACTTGGTAAATTTTCTCGTAAAAAATTTAGGTAATTCGTGCCATTCAAATTCTCAGGCAGCTCAAAAGGCCCAACTATTTTGCCGTTTAAAATTCCTGTCCACAGGTTAACTTTAAAGCGATATTGGGATCGGTCTTCTCGCATTAAATGTGGATTCTCCACATGCCACTCATGAAAATTGTGTAAGTTTATGTAGCCATCTTTTTTAAATGTAGATTCATCTGACCAGAGAATTTTTTGGATGAATTGGGGATTTTCATTATGCCTCTGTAGCATTGTTCTACAAAATGAAATCCTTTCAGGATAATCTCGAGGGAGAAGACTTTGAACTCGTTGTACGTGAAATGGATGCATTTCAGCTCTTTGTAAAATACGATGTGCTGTGCTTTTGGGTATTCCCGTTCTTTCTTCAATTCCACGAACGGAAATACTTGGGTCATCTGCGACCTCTTCCAACACTTCTTCTTCGTAAGGAAAGCGAGGTCTACCTCCAGCCCGTATTTGATTCGGGAAATGGCCGTCCTCTGTGAGTGAATGGTGCACATTAACAAACACGCGGTGATCCGGATAGCGCTCTAAATTTGGATATCTTTCACGATAAAGTCTAGCGGCGGCACTTGCGTTGCATCTGCATTCCCCATAAATGAGATGCATGTTCGCATATTCTTGTGAAGTGTAGCGCGTAGGCATAGTGATGAGAAGGATGTCAACACAAAAGTCCAATTCCAAAAGAGAGAAGCCAAAGTTGCCGGTATGTAATCAACAAGTCCAATTCACAAAAATCCAAGTCCAAAAAGAAAAGCCAAAGTTGTCAGTACTAAATTAACACAAGCGAATACGGAAAGGTGCGCAGTAGACGAATGAGCGAAATGTACTAACTGGTGTCAGACTGGCAGCGTAGCTATTTGCTTGGTATGGCGTCTGTATCTGTTTCATTCGCACTCGTTTAAACGATGCATCTCCGTCTCACTGCGTGGCGTCACTATCTGTCTCGCTCGCTCATGGCAAACATGTCCACTATCCATCTCTCTCATCATTTTGCCGTAAAATAAAGAACCTACCAAGGGCTTGTGCGAATAAAAAACATTTTTCCTGAGTAAAATGGGTTAGCAAAAATCGGGTTACTTGAGGTTTTTATTTTTTACTCGTTTTTTTTAGTACGAAACTTACAAGTATTGTACCATTTTACAATCCTGATTAAATGCGCCAACTCTTAATGGCACTTGCCAAGGCACTCTAGTACATTTTTTTTAAAGGAGGGTGTTTCAAAGTCGACAAAGTTTGAAAATTTTAAATTCATAGTTTAACAAATAGTCTAAATTCTAGGAAACTTGGGGTAATTGTGTCATTATTTTAGACTGTGATTCTCGAGATGTTATTTAGGGTTACGGTTCCAAAGTTTAAATGACCAAAAATAATAAAAATTAACCACAATAACCGAAAAATGGTACAGTTAGACCAAATTTCTAGGTTTTTCTTAAAATGCCCATAATTTTCAAACTGCATGGGATAGATTTTTTTTCTGATTTTTCTCGTGATGGTTATGATCTATCCTGTCACCCCGTTTCGGCTTGACGTTGAGTTCTGGGACACCCTGTATATCGACTTCATTTTGTAAACATTCTTGTGAAGTAATTTGTTAAGGAGTAAAATTATGTTTTACTACATTTTTACTATTAAACAGGGAGTATAAGTATTTTTATTATTGTATCTGAGTCTATCTGCTTGTGTAAGGCATTATCAGCGATAGTTTCAGCTTACAGATTTCAGAAAATTCCAACAGATTGAATTTTTATTAGCATTTTGAAGGAAATCGTAACTTAATTGTATTTTTACTTTTTAATAACTAATAGCCAATTCACGAGAGCATAATCATATGACATAATTATGCTGAGGTTGCTTTGCATCTAGTCTGTGAAAGCTTCGCTTGTATATATTATAGTTAATCTATAGGTATAAGAATGATGTAAAACTCGACCAAAATATTTCGACTGTATCAACATAAAAGCTACTATTTATTACATTATTTTGACAATAAAAAGCTTTGTTCCACTTACGTCCATCACATTCAAGCCCACCCGTCAAGTATACAATCCGAAAATGTACGAAGTTAGCCGAGTCGCACGATCTTGACACAAACGCGCCGTGTCATCACGAGAACTCGATGTCTGTTTATTTACAATAAACGGGAAGCAAAATGGATTTAGAGTTGTAAGACGGTGCTTGGAAGTTTGTTCCTTTTACAACCTCTATTTTTTCATTCTATTTTATTCCGTATTTGTTTAAATGTTTCAAGTATTCTACATTTTCATTTTAGAAAATCTCTTAATACAATCTAAGAATTTTGTTAAGTAAGTTTGTATAACACCTAGCAACCATCAATGTTTTATTTACAACTAATACTATCTATACTATAGAATATATTTACTAAATACTATTGATTTATTTTCTTGAAAATTAGTAAGATTGAGAAAGGTTAACAGCGCAGTGCATTTCTTTTTTATATTTATGAATTTCACACAACATCCTCTGGTTCCAAGGTAAGTTTATTTGCTTGTGTTTGAGGTACTAAAATACGGATATACATACTACGTATATATTTTTAGGGAAATACATATTATACCTTAGACTACAAGAACTACTACTTAGAAGACTAAATAGATAGAAGACTTAGAATACTATAGAGAACACTGAGACGCAGTACAGATTGTCTGACGGACGGACATTTATGCGAAATTATTCTCAGTATCCTTTAATTTTAGAAGTGCAAAGTGGAGCGTATCAGAAACGCTTGTGCAACACTCGAGTTCTCAATGACACGATTGTTTTGCTCTCAACTCCTAAAACGTTATTTACGTGAACATATATAAACTTTCCAACCACGTGAAACGTTTACGTTGTCACGATTACATACAAGAGATTTCTCCGAGATATTTTCAATTAAAACAATTCATTTTGGGGAAGATCTTGGTATTTACTGTGTTGCGAAATATAGAATAGGACTTTCATTGGAACAAATTTCAGTAATAATTATATATATTTTTATAGATGCTAGCTAATGGCGGTCTATCTCTCTCTCCAGCCAATTAACGACCCACTAGCACTGGCAAGGGCCAGTGGGCCATTTGGGAGGAATTACGGTCCAAAATACCGAGTTGACCGGGCGAATGGTATAGGGTTTATTATTGAGTTTTTGGTCTCTCACAGAGGATGTAATCTGTGAACAATATCCCTTAGCTGGCTTTTACAGCACCCTTGGAAGGAAAAGGGGTTATTCTCTGCCCGTCACCACACGGACAACGGTAATGCTCCATAGTCTCTGTATACTCCCATCGGAAAAAGACGTGATAGTATCATAATGATAAAATTTGAATAGCCTATAAGCTTTCTACTGTTGGACACGAGGTTACACCAAAATGCGACGATATTTGAATTATGAATAGTTATTACCTAGCTGTCTAGTCGTATTGGTTGTAGGAGATTTAAGTTTGCCTTCTTTCACAAATGATTTCTTTGCTCATTCTCAGAGCTCTTTTAAAAGGAAATGGATTTATTTGCATGTGTATTCATATATTTACAACATGGAATAGAATAGAAGGTTCATAAACATTATAGCAAAACGGATAATTATGGCCCGAATACCTAGTAATATGAATATTCCTCTTTTTAGATCCCGTTTTAACTGTGAGACAGACATAGACGCGATATTAAACGCTTTCAAACTATCAGTTTTCATCTAACGAGAGCTCACAAAGTAAAAACGTTTCGTGTATAATTTCAGTAAGCGTCGAAGTTAGCAATACTTACGCGACAGATTTAAGCATTAACATACTCAGCGCCAGTTTATGTAAAACGACTCCCTACAGCTGACATATAGTGCCTACGTGACTGAAATGTATGAAAGAGTGCTAAATTTCTATAATAATTCGACATTCAGCGGTATATTTCGATCTAGGACAGTAAAGTAAACTACTCAAAACAAAATAGGGCCCACCCCACGATCGTCTACAAATTTGTTTACAAATATTTTGTACGGTTATCTTAAGATGACTTAAGTACATAAACGTATAGTTGACATGTTTATGAGTCTGTACCAGCGTTTCTAACGATAACTTTAACAATATTCTCAAGTGGGTAGTCAAATAAAGTGTAGGGCTAAAAAAAGTGATTAAATGCATATTTTTGTCGCTCGAGTTCTCAGTCGTATTGTAAACGTTGCTATTGAAGCTTATTTGGTAAACCATTTCCTTTGATTACGGCGTTAGTTCTAATCAATATGCCTGGTCCTCGTCATCATATGAACATGGAAACTGCAGCTAGAGCAGTTGCACTGCTTCAGGAAGGGCACTCTCAGAGATCTGTTGCAATAACCATCGGCGTGTCCCGACGAGCTATCCGAAATCTGTGGGAACGCTATCAAGAGACCGGAAGTATTGCTAGGAGATCTGGATCTGGGAGAGCGAGAGCCACAACGGCCCAGGAAGACAGATATATCAGATTAACTGCGCGTCGGGAGCGTACAATCACCGCCCGAGCCTTACAGAATCAATTACGGCAGTCTACTGGAAGACGAGTGAGCGATCAAACTATTCGCAATCGACTCCACGAAGATGGCTAACGTTCCAGGATGCGTGTTGTTCGGCTAAAACTGACGAGAGCTCATCGTGCAGCGCGCTTAAGGTTCGCACGTGAACATTTGGATTGGACAATGGATAACTGGAGATCCGTACTCTTTACAGACGAAAGTAAAGTCAAGTTTTACAGTGACGACAGACGAGTACGTGTGTGGAGAAGGGAAGGAGAACGTTTTTCAGAACCATGCATCCATGAAACTGACCGTTTTGGGGGTCCAAGTGTCATGGTTTGGGGCGGAATAAGCTTGCTAGGTAAAACAGAGCTGGTAATTCTGGATGGAGGTACCGTAACTGCCGCTAGTTACGTCGAGCGAGTAGTCCGACCTCATATTGTTCCATTTTCACAAAGAGTTGGCGCTAACTTTGTTTTAATGCAAGACAACGCTCGCGCTCACACAGCGCGTACCACACAGAATGCACTTTCTGAGGCCAATATTTCAGTTTTGCCTTGGCCAGCCATGAGCCCTGACCTCAACCCCATCGAACATTTATGGGATAAATTGAAAAGAAGCCTCAAAGAAAACTACAGCAGCGTGAATAGTCAACAAGAGCTAATAAACGCACTCAAATTGTGTTGGGAGCAAATACCGGAACAAAACATAGTGCATCTTATCGAAAGTGTTCCAAATAGACTCAGAGAGTGCATACGGAGCAGAGGAGGACCCACACGCTACTAAATTTAAGACTTTTGAACATATGGTCCCAGTGCAGTGATAAAATTTAAATTTAATGAATCCCATTATTTTACCAAAATATCGCCAAAAAGTGTTCTTTGTGCTTAAATTAAAAAAAAATTAACAAATTGTGTAATTTTTTAAGCTCATATAATATGTGAATCCCTACTTCAATCATATCTAATTAGAAAAACTGAATAATTGTAAGTATTTTAAAATTAATACAATAAAACGTGGTGGGCCCTATTTTGTTTTGAGTAGTTTATTTACAATGATGAAATGTATTGGATGAGGCAGTCTTTATACGTACCCATTAGTATCAATGTATAAACAGCTGTTACGTTATCCCGTCTATTAAATGTTCAAGTCTGGTAAAAAAGCACCATCTTCTTCATTTTGTAAGCATCGAAATTTAAGTAACTATATCGTAGAAAATACTCTTTAAATTGACTCTTACTAGATTTTTCCCGCCAGCCGTTATTTTCACTAGTTTCAAAGGTCCCAAAATATATTTATAACTTAGTTTAACTTAGTTGTAGTCCTGTGTTGTAGTCATACAATTTTATTTTTTTGGGAGTCATACAAATTGGTTTTTTTTTATGATTCAGTCGTATGCAGTTAAATAGAGGATTCGATTACCGAACCAAGATCTCTGGATATCGTAGAAGATGCACTTAAGTAAATATCTGCCTGTTTGTTGGCTTTAAAATCGAATTACATCATATCTAGTCTTTCATTTTGTAGCAGTGTAGTTTATACAAGCATGATATAGACAGAGATTGAGAGACTTGGAGGGCAAAGATATGATGCGTCGAGCCCAAGTAATTGGGATAACGACAATGAAATGATGATGAGAAACTTAGTATAAGAAAATGTTTAATGACATTGACACAAAAGTAAACAGCTAATTTTAAGAGGGCATGATACGAAATTATGCTCCATACAAAAATATGGGTATCATATTCATAGAAATATATAAAGAGACTACGAAGCGTCTTTTTTTTTCAAAGAATTTGTAGGTAAAATCTGCTTCAGCTATATTTGTCCCTTTCAGCACGGCGCTCAGGAATAGGGATAGCATTACCTAAGGCAAATACCTAAATTAGGAGTACAGAGTACCCTCTTAAGCACACGATTCTTTTAACTATGTTATCTGTAATGTGGCAATCATGTCCCAAGCAACACACATTTAGCTATAGATATATATTAGGGTGTCCCTTAAATTTCAATGTCAATATATTTTTACGCATACCGTCTAAAAACTTTAGTATTGACCTAATATAATACAGAAATAAATATTAGCCCGATTTATAAACGATAACCCGTGCCGACTTGAGTTTTTAACTTGTCCATACAAGTTGCGCGGGTACAGCTCTGTGACCTGTTACTGCGAATTTCAATTGTCATTTCATACGTGATTTCTAACATTATTAATGCGTTGTTGTTTATTATGTGAAGATGTCTGTGGAATTACGAAGTGATAAACAAAATATTTACCTTATCGGACTGCCAAGCCACCAGATAAATGGTGCAAAATTACCATCTAATCGACAAGTTCTCACCGTTTTATTTTACAATATACGTGAAGTCAAGCTGACTGTTAGTGAAAGTGCGAATCTTGTTGTAAGAGAGTGCATTATATTTTGGGAAAAAGCCAGAATTCCTACGAAGGCATTTCCTAACTGCGTGAAGAAACTTGTTGATTTATATCATGTTTGAAGGGAGCTGCAAAAAAACTGTAAGAAAACTCAGGTGACGTTCAAGAACCGTGAAAATAATTTTGTAAAAGACCTTGATAACTTATTTGATATTGCACATGCTGATGCCTTCGCCAGAATTAAGATATAGGAAGACAAAGATTTTTTAAGGAAACAGAGAGAGGCAGGTCGACCGGGATGCTTAGGTGGAATTGACAAAAAATTGGCGGAGAAAGAAGAACGAGTTAGGCAAAGACGATTGGAAGAAGAGGAAAGAAAGGTAAAACAAAGAGAGTTATTGGCTGTTGCATCTACTTCTTCGATAGATAGCTTGAAATGTCTGGAGAATTCGGATGAGGAACAGATTTCGAACTGTGAACTTAGTACTCAGATTCTTTGCCCTGAAAAAAGTTCTAAAAGAGGCACGAAAAGTTTCATAACTCCTAAACTGGTAGCAGCTTTAGATCGTTGCCAATTAAGCATAAGAGACACAGTTTACATTCTCCATGCGGTTGTAGAAGCGCTTGGTCTGAATGGAAGGAAGAAATTACGCAAAATTTCTTCAGTAAGTTTAATATTTTCTTGTTTCTTTTTTCAAAGTTTCGTGGCTTAGTTTTTTTTTAAACTGTTTTTTCTTTCTTTAAGATATGACGCTAAATGATTTTGTGACTCAAAGAAGCAAACAATTTCTATCTCGACTGCAGATCGACGACAGTTTTCTTCGGGAGGATATATCTTCTTGGGGTGACAATCCTACTTTTTTGGAAGCTAGAAGATGAATAAGTCGTTTTCAGGTCGTAAATGACACTGATGAAAGAGCTGTTAAATTAATGCAAGATTTTAATGGACTTATCACGGCTGAAGAAGAGCAAAAACAGTTTTTGTTGCGTTGTGTTCAGGAACACAGAAAACTGTATCCAGACTGTAAAAAAACTACACTAAAGAGAAGTTACCCTAATTAATTATTATTATAATTTGTATTTAAATAAAAGTTTATGTTGATCTTATTTTATTCTTACTCATATTTACTTTATTTGTTGCATTTTAATTAGTTTTGGATCAAACCAAAATGTCAGGCTATAACACCATTTTTTACTAAATTTTAGGGCTCGGTCGGCACGGGTTGCAATCATGCTACAAATATGAAATTTCATATTTAAGTACATTTTAGCATTTATAAAAAAAGTAGAAGGTATGCGTTTCGAAATTCAAAAAAAAAATTTTTTTTTCCATATAAGGGACACCCTAATATAAACTACTCAAAACAAAATAGGGCCCACCACGTTTTATTGTATTAATTTTAAAATACTTACAATTATTCAGTTTTTCTAATTAGATATGATTGAAGTAGGGATTCACAGATTATATGAGCTTAAAAAATTACACAATTTGTTAATTTTTTTTTAATTTAAGCACAAAGAACACTTTTTGGCGATATTTTGGTAAAATAATGGGATTCATTAAATTTAAATTTTATCACTGCACTGGGACCATATGTTCAAAAGTCTTAAATTTAGTAGCGTGTGGGTCCTCCTCTGCTCCGTATGCACTCTCTGAGTCTATTTGGAACACTTTCGATAAGATGCACTATGTTTTGTTCCGGTATTTGCTCCCAACACAATTTGAGTGCGTTTATTAGCTCTTGTTGACTATTCACGCTGCTGTAGTTTTCTTTGAGGCTTCTTTTCAATTTATCCCATAAATGTTCGATGGGGTTGAGGTCGGGGCTCATGGCTGGCCAAGGCAAAACTGAAATATTGGCCTCAGAAAGTGCATTCTGTGTGGTACGCGCTGTGTGAGCGCGAGCGTTGTCTTGCATTAAAACAAAGTTAGCGCCAACTCTTTGTGAAAATGGAACAATATGAGGTCGGACTACTCGCTCGACGTAACTAGCGGCAGTTACGGTACCTCCATCCAGAATTACCAGCTCTGTTTTACCTAGCAAGCTTATTCCGCCCCAAACCATGACACTTGGACCCCCAAAACGGTCAGTTTCATGGATGCATGGTTCTGAAAAACGTTCTCCTTCCCTTCTCCACACACGTACTCGTCTGTCGTCACTGTAAAACTTGACTTTACTTTCGTCTGTAAAGAGTACGGATCTCCAGTTATCCATTGTCCAATCCAAATGTTCACGTGCGAACCTTAAGCGCGCTGCACGATGAGCTCTCGTCAGTTTTAGCCGAACAACACGCATCCTGGAACGTTGGCCATCTTCGTGGAGTCGATTGCGAATAGTTTGATCGCTCACTCGTCTTCCAGTAGACTGCCGTAATTGATTCTGTAAGGCTCGGGCGGTGATTGTACGCTCCCGACGCGCAGTTAATCTGATATATCTGTCTTCCTGGGCCGTTGTGGCTCTCGCTCTCCCAGATCCAGATCTCCTAGCAATACTTCCGGTCTCTTGATAGCGTTCCCACAGATTTCGGATAGCTCGTCGGGACACGCCGATGGTTATTGCAACAGATCTCTGAGAGTGCCCTTCCTGAAGCAGTGCAACTGCTCTAGCTGCAGTTTCCATGTTCATATGACGACGAGGACCAGGCATATTGATTAGAACTAACGCCGTAATCAAAGGAAATGGTTTACCAAATAAGCTTCAATAGCAACGTTTACAATACGACTGAGAACTCGAGCGACAAAAATATGCATTTAATCACTTTTTTTAGCCCTACACTTTATTTGACTACCAACTTGAGAATATTGTTAAAGTTATCGTTAGAAACGCTGGTACAGACTCATAAACATGTCAACTATACGTTTATGTACTTAAGTCATCTTAAGATAACCGTACAAAATATTTGTAAACAAATTTGTAGACGATCGTGGGGTGGGCCCTATTTTGTTTTGAGTAGTTTATATACAACATGTATGTACGCATGTAATAGCGTAGATGGATGTGTAAAGGGTGTGTGAGCCCGAGTACTAAAGCTAAAGCACTCAAACAGCGTTAATGGCTTTGCACCTTGTATTATTGCTCTGCTAATATCAGGATGTTGGCACAGCTAATACACCTTAGTAATTGCTTTGGACAATCAAACTCGTAAGAGTATTACCATATTACCATACCATATCATTAATATTATGAGTGATGGATTAAGAATACAATTGTCACCACCTTACTTCATCCACAGGATGCTGTAAGAGCCAGCTAAGGGATATTAAAAGCAGTTAACATCAACTATGAGAGAAACCTCGAAACTTAGCCTTATGTCAACACGCCTGGTCAGTGCGGCATAGTAGTCCAAAGGTCTTCGCAAAGTAGAGGTGGCCCATGCGCAGATGGCATTATTGTATAATTTATTAGAGAGTAGAGAGAGAGAGAGTGGAGAGTACTCACTTTATATTATCTTAAGCTTATGTTTCTCTTTTCTTAATTTCTTAAAAACTGTTATAACAACTTAAAACGACACTCAACACGTACTAACAATAGAATAAAACCCTTAAATAGGATTTGTACGGATTTTGGCATATACCCTACAAGCCAATAAAATTACCCGTTGACCACAACCACGCCTTCACTATTGAGAAAGGAATATTACGATATTGTTCAAACAACAAGCTGTGGCGGAAAACTATTAGAATTTTTATACTCTCAAAAGCGAACAAGAAAATGCAGTAGTATCTGTTGCTGCAATGTTCTGGCGATTGATTAAAATTATTTATCATCATCATAACAACACGGCTTCTCCCATGGGGATAGGCAGAGACTATAGACCACCATCTGCTACAATCTAATTATACTTCCTTGGCTTCGATTACACTCTCTATCTGGTCATGCATGCCCGACTGTTGTAAAATAATTGTTCTACAATTTAGTCTTTATTTTCAAATGCTACATGTAAATAAAACTATTTTTACGGATTCAGACACATTGTACGTGAGGCTACGGAATATGAAAACAAGTTTCACCACCCCAATTGTTTCCCAGGTACTCTACATAGATACCATACAATATAAAATACGGAAAACTAAATTTAACCCTATGCCAATATGCCTGGTCAGCACGATATAGCAGACCATAATCCCTCCGAAAGTGGAGGAAGCCCGTACCCTACAGTGGAACTTTAATGGGCTAGAGAGAGAGAGACACATATATTTTTACAGCCGCCAAATGAGACAGCCAAATTAATATTATATTATCTGTGTTTGTCTCTCCTGTCAAAACAACCAAACCGATTAAAATAAAAAAAAACTAAAAGTGATCTCCACTTATTGTCATTTAAAGTTGAAAGTTAAGGTTCTATAGATATCCTATCGTCTATAGTTCTTCTCTTTACCGTTGCCAGTTCGCGAGCGATGTAGTGTATCTACTAAAAATACCAGTTGCTACTTTTTATGTTAAAAGCGAATATAAAATTATCAAAAGAACTACCTTAGAAATTATTATCTAACATACTTAGTTAATGAGTAACAAACGGAAAAACAGCAATAATGAAACAAAAAGAAGATTTAGACACAAAACCACAATTTAAAGAAACTAATTTGGAGAAATCTAATCAAAAACGGCATTACGGCACGCCCTAAACAGTATAGGATTAACACCGCCTACGATATGCACAATTGATAGGAGGAAGCGATCAAGAAAATATAATGAGTCATACCTAAGACCATTAACAGGTGTATTCTATTAATACTAAATTGATAAAGCTAAAGAGTTTAAATAAAATAATAAATAAATATTCACGGACATTTCACGCTACGACCTCTGGTCCCAAGCTAAGCTTATATGCTCGTGTTTTAGGTACCAGAATACGGATATACAGAATACTTATACTACTTTTCTTTTGTAAATACATACTTATAATACATAGAAACACCCAGACACAGTACAAACATTTGTATGACAATTATAAATATCACACAAATGATTGTCCCGAGCGGGAATCGAACCCGCGACCTCTTGAACGGTAGTCCACTATGAGAACCACTCGACCACGAGGCTCGTCAAGTTTGTTTGTTTGAACGCGCTAATTCAGGAAATACAGTTTCCAATTAAATTCTATAAGTGTTGCATAGTCCATTTATCGAGGAAAGCTATAGGCTATATATTATTCTGTGAGGCTACATGAGATCCCGCTGCGATCTATAGGAGCGAAGGATTAGTGAAATATATTACAAAAATGGGTAACAGCTAGTTTAGGTATAACAAGCATGTACAAATTTACAATAATATAATTGTGACATAAAGAGGCCAAGAGGATTTTATATGAAATGTCCTTGAATATTTTTTTATTCATTTACTATTCATTGTAACTGTTGCAATTATTTAACTTGTTTAAACCTTTTATCGGTTATTGTCTAACTCCGATGTACAAACTTTAACCCAATCACGTAAACAAGAGCCAAAGTTAAAGCTAATTATTATGTTACGAATTCTTCAAGACTTGTGCTGAATTATAGGTTTAATATAGTCAATTGCTATTCTTCTGTCTACTCCTTGAGAAACTAGCATGAAGATATCAAAATCAAAAGCTGCACAAGAAAATATATAAATCGTTATTCTTTTTATTTAGCTATATCTAGTTGGTTCTCCTCCGACTTAGACCACACAAAATTTACTGTACCATAAAATATGAAGAAAACCTCAATTTTGTAGCAATTACAAGCAAAAAAACGTGAACTCATTATATAGAGATTATTAAAAAGATTAATTCAATAGATAAAAACTCGACACTTTAATATTAAGCAATATAAAAGATGAGCTTTGTTCTATATTATAAGAAATAACCACCAAGAGATCCTTATAAAGTACAACGTATGTCAAAGAATTAAGATACCCATCTCCATTTTATGAGGGAGTGGTTAATATTTTATATTTGTTGAAGAAGAAAATTTAACAAAAAAAATTAAAACAACTATGGTCTATAATATTTTCTAACACTTGCGCGACTCATTTGCTTAAATAAAACTTTTTACGGATTTAGACGAGTATATTTGTCTCCCCGTCACCCCGGCTAGTCTCACCCGTGACCATGGTGACTGCAAAGTCTCCGAAACGTCGGGCTAAAATTTAAAATAAAATATATGCGTCTAAATCCGTAAGAAGTAGATTTATTTAAACTATGGTCTATTTTGATTATACACAGTTTTAAGCTATTGCATAGCTTCCATCGCGGGCCTTGAGCGTGGAGACTAAATTCGAAATTTAAATTCCGTAGGTAATGAAAAAACCTTACATTATCGGCGTTACTGCGCATGCGTAATCCCCTCTTCGCCCCGCAATTTATTTCATACTGTTGATACCAAGGGTAAACGCCTCCCTCATATTAAACAACGTATTAAAATAAGGATTTTGAATCGACAACATATATCCTAAATGTTCAGATAACAGCGTATTTTAGATTTTAATAATGTAAAATAATGTCAAAACTAAAATTGTATACCAACAAATTGAAATTTGGGTAATGCTGTTGATACTAATGTTTCTTTTATATCATCTTTGTACACAGTTTTTGCAATAAAAATCTTTGACTTTGACATTTGATTTAAAACAGATTGACATTTGATTGACAATCGCTATTTTATCATAATTACCATAAACAATGGACAGATGTAAGCATATATGAAGTATATATATGTAATAAGGATTATTAATCTTATTTTAGTTTATGGTATGTACATTCTTGCATGAATAAAATAAATAAATAATTATAAATACATAAGTTGATAAAAAAATGCTATGCAATAGCTTGACCGCGGCAGTACCCGAGTGCCACACATCTTTTATTTATAATAAAAAAGTGTAGTTAACATTGCCGAATTGTGTTATTGACACAATCAGTTTTTTATTTTTTAGTTAAGTTTAGGTCTGCACGTAGAATCGGATCCATCGTTCGTGGGGTGATGGACAAATATAACACAAGTGTCAACTCTCATGTCTTGCCTGCGGTTGTCGTAAAAACCAACCAAGGGAAGCACGTCGCATGACACCTGCGCATATACCCAAGAAGGGTTGACGTCAGGCAGAAGACCAGTCGTAAAATAAATCAGTCAAGAACCCATTGCAGCATAAACAAGAAGTCATGTTGCGCCATTCCCAAATAACGGGATAAAGGTAGGAGAATTATGATGATGAAGAATTTCATTGTTTTATCTAACTACTAATTTGGTAAAAAACACGCTTTAAAATCCTGATTATTACTTTACATTATTGTGATGTCATCGGTCCTTAATATATGTGTGCGAAATTTGAGATTAGTCTATTTGAACTTGGTGAAAATCCCTTTCAAATATTATGTTTTATGAATTTAATACATTGGCAGATACGTAGCTAAATAAAAGCGTGTTAATAAAAAAGAACGTCGGTTGTGAAAAAATAACATTGCAATATTTCTGTGTAGTTAATCCTAGACAACCCTATAAAGGTCGGTCTTCCGCAATCTATCCAAAAGCTTTGAGAGCAATATTTTAAACTCAATCCACGAAATATCAGCTTCAACGTGACAACATAAAACAAAACCGTATCTATAACTAATATTATAAGCTGAAGAGTTTGTTTGTTTTAACGAGCTAATCTCAGGAAGTTCTGGTTCCAATTGAAAAATTATTTCAGTTTTGGATAGTCCATTTATCAAGGAAAGCTATAGGCTATATAATATCACGCTATAATTAATGGGAGCGAAGCATTAGTAAAAAATGTTGCAGTAACGGGAAAAATTTTCTAAATACCACGCATACGAAGTCGCCGGTAACAGCTAGTCTAATATATTTATTTATACTAACTAATATCAAACAACTTAAAGTAATAATTTTTTGTTGCGATACGAAACGAAATTAAAAACACTGATTACTTCCGCTTTATAATGTTTGTATAAACAAAAAGTTTATTCTAAAACTCCTGCGCCGAACTTAATGGCATCATCGGGCATGGAATTAGTTACAATGGCTACGTAGTTATTAGCGTCAGGCTTGCTAGATTTGAATATATTTTATGAATGGATGGTTTTATGATAGAATTAGATATTTGATTACAATAAAGTTAAAAGAGTTATGTTTAAAAATTAAATTAACCACAGCAATGAAGCAGCGAACTACTCATTATCTCCACATATAATCTTACTAGTTAATCATCATCATAACATCACGCCTTTTTCCCATGGGGGGTAGGCAGAGACTAAAGAGCGCCATCTGCTACGATCCAAACATACTTCCTTGGCTAGGTAACTGAACGTACAGTACCTACTAGTTAACTGAATAGATTTTGTGCTAGGTCGAAAGAAGCACACATAAGTGAACTAGAATTTTTACTGTTTTGCACAACCCATAGCAAAGAATAGATTGTTGCTGCCCATAGTAATAAACACTGTTTTTTTTTGCTAATGTACTGAAGCGCTGTTTGTTTTTTTATACCAGGCATATTTTTCTGTCTAAAAAGCAGCTTACAGCATAGTGTGACTTAGTTACGCGGATTGTATCATTGTAAAGGTTTCGTTTACGATTCACATTGAACATAAAGAGTACCTATTTTATCGACGTTCACCCTCAATAAAACTATAAGTCTTCCGTTAGACAGGAAACATGTACTTAGTTAAGTGTGCAAAATTTGAGATTGATCCGACTATTGCAAGTAGGTGAAAATCACTACCAGAGATATCGTTAATATAGATACAAACACAGAACGATAGATATATTCATAAACGAAGCTAAAAAAATCGTGTTAAAAATACAAATGCCATGAAAAGTATAATGGTTGTGAAAAAATGCAGAAAAATAAAAAATATTTTGTATTCAAAAAACTTGCTCATTATGCATAACGTGGACCATACTTCATACATTTTTTACGGTAGCTGTCACGAAGTATGAGTAATTTATACACAAATGAGTTATTATTCGAACACCTTGCCGAGTTTTCCCACAATTTGCTTCTTATTTATGAATTCATCTAATTCAAATACATTTTGGTAGTTACAATGTCTATGTTCAAGGAATAAGGTTTAATTTTACTATTGCAGTAGATATGGCGCAAAAAACAATGGCTGCATTTCAATGACAATGATAGATATTCTTAGTATTGCGTAGTTTTGGAGTTCCGTTGACTACTTTATACAAAAGATACTGACTTTGACGAAACTAATTTTGGCAAGTATTAAAGGTACATGTAGAAAACTAGTACGGTTTATATTAAACTAGCTGTTGCCCGCGTCTCCGTCCGCGTGGATTTTGGACAATTTTTTCGCAATAAAAGGTAGCCTATGTTCTTTCTCAGGGTCTAAAGATTGTCTGTGCTAAATTTCATCAAAATCGGTTGAGAGGTTTAAGCGGGAAAGCGTAACAAGCGTGCGGTGGTTTTTCAATAAAATGGTTGTGGGAAATTGATTACTATAGATCAAACAAGTCATTTTTAGTAAATGTGTTTCATTAAACGTCAACATGAAACCTTAGCCCATTTTTTGTGCATATTCAATAACTTCTAGGTTTTACAGACTATGGTGAATTAGGAGCCCAAAATATTAGAAATTCGTGCGAAAACGTGAAATGGCTCTTAACTCCTCTTTATTTCATATCTCCTTTTACGCAGTCCATCCGTCTTTTCTTAGGCCTTCCGCTAAACTTAGTTCCATCTACATTCATTCATAAAATAGGTAAAGTAGCAATCAAGTCTTAATAAATTGTTAACAATGGCAAACATTAAAATTCTAAGAATTTTGTATAAATTTTATGTTACACTTGTTTTTAAAATTAATTTAAGTTAAAACGCCCAAAGGAAATTAAGAGGGCGTTTCTAGAGCAGAAAAAAACGAACGAGGATTATTCGTAGTCTATAATTAAATCAATTTAGAATCACATTAATTTAATTTTGTTAAATTATTTACATCGTGCGGAACTATAAATCAAGAGTTAAGTAAAAAAAATGATATTGAAGTAATTGTAAGGTGACTAGCGCAGAGGTCATCATGTTTTATTTGAACTGTAATTGATATTAATGGCGAATGCAATTAGTATATCTTTTTGTAACTTTTGTGAATAATCATTGCGATATCATCAACAAATTAAATGAACCGAAAATTACATTACATTTAGTACTGACTGACAGTGATAGGATTTCTTTCTCTCCAGCCCATTAACGTCTCACAGCTGGGCACAGACCTCCTCCACTTTGGGCGGGACTATGGTCTACTGTGCCGCGCTGTCCAAGCGTGTTGGCACAGGATTTAGTTTCGAGTTTCCGTCTGTTATAGTATATACATTAACTACTAATAATGTGTCTTAGCTGGCTCTTACAGAACCCTGGCAAAAAAAGGGGATGGTGACACTTGTATGCTTAATCCGTCACCACACGGACAAGTAATGGGATACTAGTTATTTTACAGGAAGAATCATAACCTCAAGCCTTTTTCACATGGGGGTAGGTAGAGACTACAGAAAAGAGGAAAGAGATTACCATTATAAAAGCAACTACCTACATATTAACTAGATAGCGCATTTTCAACTATATTTCTAATTACTACCACACTCCCAGGTTAAACAATTTTATTTACGAAAGAATAGTATTCGAATTCTGGTAGCTATCCATAGAACAATCATAAAGCTTAGCTTGGAAAGAGAGAATGAAAAAACGTTTTATTTGCAGCTTACAAGAACAGGTAAAGAAATACATAGAAACAAAAGATAAATATACAATGTAAGCTGCAAATATGGATCAACTTAGCATTGTGCCAGTAAAAACTAGCGCTGGTCTTCCGTTGATCCGTATACATTTGCTTGGGACCAGAGGACGTTCTGTGTAACGTCCATGAAAATTTATTTATTAAATAAATATCATTCAGCACAAGTAAGTACCTACGATAAGCATTATGAAGTAATAAAATAAATACCCATATCAGCGATTGGCCTATACCACTTTGGCGTGACATTATGCGAACAACACTATAATCCCAGAACGGCGATAAACACTGAATTGTTCGAAAATGTTGGTAAAATAAAAAACATAGAATAAGCCACCATAAAATTCGGAATGTTCTTTACAGGTTTTTCACAATATAAGCAATGAGTTAACACAATTGGGAAAAATACGAAGTTTCATTTCTTTTTTACAAGGTTCTGTTTTTTTTAGCTTACATGGTACTGTGTTTGTAACTGAATATAATAGAATAATAGATTACTAGAATTACGAGTACCAACCTATCCTTGTGGTGACGGATTAAGAAAAATTGTGTCCACCCCACAGATGTACCAGATGGTAGTGGCTTCAAGCCGACTGTGTGATGTAGGCATAGACTATACATCTAGTAAATCCGTGGTCTATCCTATTTCTGCCCTAGAGTGCTCTAAGTCCGCTAAGAGATATTGTCCACAGATAACATCTCCTATGAGAAGTGGAAACTCTAAATTATTTCACTGATGGCCACAGGCCTTCTCCACTTTGTGAGAGATAATGTTCTAATGTGCCGCGCTGACCTTTGTTGGGTTTAACTTCGAGTTTCCCATCTCGTACAGTGGAAGTTATTTGTGTACAATATACCTTAGCTGGCTTTAACAGCACCCTCGAAAGGAAAAAATAGGTGGTGACACTTGTATTCCTAATCCGTCACAACTCGGACAAATACAGCTTGTCATTTCGTTTAAAGCTTAAGCTTGTCATTTAATTTCGAGGCAAGCTTGTCTGATGCAATCACAAACACAAGTCAGCTCAAGACAAGAGATTTCACTGGTTTTGAAAAACAATCCATAAATCACCCAACTAACAAGAAATAGGGCTATTAAAAACATTTCGTAATCCTATTTAATCCCCTTGTCAAGCCACTACAAGATGATATGGGTACAGGGTTGATTGCATCTTCTACTCGTATATACAAAATACAAGGCCAGCCTTTTAAAACCTGAATAAATTTAACAAAGAGGTAAAATATGCTTAACGCCTAACTTAATAAATATTTTAAACAATATATCATTCTGTAAACTCGTTAGTTTTTGCCAGGACATGTATGAAAGAAGAAGACATGTTGCACCAAGGTTCGGATAGGTGCAAGAAATGCTGAATTGACGTCGCCAGAGATGATATGCGTGCTCGTCGTCAAAAGGAACAGACGAAGCCGGAAAGCGGACCCCGGACTCCGAAGCAATAGCTGAGAGCGCTAGGATGATGATGAAGACATGTTGCATCAAATCTAAATGATGGGATGAATAAATATTTAAAATAAAATTCTTGATTGTACCTGCTCCAAAGGCAGTCTTTAATTATTGCCGAAGTAACAATACCACAACATAATAAAAGAAACCTACACCTAATTGTAAAAAAGTGGGTAGTTACCAAAATGAGACCGAAAAACTCAGGATAAATGTCACGAAGTTTTTACGACGACGCCGACTGTTCTGAAACACGTGCGTGTCGTGTTTCAGAGTCAACTGTCACTGATCGTTTTAGGTTAGAACACTTTTCTCGAGTATCTCCCTAATGGAAAGGAATCTTGTCGACCTAAATAGGCACTAAAGTTCCTAAGGCAGTTTATTGATTTAGTGAGGGTGTGACGAATTTCTTTGAATTTGGCTACAGCTCAACGAAATGTTTGTTTCTTACATTCTTTTTTACACGTGCGATCTTCTTAATCAACAGAATTTTTTATATACCCCAGTTTGGCAGAACTTAGTTGCACAATTGTAACATAATCTATTTATCCTGTAACATGTATTTACCTATGTTCACAATAAATGAATTTGAATTTTTGAACTTTATCTATAGGTAAGGTACTGCTAAATTCTGTTCCATCCTTTTCTTTCTATGCCCTTTTGAGGACGGTATTTAGTCTCCTATGCCGCGCTGACCAGGCGTGCTGGCATAGGGCTTAGTTAGTTTTCCGTCTCATAGTTGTTGCTACTGCTTACAATCTTCCTCTGGCACCTACATCCAGGAGAGAAATGGAATTGTAAAATTTGTAATTTTAATCCAGGATTATAGACTATCTAGTATAATAGAATTTATGGTCATCAGACATGACTGTAGAAAATCCAATTACATATTTCTTTTTAAATTGAAATAAAGTACCTATCTTGATAGCGTCACGCCTTTTCCCCATGGGGATAGGCTGAAAGGGAGAGAGAGTGGGAGATGAGTATCAGAATACTCATACGTAATAAATATCAATCATCATTTAAGAAGATATATTTAAGCATGTGAAATTATGTTGTTAATATCAATGCCACATTGGAGAGAGGAGCATAGCCCCAAAGGAAATCTTCCAAGCTCTGAGATATTAACGTATATAAACGTTGATCAAGTCGACAACCCGGTTTAAGTAATTCTCTTTTAATAACACTCACGAGATTAAAAAATCCCGACCAAGTGCGAGTTGAAACCGCCCGCGATGGGTTCTATAGAATTATCATCATAATTTTTGCGACATCATGAGAATCACATGTCGTAAGCATAATATATATTCACCAGGATACGCATTTAAAAGTGTGTTTGGATCGTAAACAGATGACTCTCTATTATCTCTGTCTATTGCGATGGGAAAAAAACGTGATATTAAACCTACCCAAAAATAAATTGTTCTACAACAGTCTCCTTTATATTTATTTTGGTTTTTAGTATTTGTTCCAATTGTTAACAGTAACAGAAACACATCATCTCTTTACCTTTCAACACATAGCGGTCTTGCTATCACCGTTAATAAGATAAAGCTTGGTGACAGACGGACGTACCAACGCACAGGAACCTAGACTCAGTATCAGGGTCTCGTTATAACCTTTGGCACGGCACCCTAAAAAGCAAAATACTCATTACTGTCAGAACTAATAGAAATTTTAATCATATTAAGTAACATACAAGTTTTCTCGGAGCTTATCAAGAACCTCATTGTGTTATTTATTATTCAGTAACATATGAATAAAAACACTGCTCTTTGAGATTTTATAAAAGTGTATGATTTCAAAAGCTATGAATTAATAATAAAACTTCACAAGACCGGGTACATAATGAATGAATTTGAAATTAATTATGAATGAATTTGACTTACAACTTCATAGCTTTGAATACGTTTGTAATGTTGGTATTATGATTTGGTAAGCATATTTACGTCCGTGTGCCGACGGATTACGAATACAAGTGTAACCATGCATTTTCCTCCCCAAGATGCTGTAAAAGGGATATTGTATAATGGATATTGTACACAGGTAACATCTTCTGTGAGAGACAGAAAGCTCGAAACTAAACCCTATGGCAACACGTCTGGTCAGCGCGACATAATAAACAATACTCCCGCGGAGAAGGCTCGTGTGTATCCAGCAGTGCAGCAGTGGAACGTTAATGGGCTGGAGAGAAAGAGAGACCATGTGACAAAGCGTTAAGATCTAAAAGGGCTATGGGGGTAGCCAAAGACTTTAGTATAAAGCGACATGTGCTACAATCCAAATACACTTGATCACACACACAATGAATGATGAATATATTCAATCAATATTATGAACTTAGCTATTTATCAGTCTAAGATCAAAACTGTTTTTATGTGCCATATATAGGTAAAATGTGAAGAATTTATGATAATTATGTCTGACATCTTCATGTACTCATGTTTTGTGCAAATAAATCATTTCATTTCATTTCACTTTTTTTGGTTTGGACTCATACATCTAGTCATACATATATGATCGACGGTAATATGTTCTACGCACTTGTTCTTAGTTAGGCGTGTGAAGATGTCCTTCAAAGTAAATGTAAAGTTCAAGGTCTGATTTCTAAGCATACAAATAACTGTTGTTCCTTACAGTAGTAACTATAATGTAGTCACGATAACATTCGGTTGAATACCTCGAACAAAGCGTTTAGATGCATGCCAGAGATAAACATTATAATTACGTAATTTACCCTAGCGCTCTTCGGAAATTGCAGCTTTTAGAGAACTCTCCGTTGTGAATTAACTATAAGAGATTTTGTAGTAACATACACAGTAAAATAGATTTTCTTGTCTAAGCTCTTTGCTGTGAGTTGATATAAAATTAAAAAGTTTTTTACATGGTCTATATAATTCCAGTAAAATACAAGACTCTATATGAGCTTAGTTTACTAGAGATGTAGAAAAAAGTAGCTTTTATTAACTCGTTGAGAGCTAGTCTTATTTAAGATGGAGAGCCTAATTGGGGCTATACTAATTGTTCTACAACTGCGTTAATGATAACCATGTCCTTTGACAATGAGTGATAGCTGTTTATGTACCAACCAGTGAACATGGATTACTGTATCCTATTAAAACAGGGGACCCCAAACTTATTTTGTCTATTACCCACTTTAAAAACAAGTTTTAATTATTTGTAGTTTCCCTATACTTCACTAACTTAAAAATCACTATAACTCCATTTTTTCTAGGTCTTTTATCGCCTCTTTTAGGCCTACAGCGTTTACAAGGAGGCGTTGACGCTTACTTTGAGACAGGCTGTGGATACTAAAACTAGTAATCTGTTAAAATCATAGCGTTGTTTTATCAGATTTCTTCTGATAAGAGACATTTCCACAAACAATGAGTATGAGCATTGCTCTCGTGCCTTTTTCAGTTGGGATCGCCTGGAAATGTCAACTGCTATCGGATTAATGCTTTAAGTACATCTTGTCTATAGAATCAACTGATCAAGTCTCTATAAAAATCAGAAAATAGACTAGCTTTATTCTAAGACGTTCCAACTACCCAAAAATGTATGAAATAAATACAAAAACAAAGAAAATATATTAAAACGTCACCATTAGGGTTGACAACACATTTCTTTGGTTCAATTACCTCAACGCACACAATGTAAATATCCCTAGGGTAGTCAATCACAAGCAACATCACAGCATGTCGATAAATGATGACGATAAACAAAACAGTATGTCGATAAATGACGACCATTCGAAAGAATGACAATGTCATTTGTACATTTAAATAGCTATATTCATAAACTACTATGCGTGTGGTTACCCTAAATAAAGGCATAGGCATTATATGAACATTATGCACGCGATCGCTCGTGACTACCGCTGGACGCCATTCACGCCATACTCGACAGCACTTAAGATTTGTTACACTGGACAAGCGCGACACATGGATTATTATTTAATTAACTCGTGACTTTTAATTGACTTTTGTTACTACTGTGTTCGTATGGAACGCTTCTGTAATATCATTAACAAAGACTTCGATAATAGTCCATATATATCCATATATTATATTCGGAGTCCGAATATGATATTTGAAATCTGTAACAAGCGCCGAATATGATAGTAAAACGATGAGTTCAAAATGCTTTTTGAGCATTATAGCAATCACTTCAATTCTACCTTAGTACTAAATATCGTGCAATTAGTTAATACTAAACAAACACTAGCCAACATAGAGTTTTGTATTCCTAGTAAAAGTTTTATGCAAATTTTATTAACAGTTTGGTTTTCGTACGATTCAACTGGATAATTTTAACTGCACTCTTATTGAAGACCTTATATAATTCGATTCTTCAATATCTCTTAAAGGTTGCACTTTCAGCAAAAACTTTTATAACTAAATCTCTACCTACGGAATAATTTCGCATGCCTGAGTAGAACCTTTACACAGCAGTGTCTGGATTATATCCGGTATCCGAACTCATCCAGACAGACTGCGCTGTCTATTGAGGGATTACTGGGAATAAATAAACACATAATCTAATATACACACAAATCTTACAACCTCTCTCTCCAGCCGACAAACATCCTACTGTTGGGCACAGGCCTCCTCTACTTTGGGCGGGATTATGGTCTCCTACGCCGCGCTGACAGGCGTGTTGGCATAGGGTTTATTTTAGAGTTTTCCGTGTCTCAAACAAGGTGTTATCTATGTACAATTACCCTCAGCTGGCTTTTACAGCAACCTGGGAAGGAATAGTTGTAGTGACACTTGTTTGTATTCTTAATCCGTCACCACGAGGACTTATACATAATCTACTGGCTATACATGAATAATCTTATATACATAAAACTTAGCAAATTGTACAAAAAAAAGCCGTACTCTTGAACCACTCTATCATTTAAAAAAACTGCATCAAAATCCGTTGCGTATTTACATTAATTACAAAAATATCGACCTTGTTTTATAAGAAGTAAAGATTATACATTAAATTAATTTCATTTAAATATATAAAAGGAAGGACACATTGCATCTTATAAAATCAGTCTACCTACATATATAAAACAAAAACAAACAAATAACAAAACAAACATCAATGTAACTTGTATAATCATTGTACAGAAATTACAACAAACAATAATTAACAAAACGTATTCGTACACAAAACCTTTGAAAACCTCTTTCATCTGAAATTTCTGTGAAACATCTCCGCGCAGCGCATATTTCGTGATTATGCAAAACAGTTTTAATTGCGTTAAGAGATGTTGCGCGGCCATTAGCCGCTCGAAATGTGTTTGACGTGTAATTTAATTATTTTATTGAGAGTTACTCTGTGGCATTGGGACTAGTAGATAAGAAAAGTCCTCGAGTGGCCTCCACGTATCGGACGACACTGCATGGGTCAGCCCCAATCAAGGTGGACTATTAAATGTGCTGTGAGCCACTGGATGCAGATAGCGCAGGACTGCACATTGTAGCGTTCTATATGGGATACCTATGTCCAGCAGTGGAGAAAGGCTGATGGATGGATGGATTGAGCTACATCTCAATTACTTTCTGACTCACGATAGATAATATCGAATATTCTTGTATCATAGTACAGGTCTCAGCCTATTTCAGACTCCAGACTCTCACAAGAACTGATGTGAATTCTATTCTTGTAATTATTGTTATGTACTATTCCTTGTGAGAAGTAAATAAATAATTATTATTATTAAAAAAAAATTTATTAAATGCAAGTACGTGTAAATAAAATACATATATAAATACCGTCAGGTCTTCTTTTCATTAGGCAGCAACTGACAAAAGAACTTCATTTGCTGCGATATAGACGTACCTTACCTAGCCCTTTAGAAGGACATCACTTAGTAAATTGTAAATCTCAAAAAAGAATTGGCATTTATTTTACAAGCATCTAACTAAATCATCAATTTATTAAATAAAGCAGTCCATAGAGCAAAATAAAAAATAATTTAATAAAAGTGAAGATATTTGATAAAAGTAAATAGAAAGCTTTTTATGAGAAAATACATATTTAATATTGAGGACAAAAAAAGTAAAAATTTCAGAATCAAGTTACTTTTCAATACTCTCTGCGGAATCATAACTGACAAGGACACGAAAACAAATTATAAGAAATAGGTACTTATTACATAGAGCATATACAAGAGTTGGAGGCGACACAAGCTGAAACATGTACGAGATCAATGCTCATACTCATGTAAACGTAATTTTAAGGGAAGTGCAGGGCGACCCCATCACAAATATTAAAAAACTTACTGGGGTGGTCCTAGATACTTATTTCATTGTAGTGTCATGAGACGAAATAAAGATTTTTCATTTTTAGGGTTTCGTACAAACCCTTATAGGATCACTCCTTATTATTATAACTATAATAATTATTATTATAACTCGAAAGTTCACACAACAATTTCAAAATTCACACAACTTTCGAGTTAGAATAATAATTAAATTGAGCCTAATCATTGTCGACTAGACTGTACCGGCGCGTCCCGGCACTGGCAGCTAACTTCCGAGCCGCCATTAAGTTTAAATCGTACTGTACGAAACCCTAAGTGTGCGAGTTTACCTCGCTCTTGACAGGTTTTTCTTTTTTCACTGTGACACTGTCATCTCTGAGTGCGCGCGAGGTGTGGTGTGTGTACCGTGTGTAGCGACCAATGAAATTGCGTTATCGTGTTTGTGTTACCTCGTCACCCCGCCGTCATGACAGTATATTTGTCAAAGAAAAGAGGGTGTTTAACAGCTCCTATTAGTTTATTACTCCAAGACTTATTCAGAAGAAGTTTTACATTTCAACCTAATTTTGCGGATGTCTGAATCAAGTCTTCGATGTGTTTATTGGAATTTCAACTTTTTATTAGTTTTATTATTTCTTACAATAGCAAATTATGTGCTGAAGTTTTATACGTGTAGAAAAAAGCTTAGATACACTAATAAACTAATGAGATTTTTCTAAAAAACCACAAACCCTACCTAATCACGACAAAAAGCGTAGATTTTTGGTTTATTTGGATTTGGATGCGATAATTTGCCAAGACCTTATTACCATACAATATGTAATGTATTAATAACACATTGATAGTCGTCCCCCAATTCGTCAATATGACGTAATACGACGAGCCTCGTGGTTGAGTGGTTTATGTAACGGACTGCCGATCAAGAGGTCGCGGGTTCGAATCCCGCTCAGGACAATCATTTGTGTGATTTTTCTATTTGTCATACAAATATTTGTACTGCGTCTGTTTCTATGTATTATAAGTATGTATTTACAAAAGAAAAGTAGTATTATGTATTCTATCCGTATTCTGGTACCCATAACACAGGCATATAAGCTTAGCTTAGGACCAGAGGACATTGTGTGAAATGTGCATGAATATTTATTTATTATTATTATTAATATAAGCTATCTTTACTTATTATAAAACAAAGTCGTTGTTTTTTTTATGTATCTCCTGTGAACTTAAATCTTTAAAACAACGCAACGGATTTTGATTTCTTTAGTGGTTCAAGAGGATTGTTTTTTTGCATATTTATTAAGATTTTGTTTTTAAATTCTACGCGTACGATGTTGTGGGCAACTGCTTGTTGACTTGGGCAATAGCAAAGGGTTGAATTAAGCACGATTTTCAAAGTGTTTCATTACTCTTAGAATATTAAATATTCTATACTATAAGGGAAGTGCGTTTGGATCGTAGCAGATGGCGCTCTTTAGTCTTTGCCAACCCCCATGGAAAAGGGCGTGATGTTATGATAATGATTAAGCTATTCGCCAGCTTATTTAATTATGCAATATCTAATACGCACTTTTCATTTACATTACATACATACACACCTATATACCATGTCATATTAAACCACGGCCGAAGGCCATGAATGGAGGCTTCATCAACACGATAACGTCGAGGCTTTCCAGCTCCTTGACAATACGGGTCTAGTTAGAAGACTTAAAAGAACAGAACTTCGAACTAGTTTTTCAATACTAGAATTTAGAACGAGAATTTAGACGGACTTCGTGGTGGAGTGGTTTATGTAATGGACTGCCGATCACGAGGTCGCGGGTTCGATTCCCGCTTGGGACAATCATTTATGTGATATCCATAAATGTCACACAAATGTTTGTACTGCGTCTGGGTGTTTTATATGTATTATAAGTATGTATTTACAAAAGAAAAGTAGTTTGTGTAGTATATCCGTATTCTGGTACCCATAACACAAGCATATAAGCTTAGCTTGGGACCAGAGGACGTTGTGTAAAATGTCCGTGAATATTTATTTATTATTTATAATAGTGATAGTGTTAATTAGTGCAGTGAGTGCTAGTTTTAAGGAACACAAAAACAAAGTGTCTTCGCCTTAAATAGAGACAATAAGAAAAATGATAATGGACACATTCTTAGTTATTCTTCTATTTAGTAATTTAAGTTAGATTAAAATTACTTATTAGCTTTGGTTGGCTAGATTGTAATATTTTGATGAATGTGGTCTCTAAAGACCGGAGTCATCAAGAAAAAAAAAATTTACCATATATCTTACTAAATCCTTAAGTAAAAATACCAATACTAAGCATGGTGGTCCTAAAAAGCGATAAATAACATTAAAATAGTTTTTATACTTTTAACAGTCAGCTTATAGCTCTGTTAAGGAAGTGGCTACTTTTATTAAGCTCTAAAACATCGTTGACTGTCTATAAAAGTATATACTTTGTAGTTACAAATCCACTTAATACATTGCCAATTGGTGTAATTTGATGGAATATTGAGATAAATATACTGACTAAATTGTTGTTTTTAAAGGAGCATAAAATTTTTAGTAACAAACTAAATCGTTTGTTGCCTTGGTACAAGAGTTCGTGGAACATCAAATAACAGGACCTCAAACATAGACATTAAAGGCAGGGTGACGATGATGGGGCGTATTTTATGCTGTGGCATCAACAGATATACATCATGTGTAAAATGTTAGGTCTCCAGCTATCACTCTTGTAGAAATAGCCTGGTAACAGTCGGATGGAAGGACGGATGGACGGCGAAGTCTCAGTAATAGGGTCTATCGGAAAACATCATAGAAATTACCTGTACGTACAGCCAGAGCAGTCATCAATCTAAAGGCTTTGTAACACTGGACAAACTAACTACGTTAACTAGAACATTCTATTGACTACGATGAGCTCGATCCGTGGCTTACGACACGTGTCTTTGGTTTGGAAGGATCCTTTTATGAATATTCAACGGGTCACCATTTCAACCTCATCAACTAACTACAGTAAAATAACAACTTACTCACCATTGACACAATTTGAGGACTTACTTCATAATCTTGGAAGCTAAGTTAATTCTGTAAAAATCCTTATGTAAACTATCTTAATCAAGTCTCCTACGACAGGAGTACGGAACCCTAAAACTGTTTTCAATCATATTATAACCGACTTCTGTATGTGCAGTAGGGTGTGTCCCTTAAATTTCAATGTCAATATATTTTTACGCATACCGTCTAAAAACTTTAGTATTGACCTAATATAATACAGAAATAAATATTAGCCCGATTTATAAACGATAACCCGTGCCGACTTGAGTTTTTAACTTGTCCATACAAGTAGCGCGGGTACAGCGCTGTGACCTGTTACTGCGAATTTCAATTGTCATTTCATACGTGATTTCTAACATTATTAGTGCATTGTTGTTTATTATGTGAAGATGTCTGTGGAATTACGAAGTGATAAACAAAATATTTACCTTATCGGACTGCCAAGCCACCAGATAAATGGTGCAAAATTACTATCTAATCGACAAGTTCTCACCGTTTTATTTTACAATATACGTGAAGTCAAGCTGACTGTTAGTGAAAGTGCGAATCTTGTTGTAAGAGAGTGCATTATATTTTGGGAAAAAGCCAGAATTCCTACGAAGGCATTTCCTAACTGCGTGAAGAAACTTGTTGATTTATATCATGTTTGGAGGGAGCTGCAAAAAAACTGTAAGAAAACTCAGGTGACGTTCAAGAACCGTGAAAATAATTTTGTAAAAGACCTTGATAGCTTATTTGATATTGCACATGCTGATGCCTTCGCCAGAATTAAGATATAGGAAGACAAAGATTTTTTAAGGAAACAGAGAGAGGCAGGTCGACCGGGATGCTTAGGTGGAATTGACAAAAATTTGGCGGAGAAAGAAGAACGAGTTAGACAAAGACGATTGGAAGAAGAGGAAAGAAAGGTAAAACAAAGAGAGTTATTGGCTGTTGCATCTACTTCTTCGATAGATAGCTTGAAATGTCTGGAGAATTCGGATGAGGAACAGATTTCGAACTGTGAACTTAGTACTCAGATTATTTGCCCTGAAAAAAGTTCTAAAAGAGGCACGAAAAGTTTCATAACTCCTAAACTAGTAGCAGCTTTAGATCGTTGCCAATTAAGCATATGAGACACAGTTTACATTCTCCATGCGGTTGTAGAAGCGCTTGGTCTGAATCGAAGGAAGAAATTACGCAAAATTTCTTTAGTAAGTTTAATATTTTCTTGTTTCTTTTTTCAAAGTTTCGTGGCTTAGTTTTTACTTTTTTAAACTGTTTTTTTTTTCTTTCAGATATGACGCTGAATGATTTTGTGACTCAAAGAAGCAAACAATTTCTATCTCGACTGCAGATCGACGACAGTTTTCTTCGGGAGGATGTATCTTCTTGGGGTGACAATCCTACTTTTTTGGAAGCTAGAAGACGAATAAGTCGTTTGAAGGTCGTAAATGACACTGCTGAAAGAGCTGTTAAATTAATGCAAGATTTTAATGGACTTATCACGGCTGAGGAAGAGCAAAAACAGTTTTTGTTGCGTTGTGTTCAGGAACACAGAAAACTGTATCCAGACTGTAAAAAAACTACACTAAAGAGAAGTTACCCTAATTAATTATTATTATAATTTGTATTTAAATAAAAGTTTATGTTGATCTTATTTTATTCTTACTCATATTTACTTTATTTGTTGCATTTTAATTAGTTTTGGATCAAACCAAAATGTCAGGCTAAAACACCATTTTTTACTAAATTTTAGGGCTCGGTCGGCACGGGTTGCAATCATGCTACAAATATGAAATTTCATATTTAAGTACATTTTAGCATTTATAAAAAAAGTAGAGGGTATGCGTTTCGAAATTCAAAAAAAAATTTTTTTTTTCCATATAAGGGACACCCTTGTGCAGTAAGTTTACTCATATTTAATTACCTAACTACAGATCTCAAGGCTAATCTATCAATAGATATCATTAGATGATTTGAATTAAACATTTCAATTAACTACTTGCAATCGGTTTTTGGCACAATGAAAAACACAGCTGTTAGAGATTATGTTAAGCCTCAAAATGATTTCAATTTAAATCATTCCAAAGAAGATTTAATACAAAGGATTGCCAAAATATTCTCTTATTTCTAAAAAAATGTTTCTGCAAATGTAAATTGCTATTAAACTGCGACAACAAGATTAAGCAGAACAAATAAGAGAGATAAAGAGACTGTAAATATCAGTTTTCACAAAATCATGATTGTAACTAAATATTTGCTTCCTAAAAACTAATTATACTTATTCAGTGACGAATAAGTAAGTAAATAAGTTACTTAGACCCTAATAAAATACAAGATACTTAAGTAATTTATTAATTTTGCAATTGACATGCTATGCTTTACTTAATAAATTAAATTATGGTGGAAAAAGTGATTACTATTAGTGATTATTAGTAGTGTACGTAGAAATACGATATAAACTCAATCGAGTGACGATTGTGGTGGTTAATTTGATTGCTACAAGCACGACCGCAATAAGATCAGTTGGAAGAGCTACGGAACGGTATTCCGAGGTCGTGGGTCCCGCTTGCGGTAATCACTTTTTCCACCATAATTTAATTTACTAGATACTTTCTTATGATAGTGCCAATTGAAGCTACAGACTGTTATCGAATAATACAAGTGTTACCACCACATTTCGACCCCCGTGTACTGTAAAAGCCAGCTAAAGGATTATTGTACACAGATAAAATCTGTCTCTGTGAGAGACCGGATAGTCGAAACTAAACACGTTTGGTTAGCGCGGTATAGTAGGCCACAATTAATAAATAAATAAATCTACATGGAAATTTCAGACAACGTCCTCTGGTCCCAAGCTAAGCTTATTATGCTTGTGTTATGGGTTCCAGAATACGGATATAATACACAAACTACTTTTCTTTTGTAAATACATACTTATAATACATAGTAAATATAAAAAAATATCCAAAAAAACAAAGGTTTTCTGGAAGAGATCGCAATATGCGATAAGACCGCCAATTGTACATGTTTTATTTTATTTTCGTTACATAAGTGACATGTAATATGTTTTGGTGTACATTAAAGTGTATTCTATTCTAAACATCCAGACGTTGGACAAATATTTGTATGACAATTATAAATATCACACAAATTATTGTCCCGAGCGGGAATCGAACCCGCGACCTCGTGAACGGCAGTCCGTTACCTGAACCACTAGACCACGACGTCAATTCCTCCCAAAGTGGAGAAGGCCCGTGTCTAACAGTGGGACGTTAATGGCTAGAGAGAGAGAGAGAGAAAAAAGCTACAGAATCATAACTAGAAAATTAAATACAGTTATCTCTAAAGAAAAATATTAACGTAAGTGCACAGGTCACCAAATAAAAGGAAATGTCCAAGTTACAGATATCGGGCTCATAAAATAAGATTATCCGAAACATGACAAGATCCATTTATATTCTTAGAGATAGGTACACATAGTTACTTATAAATCTTAACACTTACATTTAAAAATCTTTGGTTAAAGTGTTATCCTATTATTTATTGTATATGTATGATAACTGTTTTGGGAGAAATTTCCAATGGCCGAGTGATAACCATGGCCGAAAATAAATAAATAAATATTTTATTTGAAACTAAACTTTAGCCCGCAATTTCTTTTCTGGTTTTGGCAATATACAAAAAATACAAATACAAAATGATTTATTTGCTTCAACTTAATTTAAGGTTACATCGCTCTCCAGTATCATATCTAACATAAACATTATGATAGTTACTTTATTACAATTTAACTTATCGTGTTCTGTGCATGTATGTGTGTGTGTATGTGTGAATGTATGTTGTTTATAGATATTATTAGAAAACGTTTTGCAAGAGGGCTTCTGTATCATCGTATGTCAACGGTTTAATCCAAATAGTATCAAGTTTTTTACATTTATTATGGGGTTCTATGTGTATACAAGCTGTCCCAAAATTCAACGATAAGCGGGCACCAGAAGTTAGACCTACTCATGACTACTCAAGAAAAAATAAAAAAATATATATATCGTCATTTATTTTTGAGATATCAAAAAATTGACACCCCCCAATGTATTTTAACTATAATTATCACAATTTTCCAAATATTTCAGATTTTTTTTGTATCGGTAACCGTATGAGTACTGTTGTCTACCACAATATTTAAAATGCCCACAGTACATAAAGTTTTTACGCAATAAGCAATCAAAGTTGATATTTTCCCTAAAATTTTGAAAGTTTTTTACTCTCAATTCATTTTCACTCACCGTAGTTTAAAAAAATTGTACTGACACTACTATAGCAAGTATTTTTAAAAGTTAACGCAATTGAAGACGATTCTGAAATGGTATAATACTTTAGAAAAACTCGCCATAAAAAAGTTGTGAACAATTTTTAAACAGGCACGAAATTTATAAATTGTTGTTTTTGATAATATTAACGTTTACTGAGTCCAGAATTGGTATTTTGTTGCCAATTCTTCGAATTGAATGGCACGTGTGCGTGGGCAATTAACTATGCAAGTTAGAAAGAGATAGATATAAGGAAATTGTACGTTAGAAAACGATAGAGCATAAGGGCTGACACACATAGAACGTATTTCACGCACACATAGTTAAACAAGTCTCTTTAAGAGGATACCAAAATAGCTTCGTGCATTTTTCTATGTACGAAGTTTTCATTATTTCTTTAGATTGAATGGCTAGAGCTCTAATTTTTAAGTAGGTATATGTTTTTTCAATATATGATCTAGGATCGCATAAACTCAGAAACGCGATTGAAAAAAGTTTTCTCGATAGAAAATCTTAGCGAAAATACCTCTCTCATTTCTTATTTTTTTCATTTGTCGGTCTATTATCACGTATTAACTAATGAAATAACTTTAGAAACATAAGTAACTATTATATATAGAAACACGTAAATCAGAATTAAAATATATTTAGTAGATTTTGAGTAAATAGGAAAAGTATCCCTAATTCTTCATTTTCTGTGCCTACTGGCTGTGTTAATATGTACGTGTCGGCGATGATATTGAATAATATTGATGTAGGCCCTTAAGCCGGCTGTATGTATGTGGCCATAGACACTAAATCTGGTACATCTGTGCTCCGAAATGTATTATTTCGCTCTGTTTAGTCTCAAAACCCGTCCAACGATGTCGCTAGATAAAAGCGTAAGTCGTCAGCGCATTTCTTACGATACGGTCAGAAGTCATAACGGTACTTTTAATGCTACGTGCATTTCACATTGATACTACTTTTTATTGCAGTTACTGTAAGATAAATGACAGATAATAAGAATAATTTTGTTTGTCCGTCCATTATGTAACCAAATGTTTTAAAATTTATTAATATCTTATTTTTTATCTATGCTTACATTAGAGGAGAACTGGCGTAACTGACATAGCCCGAAGGGTTAGCACGCTGAAGTGCAATGGACAGGCCACATCGCTCGTAGGACTGACATCGTCAAGGACGCGGGGAGCAATTGGATGTAAGTGGCACAAGACCGAACGTTATGGCGTTCTATGGGGGAGGTCTATGTCCAACAGTGGACGGAGAGAGGCTAATTCATGGATGGAAGAGGTATTTCTTTAATATGTAAGTAGGGGTTAATCTTGAAAAATAATTGGCCGGTCCTAAAACTTTTTACACTAATAAGAAGCTATATTCTTCACGAGTATTTTATGCTATAATTATTATGAAAATAAGGGACTAGATGAACGAAACGTAGGCTAAAGGCCAGTACTTAACTAATTTACGGATATTTTACTTAAACTTATCCCAAACTACTGCTAACACTTCGTTTATAGTACCACCATGAAATGACATGAACGACATTATCCAAAGAAAGCATTAAAGAAATGACGTGGATGTATGTATAAACCAATGTGTATGCTTAAACCATCACTATACGGATTTAAAATGATAGTTTAATTATTCCGCTAAACTGTTTGTTTCTGGTCTAATAACCAACGAAGTAAACACACCACTTTTTTATTGACGTTCCTCTAAATAAATTATAACGTTAGATTTTTTGTTCAATATCGCGTGAGAGACTCCGCAAATATGTACAAACTATTTACTATGGCCCACTAATAAAAAGTAAATTAAACTTTGTGGCTTATATTTTAGTGCTAGTTGTATAAACATCATCATACCACTACGCCTTTTATCGTGGACGATAAGACTATAGAGCACCGTGTTAACATACTTCCTTGTCTTCATTTACAATTCGTATAAAAATATTCGCTCGTAGGACCGATGGTCATTGGGGAAGAAAAGTCCTAGAGTGGTGACCACGTACCAGTAAACGCGCTAATCTCAGGAACCACTGGGCCGATTTGAAAAATTCTTTCAGTGATAGATAGGACATTTATCGAGGAAGGCTTTAGGCTATATAACATCACGCTACGACCACTAGAAGCGAAGCAGTAGTGAAAAATGTTGCAAAAACGGGGAAAATTTTCTAAATTCCATGCGGACGGAGACGCGGGCAACAGCTAGATTATTTATAAAATTACGAGTTATTACTAAACATATTATTACTTTCGTTCAGAAATAATTATATGCGCATATCAATTAGCAGAGTTAGCTTGGTCAGGTAATAAATAAATCTTCAGCAGTTTGGTAGCAGGTAATAAAATTTTGTAAATAAACTTTATTGGACAGTCCAGATGGCGCCCGGTCAGGTTTTAATCAACCTTTTTGTATGCATATTAGATTATGGATGTAAGAAAAATTATTTAACTAGCTGTTGCCCGGGACTTCGTACGCGTGGAATTTAGAAATAATAAGAATATTTATGGACATTTCACATAACGTCCTCTGATCTCAAAGCAAGCTATATTTCTATGCTTCTGTCAAGGGGGTTTCTGGGTAGTATGGGATATACTAATACTTTCTATTTTGTAACTACATACTTAAAATACATAGAACATGTAATTTGTACTGTGCGGGAATCGCACCTGAGACCTCGTTAATGGCAGTACATGAGCCACTAGACCACGATGTGTGTCCCCATTTAACTGGATACATGCAATGAAACACTTGGATAGACATCAATGCTAACAAACTGGGAATGTCAAACGCATCAATAATTACTGCCCTAGGTTATCAAGTCAAATGTGATGTAATGGGCATTAGTTAATAGCTTCCTTGTCAGACTATAAATAAATATTCATGGACATTTCACACAACGTCCTCTGGTCCCAAGCTAAGCTTATATGCTTGTGTTACTTTTCTTTTGTAAATACATACTTATAATACATAGAAACACCCAGACGCAGTACAAACACTAACTATGTAGCTCAATGATTTCTAAGGAGAACAGAGGAAACATTATGAATACTTATTATAACCGGACGACGCAGCGTGGGGCTGCCCCCAACAAGGTGGACTGACGATCTCGTCAGAAACGCCGTGGACCGCTGGATGCAGTTAGCGCAGGACCGCGCGTTGTGGCGTTCTATGCGGGAGGCTTATGTCCAGCAATGGACTGAGAAAAGTTGATGGATGGATGGACTTATTACAAAATAAAGTCGTTATTTTTGTATGTAATGTCCCTATGTGAGCTTAGATCTTCAAAACTACGCAACGGATATTGATGCGGCTTTGTTTAAGTGATAGAGTGGTCCAAAGAGATAGCTTTTTGTATAATTTGTTAAAGTTTGTTTGGAGTTGCGAGCAGCCGCTAGTAATTATTATACGATATAATCAATTCCAAATTGTTTGAGGGCTGGAGGGAGAGAGAGAGAATTACTATCCGACACGAGTTAGACTAGCTAGAATTTATGTGATTTGTTTTTATATTGAACATAGGTCTCCCTCACAGAACGCCACAACTCGCGGTCCTACGCAAACTATATCCACGACACATCAGAAATCTGATACTTAAAGGAATGAAACAAAAATGATAAAAAAAAGTTCTTTAATAACAAACAAAAGATTTAAGCAATGTTTTGTTTAAACTTGTAGTTACCTTAACATCGAATGACGTAGCTTTAGAATCTAAAACACATTTTTTAACATAAAAACTTTCGCCTTAATAATAACAAGTTTGAAAAAACATCAAATCCATCCATCGAAACGATCGATACCTTAATTATAAAAAGGTGCATTTTACCTGTCGAGTGGCCTCACCCACCCTCGCCTCTATTATAGGGGAAACATGTGTTTCTCCTTGTAATTTTCTGGCCGATACTCTTCATTATTCGGTACATTTTATGCCTTTGTATACACCGTATCAATACCGTCTGGTAAGAATTTCACGTTCCCACCGTCTTGCGTTTATTATCTATATTGTTACTGTTTTAAATTTTTTTATTGGATTTTCGTGCTCCTAGTTCATCTTCTAATATATAAAATTCTCGTGTCACAATTGTTCATTCGCATACTCCTCCGAAGCGGCTTGACCGATTTTTATGAAATTTTATATGCATATTCAGTAGGTCTGAGAATCGACTACTATCTATTTTTCATACCCCCCAAGTGATAAGGGTTGTCCATCCCTGATATTTGTATGGCAAAACAACGTTTTCCGGGTCAGCTAGTTGTATCTAAAATACTTTACAGAAAAATAAGTCTTTTAACTCTTTAGTAACAAAATATGTACAAGGTTTTCGAAAACTCTCTCTCTCTCTCCAGCCCATTTACGTCCCACTGTTGGGCACAGGCCTCCTCCTCTTTGGGAGGGATTATGGTCTACTGTGCCGCGCTGACTTTTACAGCACCCTTGGGAGGAGATGGGATGGTGACAATTGTATTCTTACTCCGTCACCACACGAATAACGTCAAAATTTCGAAAACTCGAAAAATTCAAAAACTAAAGTAGGCAAATTAAATAATAGTTATGAACGAATCGTTATCATCATTCTCTTGCCCTTATCTCGTTATTTGTGGACGGCGCAACTTGAATTTTTGTTCACATTGCAGTGGGTCTTGGCTATTTTTACGACCGACCTGCCCTACGTCAAGCCCTATTCGGTTATATGTGCAGGTGTTATGCAGCGTGGTTTCTTTGGCCGGTTGCTCGTCACCCCACAGACAGATAGATCAAACTATATGACTGTGAAAAATTTACAAAGGGTCTAGAACAAAGCACTGTGATGAAATAAAAGCAAACAAAATACACTAAGTGTTCAAGTATTTCTCCGCAACACTCTTAACTGGATATATGACCAGAATGCTTTAAAGTAATTTGCAACAAATATGAAAAACTTCAGGTAAGGAATCCTAGAATGGCACAATATACAATAAGCTTTAGAGGTGGGTGTACTCAGAATACATTAGAGATTACCTAGAAATCCAATACACGAAGGTTGTTCCGGGTCAGTCGTTGCCACCCTATGAAGTAGACGCACCCTTACCAAGAATATAGAGTTCCTGTTATGCCTTGACATAAAACCGGCCAAGTACGAATTGGACTCCCACACGAAGGGTTCCTTGCCGTTATTATCATAATATGTATTATTCGTCATACCGTCATAAATATGTCGTCTAAGGTCCTTGCCCAAAAATAGCAACATTGTGTTTTTAGCAAAGGATCTCTAATCTTACTTAATCTTTGATCACTAAACTCAGAGCATAAAATTTAGCAAAGTATTACGGTTTGAACACACAGCTGTTTTCGTAAATAATTTTATCCGTGCAAAGCCAGACGTAGACCGGTATGTTGCAAGCTTAGAGCATTAATTCAACAGAAGATGATATTATAATGTGAAAAAGGTACGAGAACAATGATCATACTCATTGTGTACGGACGCTGTCGTTTCTTAGTGAGCGTGAGGCGATTTTAAAATTATGTTATATGTAGTTTATGTGCGTTACCTCAGCAAACCGCCGACATGGCAGTAAATTTGTCATTTAAAATATCGTAAACGAAACGATAATCAAAATATAACCTTGAACCGTTCGCTGGTAGAAACATTGTTGATTTTTCGTGTTCATTATGTGAAAAATAAGCTACACTTGTTTATTTAAATGTCGCATTTAGAAACAGAAAATAAAATAAATAACATTACAGACGCGATGTGAAAGACAAAATAATAACCTCACTGACGTTTTGTACACGTGGCCTGTTTTTGGCCTACTATGCGTTGTCTAAAGTAGCTAACGAGCTTGCTTACCTATGCGCTCAGTTTAACAAACGCATAGTGCGCTTCACCATTTAAGTATTGTTTGTGAAATGATTTTGCTACCCCTGTGCGTCCATGCCTACTATGAGACCTCACAGTAACGTTTGTGAATACGGGGGTAAGGATGCAAGGAAACAGTAACACTATCATGTCCCTACAGATTATAAAAATGAAAACATATTGTAAGTAGCATTTCTATTTTAACAATATTATGTATACTGTCGAAAGCTTTCAAACATTACTTTTGAGATATCGTCACCGCACCGGTTGAAAACCACTCACAAGATAAGACATGTAGATAACAATAAAATTTATTATAACTAAACAGCGATATGGATTCTAAAAAGTTGTTTTTTTATAAAAAAACATGCTTGAAACAAGACAGAATGACGGACAAAAGAAAAGTAGTTTATATAGTACTAGCTGTTGCCCGTAACTTCGTACGTGTAATATTTAAAACCAAACCTTAACAAATTATACAAAAAAGCCATCCCCATAAACCACTCTATCTATTAAATAAACCGCATCGAAATTCATTGCGAAGTTTGAATGATATGGGCTCACATATCTCCGTGTGGGATTAAGAATACAAATGTCACCACCCCGTCTCCTCCCCAGGGTGCTATTGTATATAGGGTGCTGGGATATTGTACACAGATAACATCCTCTGTGAGAGACGGAAAACTTGAAAACAAACCCTGTGCCAAAACGCCTGGTCAGCGCGGCACAGTAGACCATAATCCCTACCAAAGTGGAGGAGACCCGTGCCCAACAGTGGGACGTTAATGGGCTGGAGAGGGAAGCTCACATTATAAGGACATACATACAAGCATACAAAAAAAACGACTTTGTTTTTTAATACGTAACGATATTCGTATTCTGGTACCCATAACACAAGCATATTTATAAGGTTAACTTGGGACCAGAGGACTTTGTGTGAAATGTCCACAATTATAAAAAAAATGCTGGACCAACTTTTTGTAGCATAAAAGCTATGTATTTATATTAAATATTGAAATGCAACGTAAGATGATCAACTAAATTCTGAGTTGTAAATACACAAAGTTACACACATGTTTGAATGACTTCTAAACTTCAATAATATTGTTATTGACATTTTTAATTTATTTGTTTGTTATGATTTTTATTTTTATCTTGTTATTGACATTTTTAATTTATTTGTTTGTATCCATTTAAAATCTTACACAATTAACCAATTAAAATCATATTTTAATTGGTTAATTGTGTAAGATTTTAAATGGATTAATTTAAGTATTGGATTTTAAATTACTGTTATAATATTTTAAAATTGTATCGTGTAGACTGTATGGATTATTGTGATCTGAAATAAACGATTTGATTTGATTTGAATAATAAGATCAATATATAGGCGAATGACTATTTGCCATCTGTTCTGTGATTCAGGTCAGGAGTGGTTAAATTTAGAGTAATCCTCAAATTCCAATAGAGCAAGGAACAAAATAAATGGTAAGTGAGTAGATAAATGCATAGGAAAGTTGTTTTAACCGACTTCAAAAAAGGAGGAGGTTCTCAATTCGTCTCTATATTTTTTATAATTTTTTTTTGTTGCTACCTTGTAACCTTTAACTGGGTGAAGCGATTTTAATAATTCTTTTTTTATTTTAATGCTGGTTGTTGCTTCCCGTGTAGTCCCATTGGCACCAGGTTAGGATCGGATGGTTATCTCATGAGAAATCGAGGAAAACCCTCAAATTTCAAAGGGCTCATGAAGTCGGTTAAACTTTTCTGGCGATTCCCGTGTAAAAATGTACACAAAGAAATAGCCAATTAATCATAATGCATGGCGTATTATGATTAATTGGCTATTTCTTTGGTTGTTTTCATTTTTTAATCAAGATAAGATGTGCATTAGAATTGGTACCATTAACTAACTATTTAACTTTCAAATAGAGTGCAATCTAGTATTTTTATTCGTGTCTATTACAAATGATACTTCTCAATCCAAAGAAACCACTGGCTTGTTGATCATCTCCAGGGTTATTTTATTCGGTTTAAGGATTCCATTTCGCATAAGAAGCGATAAAATATCTTTGTCTTCGTTTTTTATGTCTTTCTGGTAACATTATTCCTTAACAAAGAAACTGTAGGAGGCAATGGAATAACTAGTTCGTCAAAATGATATCAACTAGAAGTAAAACTATAAGATTTTACAAAAAAAATTATGTAAATAACTAAATACTAATAATACATTTTAGCTTAACTTGTAATCTATAGTTAATCTTACTATAACTAATACAAGCAACTTGTACCTTAACTAGTTGGTTATTATTAACATTTCGCTATCTAAAACTTTAATAACCGAAGTAAACACATTACATAGCACTTTATAAACGGAGCATAATTTACGCTACAGATTAATTAATCGCTAAACTAGACTGGGTCAGATTATTTAGTGAGTAGAATCCATTTTAGATAATAATAAATGGTGTGCGTCGTTGGACCCATGGTTAGACATTTCCAATTAGTTAAAAGTAACACTATTTACATTTTACTATAATAAACAGAGAAATGAGTTAAAACGTTAAAAAGTTACGTTTTAAATGTTTTTAAGCAATTACATAGCTTCTATCGCCGGCCTTGAGCGTGGAGACTAAATGCACAAAATTCGAAATTTAAATTCCGTAACAAAGATAGCGTAACTAAAAAATACTACATACGGCGCCACTGCGCATGCGTATCATGCGCAGTAACGCCGTTTCGCTGTTAGCGCTGGTGACTCATGTCAGTTTTTTTAATTGTTGTATTATCATCGGTCTTTCCATCCATCAATCAACCTTTCTCAGAACTGCTGGACATGGACCCCCATAGAACGCCAACTGCACCCAGCGGTCTGCCGCTAACTGCACCCAGCGGCCTCCGGCACATTTAACGACATCGTCAGTCCACCTTGTCGAGGGCCGCCTAACGATACGTCGTCCGGGGCGTTATCGCCACTCGAGTGATATGGCCTGTCCCTTGCCACTTCAGCGTGCTAAGTCTTCAGGCATTCAGACATACTTCAGACATACGTACACACAAGTCCTTCTACGGATCTCTGCATTCCGGATCATATCACGTAGAGAAACACCGAGCATAGCCATCTCCATAGCACGCTGCGCGGTCCTTAATAATCTTAAATATGTGTGCAAATTTCACATCAATCAGACTACTGCAAATGGGTGAAAATTCCTTTTCCGTACCCAGCAGTGGAACGTTAATAATGTGGGAAGGTACGGAAGAAGGCCTATAGTAAAGTGAAAATCGTTAAAAATACATAAATTACCAAATTAAACATAAAATTCCAAGTTTTAACTAACAATAGTCGTGTGTTCGCAACAACATGAGAAAACTCTTGTAGCAAACAGACAATAAAACAGGTTAGTAAAAATACTTCGGTAGACATACCGAATATCAATAAACTTATGACTAATAACCCTGAAGCATTCTTAGAACTCTTTGTTTAAACTATCAGTGCATATTACATTTACGCAAATCTATGCTTCTATACTAATATTACAAAACTGAAAAGTTTTTTTTAACGCGCTAACATCAAGAAACACTAGCCCGATTTAGAAAGTTCTTTCAGTGGTTAGATAGTACATTTATCGAGGAAGGCTATAGGCTATATAAGATCACACTGCGACCAATAGGAACGAAGCGTCAGTGAAAAATGTTGCAAAAACGGGGAATGTTTTCTACGTTTCAAGGGTACGAAGTCGCGGGCAACAGCAATAAAAAATATTTGCTAGTGTTATGAGTACCGGAACACTCATAACTATTGATTTTAAACTTACGCGATTTGAACTCATAATTTGTTAATATTACCGGGACTATAATCACGTTAATAACTTAAAAAGGCACAATGGTACCAATTCTACGTGCACAACTAAACTTAACTTAACTAAAAAATGAAAATTGATAGTGTCAATAACACAATTCCGTAATGTTAACTGAACTTTCTTGCTATAAAATCTGTTTATCATAGACTAACGATTTTAAATAATATAAAAGTGCACAACGAAATAGCCAAATGCCATCGTGTTTATTTAAATAGTCCTTCCTACACTTGGGTTTTAAGAGGGTTTACATGTAGTCGTCATTGTTATCATAACCCTGCGTTTATCCTTATACTTACTTCGTCACCGCAACATAAGTTTTTCTTTACATATCTGTGCTTATTCCCCTATCTTTTTTTTAACTCTTTCTATTTAACGATATTCTTTTAGGTGTAATTAAGTAGTTATCTATAACTAGTTATTAGTTTTTAGCAAATGTAGTCAGTTGTTGGAACGAAGTTCCTTACGGCAGGCTTGGAGGAAATAGGGATTTTGCTGCGCGACCGAACTGAAAAAAATGTGATAGTAAAACCGTAATGAAAATACCGTGGAAAAAAGTCCATGGAATAACACCGTTAAATTAGACGTGCGCAGGCGCGACAGTGGTATACACAAGCGAGTAGTGTACCTATAATACCTTTCTCTTTCTTTCTTTTTTTGCAAATTGTGTCGATTCTACATTAGCCGAAGGAACTTCGTTCCTACCTGATGTCCCACGACACCACACTCTTTTTTTTTTAATCCGATTTGAAATTTCGCTGTATGAAGATACCATTACTTATTACGTAAGAATCTTATCTCTTTCATCTTTGAAAATTATTAAAATTAGCAAAATGTAACAAGCACTACAAAAAAATTCATATTGATGACTGTTTCTTGCGGTTTACGAACAATAGGTTATTTAGTGGTGTAAAATCTATAATAAATATAAATTCATGACGAAAAAGAAATAGTTATGAAGCTCAAGCAAGTTATTGCTATTCTTAGTACTTTAAAAGTTATTAGGTTCGTATAAGGGCCATGTATGTAGCACTTAAAACCGTCATAGTTACATATATGACCAGATAAAAATGTGAAATAAATGAAGTCAAGGAACTGTGTTTAAATCGTAGCGCAGTGCATTTATAGTCCTTGGCTAATTCCATGGAAAATAGGCGAGAGGTGTACATGTACATACATGGTAAAGGTGACAGGGTTATTTAAAAGACTCTTTAATCTTTAAAACAGAGTTTATAAAAAATATAAGAAACTTAACAAACAGTTACTTAGTGCGAGAGATTTAAATAAATGTTTACAATAGTGAAAGCAAGAACGCTCTCCGCTCGTACAGAACATGTAAAATCCCTCATCATAGCATTTTACATAAAAAAATGTTGTTCCCTAACAAAAAAAAAACCCACAAATAAATATTTAGCTGTCAAGATACGCTGCAAGTTATATTTAGAAGCTTAGGGGCGTCCAAAGTAGATGTTTTAATGGACCGGGGCCATTATTCAACTATGCAAGACGGATGTGTCAAATATCTTTAAAAAACCAAAGAACTTGTATCAGTAAGATTAACTCCTGTGTTAGTTGACTGAAAATGGATATAATTGTTCATATAATGAATAGATACATTAGTGATTTGTGTCCTTTTATGTTTGTATTGTGTTTGTAACAACATTGAGTCAATTTATTTGAATTTTTAATAAGAAATATTATCTATTTACTAACTACCTAATTAGCTACAACTTCTTGTGGTTCGGATTAAGAATACAAGCGTCACCACCTCTTTTCCTTCCCAGGAAGCTGTAAAAGACAGCTAAGAGATATTGTACACAGATAGCATCCTCTGTGAGACAGAAAACTCGAAAATAAGCCATGTGACCACACGCCTCCCAAAGAAGATGCCCATGTGCCCGGGTAGCATGAAAACGTTAAAAGACTGGTGAGAGAGAGAGCTACAATTATAAACTGTAAGCTAATCGTTTATACAATAAATTATTATAAATACATGTGAAGCAATTGAACAGCCAATCAATAACAAAAGTTAACTATGAGTTTACGAGTTTTTTATGTCATCAAACTTCTATCTAACTGGTTACTCAGTTACTGAAATCTTATTCATGATTTTCAAGTAATTGTCCTAAAAATAATGTCAAGAAGTCAAATAACAATTATTATTTAACTACACATTTACTTAAGTATAAATTTTTATAGCTGTGTGTGTCCATGTAGGAAAGGATACAAATCGATTGTTGGGGGAAACCACAGGGGGAAATTAAAGTGACAGCCGGAAACTACAAAGATACTCGACACCATATCGGAAGCTATACTAATACCTTTATAAGTATCATTTAATAACCATTACGGACAATTTGAGTAGAAATAAGTAAAACAATGAACGTAAGGTTGATGAGGAGCTTTTTACATTCTGTTATAAACAGTGCACTCGATACAGCCATACACCAAAATGCCATACAGCATAATAAAAGATAGTGACTTTTTTCTCCCTGCAACCCATTAACGTCCCAAGGTCGACCACGGGCCTTCACTATAGGAGGGATTATAGACTACTGTGCCGTGCTGACCAGGCGTGTTGGCTTAGGGTTTACTTTCGAGGTTGTTACTACCCACAGAAGATGTTATTTGTGTAAAATACCTCTTAACTGATTTTTACAGCTCCCTCAGAAGAAAAATGTTGGTGACACTTATATCCTTAATCCGTCCCTACGCGTTACTAGCACCGACATACTAACAGGGGCTCAAGTCTGCTATTCAATATTCAATGGTGTCACAATGAAAGTTCAACAGTTAACAGTAGACTACCGAACTTGATAAAATTTGCTATTATGCAATCAACAAATGCAATAACTGATTGCTTAGTGGCGAATTTTATCAACTGGTAGTCTACTGTTAATTTTTTGTGGTTATAATGGTGTCATTGAACTATCATTGTGACATCATACATTAGCAGACTTGGCCCCCAGGATAATTGCGTAGAATACAATCGCTATCTTTCTCGATCGTATCTTGTCTTATTGTCACTTAGCCGTTATCGTTATCGCGTAAGTGTAATAAGCACTTCAGCATATCCTCTAGCATGGTGTATATTGTATTTAAGTAGGTTTCAACAGAGATAAGAACAACTTGAATACATCTAATTACTTAACTTACTATTCAGGCCAAGAGCTACACGTTTCAGAGTCAAACTCGTGCAATTGAGCTAACTAGGTCACAATTTACTTTATCTCTTGGGATAACGCTTGTTCTTATGCATTTACTTTTTACTCTGTAACGTTGCATGCCGAGCTTGAATAACTTGCAAACAGTTAAAACAACAGTAACTAAAGAAAGAATATGGTAACAGGAACATAATTTATAGTAACATTAAAATTAAAATAACGGAACAGAAAGCTTGCATAACTAGATATATTTAACTAACTAATTAGAAGAAAACTAGGTGAAGAAGATTCGCCATCTGAAGGATTTTTGCTAATTACAGTAAACTAGTTCTTAAATAAAAGCAAAACAAAACGGTCGTAATTTATGTAGTTATGTTTGTCCCTATATGTGTTTAAAAAACAAAGCCATCTTTAAGAAAGCGGATGAAAACCCGTTTTCATCATCAATCACATTTAGATATAGGACGAAGTAGGGACTCTTCAAAATATACTTCACAAGGTTAATTAGAAAGCCGAAAGTTTCTTTATTTGTTCATTGGAAAATTAACATTCGTTTTATAGTCCTACGTGTCATTGTTGAAGAAAGATTTTTATGGTCGACTTACAGTATCTAGTAGCCTATGACCCAAGATAAAAGCCGTAGAGATTAAGTTTAATGGAACTTTGAACATGCGCTGGTTTAGATGTAAGTCTTCGTAGCACAAATGAATGAATTACATTTTAGTTTTTAATTTATTTTGTTCAGAATTGATAGAGAAACAAAATGATGATTTTTTTAAATGTATAAACTAGCTAACTTGTTAATAACATAATTTGTTTAAATCAAAAATTAAGAAAAGCGCTTGAAAATTCTGAATATTTTTTTTAAATTATGGCATTGTCATCGGTACATAATATGTGTGCAAAATTGCAGATAATTCGACTGCTGCAAGTGCGTGAAAATTACTTTCAAATATTCAGTTACACAGATCATAGGTACATTGATAGACGTACCGAGCTTAAGCAAGTAAAGTTTTCTATGTATTATAAGTATGTATTTACAAAAGAAAAGTAGTTTAACAAGTAGCATATCCGTATTCTGGTACCCAACGCAAGCATATAAGCTTAGCTTGGGACCAGAGGACGTTGTGTGAAATGTCCAAGACATTTATTTGTTTAAAGTTAATTAAAAAGTATATTAATAAATCAGGATTCTTTACAAGTTCCTTCGTGAGTGTGTTCGTTAAAGGAATGGCGATTCATGTAGTTAGTGCTATATTTGAAATCAAGATGTATCAATGTAGCTTTCCTTTTCTAATGACTATTACAGACAGGTCATTCGATTTATTAGTACAGTTTTTAATTGCTACGATACATAGTTACGTGAAAAGTAGAATATTTAAGATTAGATAGTTAAAACTACAACCAGTTAGCCAAAACTGCAACTATTAATTAGTACTTAGTACACCGCAGCCCTCATTTACTCATTTCTTTTATCTTTCCATGGCAAATTTCCATCCCATGTTTGTTCGGAAGAAATTGCCTTAAGCCTTAAGCGATAGGACAGCCATTTGTACAGTATTTTGTAATCAATAGAATTAAATCTTCACATAACTATGTAAATTATTGATTGGTGTTTATTCTATTCTATTGGTTTATTGTATCAGGAACAAGATTAATAATTTTAATCCACAGTAGCTAAAACGTATGTTTATTAACATTACAGTGTTGACAAGTTTTTTTACGATTCAATAAATTAAAAAAAAGCAATTTATCGACAAACGTAAACCTAAATAGATAATTTACGACCTCAACGACAAAAAGGGTACGATAGGGCTCTAACAAAGAACTTTTTATCATATCTTGTAAAACTAACAAATAGTTCGTGTGTAGAGAAAAATAAAGTGCAAATTGCATTTTTCATTTGATACGTGTTCATTTCACGCGTGTAAAATGTAATAAGCAACATAAATCTAGGAAACGTTGGAAACTTGAGAATACGTGAGTCCGAATAACATACCAAAGTATGAAGTAATAAAGTTTGTTTCAGTATGAATTATTTGTTCGCAATTTCTGGCAATATTATGAATAGAAACGACCCTTGCACAGAAGCTGGGGATTTGGAGTTAGCAAATAACATGTTGGGGCCCCATTGCATACAATATTTATTGCACACTTACATAGAGCATTGGGGATGGGAGATTATGAACATTTTAGATATATGTGTATACAGAATTCGTAGCGATAAATTATGCAGTTTGTACTAAGTCAGTCTTAAACTTAGGAGATTTTAATACATTCTCTAGGGAAAGCATGAGTAATTAAGTACCTTAGGTACACCGAAAACATCGTGAAGTATCATGAATAATTAACAAATGTTTACTTAGTTAATGAAGGAATTTTCTTTTTGGACTTTGCATTATTTCAACTAACTAACTCTCTCTCCAGCCACAGGCATGGGCCTTCTCCACTTTGGGAGGGATTACGGTCTACTGTGCCGCGCTGACCAGGCGTGTAGGCACATGGTTAATTTTTTGGTTTTATTCTCTCACAGAGGATGTTATCTGAGTACAAATGCCCATAACTGGTTGTTTCAGTGTCCTAAGAAGAAATGGGGTGGTTACACTTGCAGTCTTAATACGTCCTTACACGGAAATATTATTTTAACTCAATTCAAACTACAACAATCATAATAGTTAACTCTAGGTTATTAGAGAACAAATTATATCGTCAGCGGAAAGGGAAAAATTACTTAAGCGCCAAAACTGAATTCTTGGAAACTGAATATTAAAGTTTTTTTTTTAATTCGTATAAAATTTTGTACTCAGTATGTTATACTGAATACAAAATTTTATTCGAATTAAAAAAAAAAACTATGTATTAAAATTTATAAAAAAATCGTATAGAATTCATTTCCCAACAATGCAGTTTTGGCGCTTCAGTAATTTTGCCTTTCCGCTGACGATATTATGTAGCCGTATACTATTTAAATTAGTTATGACAATAATTATATTAACTATATGCTAACTAAATTATAATCAACATAATAATGTCAAATCCCTCATGAATACAATTGATGCAACACAGTGGAAGCGTCGTGGTTAGACAATATGCAATTATTTCGATAACATTACGCGCCTGTAGATCATATTAGTATTAAGGGCCTACATCAATATTATCGTATATCATCGCCGACACGTACATATTAACACAGCCAGTAGGCACAGAAAATGAAGAATTAGGGATACTTTTCCTATTTACTCAAAATCTACTAAATATATTTTAATTCTGATTTACGTGTTTCTATATATAATAGTTACTTATGTTTTGAAAGTTATTTCATTAGTTAATACGCGATAATAGACCGACAAATGAAAAAAATAAAAAATTTGAGAGGTTGTTTCGCTAAGATTTTCTATCGAGAAAACTTTTTTCAATCGCGTTTCTGAGTTTATGCGATCCTAGATCATATATTGAAAAAACATATACTTAAATATTAGAGCTCTAGCCATTCAGTCTAAAGAAACAATGAAAACTTCGTACATAGAAAAATGCACGAAGCTATTTTGGTATCCTCTTAATATAATTTACAGTAGTACGTACGTAATATATGTGAGACAGCAGTAGTTATTATGATACTCGTAATAGAATTGTTACTCAAACACAGATTTAACAGATTGCGTGTTAATGGCTACCTAACTCACCCGGCTTGAAGTCCCATAAATATCTATGCATGGTTTATATAGCTTCGATTAAATAACAATATTAAAAAAAATAGTTCAACCGCCTTTGAATTTTGAAGGTTTTCCTCGATTTCTCAGGATATAACCATCAGATCCTTTCCTGGTGTCAATGGGACCGTGTGGTCCCATTTCGTCAGCGTGTGGAAACCACCAGCTTTCAAATAAAAAAAGAATCATTAAAATCGCTTCATCCAGTTAAAAGTTATGAGGTAACAAATATTAAAAAAAACATACGAATTGAGAACCTCCTCCTGTTTTTGAAGTCGGTTAAAACAATTGTATTGGTCTAGTTACTAGGTGTTTTGGTTAATAGTTATTGAAGTCTGATAAAAACCAACTCATAAGAGGGACAACAAAGGGTCAAGGATTCAATAATCAATAAAAAAGTACTAGATGCCTAACTCGTTCCCTAATACGAGCGATGGGACGCCGAACTATTTCATTATGGAAATTCCACCTGTCCATGCCCATGTTTTGCCTTATCATTCACAAATAATTAAAAAGATAAAAACAAGGAAAATACTTTTATGATACTTGCAACTTCGTACGCGTGGAATTTAGAAGCAAAACCTTAAACAATTATGCAAAAAAAATCCTTATAACCCACTCTGTCTATTAAAAAAAACCGCATCACAATCCGTTGCGTAGTTATGAAGATATAAGCTCACATAGAGACTTACAAACAAAACTAACGACTTTGTTTTTTATATAATAAGTAAGTAAAGATGCTAAGATGATAAGTATGAAAAAAAGATGTAAAGATGATAAGTAAGTGAAGTTACGCTTAATCGTGCACGGCCATTTATTAAACTGCTAAAGGGGTGGTGACACTTGTATTCCTAATCCGTCACCATACGGACATGAGTTACTACATATTAATTAGTTATAAAAACAGTAAAAAGCAGTAATAAAATACAACAGTTAGTTACCAGATGGAAATTTAAAATCAAGCTAATTCTATAACAACTCGTAATATTTAAATCATATAGCCTTAGCTTAATGTTTAAAACTAACTAATATTTTCGAACACTTTCTGCGACTGTGTGAAAGAGGACATGAAAGAAAGAGGAGTTAACACAGACATGACGGCTAATAGAAGACTGTGGAAGAAAAAGACATGTTGCGCCGACCCCAAATAATGGGATAAGGGCAGGAGGATGATGACTTTCTGCGACTTATTTATTTAAAAAAACACTTTTTTACGGATTTAGACGCGTATATTTGTAACTTCTTTCCCTTCTTTCTCTCTCCAGCCCCTTTAAACGTCCCACTGTTGGGCACGGGCCTCGTCCACTTTGGGAGGGATTAAGGTCTACTGTGCCGCGCTGACCAGGCGTGTTGGTGTTGGCTGGCTCTTACAACACCCACGGGAGGAAAAGGGGTGATGCCATTTTTATTCTTACTCCGTCACCACACGGACAACTATTTGTAACTAACTACGTGTATATATTTCTAACTAACTATTAACTAAAAAAAACTAAACCACAGCAGCTCAAACAACAAAACAGTAATAAAACTACTCTCAATATAGAGCATGTTAAGACTTGTGTTTACCAAATCAGTTTTCAAACAAGCATACAAATACAGACGAGCATAAAGATTGCGTTTCTAATACACAGATCACCTGCAATAGATGAGACCATTACAAGATTTTTACTAAACGCACCAACGCGGCAACGTTGAATGAAGGCGCGGGTAGCGGGATATTGAGTAATGAATTTTCATTAGTCGTAGTAAAATCACCCTCCGTGTGGTTCCGGATTAAGTATACAAGTGTCACCACACCATATCCTCTCCAAGGTGCTTTGAAAGCCAGCTAAGGTACATTAAACACAACGCTTTTTCTGTTAGAGACGAAAACCTCGAAACTAAACTCTATGTCAACACGCCTGGTCCGCGCGGCACAGTAGACCATAACCACTCCCAAAGTGGAGGAGGCCTGTGCCCAACAGTGGGACATTTATGAGCTTAAGAGTGGGGGAGTAAAATCTTACGTCGGGTTCTCATACATTCTTCAGCCGAGTTTTAATAATAAGGGGCCCATCTAGTGAGTCGGCGAGTCACCGTCTGCCACGGTTCAATCTAAATAAGAGTATTGAAGTCAGGCGTCCGCTTTTTAATCAATAGTTTTAAATGTAACCAGTCCACTGAACACCCAAAGAACTGGAACAACCCGTGAATTTCAAAGAGAGAAACATAATAATAATGTGATGGGCATGCTATGTGCGTCATCTATTAGTGGCGATCTATGTTTCTAATGACACAACGGCTGCAAACATCACTAAATGGCCGAGATGCAAATGTTGACGCGACTTGTAAACATACTCGGCCTGAATGCACTACTTGTACTTGCATGTCTTTATTTAAACTCGAGTGCAATCTATTTTGTGTAGTGTAGGAGTATAAATATGACTTTACATCGTTTGTGTGAGGCCTTCGTCTTTACATGACTTTATTTGCTTAGTTTTTACTTAACTATGTAAGTTAATTTATTATATCTATGGCTAATTAACTAGGTATATTTAATAAATTAAATTATTAATAATCACTTTTTCCACCATAATTTAATTTATTAAGTAAAGCATAGCATGTCAATTGCAAAATCAATAAATTACTTTAGTAACTAGGTTTATTGTAAAAAAAAGTCTAAATAATACAAAATGCTTATAAATATAAGTTATTACTAACCTTCACATTATATTTTAATACAATATGTATAAAGTACGTCTCAGACCACATAATTGCTTGCTCTAGTACTCGAATATATCAAACCTATAATGTATATTCTTCGATTACTTTTGCCTTTTTCTTCGAAACGCGAACATTATCATTCAGTTCATATTCTGCAGATAACATAAAATTAGTTTCTCGAGGTTAACCTTCAAATGATCTAAAAGCGAAACTGTAGCCATTTTCATAACACAATATCGTTCTAAGATAATGATATTTTCTCTCGAAATTGTGAAATATTTAAGTAGAAATAAATGTAACTACTACTAACTAAATAATACGACAAAAAACCTGTTAACTAAGCAAGATACGTTTTTTAACGTACATTTTTAATAAAACGATAAAATTAATTATCATACTTTGAAGTACTTTGAACTCGCGTATACTTTATTATAAAACCGTCATTTATTCTTTGTCTTTATTCATGGGCCACTTCCAAAAGGGATCTTGTCCACTTACTCGACGATGACCAAAGGTATTGATAATGATAGGGCTTAGCTTCGAGTTGTTCTTACTGATTTTTACCGTTTATATTATCTTTTAGGATCTTAATACATCCGAAAAAACGAGAAATAAAACAATTACAGTCTTAATCCGTCAACATATAAACCCCATCGTATATCATAACATTAACATTTTTCACTGATGCTTCGCTCCTATTGGCCGCAGCGTGATGTTATATAGCCTTTCTCGATAAATGTACTATCCAAAACTGAAAGAATTTTTCAAATCGGACTAGTGGTTTCTGACATTAGCGCATTCAAACAAACAAACAAACCCTTCAGCTTTATAATCTGTATTAGTAAAAGACAACTAGTAAAAAGACACAAATACCTCTCTATACCCAAGTTTACGCGTGAGAACAAACACTGTCTAAACGTTAAAGGCTCATTCATTAAGGCAAAGTAATTGCTTAATTGGCGCCTAATCACGATTAGTAACGCGAGCTTTGATAGCTTTCTTAACAAAAAACACAGGGAAACAGCGTGAAGAGACATGGATAAGAAATTACCGTGTCTTAATGGTCTATGGGTTAGGTAAACAAATATTTGCGGTTTGACGGCTACGTTGAGGTTTGTTCTTCATTATACCAGTAAGTGGCATAAACGAACAAATAATGCTTGATTATCAAGTGTTTATGACAAACGGAAGACATGCATGAACAGAAAAAATAAATAGTGTTAAAATGACTCATAAATACTCGTAGTTATCTTTTCGGTTCGCTCTTGGAGCGGAAGTCAAATTCAACAAACTTTTGTTATACTATGTAATATTATCCATGTGATGATGGGTAAGAAAATGCGGTTAATTATGACCGTCTGCTTTATTACCCAGGGGGCTTTAAGAGCCAGCTAAAAAATAATGTAAAGTAGATAACATCCTCTGTGAGAGACGGAAAACTCGTGAAGTTAACCCTATGCCAACACACCTGGGGCTCATGTCTGCTATTCAATGTTGTCACAACGATAGTTCGATGACACCATTATGGCGCCATATTGGCATCATTTGTGATAAAAATTAACAGTAGACTACCAAACTTGATAAAATTCGCTATTATGCAATCAACAAATGCAATAACTGATTGCATAATGGCGAATTTTATTAAGTTTGGTAGTATACTATTAATTTTTGTAGTTATAATGGTGTATTTGAACTATCATTGTGAAAACATTAAATAGCAGACTTGTCCCTCTGGTCAGCGCGACATAGTAGACTAACTACCATCCCGAAGTAGAGGAAGCCCGTTCCTAAGAATACAACGTTAAGACGATACCAAAATAGCTTCGTGCATTTTTCTATGTACGAAGTTTTCATTGTTTCTTTAGATTGAATGGCTAGAGCTCTAATTTTTAAGTATATGTTTTTTCAATATATGATCTAGGATCGCATCAACTCAGAAACACGATTGAAAAAAGTTTTCTCGATAGAAAATCTTGGCGAAACAACCTCTCAAAATTTTTATTTTTTTCATTTGTCGGTCTATTATCGCGTATTAACTAATGAAATAACTTTAAAAACATAAGTAACTATTATTTAAAGAAACACGTAAATCTGAATTAAAATATATTTAGTAGATTTTGAGTAAATAGGAAAAGTATCCCTAATTCTTCATTTTCTGTGCCTACTGGCTGTGTTAATATGTACGTGTCGGCGATGATATACGATAATATTGATGTAGGCCCTTAATGGGATGGGGAGAGAGGAATATTCATTATAGCTAGTAATCATTCAAACTTAAAACATTTCCCGTGCTTTCAGCGTTCTTATCATCATATTCACCATTTCTCCACAATTATTATCTGATTTTGCTTTTCTGATTTTCTATAATCTAGTTTAATTATGATGTAACAAGGAAAATGTTAATCTTCTTTGAAATATTGTGGTTGTCTACAAGACAGGCTTAGCCTAGTGTGGAAACCAATGAGTTTCTGTGTTCATGCTTACAATTTTATTCACATAACATTTCATTGTAGTAATATTTAAGATACATTGTGTAACTTTGGAACCGTAGTATTTAATTTTATTTTAGATTAACTGGCATTTTCTGTGTTGTTATTGTAAATTTATAAATTTATTTATGTAGAAAATAAATTATAATGTAATAAAATTGCAAATTATATTCTACCATTGTACGCTGTTACTATTTTTCACAACAAAGACAATTGTCACGGCACAGTTCGCATAAAAATTAACCAATCAATGGAATCATGCATGCATCGTGAATTATTATGATGTGCGCGTTGAATATTGATGGAAATGCAACCTGTATTCAATGAATTCACCTAACTACCAATGATTTATATTCAGTAACTGTAGACGAGTTATTTAAAATTTATTCTTTATAACTAGGTGTTGCCTGCGATTTCGTACCCGTGGATTTCCTACTTACTTGACACTTATCGTCACATTTTGGACAATTAACACAATATCTTTATAAATTGTAGCCTATGTGTTATTCTGATGTATAAGCTACATTGTTGTAATGTTTCATTAAAATACATTCAGTAGTTTTAGCGTCAAAGAGTAACAAATATCCAAACATCCATACTCACAAACTTTCACATTTGTAATATTGGTAGGACTAGCTGTTGCATGAACTTCGTACACGTAGAATTAAGACACCAAATTTAACAAATTATATATAAAAAGCCATCCTCTTGAACCACTCTATCATTTAAAAAAACCGCATCAAAATGCATTGCGTAGTTTGAAAGATTTGATTTGATTGAAGCTCACTTAGAGCCATAATAAACGAAAATGATGACTTTATTTTATACTAAGTATAGTTTTAGGTAACTATCGAGCTGGATATGCAATTTATAGTGCTTAGGTAGCCAGCAAGCGAAATTTTTGTACAAGAATGCATACGTCGCAGGACCACGTATTGTAGCGTTCAATAGGCCTATGTGTAGCAGTGGACAGATTAAGACTGAAGAACGCATAGAGTTTTCGGATTATAGCGACGCAAAACCGAGCGTTGCTTTGCATGTTTTGGAGATAATTTACGAGTATGTACAGACAAAAATAGGCTGATGTCTTATCAACTAGTTATAAAAGCAAGTGAATTTTAGCACATAACACACACACACACATCAAATATCCAAGTACAACACATGTACAGTTTTGATAGAACTTGAATGCCTTTATTGAAGTCACACAACCAAGGTCACAGAATTAGATCCACAAGGCTTATTATCGCTATAATAATATAACGAAAATGATTGAGGTCGTTTACATGAGGTATTCTCAATAAGAGTAGATTGAAAACAATTAATAGCTTGATTATTTCGATAGGTTATCAATTTATCAAAAAAGAATTACTGGTTACACATTTACTCAGAAATATGCTGCAGCTTTCGTTGTATACACACGTCGTAATTGATTAGATATTATTGAATACACTATATTACAAATTAGAGAAGAAACCAAAGTAATGTACTTTGTAATATCAGTAAATAGATTGATTAAGGGCAATGAACCCAATTATTTCGCACCTTATGTTAATTGGTTTTTTGTTACCATAGTATATTGTACTAACTACATATTTTCGTAACTAACTAACTAATTACTATGTAATAACAAAGTCGTAATTTTACATGTAGTTAGTATTTTTTTTAAATTTATAGTTAAGTAAGCTTTAAACTTGGTTCGTGAAGAAGGTTTATGTATAATTTTTAAGATTATGGTTTCTAACATCACACGTACTAAGTCTGGTCAACAGCTAGTTATCTAACTAATTAGTTATAAGAGACTAACAACTAACTATAGCGTATGAAATTAACTAACTATGACTTTTAAACTAACTAAAGTCGTTAAAGATAGTCACTAGACAGATTTGTAACGATCTACAAATAGTTAGTGAGTTACCATAGAAAGTTTCGGTGGCCATCGGTTTGACTATGCCTTGGTATTGTTAAGTCCAGGAAACCAGGAACAACGTTTGTTACATAACTAAATACAGGTAGACATTTAGCGTGTCTCTATCTGTCGACCTAAGTAATTACAAAATACAGAGATGGTTGTACTTGCTATGACGATATGTACTTGCTTCTATGGTCTGCCTGAAAATTTATCGTAATATCATTATTGAATGTCTATCAATAATCGATAGCTACTACTAAAGAGGTAGAGTTTGTAATATTCTGTCATGTAAGCGGTATAATTTCCGAAAATGATGGTCATAAAAAAATAATTTTAAGTCTCCGAGAGTAACTAACTAAATATCGATAGTTTTTGTTTAGTGATTCGCAATATCAGGTGAACGAAGTCGTTATCAGCAGCCAGTTGAAGAAGAAGATAATATATTATTTAAAGTAGTACTTAAGTTAATCACTAAAAATCTATACCAAAATTATTATTCGTCCTACAACCGTCATAAATATAAAAAAAAATACTACCTTGATCTTTGTATGGATTGATTGACCTTCCTTTCAAAGTAAAGGTCAGGTTTTGCTTTTGTTATATTAGTCAAAAGGAAAGGACTGCCGATGAATTATTAACACCGGCATTCAAGCTGTCAAACCTAAAGAACCCGATGAAGGCTTTCTTTTATTACGCGTTACTAAAAAGGTAAAGATTTTGAAAAATAATGTTGGATATTGTAATGATTTAATGAGAATTATGTTTACAATAACGAGTTACTCTCTCACGTAGGCCGAAATATGACGATTCAATACTTTTTTTATATCATCGTAATAACTATAGTTAGTTAACGGTTGCAGCTTACTCCAAATGCTAACAATTCTTGTTATGCATAAACTCTAGTGGTCTTATTCATACTGACTTATCGGAGGTTTAAACGGAGATTTTATCGGAGAAATAATAAACGTTTTAGCGTAAAAAGACTACTATGAATAACAAGTTTTGACAATTTTCGCGAACCTTTAAACCGGAGGTAAAGTCATTATTAATAAGACCATAGCTCTTTTAACTATGTCTAATATTTTGTAACCAAAACAAGCCATACCTGTAATAGTTAGTTAGTTAATTAGTGCCGTAGATAAGATTAGTTAAAAAACTAGTTACTCTAAATAGTTATCTATACTTAGATAACTTTCGTTCTTGTCCCACTAATCTAATGGGTCCGCGGAAGCTTCATTCAGTTCGGGAGTGGTTTTTTGGTCTAGTTTTAAACCAGGCGTATATGCGTAGGATTATTTTCGCGTTTTCTGGTCCTGGTCTGGTACTGGCCCTTACACAAACCAGGGGAGGAAATGGTGTGGTGACACCATTTATGATTCTGATATTATTATGATTCTGTGACAACTTTACGTAATTAGACTAACAGTTATCTAGTTGGTGTTTACTGTGTTTTTCTAGGAATTAGCGAATCTTGGCAGAGCTTCTATAGACTATCTGTTTAAAATAACTAAATAGCTTTTATCCGTACTGGTATTAAAACTCTTTTAGGCCAGATATAAATGAATGACAAACGAATTTTTTGGTTCCCTAAATGAAATATGTATTTTTAATGAATTCGTAGTTTATTTATTAAAATTTGTATAATTTTCTATGTTTACAGTTAAAATAATTATTATTTAACAATTGCGTGACACATTTGTTTAAATAATCCTACTTTTTTACAGATTTAGATACGTGTTTGAAATTTGTTGACTATAGTTAGTGTTCCTTTTTTGTACAGTTAATAAATTAAATACATATTTAGTTGCTAGAAGTGATAAAATAATATAACATAGTCACTAACCAACTAAAATACGAAAATGTAGTTATTTGCATCTATTTCAGGATGGAATATTATCTTAATTTTTTTTTTCATATAATGTCACCACAGTTTTTCACTTAGATCAAATACATAATGTTAGATCATACTAGTTATAAAATTAGCTAAGTGTAACTATTAACGCTTTTATTACGTAGTAACTGGTTAGGTATAATACTGTACACGACACACACAACTTTTATTATTTTGTGATGTGATAAAAGTAAAAAAGAAAATATTAAAAGTTGAAGACTACGCTTCAAAAAAGTTCTAAACCAATTAGGTACGTCCCGCGGAGGCTCTATAGAGACGACATCACGAGCCCCAGTTCAATGACCAGGCAAAAAATCTCGAAGTTATTTATGAAGGCTATCTTCTAGGAAGTACCTATTTATGTTATCTTATTAAACAATCTAATACATATACTATTGTTAGATTTTAAACATCTTATATAATTAAATCTCAAAAATGATATGTAATTATCTAAAATAAAGAGCAGTAAAAGATGAAAGTAAAGTTACGTGTGATTACTAAGTTTTAACAAAATTATATTAATCTGTTAGAAATCTTGTAGAAAATTATTAGAATATACTAGACAACTACATATAAACTTAGTTCTAATTGGAAATAACAAATCAAGTGAAACTTTAGAGATGAACATGCGCGATAGCGCTTTTCGATGTAAACAAACAAGTTTTTAAAAACTTTTCAAACTACTCATTGCCTACCTTTATGGATATACGTGGCTGTAACAAATCCAAACTCCAATGAAGAAGACACAACACCACTTAAAATCACAACATTCAAATAAACACAGCTTCAAAACTAGTTGCTTCACTCTCACTACTGATGCCGCACTTTTTGACTGAAATTTATTTCCAAAAAGACTGTAAACTCATAAAGTAACACCTTACAAGTAACATAGATTTGTTTAACACTTTCTTTATAGTCATACTTAACTATTTCTAACGTAATAAGTTAAAAATCGTTATAAACAATCGGAGCAACACTCGGCACGCGACGGCCATCTTCCGCCAACGCGTAGTTTGACGTTTTATCCACAAGAGGGCGCATTCGCTTAAGCACTTGTTGAAAGTTGTTTTTGATAATGAAACAAAATAATTTTGCTGCTTATAACTTTGTATTGCATTTGTATCTTTACATAAAAATCATCTCAAACTCACGTATTTAAAAAAATATTCCATTAACAGTTTTTAAATGTAATCATGAAAGCAGGCAACACTGCCACCTAAATAATCCAATCCAGCTTTTAAACAATTTAGTAGAAAAAAACTGTAATTTAAGAGCATAAATTTAAGTTACAGATTCCTAAGAATTGTTCATTGGTAATATTTATAGTAAACTAGATATGGTTAAAGACCATCCGTGTAGCTATGAATTAAGGGGTATTAAGAACACAAGTGTCATCAACTCAGTTTTTCTGGATTTTACAATGGGAACGTTATCACATGGATAGTTTATAACACCTATTATTAACAAAATAATAATTTATCACCTATAATAATGGCACTATACTATCACCAAAACTCAAAATCGAAACTAACAACAAACAACACGCCTTGGTAAACGAAACAAGGATACGAGATACCTGTCTAACCCCATAACCACGGAACAGAGATTTCTGTTCCGTGCCCATAACAAACAATATGTCGTAAGCTCATTTATGAGAAACAGGGAGACAAAAATATACAATGACCAAACAGTAATATGTTACTAATTGCAAGCAGAGTTAGTGGTCCCACCCTCCAGGATTTCTTACTGCAGGTATTAAATTAGTCCAGCCAGAAAATAGATCGTCACTTTTTGGAAGCTTTATAGTTACGAACGTAATAAGTTATGAAAAGAGCTTTGTAGCCTCAAATGCTGCATAGTCTTTCGTCCAAAATTTGTTACTTTTGAAAAAAAAATACAAAATATCCTTTAGAAGTAGCTTTTACTATCTTAAATGTTGTAACATTGTTTGATATAGGGTAACATTAAAAAACTGAAATGTCAAAGTGACGGCTGATATCACTTCAATTCAATTTCCAAGAACTAGAGAACCTAATTTTTGAAATTATAATATTGTAATTAATTTATTAGGCAAACTAATTGCTATAACTTTTCTCAGTCAAATTTTGCAACGTGAACCTTACTATCCTGAGACTTGAATAGTTGATGCGTTTATCAAAATCAACACTATAAAATATTATAGATTAAAAAAGAAAGCAAAATCAACAGTAAAATGTAATACGATATAGAAATTAATTAAAAAATGGAATGACTTGTAAATAAGTCAGTTAAAACACAGAAGTAGTTAAAACTAAACAATATGCCAACACAATGGTCAGCTAGATTTTTTTGTATGCTGAAGGTAATGTCAATTTTATTAGTGTAAATATTTTATTCTCAAAGGAAACTTCTTCTGGTCCCTAGCAGAGCTTATATGCTTGTGTTTTGGGTTTCAGAACATGTATACACCTACTTCATATAGTACTGTTCTTTTGGAAATACTTATTTATAATACATGGAAACACCCCATACGCTGTACAAACAAATGTATGAGAATTTTAAACATCACACAAATGATTGTCCCGTGGTGAAATCGAACCGGAGACCTTGTGAACGGCATTCCATTACATGAACCTCCATGTCCACTCCTCTTACATGTCCATGAAACCTGGCATTCAGTTCCATATTATGCTTTCTTACGGGAATCTTATGATGTAAGTATATCTATCAAAGTATCTTGTATCCAATTCTAGCAGCAGACTCTGTCCCTGGCTAGACGGTAGCCAAATGGTCTACTGCTATGCTTAGTAGACTGGGAATATTTTCTGAGCATTTTTATTTCATGGTCACAAAGAACTTCAGGAATTTTATTCAGGCACAAAGAAATTTTATTTCTATGTATAGAGTTGATGGATTTATGACTAAGTTTGACCAATTACTTTTAATATTTTTTTTCTATTTCTTCTATGGGGCTGTAAGAGCCAGATAAGCGACAAGATATGCAGATAACATCTGTGGTGGACGGAATATAATAGAATTAAGTATATTATAGAAGTGATCACAATTCTCATAATATATCTCGGGACAATCATTTGTGTGATTTTTCTAATTGTCATACAAATGTTTGTACTGCGTCTGGGTGTTTTTATGTATTCTAAGTATGTATTTACAAAAAAAAAGTAATATATGTATTCTATCCGTATTCTGGTACCCATAACACAAGCATATAAGCTTAGCTTGGGACCAGAGGATGTAGTGTGAAATGTCCATGAATATTTATTTATTTATTTACATGTATAGTCTGTGTGATGATGGATTAAAAATACAGGTGGCACTGCTCCTTTCCTCCTTTCCTTTCCTCGGATATTGTACACAGATAACATCCTTTGTGAGAGACGGAAGCGTAGCACAGTATAGTAAATCATAACCCCTCCCTAAGTAGAGAAGGCCTGTGACCATTTCTATACTTATAATAAAACAAATAGTCGTTATTTCAGATTTATTTATTTATTTAAAATAAAAAATTACACATAGGTATACAAATTATGCACTTTTACAATTTTATACAATTTAGCAGATCCTGTATCTTAAGAGATAGCGTTTGGTTACGGAATTTTACAATATGTGCTTACAGTTTGTGGACAACAGTGAGTGGATTTTAATTTAACAATAAATAATAAAAAAAATTGTGATATTGTTTTTCTTTTTTTATTTATTTTTTTATTATCGTATACCTGTGTAGTGTGTGTGTTAGTGTGAGGGGTGTATAATTGATGGATTGTAGGTACGCGAGAGTAGTCATGTGGTTTTTTTTATGTATGTATGTCCCTATGTGGGCTTATAATTATCTTTAAAATTATGGACTAGATTATTATGCAGTTTTTTAGTAGTTGAAGTGATCCATGAGAAAATATGTTTTTTTTTTGTATTATTTGTTAAGGTTTGGTGTATATAGGAGGAGGGTGGAATCAATAACTATAATCCCCCGTGAAACCTCTGAAATTGGTACCTACCAATTCTATGTCCACATCTACTAAAACATTTAAACAGCTATGGCGTATTTTGATGATTTGGCTAATTCGTTGTGCACATTTTAATCGTTAGTCTATAATATACAGACTTTCTAATGAAAAAGTTCTGTAAACATTGCCGAATTGTGTTTGATACTATCAATATTCATTTTTTACTTAAGTTTAGTTGTGTACGTAGAATTGATACCATTAGCTACCTAGTAATAGAAACTAGCTGATGCCCGTATGTGTAGAATTTTAAATCATATATATATGTCCTACGAGACTTGATTAAAATAGTTTACATAAGGATTTTTAGTTTTAACTTGGCCTTTAAGATTATGAAGTCCTGAAATTGTGTCAATGTTGAGTAAATTATTGATTTTGTGTAGTTGGTTGGTGAGCTTGATATGATGACCCGTTGAATATTTATAAAAGGATCCTTCCAAACCAGTTACACGTGTCGTAAGCCACGGATCGAGCTCATCGTACTCTATAGAATGTTGTGGTTAACGTAGTTGTCCAGTATTACAAGGCCTTTAGATTGATAAATGAGCTCTGGCTGTAAATACAAGTAATTTCTATGGTGTTTTTCCGATACATATTTTGTCACTTTGAAACCTTCCTTGGACTTACAACTACGAATATTTCAAGACCAATATTGGCCAAGCCTGTCTCGAGTTTTAGCGAGACTAACGAACAGCAATTGATTTTTATATACATACTAGCTGACCCGGCAAACGTTGTTTTGCCATACCAAAAAAAAAAGGTTTGAAAAGTAGATGTTGGCCGATTCTCAGACCTAGAGGATATGTACACAAAATTTCATGAAAATCGGTCGAGCCGTTTCAGAGGAGTACGGTAACTAACAGTGACACGTGAATTTTATATATTAGATAAGATAAACATATCTGAGAGTTACATTATTTCTGTAATTTTTGCTGTTGACTTGCCATGCTTTTACTTAATAAACTAAATTATCGTGAAAACATGATAACTATGAGCGGGACCACTCACGACCTCGGAATACCGTTCCGTTGCTCTCCCATCTGAGCTATCATGGTTCCTGCATATGTTTACCAAATCTTCCACTACAATCTTCTCAATGTGAGTTATGAAGCATGTGCAGGAACCATGATAGCTCAGATGGGAGAGCATCGGAACGGTATTCCGAGGTCGTGGGGTTCAAGTCCCGCTCATGGTTATCAGTTTTTCCACTATAATTTAGTTTATTAAATATCTAAGAGTTCTTCATTCATAATAAAAGTAACTACCTAAATCTTTTATGAACGTTAGTGCATGTACCTGCTCTAACTCCAAAGTTAGGAAATAACAAAAATAGTTTTTATAACACGACAACAAACAACTGAAAAGCAATATCTGAAGTTATCCCTCACTAGTATTGCGATCGGAAAATAGTATTAAAACTGAAATTGACTTTGAAACCAGTTCTGCAGTGTTAAGCCCTGGGGACACCACTGTTATTGGGGACTTCCGTTCAAATTGTTTTCTGAGCGGTTTTAGTTGCGTTTTGGACCTAAAATATAAAAGTGCCAAGGATTATTCGAAAATCTCTGGCTGAGAGACGAAAACTAAGTAGGTACTTGTCTAAAATTAAGTCAATATTTAGGTAAGTACTTGTATTTACTATGGTATCTACACCCAACAGTAAAATGTCCTAAAAACATCCAGATGTAATTCAATGGTTTTTGTGATAATTACAGACATTTTAATTAATCCCACAGCTGGTCACCGGCCTCCACCAGTTTGGGAGGGCTTTTGCTGCGCTGACCAGGGGTGTTAGTATAGGGTTTAGTTCCAATACTACATAGAATATCCCTTAACTCGCTTTTACAGGCTGGTTCTTACGTAAGTGGTGAGTACTTGTATTCTTAATACATCGCCACCCGCATAGCTCACTAATAAATTCTTAATCATGCCTTTAAAAATATGATTGATATTATTTATGTAGGAAACATAATTATTTATCATGTTTGGGCTCCTATACATTTTCGCCTGGCATTTTGAATGATGGATTTTTCAGAAGGGTCGGTGGATAAAACAAGAGATTACTTTCAGTACGACCATTAGCTGACTCGACAGTATTATTAAAAAAGGTAAGAATTAATTTATGGAAAAATATATCATGGTAAAGATTAACTCAACATTGAGCAAGTTCAACTAAAAAAACTTTCCATTTTGTAAACTCTCTCTCTCCAGTCGATTAACGTGCCACTGTTGAAAACAGCCTCGTCTTTGAGAGAGTTTTTGGTCTAGATACTGTGCCGCAAAGACCATGATAAGCAATCCAGAAGCCTTGTAAGTTTTCTTCATTTCGTCATATTCTTTCAAAACATGTCCTCCAAAAGTACGTAGCAGGACTTGCAATCGTCGGGCATGTATGTGATGTATGAACAGATGTATGTATGTAAATGAAGCAAAAGAAATGTGTTTGGATAGTTGCAGATGACGCTCTATAATCTCTGCCTACACATGAGCGAAAAACACGTAAAGGAATAGTTCGTTCGAAGTTATATTTTATTTGCTTTTTATGCTGTTTAATTAAGTTACTAGCCTGTAATTCCTATCAAAATAAATCTAATATATAAAATTCACGTGTCACAGTGTTAGTTACCGTACTCCTCCGAAAAGGCTTGACCGATTCTTCTCAAATTTTGCATACATATTCAGTAGGTCTGAGAATCGGCCAACATCTATTTTTCAAGCCTTTTTTTTAGTATGGCAAAACAACGTTTGCCGGGGCAGCTAGTAATATATATTATTATTAACTGAAGCGTCCCGTTGTCCATAGCGATAATATCACAATGTACCATTTTCATGTTCGCCCAGAGGAAAATAAAAACATTGAGAGGAAATTAATATCAATATTTTATGTCTGTTATTCTTTATATCCTGATTAATTTATCCATAGGATTTCTGTTGATGGACGAGTACAAGTTTTCTGTTGAGGGATTAAAATTATACACGTCGCTACTGCAATGCCTTTGCGTAAAGTACCTTTGTGTAATTTTGCCTAAAACCTCATCATGGCATTATTGCTACTTCGAAATTAACAGGCGCTTAACAAGTCTGATTCTAAGTAACGCAGCGCGCAGTGGACCTGTCTTATAAATATGTAAAAAATTTTAAATCAGACCACTATTTTCGAAGATTTCCTCTACATACATATTACAAAATCTTAATTAGCTTGTTATTAATAGCCTAGACAGATACCTACGTTAGTGGCAAGGCAATAGAAAGGACAATCTTGAGTACTCCAATAACTAAAATACTGCTTTTCCATCACACTAGATAACCGAGACGGAGAGAGAAGCCCAAACCATAAGCATAAATAACAATAGTGCTACCACTAAAATTTTCTTATAGCTAACAAATAAACTTTAACATTCAGTTCTACCACATTGTGAAACTTTTACAAATCTTACATTTTACTCGGAAGCTAACTAAAAATTTAACAGTACCGCACAGCTTAAATAGAAGACTAGTATTTAGCAAAGCGTCGAAGTTTTTAACGTACCTAATTGAAATGCGGCAGGCGGTCTGCGTTGCTGAATTTTTTACAACTTTTTCGTTCTCTGACAGAACTGTTTGAATATATTTTGTATTTACTGGTTGTGTGACGAGAATAGATAAAATGAATGAGTATATTAGACAGTCACAAAGAGATATCTAGATATAATTTGAGGAAAAATGGCTTTATTGGCTCGAACAGGTGATGATATTTAGTTTTATTTCTACACTGTGACAAATATTATATATACACACCGGCACAATTAGCGGAACAGAAAAAAAAGTGAGACTATGAGATAATAACGCATATATTTGACGAAAATGTAATTAGACACAAAATAAAAAATTGATTAACATCTTTTAACAACGACTTTGAAAAGTCTTCGTTATTTTTTATTGAAAAATAAAGAAATTTTAAATAAGTGAAATTTTTAGATGATAATGAACCATCACAAAAAATAAAAAAAAGTAAGCATTAAATGAATTAACAATAAAATTAAAGAAAAATTAATAACGAGTGTTTCCCCCTCTTGCTCTGATTACGGTTTCCATTCGTCTGGGCATGCTACAGATTATGTTATCGATGATTTCTTGAGGCAACCGCTCCCACTCCTCAAGTAATGCGTTTCCAAGTTCATTCAGATTGTTGGGGGGTGGCATTCTGGATTTAACCCTTCTTTTTAGCAAGTCCCAGACATGCTCTATCGGATTCATATCGGGGGAATTTGCTGGCCACTGCAAAGTAAATTTATATTTAATAATCTATAATATAAATTTATATTTAATAATCTTCTTAGTTTAAAAACTAAAAACACGCTTAAATATCCTGAATATTTTTTAAATGATTGCATTGTCATCAATACTCAATTCTATGCTACCTACTTACAAAACGTTGACAAATTATGTTGTCAGAGACATAAGTTTCTGTTGTCACAATCGTAGTAAACACAAGTAAACAATTATGATATTTTTACCTGATTCTATAAACAAAGCGTTTTTATGTGAAATTATCTGATTGTATATGAACGCATACGTAGAAACAGAATAATCTTGGTGAGTCTACTCATATACAATTAAACTATTACGTGTATAGTTAAAAATACAAGTGTAGTCATAGTGATACTTCAACATGCTATTCTAGTAATTCTCATCAAGGAATTGGGATTATTCTTTTAAATTATTGCATTGTCATCGGTCCTTGTTAGGTGTGCAAAATATCAGATCAACATGAAAATCGCTTTCAAAGATTCCGTTACACAGATTAATACATTGATAGATACATACCAAACTTATAAAAGCGTGTTAAAAAAGTGGCTTATGTACTATATCCGTATTCTGATACCCATAACACAAGCATATCATATGTTAATAGGTTTAGAGTAGGACCAGAGGACGTTGTGTTACGCTTACATGTCCATGAATATTTATTTATGTTTAGAAAATTCTGGTAAAATATTAAATTATGTCAGGATTTCAGTTAAATGACTTATATTCATATAAAAAAGTAAATTATACCATTCAGCCTAACCATAAATATGAAACTAACTGAGGTATTTAAAATTCCGCTAATATTAACGCGTCTAATTGAAACGTGACAGGCGCGAAAATAACAGCAGAATTGCAGGCTATTCTGACTGTATAATAAGTTAGCTACTTAGCTCACAGACTATGGGGTTTTGAATAAAATTGTAACCAAATATACAACGTGTTGCAGAAAGGTGTAGTCATAATATTTAAAGTTGCATTAGATAGGCCTTAAATATTATAAATATTACAGCTACACATAGAAAAATACAGTTGGTACCTAAGTTTTTTTTTGTTTATTGCCTACTATTATATAACTACCAGAAACGCATCAATTATATATACGTATATGTTTACGGTTTATTGAATGCGATCGAACCTTACGATAAAAGATGACCTCATGGTAGCGTTGTATTTAAAAAAGATCGATTCATTTATTAAATTAATTAAGCTTTTATGAACACACAAAAGTCATAATATAGCTAGTATTTGTAATTTCATCCATGCCTATTGTCTAGTCACCGGCCATGTTTCTGAACACACCTTTCTGAAACACGTTGTATATGACGGCGTACTATAATTATGTTTTTCACATCTATACTAATATGAGATAAGAAGAAGAGTTGCAATAAGCTAAAGAGTTTGTTTGTTGGAACGCGCTAATCTCAGAAACCTCTTGTCCCATTTGAAAAATTCTTTCAGCATTAGATTGTACATTAATTGAGGAAGACTATAGGGTATATACATCACGCTGCGACTAATAGGAGCGGAGCATCAGTGAAAAATGTTGCAAAAACGGGCAATTTTTCAAATTTCATGCGTACGAAAACGCGGGCAACAACTAGTCTATACGTGCTAATATTATTAATATGAAGAGTTTGTTCGTTTGTTTGAATGCGCTAATCTAAGAAACCACAAGACCGATTTGAAAAAAAATTATGTGTTGGATTGTACATTTATTGAGGAAAGGTATAAGATAACATTACGCTGCGACCAATAGGAGCGAAGCATCACTGACAAATGGAATAATTTTCTATAATCCACGCATACAGAGTCGGGGGCGAAAGCTGTGTTTTTTAACACGCTTTTATAAGTTTGGTATGTATCTATCAATGTATTAATCTGTGTAACGGAATCTTTGAAAGCGATTTTCAGCCACTTGCAGTAGACGTATTGATCTGAAAGTTTGCACACCTAACAAGGACCGATGACAATGCAATAATTTAAAAGAATAATCCCAATTCCTTGTTCAGAATTACTAGATTAGCATGTTGAAGTATCACTATGACCACACTTGTATTTATAATTATACACGTAATAGTTTAATTGTATATGAGTAGACTCACCTATATTATTGTGTTTCTACGTATGCCTTTCATATACAATCAGATAATTTCACATAAAAACGCTTTGTTTATAGAATCAGGTAGAAAATATCATAATTGTTTACTTGTGTTTAAACTACGATTGTGACAACAGAAACTTATGTCTGTGACAACATAAACTGTCAACGTTTTGTAAGTAGGTAGCATCTATAGAATTGAGTATTGATGACAATGCAATCATTTAAAAAATATTCAGGATATTTAAGCGTGTTTTTTAGTTTTTAAACTAGGTAGATTATTTATTAGTATGCGGTGGCGCTGGTGCGGTATGCGGGAAGAAAAAAAATATGATTCGTGGAATATTCAGTGACCTGTATTTGCGGGAAGTATTTGGGAGCAGGATTTGGCTTTGTTAGTGAAAAATGGAGGCTAACCTGTATAGTCCAGTTGGAGCACTCGTACACTTTTCACTTTGCGGTGCGGAGCGGTGCATGACTCAGTGATTGAGTCGACAACTTCTCATTAAACGGACGCGGGTTCGAGCAGCGGAGAGGTTTTTCTCGACGCTTGCGTGTTGAACAATGGTTGAAGAGGCACTGGAGTATGTATTATGTAAACTAGTCGTCAATAATCATGTCAAAATGTAATATAGAATTTTTTAATTTTTGCAATTACGTCGGTACTTAATATGTTTGCATCAGATCAATCCGATTACTGCAGGTGGGTGAAAATTACTTTCAAAGATTCCGTTACATAGATTAATACATTGATAGATACATACCGAACTTATAAAAGAGTGTTAAAAGATTTTTTTTTAACGTAGTGGTGTTATGAAACATCATAGATCCTATTAATTTCGAACAAACATACAAAACAAATCTTTCCTCTTCATAAAATTATTAGATATAGATTTCAACCCTGAGAAAAACGTTATTAATTAATTAACACTAATAACTCGTTGTAGATAAAATTTACAGACACCACAATAGTATTCATTTGTTGAATAAGCCTTATTGCAATACCTTGTGCCTCACAAACTTACAAAAAGAAAATTCTGCAGTTAAATTATTTCAAGTGCAAGTATAGCTTCTTGTTAGGTTTACTTATCAAGAATCTTATTAGTACTTCCTTACTAATTTATAAGTGCGAAATCCGGATGATAACACAATAATAATTTTGACGAGCTTATGTGTTAATGTGTGGAAGGAAACGATAGCGCGATTTAAAAAACGTACAACGTTATCTATTGAGCAGAAGTGTAAACTTCTGTTTGTTAAGGATTGATTTCTAAATTTCACGCGTACGAAGTCGCGGGCAATAGCTAGTAATATCTAATCAAATAGTATAAAATACTGATATTTATGACGATAAATATAAAGTATTTTGTTACCATACCTATTTTATAAATCAGACAAAATAATAATAGAATTACTTCAAGCAAGTTTTTAATAAAATACTTCGATGATGTAAAATAATTGCCGCTGCAATAAAACGTACGAAATCATCTTCATAGCTGTTTAATAAATATGGCTGATATATATTTTTGGAGACAGGTTTGTTTGCATATATTTAAAAAGCTTTTGGCACCATAAACAAGAAGATTCAACACACTCAACACACACACACATCCACACACAAACACAGATCACGATTCCGTGGGGATACAGGGTCCAGAGAAAGAGGAGGTTTTTAGTAGGTAGTAATACCTGAGTCCGACATACCAGGCTAAACAATCAGTCCTGATTATAAGTAAAAGTATTTTCCCCACCCCAATAAACAAAAAACACACACACATGTACACAAACAGCGAGAGAGAGGTAGAGAGAGCACGCAGAAAACAAATGTTATTAATTTAATCAGTTTTGTCTACAATGTCTTTATTTCACTTACACATAAACTTCTTTTTCAGATGTTCATTTTGATAACAATATTATTCTATGCTGTGAGTGCTGGAGTGATGATTGCTTTTCCATCCATATTGAATCCTGCATTGATCGACCAATCTGAATCTAATAGTACAGAGGAAATCAGAGTTACATCAGAACAGGCTTCCTGGATAGGTAACAGGCAATTTTTACTTACTGATTTTCATTCGTTGGCGAATACCAAGTACCCTGGTACCAAGTAGTTAAACTTGATTTAACAGATCTCTTCTCCGCCTATTGACTACTAGACATTACTTCAGGAGGGGTAATGGTCTAATAAATCAAATTAATAATGATATAATGGGTAATGGTCTACTTATGTCACGACCACGAGGTGTGTTCGCTTAAGTTTCAGTTTCCAGTTTTCTCTCATACAAGATGTTTTCTGCATAGAATATCTTAGCTAGCGCTCCCAGAACTCTGTGATGACACTTATATTTTTACGGTCTTATTCATAATGACTTATCGGAGGTTTAAACGGAGATTTTATCGGAGCGATAATAAACGTTTTAGCGTAAAAAGACAATGAATAACAAGTTTTGACAATTTTCGCGAACCGATTTTAGCGAACTTTTAAACCTCCGATAAGTCATTATGAATAACACCATTAGTCTTTTACTAAGCGGAAATGGAGAACTCATAATAATTATCATAATATCACGCCTTTTTCCCATGGGAGTAGGCAGAAACTATAGAGCGCTATCTGCTAAGGTACCTACAAACAAACTTCCTTGGCTTCATACACCCTCATACATCTGGCCATACATGCCTGACGGTTTTAAGTGCTCTGTGCTACGCACTTGAACCCTTTGAAGTACACCAACGATGACATCGGAGTATATTTTTGTCGGGAGTCCTCTTCCAGCGTTTCCATTTACCTCCGCCGTGTTTATGCCTTTCGTTAACCGTCTCACACCCATCCTCTCTGCATGGCCAAACCACCTAAGTATACTTTTCTCAACCTTATGGAGGATCGAGAACTTTATTTTATGATATAAGATTGTCTTTATTATATTATCTGTGATTGTACCTTTCAGCTGCAAGTAATGGATTTGCTGGTATAATCGGGTTCTTCATTTTATCTCCAATACTGCAAAGGTATGGACGAAAAATGGTGCATATTTTCTCCAATATATTTCTTATAATTGGCTGGATCATATTCCCCCTAGCACATAGTACTTTGGAACTTTATATTGCAAGAATTATTCAAGGTTTATCTATGGGCGGTGTATACATCAATGGTATGATTATCAGCGAATATAGTGACCCTGTAAGAAGAGGTTATTTTATAACTATAAAGAATGTCGCCATATCTGTTGGCCCATTATTATGCCATGCGTTTAGTTTATTTTGGGATTGGCGACAAATTTCAACTTTTACCATATCATTGTCAGCAATTGGTATAGTCTTGACATTATTGTGGCCTGAAAGTCCTTCTTACTTGGCAATGAAAGAGCGAATTAAGGAATGTGAAGAATCATACATATGGCTAAGAGGATGTTCAAATTTAAAGGAATTAGAAGCTTTGATTTCATCACAAACTCAGAACCTAAAGGAACCAATTCAAGAAAAATGGTACAATTTTTTATTTAAGCGTGAATTTCTAAAACCTTTTGTTATAGTGTCATTATTAACATTAGTTTTGGATTTGTGTGGTAAATATTATTTCATAGTATATGTTATACAAATCATGGTGGAGCTAATCGGTGATAAATCTATAGCAATATATTGTTCTATATGTGCGGATTTATTAATAATATTCGCTTTGATGATATCTTGTGGTGTTATTAGTTATTTTCAAAGACGGTCTATGATGTTAGTATTCGGTATAGCTACAGTAGCATTGATGTTACTTATAAGTTTAATCACAGCATTGAAATTACCAGGTATGATTTGGTTAACACCAGCGTTGATTTTAACTTTATGTTTTTTGGTAAACGTAGGTCTTATACCAGTGTGTTTTGCAATTATTGGAGAAGTTTTCCCCCTAAAATATAAAGGAAGTGGTTCTTGTTTGATAGGTATTGTATTTACTTTGTTATACACGTTTATGCTAAAGATAACACCTGTTTTAATGGATTATACAGGAGTTGAAGGTGTATACTTGACGTATGGTCTATCTATAGCAGTTTGTTTAGTTGCCTTATTCTATATAGTACCAGAAACTAAAGATAAACCGCTGCAAGAGATTGAGGAAGAGTTTTTACGTAAAAAGAAACCAGAACCAAAGGCGAATATTAATCTAGAGATCCATAGCTAAAGTTTTATGTAAAGATAGATAGATAGAAAAGTAACAAAAGAAACTTACGGTCTTATTCATAATAACTTATCGGAGGTTTATACGGAGATTTTATCGAAGAGAGAATAAACGTTTTAGCGTAAAAAGACCATTATGAATAACAAGTTTTGACAATTTTCGCGAACCTATTTTAGCGAACTTTTAAACCTCCGATAAGTCATTATGAATATGGCGGTTAATCTAAAAAATATTCCAGACCTATAAATTAATAGGTTTATGTGTCCTTCTTTCTTCTAATGGTCTTATTCATTTTATTTTATTGTGTGAAATGTCCATGAATATTTATTTATTTAATTATTTATTCATAATGACTTATCGGAAGTTTAAACGAAGATTTTATCGGAGAGATAATAAATGTTTTAGCGTAAAAATACTTATTATGAACTAGCTGTTGCCCTCGACTCCGTCCGCGTAGAATTTAGGAAATTTTCCCCGTTTTTGCAACATTTTTAACTACTGCTTGAGTGAGAGTATACGTAACGTAAACGTAACGTAAGAGTAAACAAATATAATCAGAACGAACGAACTGCTAAGCTATAAGGAGTTACACATGTTATTGTGAGTCAACCATAAAATATAGATATGTGCTGTTTCGGGATATTTTTAGACAATTTTATGTAGAATATTTCCGTCATACATGATTTCTATGTAACTTTAACCATTATGGCTGCACACGCGACGGAAGCTTAAAAAATGGAGCACCTTTTCCCGTTTTCCCAACATTTCCCTTCACTACTCTGCTCCTATTGATAGTAGCGTGATGAAAAGTATACTATAACCTGCCCAGGAGTATGAAGAATAATTGTACCAAGTTTCGTTAAAATCCGTCGAGTAGTTTTTGTTTCTATAAGGAACATACAGACGGACAGACAGACAGACAGACAGACAAAAATTTTACTGATTGCATTTTTGGCATCAGTATCGATCACTAATCACCCCCTGATAGTTATTTTGAAAATATATTTCATGTACAGAATTGACCTCTCTACAGATTTATTATAAGTATAGATAAGAAGTTTTGACAATTTTCGCAAACCGATTTTAGCGAACTTTTAAACCTCCGATAAGTTATTATGAATAAGACCATAAGTGTTTAATATTAGATTTTATCGACTTATTCTGACATTTTTCTTAACTTTTTTTATTACTCGGATAATAACGCTATGCTATAAATATAACATAATTGATGAGATATTAAATTTTCCGCAATCGCTGTCACGATAATTGTTTTAATAGTTCTTTGTCATTTGATAAAAAAATATTACTTATTTGCAAACCTTCGGATTTAATGACAGATCTTGAACAAAAAATTGGTCAAGTGCGAGTCGGACTCGCGCACGAAGGGTTCCGTACCATTATCTATGCAACATAAGGCAACGTTATTAGTATCGAGCAAGAAACGGTAAAAAAATCATGTTTGTTGTATGGGAGCCCCCTTAAATATTTATTTTATTTTATTTTATTTTTAGTATTTGTTGTTATAGCGGCAATAGAAATACATCATCTGTGAAAATTTCAACTCTCTAGCTATCACCGTTCTTGAGATACAGCCTGGTGACAGACGGACGGACGGACGGACAGCGAAGTCTCAGTAATAGGGTCCCGTTTTTACCCTTTGGGTACGGAACCCTAAAAATGAAAAGTAAAGAAGGACGGTGTTGTGTACCGATTTAAAACAGCCATTAAGCTATGACGCAAAGGGGTCTATTTTATTGCGCTCTAAACTAAACTTAAGTAAAAAGAAACTAAGTAGTATTTCAATATTTTAGTTGGTATACTGGGTATATTTATACTGTTTACGCTAGGTCAATACGCTAGCATGTTATACGCATATCCGATAAAAAAAAACGTTTGTAATTAAAGATCTGTGTTAAATATTCGTATTATGTTTAGTTAATCGTAAGTTCTTGTTATTGTTATATTTAATATTGTGGTTATTGATTAAAGTAATTATTTCTCCCCATTCTTCGTTATTTTATTTATTGTCTTAGCGATATTTAATATCAGATATTACATTAAGGAATTCTGACAATAATTCACAGTCATAAATATATACTCTAAGTAAATATGTAAATAACATAAATAAATAAATATTGATTTTAAACTTACGCGATTTGAACTCATAATTTGTTAATATTACCGGGACTATAATCACGTTAATAACTTAAAAGGGCACTGTGAAAAAGGTATTGTGCCTTTTTAAGTTATTAACGTGATTATAGTCCCGGTAATATTAACAAATTATAAATAAATAGTCATGGACATTTCACACAACGTCCTCTTGTCTCAAGCTAAACTTATTTACCTATATGCTTGTGTTATGGGTACCAGAATACGGATAGAATACATATACTACTTTTTTTTGTTGTAAATACATACTTATAATACATAGAAACACCCAGACGCAGTACAAACATTTATATGACAATTAGAAAAATCACACAAATAATTGTCCCGAGCGGGAATCGAACCCGCGACCTCTTAATCGGCAGTCCGTTACATGAACCACGAGGCTCGTTTGAGTACTTCATTTTAGTTGCAAATTAATCAAAAAGTAATCTCTATCGTCGTAATCATTGGAAAGTAGTAATTTTTAAATTGATTTCGTTACAAAAATTGGTATTTTTGGCGGACGAAGTCACGAGCATACGTTGTCTTTGTCATCACATAAATATATTGTATGTATGTACCTGTTTATATCATCATTTTCTTGCCCTTATCCCATTATTTGGGGTCGGCGCAACATTTATCACTCCTCGTTACTTTTTTGTCAGACGTCATATTTGTGTTCACTGCCTGCCTAACATATGTTATGTATAAACTCTTCTCTTATGTATGAAATCTACAGCTTCTCTCCTATTAGTCGCAGCGTGATGTTATACAGCCTAAAGCCTTCCTCGATAAATGCCCTATCTAACACTGAAAGAAATTTTCTAATCGGAGCAGTGGTTCCTGAGATTAGCGCGTTAAAACAAACAAACAAACTCTTCAGTTTTCTAATTAATATTAGTATACATATGTGGTAATAGGGTCTTGTTTAACCTTATTGTACAGAACCTTACAAAGTAAGTACAAAGTAAGTATATCATACACAACACCCCAAATTCATATTCACATAAATATTATCCGTATTATATAAATCCGTCTCATGCACACCTTGGTTTTTCCAATCTTCACGTATGGTTCTGAAACGTGGACGCTAAGACTGCAGATCGACGCCCTTGAGATGTGGTGCTGGCGGCGTCTTTTAAGAATCAGCTGGACTGCGCATCGTACTAACGTGTCCATACTGAAGGAACTCCGAATTCAACAAAGCCTTTCGTCGATTGTTCAGCTACGAATTCTAAAGTTTTTCGGACACATCACTCGGAAAGTTACTTCAATGGAACGATTGGTTATACAAGGTCGCGTAGAGGGAAAGCGGTCACGTGGACGATCCCCTACAAGATGGCTAGACCTCATAAAATCGGTCACGCAATGCCCTGCTGCAGAATGCTCGCGAAATGCCTCTAACAGAGACAGATGGAGACAAATTGTGAAGGTAACGACTAAGTCGCTTAACAGTCCATAACCACGACCTCTCTACAAAAGAGTGTCCGACTGAGAAGAAGATAAATATTAGATAGATAGATAGATAGATAACACTTTATTTGCACATTAATGATTTACATTTCATAAAAATTAGATTACAATGACAAATGCACAATATTAAAATACAATATTATACAATATTATTATTAAATACAATATTATTATGTGTGTCAGATTTTTCGTAGCAAAAAGATACCCTCTAATATTTGTACCAAAGTAAGTGAAATTCAATTTGGTATACAAATTAAATTAGCCATCGTTTGCCATATACAGCATTTTTGTGGAAACTCAATTTTGTGTACGCTTTCCAAGTGTTAATTACGTAGATTTTTATAAAAATTTGAAGCTTTTTATAACATTTTGAGTGTGTTGAATATATTATTTTTTTGTGTGAAATTGAAGGAAAAATGTTTCAAGTACATACATATTATATATACGTAAGTATACATGCTGTTTATGGTATAAATACGGATATGTTTGCTTCTCATCACCATTTAACCTTTTATTAAAGACTAGCTTTTGCCCGCGACTTCGTACGCGTACGTTTCGTACTACGGAATATAGAAAATTATCCCCGATTTTACAAAATTTTTCACTTATGCTACGTTCCCTTTAGTCACAGCGTGATGTTACATAGCCTTTAGCCTTCGTCGATAGACGTACTATCTAACACTAAAAGAATTTTTCAAATCAGACCTTTAGTTCCTGAGATTAGTGCGTTGAAACTCTTCAGCCTTAGAATATTAGTAGCAAAATTCATTGCTCTAGCTAGATTCTAGAGGCTATATCCACGAAGCAAACAGCGTAATACGATGTGCATATTTTTTATATTATTATTTTATTATTTATCATTTCATTATCATCATTGTAGTTTTTGAATGATTGACTGGCCATAGAACATTCGAAAATAAGGCGTGTGTGTATTTTTCTCTCATCTCAAAAATGTATTATGGAGAAATTCCACAAATTCTTCTTCTTCCACAAGTTCTTTTGACGCTGCTGTTAACTTTATCGTCCCACCGTTTTCCTGTAAGGTAAATAGTAAATAATATAAAAGCTTATCACTTCCTGTAAGGTTAATAAAATACATACAAGGGACACAAAGTTTTAATCGAATGTAAATAATTAATTTAGAAAGAAATGGTCTCTTCCCAGTTCCACTATCGTAGTCTATTATTCTCTACCAAATTTTTGGTTCCGTACCATTATCTATGCAACATACGTTATTAATAAATGAGCAAACAACACACACAATACTTAATTAATCACGTTTGTTGTATGAGAGCAAGAAACTGTAAAAAAATCATGTTTGTTGTATGGGAGCCCCCCCTAAATATTTATTTTATTTTATTTTTAGTATTTGTTGTTATAGCGGCAATAGAAATACATCATCTGTGAAAATTTCAACTCTCTAGCTATCACCGTTCTTGAGATACAGCCTGGTGACAGACGGACGGACGGACGGACGGACGGACGGATGGACGGACGGACGGACAGCGAAGTCTCAGTAATAGGGTCCCGTTTTTACCCTTTGAGTACGGAACCCTAAAAATTAGGCTCTGATAACGTAATACATAATGAATTCCAAGCAAGTCTAATTAGTGTGATACCTATTCCTTTAAATTCTTAACAAACCTCAATTTCTCTAGAGATATTCAATATTCAATTTCATATTAATAATACCAATTTGAATAGTTAGAACATTTCAATATCAAATATGGGTCTCAATAACTGTATTTGTAATTTGCTACGAGCTGAGGCTGAGATTCTGGGAATGGAATTGAAACATTATGTTCTAAATACATATTATATATCTCCAGACGATGCGTTGTATTTTTTACCTTTTTTAACCTTCAATTATGTAAAAAGGTTACCTATTTAGAGCTTAAGTAACAAGTAAAGGGTAGGCATAGGGCACCTATAAATTACTCTCTATAATGCTTATAGACCTTAAAAACGCATTTTAACATACGATAACTGAACTATTTACATTCTCAATCACGATTTTAAAACCCCTGTTTTACACTTGTCGTCACAACGAGTAGCGTCTCAGAGTTGCTATAACAATTTGGATAGGCGCTTTACTATCTAAATGCAAGTTCCAATAAATTCAATAATTCAACCAAAAAGTGCGTAATAAATTAATTTCTTAGTTCATTTCTTTCATTATTTCTTTTAATCTTCATTATTAATACAACATGTGTGACGCAGTGATGTTAAACACTTATTTTACCTCCACAGTTTAATAAATTCCTTAACTAAATGTTTTATGTAGGTGGATAACTATCTGTCTATAAAGCGTTTGTCTAAACTCTATCAACATTCTTTACCTACTATTATTCTAGTCCTAGATAAATAAAAATAGAGAGAATTGAAATCCAGGTTATTGATCCGAGTGACCTCATTCCGGCCATTGTCAAACATTTGTGAACGTTTTAAAAAAATAGTATGGACTCTTTTGAAGCTATTCTGTTGGGAATCTTCTATATTATTGTGTTCTTATCGTTTCATGCTAGTATTTGCCCGCGAGTTTACCCTTCTCAATACCAATTTATTTTATACTATTTTATTTCAATATTTGTTTCATTTTTGTTAGACATGACTGTTCAAAAGGGCATCCTATGAAGAAGAAGAGACAAGATATATTTGAAAAATCCAAGATTTTCTTGCAAACAGTTCCCGTTTTTTCAACAACTTTCGCTATTGCGTTGCTCTTATTGGTTGCAGCCTATAGCCTTCCTCGAAAAATCTACTATGAAACACTGAAAAAAATTTTCGAATCGGTCTAGTGGTTCCTGATATTAGCGCATTCAAACAAACAAACTCTTCTGCCTTATGATATATGTTTAAATGTATATTTAATTAGATCATATATATAAAAGAAAAAACAAAAATGATGGACTAAAGTAATTTATTGATTTTGCAATTGGCATGCTATGCTTTACTTAATAAATTAAATTATGGTGGAAAAAGTGATTGCCCCAAGCGGGACTTAAACCCACGACCTCGGAATAATATAGAAATACGATATAAACTCAATCGAGTGACGATTGTGGTGGTAAATTTGAATGCTACAAGCACGACCGCAATAAGCTCAGTTGGAAAGAGCTTCGGAACGGTATTCCGAGGTCGTGGGTTCAAGTCCCGCTTGCGGCAATAACTTTTTCCACCATAATTTAATTTATTAAAAAATGATGGACATAAAGTGTAGGTATTACCACAAACAACTAAAGCGAAATCAACCATATGTTATGCAAATTACCTACAATAAAAGTGCAAATTACTCGCATCATTACGTAGGTACATTACGCATCAATTTCTGAATGATGAAACCACAGCAATATCTTGCTAGGGTTGTTACTTCCAAAATGGATTTTTCTGGAATGGAAGATAAAGGTTTCTTCCTAGGTCTGTCTTAGATTCATGGAGTTTCTTCTTGTCTGTTATATTTCATAGACTTCACTTTTGGAACTTAGAACAGTCGCCTAGCATTCGACTATAAAAGAGTTTGCTAATCACCTATTTAAAAAAAAATTGCATTGTAAACTACTGCGTAGTTTTGAGGATATAAACTTACATATGGACATAGGTACATTCAAAAGTATCGACTTTGTTTTATAATAATTTTAAATAATTACTGGAATACTAGATGAGTTCTACTAGGTAGGTATGTTTATTAATTTATATAAGATTCGGAATCATTTAAAATGTTGCACATCTGTCACGGACCAATCTATATTGATATTAAGTGGCTAAAGAGTTTTGTACACGCACTAATCTCAGGTACTACTGCTCTGATTTGAGAAATTCTTTCAGTATTGTTACAATTATCGAGAAAGGCGATAGCGCCTATAGCCTTTCTCGATAACTGTATCTAGAATTTTTCCGATTTTTGTGACGTTTTTCACTGATGTTTCGCGTAGCGTGATGTTATATAGCCTACATAGCTAGTAGGAGCGAGACATCAGTGAAAAACGTTACAAAAATGGGAAAAATTCTCTAAATTCCCCAAGTACAAACTCGTGGGCAGCAGCTAATCCCTACTAATAATATAAATGCGAAAGTAACTCTGTGTGTCTGTCTGTTACGCTTTCCCGCTTAAACCTCTCAACCGATTTTGATGAAATTTGGCACAGACAATCTTTAGACCCTGAGAAAGGACATAGGCTACCATTTATTGCGAAAAAAAAATTTCCAAATTCCACGCGGACGGACTCGCGGGCAACAACTAATAACAAATAAAAGCGATTTTTAGAATCAAGTAGTATTAATCTTAAGCTTTTAAAGTAATTAATATTAACCAGTGGCAACCCTAATATCGAACTACACCAAAAACCGCAATGATAGCATTGTCGTGACGAATAACTGTCCAAAATGCAGTAATATACCATTTTGCTAAATGCACGCCGTTGCAGTTGTTTATCTCGCTGATATGTTTAGATCGACGCGTTGGATACATTTAGGATGAAATTACGAGTCAATATCTGATTTTGATTTGTACCTTTAACCCTATAGTCTGCTTTAAGCAATACTGATGTGCGTGACTATATGTCCGTATGGTGATAGGTGGTTTAAAAGTGTCACCAACCTTTTTCTTTCATAAGGTACTGTAAGAACCAGAGGAATATTTCACACAGATAACATCCTCTGTGAGACAAAATCTATACTAGTTTGTTTGAAGGCGCTAATCTCAGGAACCACGGTTCCGATTTAGAAAATTCTTTCAGTGTTAAATAGTATATTTATTGAGGAAGGCTATAGGCTATATAAAATTACGCCACGACCAATAGGAGCGAGGCAGTAGTGAAAAATGTTGCAAAAACGGGGAAATTTACTCAATTCTACGCGTACGAAGTCGCGGGCAACAGCTAGTTCGAAAATAAACCCTGTGCCAAGACGCCTGATTAGCGCGACATAGTAGATGAATAGACCATGATCCCTCCCAAAGTGAAAGAGGCCCGTGCCGAACAGTGGGACGTCAATGTGCTGGAGAGAAGAAGAAGCAATACTGATAGATCCGTGTGGCGTCAGATTAAGAATAAACCGGTCAAGTACGAGTAAAACTCTAACAAGGAGTTCCGTAACGTTATTATCATAATAGTCCAGTCGTGGGAGCCAAAAAAAGATAGGTGCATGGATGTGGCTTGATGTACAGAACTTTTTTTTTCTAATTGGTCCGAAAAAATGTACAGAATCCGAAAATCAACCTGCTGCGTGGGGAAAATAATGGGAAGTTTGTTTAAATAAACGGAAACTGCAAAATGACTGATTTTGACTTGAAAAATCCGTTGTAACTTGAAAAGTAAGCCTCGGACGAAGAAATATCACTGATTCTTTTTTGTTTATTTTCAAATTTTCTACTCGGTCAATGTATTGGTAAATTAAAAATTACGATATTAACATTGTTAAATGACAGAAAAACGAAAAAAAAAAAAAAAAAAGGTTGGAAAAAAAAAAAAAAAAAAAATAGGCTTGCTTTTCAAGTTACAACGGATTTTTCAAGTCAAAATCAGTCATTTTGCAGTTTCCGTTTATTTAAACAAACTTCCCATTATTTTCCCCACGCAGCAGGTTGATTTTCGGATTCTGTACATTTTTTCGGACTAATTAGAAAAAAAAAATTCTGTACATCAAGCCACATCCATGTCATTATCTCCCACGACTGGACTATAAACATATTCCATCATATCAATTTGTCATATTTCTGACCTCAAATAACGAAATAAGGACAGTAGAATGATGATGATGAATATTTATTGTTATAAGTAAATAAATAATTAATAAATAAATCAAAACGTCCTCTGGTCCCAAGCTAAGCTTATATGCTTGTGTTATGGGTACCAGAATACGGATATACTACATATATACTACTTTTCTTTTGTAAATACATACATATAATACATAGAAACACCCAGACGCAGAACAGACATTTATGTTATACATATATGTTATAGCATCAAATGATGGAAATTTGGAAACTTTTATGAAATTTCCGTCTCTCTATATATAAACTACTCAAAACAAAATAGGACCCACCACGTTTTATTGTATTAATTTTAAAATACTTACAATTATTCAGTTTTTCTAATTAGATATGATTGAAGTAGGGATTCACAGATTATATGAGCTTAAAAAATTACACAATTTGTTAATTTTTTTTTAATTTAAGCACAAAGAACACTTTTTGGCGATATTTTGGTAAAATAATGGGATTCATTAAATTTAAATTTTATCACTGCACTGGGACCATATGTTCAAAAGTCTTAAATTTAGTAGCGTGTGGGTCCTCCTCTGCTCCGTATGCACTCTCTGAGTCTATTTGGAACACTTTCGATAAGATGCACTATGTTTTGTTCCGTTATTTGCTCCCAACACAATTTGAGTGCGTTTATTAGCTCTTGTTGACTATTCACGCTGCTGTAGTTTTCTTTGAGGCTTCTTTTCAATCTATCCCATAAATTTTCGATGGGGTTGAGGTCAGGGCTCATGGCTGGCCAAGGCAAAACTGAAATATTGGCCTCAGAAAGTGCATTCTGTGTGGTACGCGCTGTGTGAGCGCGAGCGTTGTCTTGCATTAAAACAAAGTTAGCGCCAACTCTTTGTGAAAATGGAACAATATGAGGTCGGACTACTCGCTCGACGTAACTAGCGGCAGTTACGGTACCTCCATCCAGAATTACCAGCTCTGTTTTACCTAGCAAGCTTATTCCGCCCCAAACCATGACACTTGGACCCCCAAAACGGTCAGTTTCATGGATGCATGGTTCTGAAAAACGTTCTCCTTCCCTTCTCCACACACGTACTCGTCTGTCGTCACTGTAAAACTTGACTTTACTTTCGTCTGTAAAGAGTACGGATCTCCAGTTATCCATTGTCCAATCCAAATGTTCACGTGCGAACCTTAAGCGCGCTGCACGATGAGCTTTCGTCAGTTTTAGCCGAACAACACGCATCCTGGAACGTTGGCCATCTTCGTGGAGTCGATTGCGAATAGTTTGATCGCTCACTCGTCTTCCAGTAGACTGCCGTAATTGATTCTGTAAGGCTCGGGCGGTGATTGTACGCTCCCGACGCGCAGTTAATCTGATATATCTGTCTTCCTGGGCCGTTGTGGCTCTCGCTCTCCCAGATCCAGATCTCCTAGCAATACTTCCGGTCTCTTGATAGCGTTCCCACAGATTTCGGATAGCTCGTCGGGACACGCCGATGGTTATTGCAACAGATCTCTGAGAGTGCCCTTCCTGAAGCAGTGCAACTGCTCTAGCTGCAGTTTCCATGTTCATATGACGACGAGGACCAGGCATATTGATTAGAACTAACGCCGTAATCAAAGGAAATGGTTTACCAAATAAGCTTCAATAGCAACGTTTACAATACGACTGAGAACTCGAGCGACAAAAATATGCATTTAATCACTTTTTTTAGCCCTACACTTTATTTGACAACCCACTTGAGAATATTGTTAAAGTTATCGTTAGAAACGCTGGTACAGACTCATAAACATGTCAACTATACGTTTATGTACTTAAGTCATCTTAAGATAACCGTACAAAATATTTGTAAACAAATTTGTAGACGATCGTGGGGTGGGCCCTATTTTGTTTTGAGTAGTTTACATAGAGATTTTCAGATATACAGCCTATTAACAGACGAACAGACGGATGGACAGCAAAGTCTCAGTAATAGGGTCCCATTTTAACCTTTTTGTACGAAACTCAAACAAGTATCACAAACCTCCTATTCACACCGCTGTAAGAAAAATTCTAAGGGTTTATGCTGACAACATCTTCTGTAAGAGATAATCATAATAGATATCAGAATGATTGAGTTTTATCAAGTAGTCTGTCCTAGTATGAGCAGCAAAATACTCGATTTAGTAAAGAATGTATTCAATTATACTTCTGCAATGATCTCAATTGCAAATGAGAATGAAATTTCTGATCACAATGCTTCGTTTAGTACATGTTTAGTTAGTAGCAAGAGTTACTTACTTAATTATTTCTTTGCTTGTTACTTGAAGTGCAAGCTGACTGAAAAATATCATATTTATTTTTGAAGAAAAGCATCAAGTGTTCTAGATACATATTTAGACGCGCTTATTTATATTGAATTTTAGTCTGGCGGAGACTTTTCAGTCACAGTGCGTGATCAACAGATTTAACAGATGGTGTTTACGCCTACATCACTTGTAAAAATGACATTAATTGTAGTTTGCAAGGACTACTATGTGACTATAGACTTACCATTAACCATACTATAGAATAACCATATCTTATTAGACCATGAAGTAAAATATAGCTAGTTTCACGTCTTCAAGATTTAAAGCGAATAAACTTGTAAATATGTAGCGAAACCATGGTGACTAAAAGTGCTGGTAGAACCCAGTGCAAGTTAGTGGTTTTATTTCTTCTCTTCTCCAGCCCATTCACGTGCTGGGCACGGGTCTCCTCCACTTTGGGAGGGATTATTGTCTACTATGCCGCGCTGACCAGGCGTGTTGGCGCAGGGTTTATTTTCGAGTTTTCCGTCTCTCGCAGAGGATGTTATCTGTGTGCAATACCCCTTAGCTGGCTTTTACAGTACCCTTGGAAGGAGATGGGGTAGTGACATTTGTATTCTTAATCCGTCACCACACGGAGGGTTTTATTTGGCTAACTCTAATGTTACTCATTCGAAAGTAAAGTACTTGCAGTAAAGTAATTACTTTCTCAAATAGTTATCGTTAAGTTATCATAAACGTCAATTTTACGTGGTTACGAGCAAGTGAATTAAACGTACCATTTTGAAATATAGAAATACTTAATGAAACTTAAAATTGATTGCAGCTGCAAGTTTCATGAGAATTATAAATGAAAATTGCAGTTGCTATCAATTTCATTAAATTTTCCACTAGAAGTTTGTTAAAAGATTTTACTACTCATATTTATTAGTATCTTTTTTTTTAAAATAAACTTAACCTTTATCTTATAAGTTATATAAAAATCAATTGCTGTTCGTTAGTCCCGCTAAAACTCGAGAACGGCTGGGCGGATTTTGGTGATTCAGGTCTTAAAATATTCATAAAAGCCCAGGGAAGGTTTAAACGGTGACAAAATATATGGGGATCTAAAATTCCACGCGTACGGAGTAGCGGGCATCAGCTAGTAAGTTATATATTTATTAGTAAGTATGTATTAATTTTTGGGAATGTATATATGTACAATGTACATATGTATATTTAAACGTCAACCCACCATCTGTTGTATCAGTGGATGACAATATTTTTATATCTGAATAATATTTATCTCTAAATTAGTATCTACAATCACAATAGAAGAAATTATTATCTTTGGCTAGATTATTATTCTCCTACGTAATAGACCCCCAGGCCAAGATACCAAGAAAAACAAAACAATTTATTATATACTCTCTGTTATGAAATCAGGATTTATAAAAGTTAGCGCTTGGGGCAAATAGGATTAATGTTTCCTATTTAATTATAACAACTGTTTACTCTTGTATTGAGAAATAAACCTAAACATATTGTTTGAAAAATACATATACTTAGTCATAGCTGGATTAACCATATAAAAGGAGTAGCAAGTGCTAACGGGCCCGCGCCTTTGAGGCCCTGCATTCAGAAATTTCAGTACTTTTACACAGATACAAGACTACAAGGTTTACAAGATTACAAGGGCCGATAAAGGAATCAAAAGACCCCTTTAGAGTTTGCTACAGGCCCGACGGTGGCTTGATCCGGCCATGTACCTAGTGGAAAGTCGAACAGAATCTCTGTTTGTTTTAAACCGACTTTCAAAATAAAAATAGTTTAAAAAAACTAAAAAACACGCTTTATTTAATCGAATTATTGCATTGTCATCGGTCTTTGACAGGTGTGCAAAATTTGAATAGAATCTGACCGTTTGAAGTGGGTCAAAATAGCGTCCAAAGGAGTCGGTTACAAACATACAAACATACAAACAAACAAACATACAAACAAACATACAAGTGAAGCTAATATAAAGCGTGTAAAAAGGAGCAGGTTTTCAATTCGTCTGTATGTATTTATTTTATTTTTTTGTTTGTTACCTCATAACTTTTAACTGGGTGATGCGATTTTAATGATTCTTTTTTATTTGAAAGCTGTTGGTTCCCGTATGGTACCATTGGCATCAGGTCACAATCTGATGGTTATCTCCTAATAAATCGAGAAAAACCCTCAAATTTCAAAGACATGAAATCGGTTGAATCTTTTTTTCAATAATGCTCAATAATTTATTTATTTATCTATATTATATATTTCATGCACTTAAAGTTGATAAATAGATAGATTTAACGCCTAAGGCATTTTCCTTCACCTTAGGGTGAAGCAGAAAATAGAATAGGTAGGGTAGGTAACAAACTTTTGAAATCAATTAAAAATAAAATCTAGCAAAAAGGCCGTGCTATTTCCTCTAAATATTTTTTAACAATTTTTTCAACACAAATAATACCTAATTTGTGAACTAGCCTTTTACATAGAAAGTCGTAAACTTTATTTTTATTTATCAGCCCATCAGCGTCCCATTGTTAGTCTTCACTTTGGGTTGAGCTATGGTCTACTGCGCCGCGCTGATCAAGCGTGTTAGCACAGGTTTTATTTTCTAGATTTCCGTCTCTCACTGTTATCTGTGTGAAATATTCTTTAGCTGCCTTTGACAGCAGCCTGGGAATGAAAGGGGGTGGTGCTACTTGTATTCTCCGTCACCACATGGACTTATAAAAAATTGTGACATCAAAACTACGGTACAATAAAATTATAATGAAACTTACTTTTAATAATTATGTTAACTACATGATGGTATATGAAAAGTTCATGTCAAAACCACTCAAACAGTTCTCAAACATAAAAAATAGACTTTTAAAGTTGAGATTAACTTTCAGAAATTATCCTATTATACAAAACCACTTGCGAGTCACGTAATAAGTAATTTAAACTTTTACGTCAAGGCCGTTTGAGAGACGGGCCTTGCTCATAATGAACTAGCAAATGTTTGCGGATTCATTCGCGTTTTCAGTTACTGCCCTGAAATTTTCACTTCTTACTGGCTGTGTTGTCCGTGTGGTGACGGAATAAGAATACAAGTGTCACCATCCCATCTCCTCCCCAGGGTGCTGTAAAAGCTAGCTAAGGGATATTGCACACAGATAACATCCTCTGTGAGAGACGGAAAACTCGAAAGTAAAACCCTGTGCCAACACGCCTGGTCAGCGCGGCACAGTAGAACATAATCCCTCCCAAAGGGGAGGAGTCCCGTGCCCAACAGTGGGATGATAATGGGCTGGAGAGAGAGAGAGTGGCTGTAAAAGGCAGCTAAGAACTAGTGAACTGACTAATCATTGTGTGACGATGTTAGTATTTTGTACACCACTTTTTCTTTTTCTTTCTCCAGCCCATTAACGTCCCACTGCTGGGCACAGGCCTCCTCCTCCTCTTCGGGAGGGACTATGATCTACCGTGCCTGTTAAGAGGGTACTGTACTCCTAATTTAAGTATTTGCCTTAGGTATTGCTATCCTTATTCCCGAGCACCGTGCTGAAAGGGACAAATATAGCTGAAGCAGATTTTACCTACAAATTCTTTGAAAAAAAGACGTTTCGTAGTCCCCTTTTTTCTTCGCAAAAGTTAAACCGATTTTGATTGCTTTACGCTATATTATAGATGAAGAGTATATCTATGCTTGTACCACTTTCTTACTGATATACTCTTCATCTATAATATAGCGTAGAAACAATTAAAATCGGTTTAACTTTCGCGAAGAAAAAAGGGAAGTACGATACCCATATTTTTGTATGGAGCATAATTTGGTATCGTGCCCTCTTAACGGCTGCCCGCCTGTTACGCCTGTTAACGACTGTGTTACATTTGTTATCGACTTAACGTACTAACGTTGGAGGAAGACGTAGATTGCCGGGTATAGAGTAATGAATCTTCATTGGTCGTAGAACAATCACATGCAGAGTTCTCATTTCTCTCATACGCTTGCGTTAATCGTGCGTGTGGAATCTATTGGTAGTGATCTGTGTCTCCAAAAATATCCAGGACCAGCTGTTGCGCGTCACATCTTACGCGTGGAATTTAGAAAATTTTTCACAAATTTGCTAAATTTTTCACTGAAGCATTCTATTGATCACAGCGTGGTGTTATATTGCCTTTAGATGCCTTCCTCGATAAATCTACTATTCAACATTGAAATAGTTTTTTAAATCAAACCAGTAGTTTCTAAGATTAGCGTATTCAAACAAACAAATTCTTCAGTTTTTAATATTAGTATAGTTTATCGAAAGTGTTTTTTTAACTAAGTAAATTATTTTCAAAAGAACTTACCAGTTAAACTTATAGGTACCAAAAGTGCAAAATAATATCTATAAATGGAATTACTCACTTCTTGAAAAAGTATCGTCCGGTAAATGTATAAAAGAAATATACTCATAGTTGTCTCATTTTGGTTTGTTCGTTATCGTTTGAGTGGCTTCTCTTGTATTCTTAACATGAATAAATTGACCAAGCGCGGCGACAATGTTGTCTAGTTTATTGTATTTTTTTAGGAAACGTGAAATATAAATATCTAGCTAATGCCCGCAACTTCATAAGCATGGAATTTAGAAAATAACCGTAACAAATTATACAAAAAAGCCATCCTCTTGAACCATTCTATCTATTAAACGAAACCTCATCGAAATCCGTTGCATAGTTTTCAAATTATAAGCTCACGTAGGGACATATATACAAAAATAACGACTTTGTTTTATAAAAAGTAAAGATGGTATCAATTCTACTAGAATAACTATACCTAACTTTACTAATATATGACTAGCCTCGTGGTTGAGTGGTTTATGTAACGGACTGCCGATCAAGAGGTCGCGGGTTCGATTCCCGCTCGGGACAATCATTTGTGTGATGTTTCTATTGTCATACAAATGTTTTTACTGCGTCTGGGTGACTCTATGTATTATAAGTATGTATTTACAAAAGAAAAGTAGTATATTTATTATATCCGTATTCTGGTACCCATAACACAAGCATATAAGCTTAGCTTGGGACCAGAGGACGTTCTGTGAAATGTCCATGAATATTTATTTATTTATTATTATTACATAAATAACAGGCGGTTGACCGCGACTTTTTCGCATGATATTTTGGATGTCTAGGGAATAAGAAACTTTTGCGAAGAACACGTTGCGGTCGCGGGACTTCTGAAAGCCACCTTAAGTATCAACTACATATCGTATGTATAAAATTATAATTAAGAAATCCAAACAGTTAAACATAATTTATAGGTACTCTCTGTTTACCTAAACCCACAAATGTTTCAAAAGGCAGCAGTTTTGTTGAGAACATATCTAGCTTCATTATCATAAACGACAATAGACCAATCACACCCGAGCCCTTTATTTAAATAATTCATTAATTATAGCCCACAGTCGACATACAATTTGTTCTCATCGCCTAATTGCCCCTAACAAATTCCTTCCATTTGATAACTTAATAAGTCCCGCAAATATTATGTTTACATGGATATTTCGAAATTAGACATTCAAAAGAAAGAAATGTGATAAAAGTTTGCATAAAATTTCATTATTTTAGGCTCTAGAAGCTTTATAAATCGCGAACTTGAAATAAAGAAGTCACTACATTAGTTCTATGATCTTTTTAATTTCATCCTTTTAATTTTACTTAAAATGGGGCGTTAAATTTTATGCTTTTTGTATGTGTTCTGTAAAAGAATTTAATTTTTCTCATATAATTCTGCCTCTTTCAAATGTTAGATCAGTCTGAATTTTGCACACTTTATCGGAGACAAATGACATTGCAAACGTCAACAAAATAAACATAAATATATATAAGAGTATTTCACTGTTTTCACAAAGTATTTTTTTATATAAAGTTTAGTGAAATATTCCTAAATAAAAACAAGATAAGTCTAGATGATTAACCAAAGTTGAAACGCAACTTTTAACAGGCAACCATCCTGATATACTGAATACATATTTGTTAGAGTTCGTAACATGTACGTTACATAAATCATAATAGCACATGTGACTGATGGCTCGGGTTTTGTAGATCAATGTAGCGTTATATCTGCCGAAAATATAACGCTCGTTTAGGACGATAAAGAGCTACATAATATGAATGTTCATAATTTCATAAATTATTTACGTTTATAATCCAACTAGCTGTTGCCCGTGACTTCGTACGCGTAGAATTGAGAAAATTTTCCCCGTTTTTGCAACATTTTTCACCACTGTTGCTCCGCTCCTGTTAGTCGCAGCGTGAAGTTATATCATATAACATTTCTCAATTAATGAACAATCTATATACTCTCTCTCTCTCTCTCTAACTCCCCAGTCCAATAATTTTCCACAATTGGGGACGGGCGTCCTCCGTTTTGCAAGGGATTATTATGGTCTACTGTGCTACGCTGACCAGGCGCGTTGGCACAGGGTTTACTTTCGAATTTTTATCCTCCCTCATTTTTATCTGATCCCTTACAATCCTTACATCTAGGCAGTGTCTCGCTGCAATCTTTATTATCAATCAATCTTTAACGCTCTTGTTGGGGCCGCCCTACGCTGTGTCGTGTAGATGCTAGGGAAAAACTCAAAAATGCTAACAAGCCTGGTCAGCAGGGTGTACTTAGTAGACCAAACACTCTCCCTAAATGAAGCAGCCTCGTGTCCATAGTCTTTGATGGCCTGAAAAAGGAAGAAGAATATCCACAAATATATAAAAATACATTTTTATTTTTTAATAAAAGCATGTTGATGAATTATTGTAGGCACAGAGTAATGTTTCCCGGAATAAATGATTGTAATGTCTTCCTGACATGTTCGTAATCATTTGAGTGGCTTCTGTTGTCTTCCTAAGATGAATAAATCGAGCAAACATGTCACTAATATTATTTAACCTGCTATATTTCTTTGCCTGCTTGCAAAAGCAAGAAATATAATATTACTTTTTGCTAATGATATTCACATTCTACTTTTCAGTTATTGTTTGTATCTAAGTATATAATTGTTAATTTCATTACTCTCCCGACGAATGTCGGTAATATTTTTTTAAATATTTTTATTGATTTTAGTATGTTTTTAATTTTTAATTAATTTATTTATTTAACAATTTTACACACAGGAATAGTAGAATACAATGTTCATAGGATAATTCGTGTAGGGGTCTACATATTTCTTATAGTCTGCCCGTAGACCCGCGAGAGGAGAGCGTGAAAAGAAAATACATAAGTGTGTGTCCGAGATTGTTTTTCCATATAAACCATTTTATTAGGGTATCGATACATTGTTCATAACTAAACTGATAATTTATACTTATTATTTATTTATATAAAATTGCGGCCTTTGAAGCAAAAGAAGAAATAAAAATAATATAGTTATATACGATAAAAATATATGTTGAACTTTCATTAGAAATATTGTCTTGAATAGATAAAGAGGTCTAGCCTAATGTTAAAAAGAAAAAGAGTAAGTAAGATGGTATTCCGAGGTCGTGGGTTCACGTCCCGCTTGCGGTAATCACTTTTTCCACCATAATTTGATTTATTAAGAAAAAAGAGAGTTGGAGAGGCCTATTAAATATTTTGTAAAACCGCGTAATAGTTCCTGTGTTGTATATCTGAGGCCTGTTCCTGATTGACGCATGTAGTATATAGGCTTGTGATACTACGAAATATTCATACAACTAGGGTTTATTAAGTAGTTACATATTATCTTAACATACTGTAAAGCATTGCGTGACTAGTGTTATTAGCGAGCTTGACGCAGATCAAGAAAATGAAACAGATATGACATTTGTTGTAAGAGATATTTCATGCCTACTCTAAACAATTGCAAGCAGATATACGTTGTTAATACTATATTGCATAAAACTAAATATTTTTTTTTTATTGAAGGGCTTTGTCGCTTTGCGACCATATCGCGTAAGAACTAGTCAACAGCAGTAACAACAAAATGAAAAACTTCAATGACAAAACAAAAATAAATAAGATAAAACACTTAATCAACATCTTAAATCAGATAAAATATATATTTGATGCAACTAAATTAGAAGTGATTAAATAAGTTGTACATTCTATAAATTTCGATATTAATATTTTAAGTGTGAATGTTCCAAGGAATGAATGATTTTCTTTGTTCTTTGATAAACAAAGGTCGCATGAGATTGAGATTACAAGGTAATTACTAAAGTAATTTATTAATTTAGTAATTGACTTGCTATGCTTTTACAACTTTTTTTATAACTTTGCTTCCGGTACGCTTGCGGTGATCACTTTTTCCTCTACAATTTAAATTTATTAATTACAAGATATTTATTTATAATTGGACTTTAATCTTACTGTATTATTTTTTAAACGTAGCAGATTCACTACCATAGTCTGCTCGTAGGTATTTGCGTGTGTCAATAAAGTGATTTTCTTTCTTCTTTCTGCCTTCGTCCTTTCTACTTTCTTTTTTTCAAATTAGATTTTATAAAACGACCCGAATTGATTTGTTGACGTTACTTGTTTGTTACTTGTTTTATATTTCTAATTCTTTACGTACTCTTTAGTTTTAATACCGATACTCTTCTGTACATCTTACTCTTTGTATTTGGATTATTATTTGCGCATTTAGTTAAATTTGCATATGTCGTCTGAGAACTATTGTGTTGTTTAAGTTAGTTGACCTTTTGACTGCTAATATACAAGAGTGACATTAATTAAGTGTAAGTTAATATGGTTTGGTTTGGTCTTAGTGCAAGTACAGTCTGCTTTCAAACTTCAAAGTATATGTTGGGAGAGTAAGTTAACTTCACTTTTTGTAGTAATTTCATTAATTTAATAGGATTGTCTGCCAGGTACTAAATAGTCAAAATTATAATAAGTCTCTGGACAAAATTTTAACTTATGGCGATCTTTGCTGAAGGCTTCCTTTTCCTTTTTAGCTGATCAGTTGTGAGGGTGCTTATTTTAGTCTACTTAAGCCACGCTATCCAGGCGTATTGGCAATAAGTTTCAAGTTTTGCGTCTCTCCCAAAGACATTATTCGTTTATTATATCCCTTAGCTTGCTTTTACAGCACCCTTGGGATGAGTGTGGTTACATAATATAATCTTAATCCGTCACCACACGGACAAAGCCGTTTATAGAAGGCCTATATCTATCTGAAATGAAAATTTTTAACAATCAGTGTAACATGGAAACAAGAGGTTACCAATTTGCACACGTTTACCATTTTTCCAGTATTTCTTCCAATTTGTATCGTTCCAATCTACACAAGGTTTCAGGGAGTAAAAAATTAAAACAAGTAACTATGTCCGCAATGCATCGAGAGAACTAGATTCATGTCAACCGACTTGTACCAAAACGAATGTACAAACATTGTATGAACTGAAAACTGGAAATTGTAAAAACTGAAAACTGGAGAGAACTTTATATGCGGACTTTATTGTGTTATCTTTGCTTCTGTTTCCGAAAAAAAAACTTGTGTCAAACGCCATTTGCAATTTTATTACATACAAATATTTTATGAAAGATCGAAAGATGTTTGATATTGGTGTCGATTCTGTGTCCAAGAACTTAACTAAACTTAACTAAAATTTGATTTATTCCTGTCAAATCTCACTTTCTTATTCTGAAAGACACAACTTCACTTAAATTAAGTTTGACAGGACCAAAATTAGTCAATCTATACAATTTAGTGATAATGTTATTCTGGTATACATCATAAATGTCAAAAATTCACTTAATTTAGTGAGTTCTCGACTTATTTAGTCGGGATGTGAGTAGGTACCAACTTAAATTCACTAAATTTTATCATGGCTTTTTGAACATTAAAAGTTGATTTTCTGATTAAATATTGAATAATAAATGTTTGTTAGCAAATAAAAAATATTTATAAATTAAAATTATACTTGATAAATTCAATATTGGCGCCAAAATTGAGGTTAAACAAAGCGCGAAAAACAGACGAATCACAGTCAAGTGCGGAGATTCGTAGAACTAATTATTTAGGTATTTCTTTGTTTACTTAATTTTTGTCGAAATAGTTTTGTAATTTACATACTTAATATAATACGTATTTTTACTTAGCCATAGAATTCTAAGACATCATAATATATTATGTAAGTATACAAGTTATCGTAAAAATATTATAAACATATATACCTAATTTAATACAAAGTGAACGATTTTGAGGTTAATGGCGTCTAATGATAAATATAACTTTTTTCCAGGTCATGCAGGGGAAAATAAATGTCCAGTTGGTGGCCTAGTGGAAAATTGTGGTCCAGTACCTATAAATGCAGTTGCTACCAATTATATTAAGTGAACTACAGGAAAAATCTAGAAATCATTGGAACCATAGTTTGGAACATTGAAACTAGTGATAAAAAATGTGTATTTGTGTGTGTCTGCCTAAAGTTATGTAAATATCATTAAATAGTAGAAATAATAATTGTAGCCAGTCTTAAAACTATACCTACCAAATGGTGCTACTTGAACTGTGATACTTAATAAGGTTTCTAACAGTTTGTCTCTAGAACAGTGAGCTATATTTTTTATCAGTAGGTTTCTAAATTTATTATTAAAAATAACTAATGAAGAAATGAATAGAATCAGCCAAGCCAAGCCAGGGAGTTCAGTGGACCAACATTTATTTATATGTACTCGGAAAACATTCAGATTTATTTTGTAAAACATGTATTTAAACAAATATTGCATTTTTATTTGTATAATAAGTAAGTATTAAGCCTCTTACTATATCAAATAGTAATGTGTTATGCATATATGTAATTTATTGGAATTCTTAACATTCTAATAATCCATAAAGATTGTTTGTAAGAATTCATAGATACATAAATACTGTTTTGTAGCTTATAGCTAGATCAGAATACTTAACACATAGGCTATATTATAGTAACCACTAGCAGGCTTAGCTAAGTTAGAAATAAAGTATATAATTTATTGGAATTCTTAACATTCTATTAATCTAAATATGTTTGTAAGAATTCATGGATATATGTTGCCCTTAAGAAAAGACTATGATGAATGAATTACTGTTGTGTAGCCTAAAGATCAGAATACTTAACATATACAACTACATACTGAACTTAACACACTTTTATAAGTTATAAATAAAAGTAAAAATAAATTATTAGGTTCATTTAATATCTCTTGCATAATTATACACCACATGATATCACAAATTTTTATAAATACAGATTTTCATGTTTCCATAAATACACTTTTTGGCTTTTGTCATTGTTATCTTGATAATTATGAGTTTCCGTCATCAGTTTATGGTAGATGAGAAGTAAATATTTGCTGATAAGCATATTTTTCCTTAGTTGCTGTAATTATTTACACTAAACACCTATTAAAATAAATAATTAACGAATTTAATTGTTTGTTTTTTGTATAAAGTAATCAAGGAAAGTAATATAGGCATACCACAGAGTAAAAGTAGTGCTAATCACTCCACAGATAACCTAAAAGATTTGATGCTCACTATGCTCATATCTAAGCTGAGAAATACACTGAAATAAGGCCGCCAACTAATTAAATTATTAATAAATGTTCATAACAATGATGCAGAAATAGTTGTAAATATTTATAAATAACTATATTGCTCAAATAACGTTTGAAAAGGAATTTTATATTAGTTATTTTTTTATTCATTCATTCATTCGTTCACTATAAAAGGCTTTTTTGTCTGTTAGTGGGCAGCTTTAAATGATTATGTCAAAATCAAATAAGTGCTGTCAACTAAAATTTTAAGTTTAATTTCTGATTGAAACAGAATAGGTTTATCACTAAAACCAAACTAAAAATAGTTTATTTATGGTTAAGTTTAGTCAAGTTGGACTTGCACTGGAATCGACACCAATTTGTCTCTATTTGATAAAACTTCGACCTTCGACGGGCATACAGAAAAGCCATCCTCTTGAACCACTCCATCTATTAAAAAAACCGCATCAAATACTGTAGCGCAGTTTTAAAGATGTACGCTCAAATAGGGACATACATAAATAAAAATGATGAATTAAAAAAAGGCACGACGCAATTGCAACATAAAACTATTTTAATAACATTATGACATGAATAGAAAAATAAATGTACTAAGTATGTGGAAGTTCCAAACAAATTTTTATCAGCACGTACACGAAAAACATTTTCCTATTTAAAGTTTAGTTGAACCATGTGACCAGAATTTGAAAGTTCCATCTAATTAACAAGTCCAAGGCCTAAGTGCGGTAGAAGTTTTAATTCAACCCGTGTAGGTTTTTAATCACAGATCACCTGAAATAGATTGAGCATTACGAGAATTTTGTCAAGAGGGTTCAACAGCAAGCTATGCTTCATACAAAAATATTTACATCGCACTCCACTGTTTTCCTTGTTGATTTTGCCGCTAGAGCTACGAATTTTCCTAACAGTATCTAGGGCTTATAAATCCTGCTTCTTTCACATTCTTTTTTCAAAACATGGTTTTTTTTTTCCTCCGCTTGACCCTGCCGGGCCATGATGGTGCCTTGAGCTTTGCGGCTGCGGGATGGCAAAGTTTCGCCAGCGCGTTCGCGCTCCCACAGAGCCTCTTTGCCGCTATCACCTCTCTAGCAAAGGAGGCGACGGCGGCCCAACACTGTTCGCTCTCGGCCATAGACGAAACGCGGCTGTCAAGCACGACTCCAAGATATTTCATCGTGCCTTTGGGACAGCGATGGAGGCGCATATCAAAATTTGCAGCGTATATCAAACAAATTTGGTAAGGTTATTCTAAATAATTTGCTTAGTTCAAAAACTAATATATTTTACATTATTGTATTGTTATCGGTCCTTGATATGTATGCCAAATTTCAAATCAATCCGACTATTGCAAGTGGATAAAAATCGCATTCAAAGATTCCGTTACATATATTAATACATGCAAATGAAACAGCATATCTATGTGGTGACGGGTTATTAATACAAGTGTCACCACCCCTTTTACTTCTCAGGGTGCCTTAAAAGCCGATTAGGGGATAATGTACACAGATAACATCCTCTGTGAAAGATGGAAACCTCGAAAGAAAGCCCCGTGTCAACTGTGCCTGGTCTTGAAGATAAAATAGCGGACAGTGAATATAAATGTAGGTGAAACCAGGGCTATAAGCTAGTCGTCCATGTATTAGTATCTTAGCAACTTAAGTCCCTCATCACGTGTCAAGTAAAACCACACAGATGTTTCAAGATGAGCTAGGATTTGATTGGAGTCGACAGCGATAAGATTAACTGACATACACTAAAACAAAGGATGGATACTATGGATAGCATATTAAATAACCATGTTATTGATATTTGAGATTTTAACTATAAAATAATCTAAGAGGGCAAGTTTGATACATAAATAAATAAATATTCATGGACATTTCACACAACGTCCTCTGGTCCCAAGCTAAGCTTTATATGCTTGTGTTATGGGTACCAGAATACGGATAGAATACATATTATTATACTACTTTTCTTTTGTAAATACATACTTATAATACATAGTAAACACCCAGACGCAGTACAAACATTTGTATGACAATTAAAAACGTCACACAAATATTTGTCCTGACCGGGAATCGAACCGGAGACCTCGTGAACGGCAGTCCGTTATATGAACCACTAGACCACGAGGCCTGACGTATAAAAAACATAACCTAACTTTATAATAATTTTCATACTTTAAATACTAAAAAGGAAGCTTGAAAATCCTGAATATTTTTTAACATTAATGCCATTGTCTGAACAAAACTTCAGATTAATCTGACTAATGGAAATGGGTTAAAATCGCTTTCTTAGATTCCGTTACATAGATAAATACATAGATATATACCAAGCTAAAAATGCGGGTCAAAAATTCAGGTGAAATTGCCGAATAGATACTGATACTATTGACGGGCTTCGTGGTGGAGTGGTTTACGTAATGGATTGCCGATCACGAGGTCGTGGGTTCGATTCCCGCTTGGGACTAAATATTCAGGTCATTTCACACAACGTCCTCTGGTCCCAAAGTAAGCTATATTTCTATGCTTGTATGATGGGTACCAGATACGGATAGACTACATAAACTACTTTTCTTTTGTAAATACATACTTATAATCATGGGCGTGCGCTCCATTAAGGCAGAAAAGCACTACTTTACTTGCCATTCACAGATATTTTAATAAAACGTTCGTATGTTTTAGATGACTTTATTCATTTATTTACTATTAATTAAACAAAATATTATAACTTAAAAACGCCTAATAATTCATAAATAGCACCAATATGTGCTTGCAAATTGCTTTTTGCCAGGCGTTTGGCGTAGGAATAATATTAGCGTAGCAAGCTCGACGACGCCCGCCTGCCATGAGTTCATATGTGTGTAGAAATTTTGGTGTCCGTGCACAGTTCGCAAACGCACACAGGCTTGCCTATCCAAGATGATTTGCACTGTAAATCCTGCCGCCTGCTTTGGCGATCGGATGTTACCGCGAGTATTCGGCAATGTTCGTTCGTTACTTATAATCCGAATAAATATAATAGTCGGAAGTCTAATAAATCACGTAGGTATGCATTTAAATAGCAGACATATTTTGGTTCGACGGAGGCCATTTTATTTTTTCATGTGATTCATTGAACTGTTTAATATTGAGTTTCTATAATTTAATAATTGTATGGATTTTCGTTTGTTGATTTTAAAATGTTATTTGATTGTGAAATGTGTGTTGATAGTGTGTGTTTGTTAAAAATTAAAAATAACAAGTTCTCACAAATGTCATTCAGTAAAAAGATTCTGTGTACCCGAGTTACGACAACTAAGCCAGCAAAAAGGTACTTTAACTTGAAAATTTCATGTTAAAAGTTATGAAACGTATGTACATACGTACATGTACGTATGTATGTACGTACGTAGTTATTGTTTAGTAATTCTAGTACAGTGTGGACTGATCCGGGATATTCAGATTTAGATTTGTTCTGTTGGCATGGTTTCCGACTTAGAGATCCGTCGCGTGGCTATGCTAAAAATCTATAAAAGAAAAAGTTTTTGTGACTGACAGCACCGCCTACCCTGAGTCAAATTCATGTGCACGCCACTGCTAATACATAGAAAACATCCAGACGCAGCACAATCATTTGTATGACATTTATGGATATCACACAAATAATTGTCCCAAGCGGGAATTCTAAGCTTATTACAGAATTGTAAGAACTATTCTTTGTATTTTCTGAACTAGAATAACACGATGAATAAGTCTTTAACAGGCTACTTAAGTATAACACAAAGAAACTGAAAAGAAATCTGATTCTAACATTGAACAGATAATGGGATTTTATTTATGTTACTTTAAAGGAAGAATTTTTATATTTTAACTAATTGGATATTAAACATATCTTAAAATGTAGGAAAAAGAGCACTTTTTAAAATAAGTCCTAGCTTCCAGTGTTTTTAATGACAATTTGAGTTGTATTTAACAGGATTTCTATGATTATAGTGGAAAAAAATGATAACCATGAGCGGGACTTGAACCCACGACCTCGGAATACGATACGTACGAGTTGGTGCAAACCGCTCAATAGATGGCGTTGTACACAAAACATCGCACGATGTTTAACTCACATTGAGAAGATTGTAGTGGAAGATTTGGTAAACATATGCGGGAACCATAACAGCTCAGACGGGAGAGCAACGGAACGGTATTCCGAAGTCCTGGGTTCATGTCCCGCTCATGGATATCATTTTTTCCACTATAATTTAGTTTATTTAGTAAAAGCATAGCAAGTCAATTGCAAAAAAATAATAAATTAATGAGGATTTCTATGACTTTTTCATGAGGATCCCAATTAGCTTGGTGCATTTTTCTACGTACGAAGTTTTCATTGTTTCTTTAGATTGAATGGCTAGAGCTCTAATTTTTAAGTATATGTTTTTTCAATATATAATCTAGGATCGCATAACCTCAGAAACGCAATTGAAAAAAGTTTTCTCGATAGAAAATCTTGGCGAAACAACCTCTCTAATTTTTTATTTTTTTCATTTGTCGGTCTATTATCGCGTATTAACTAATGAAATTACTTTAAAAACATAGGTAACTATTATGTATAGAAACACGTGGATCAGAATTAAAATATATTTAGTAGATTTTGAGTAAATAGGAAAAGTATCCCTAATTCTTCATTTTCTGTGCCTACTGGCTGTGTTAATATGTACGTGTCGGCGATGATATTGATGTAGGCCCTTAACAGAACTATTTTAATTGGAAAATGTGTATGAAAATTTAATTGGAAAATGTGTATGAAATAATAATGTGTATAAAATATTTAATTGGAAAATGTGTATGAAAATCTGTACAACAAGATTTCCAATTAATCATTATACGCCATAGTAGTTTGAATTTTTTAGTTAAGTTTATATTGGTACCTTGATTTCTAAATTTGCCGCGTAGCGTAAGTGTATATTAATATTCATATTCATTCATGGACATTTCACAGAACGTCCTCTGGTCCCAAGCTAAGCTTATATGCTTGTGTTATGGGTACCAGAATACGGATAGAATACATATAGGTACTACTTTTTTTTTGTAAATACATACTTATAATACATAGAAACACCCAGACGCGGGACAAACATTTGTATGACAATTAGAAAAAGAACACAAATGATTGTCCCGAGCGGGAATCGAACCCGCGACCTCTTGATCGGCAGTCCGTTACCAGAACCACTACACCATGAGGCCCGTATATTATGCATAACCCTTTAATAGATTTACTTTTCTAAACAATTCTGGAAGACCCGAATCTTTAATTAGAAATTCAACCGTTATTTCTGTACGAGACTATTATTTTTCCCTCATCAACCCTTCTAGCGACCAAAATAATGTCCAAAATAATTAGACAATTTAGAGAGTTCCAAGTAATTACACTATCTACAAAATTTAATTAAACCCTGTACAGTCAACAAAATAAAATTTATTAAGTTAAGTAATATCCTGAATACTAGCTGTGGCCCGCGACTTCGTACGCGCGGAATTTTCCCCGTTTTTGCAACATTTTTCATTGATGCTTCGCTCCTATTGGTCGCAGCGTAATGTTATATAGCCTAACGCCTTCCATGATAAATGAACTATCTAACAAAACAGGAATTTTTCAATTTTAACCAGTAGTTCCTGAGATTAGAGCGTTCAAACAAACACACAAACTCTTTATGATATTAGTATAAAAGTTGTCATAGAATGCTGAACCGCTAAACTGTCGTCATTGTTACCAAAATAATCTTGTTAGTTAAAAAACTATAAAATACACTTGAAAATCCTGAATATTTTTTTTTAATTATTGCATTGTCATCGATCCTTGTTAAGGGCGAAAATCACGTTCAAAGATTCCGTTACATAAATTAATACATTGATAGATACATAACGAAATATAAGAAAAGAAATAATATAAGAAAAGAAAGAATATAAGAAAAGAAAGGAAAAGGGGGAAAAATCCATGTAGTTTCTTGTTTATTCTTCTCCATAAGATCCGCGTTCGGAACCTAGGATGATCTTCTGTGGGATGAAGAATATAATTCTATGTTTGGAACAGACACCTAGCTTCTGACGTTTCAAAAGAGCTTGTAAAACTCATTGACTTAGTGTAAAACATGCCAAAATGAAATAAAAATTTTTGACTTTTGACTTTATAAAATATATCTTAAATAAAAGTTTATTTGCATAAGAAGTTTGTGTGAATAATACTTAGTTATAGTGTAAAGCGGATGAGACACTCTCATAATATCTCATTTGTGTCTTATTTCAAAATTACTTAGTTAATGTGCACAAGAGAACACAAATTATATTGAAGGTGCTGTTTAAGTATTTCGGAGGGAGAGTAAACGATTTCCATTTGTTTTACTAAATAATAGCTCCCAGACACGTAGATTAACCTAATTAATAATGGGGATGTTTGAAGGACTTTTAAAATGTTCGCTAATTTTGTCTCAGAATTTTTTAAATTCTTGGTCAATGTTTCTTTCTTATTGCATTGGTCTTTCTTAATGTTCCGGACCAAATGGTAAAATTATACTGAGAGTTCACTGGCCGTTTGGCCATCTACCACCAGGTTGTATATCAGGAACGGTGAATGAATGAGTGAATTTAATGAATTTTCAGCTCCCTAGTGGAGCTGGAAATTTCACAGTTTATGTATGTCAGTCGTTGCTGTAGTAACAAATACACATATTATTCTCGAGCTCTTATCTCGTTATTTGGGATCGGAAATATGACGAACATAGACATAGAAGACAGTGCGCCTACGGCTAAATAAATCACACATCTTGAAGTAAAAAAAATATCTATGTGTATGTGAACAGAAGGTATCCAGGAAGGATTAAGGCTATATAATATCACGCCGCGACTAATAGGAGCGACCATATTTGTAGGCTTTCGTTGCGTGCGAGTCATTAGTGGTTTATTTGTATCATTTGTTTTCTAAGTTCCATGCGAACGAAGACACGGGAAACAGTTAGTTTGGAAATAAATCTTCTCTCTATTAACATTTAATTATGTAATCTAATGCTTCTAGCCAACATTGGTGCCAATTCTATGCGCACCACTAAACTAAAAAATGAAAATTAACAGCGTCGATAACATAATTCGGCAATGTTAACAGAACGAATGTTTGACGAGCCTCGTGGTCGAGTGGTTCATGTAGCGGCCTGCCGATCAAGAGGTCGCGGGTTCGATTCCCATTCGGGACAATCATTTGCGTGATTTTTCAAATTGTCATACAAATGTTTTTTGTACTGCGTCTGGGTGTTTCTATGTATTATAAGTATGTATTTACAAAAGAAAAGTAGTATATGTAGTCTATCCGTATTCTGGTACTCATAACACAAGCATATAAGCTTAGCTTGGGACCAGAGGATGTTGTGTGAAATTTCCATGAATATTTATTTAATTATTCAACTTTCATATTAAAAAATCTATTTAAATAATATAAATGTGCACAGCAAGATATTCAAGTGATCAAAATACAGCAATAGATTTTTTATTTTTAAGTTAAGTTTAGTTGTGCATATAGAATTGGCACCAGTGTTAAGTTTGATGAAACATAAAGTTAGGCTAAGTTTACAAATGTCTAAGATCCGTTTCAAAGTGTTTTTATAGTTGGTCTAAACTTGACTGCTAAACGTTGAAAAGCCCAAAAGTTAAACAACAGCGCAACTTTGGTTTAAACTGTGGTTAGCGGTCAAAGCCGTTATTTGATTACTTATTTAACTTGCTATCATTTGGTTAATAAAGGTTTAATAAGAAAACCGTTTCAGTCCCGCTCATGGTGATCCTTTTTTTTCACATTAATTTGCATTATTAAGAAAAAGACTGTCGTTTTGTTTATTATTCATAGATTTGACTCAACGACTAGCCTGGTGGTTGAGTGGTTCATGTAACGGACTGCCGACCAAGAGGTCGCGGGCTCGATGCCCGCTCGGGACAATTATTTGTGTGATTTTTCTAATTGTCATACAAATGTTTGTACTGCGTCTGGGTGTTTCTATGTATTATAAGTATGTAAGTATTTACAAAAGAAAAGTAGTATATGTATTATATCCGTATTCTGGTCCCCATAACACAAGCATATAAGCTTAGCTTGGGACCAGAGGACGTTGTGTGAAATGTCCGGTGAATATTAAATTTATTCATTTATATTTCTATTTAAGTTTGTGTAGGTGAGTGTGTATTGAAAAGTGTGTAGACATTTGCTTTTTTTATTATTTTGTAAGTATTTACTTTAGTATATAATGTCAGTATGAGACAAAAACTCGAAACTGAGTAAATCTTATACCAACATGCTTTATCAGCATTGTTTGAAAAACCCATTGCCACTAGGACTATATTCTAAGATAATTGAGTAATTAAAAAAAAAGAGTTGAACCGACTTTATGTGCCTTTGAAATTTTAGGGTTTTCCTCGATTTCTCGGGAGATCAGATCCTGACCTGGTGCCAATTGGACCAAACGGGAACTACCAGCTTTGAAATAATAAAAGAATCATCAAAATCGCTTCGCCTAGTTAAAAGTTAAATTAAAAAAAAACATACAGATGAATTGAGAACCTCCACCCTTCTTTTGAAGCCGGTTAATAAGAAATTCTAATTTAACTAACGTTCTTAGAACTATTATAATATCAGTTTTGGTCAGATTTAATATAAAAATAAAGCAAAAATGTTGACAAGTTGTAAAATTATACGAGAATTTGACATTCAAATTTCTCTTGGGTTGTCTAAGCAGGGTATATTTGGCAAGTTCATATTATATATACTGGCCTATTCAAATGATATGAAATGTTTTCCTATAGATTATTTTTATGTATTCCGTGATGCCACCTGATCCATTTAGACTATAAATAAGATTTATGGTGTTACATTACATTCTTTAGCACCTAAGTAACTCTTTTTTTCTAAATCTAGATGTTGCCTCCGTACGCGCAGAATTTAAGAAAAATCATGTAACATTTTTCACTAACGCTTCGCTCCTATTGGTAGCAGCGTGGTTTTATTTAGCCTATAGCTTTTCTAGATAAATAGAATATCTAACACTGAAAGAATTTTTCAAATCGGACGAGTGTTTACTGAGATTAGCGTATTTAAACAAATGAAAAAACTCTTCAGCTTTATAATATTAGTATTGATTACAAAAATACATTGATTTCCGAAGTGTTTGTTTTCAATATCGTTATCTCAATGAGCTTAAGAGCATCTGAGAGCTGATCTCTAGACGGAGTTAACTATGCTAATAAGGCCAGTAGCGATTTGCATGAAACTAAACCTCGATCAGCCATTTACTGGATTAATTAAAATAAACTACTGCTACTACTGGCAGGGACAATTATTAATAGACCATAATCCTTTCCACTGTGGAGGCCTTTGCCCAACAGTTAGGCGTTATTGGACTGGAGAGAGAAGAAGAGAGAGAGAGACAATAATTCCTTTCCCAGAATAAATACTTACGGTCTTATTCATAATGACTTATCGAAGGTTTAAACGGAGATTTTATCGGAGAGATAAAAAACGTTTTATCGTAAAAAGACTGTTATGAATAACAAGTTTTGACAATTTTCGCGAACCGATTTTAGCGAACTTTTAAACCTCCGATAAGTCATTATGAATAAGACCGAAAGTATACATCTTTAAACACAAATATTCCAATTTTTCACCATCTTTCAGTCATGAGCCCTTTTATGTAATATTTTCTAAGGTAATAAAAAAATTAGGTAGCAATATTATGATACAATATTCGCACACCAAGTTGATATACGGCTGAGGATTTTATTTAATGTTACGTTATTGATTTATAACTTTCACCGAGTGTATGTGGAGCCATACATAAGCCCATTTGCACCTAAATTGTTTTTAGTGACGTATTTTGCTATAAATACAGTCGTATATCATTTCCACTTACTGTTATTTTATTGTTTTACAGATATATGTTACGTCGGGCCTCGTAATCGAATGGTTCATGTAACGGACTGCCGTTCAAGAGATCGCGGGTTCGATTTTCGCACGGGACAATTATTTGTTTGATATTTATAAACGTCAGACAAAATATGTTTGTACTGCATCTGGGTGTTTCTATGTATAATAAGTATGTATTTACGACATAAAAGTAGTATATGTAGTATAATCGTATTCTGGTACCCTTAACACAAGCATATAAGCTTAGCTTGGGACCAGAGGACAGATCATGGACGTTTCACACACAATTAGATATGTATTTATTATATTAAAGAAATATTTAGAGACATTGTTTTATTATTGACTGTGGTGTCCGTGTGGTGACATACTACACTTTTTATATACTACCCTTATACTTACTATTACCCAGGTACTTTTTCTTTCTTATGGTGCTAAAAAGGTCAAAGGGTGGTAAAAGCTAGGGAATATAATACACAGATAACTTCCACTATCAGAGACGAGAAACTCGAAAATAAACCCTGTGCCAACATGTTTGGTCAGCGCGGCATGGAAGACCACATTGAAATTCTTCCCTCAGTGGAGGAGCTCCGCCCCGCGCCCAACAGTGGGAGGGACGTTAATGGGCTGGAGGCTATCTTGTTCTCAGCTTTCTTTCTCTCAATATGACACGGGCCTCCTCCATTTTGGACAGGGTTTCTTATTCTAGTGTACCTAACTCCTCTTTCTTGCATGTGCTCTTTCACACAATCCATCCATCTTTTCAAAGGGTCTTCCTCTAGATTATTTTGCTGAAACTGACATTGCAAAGATATAATAAAATAGTTAAATATAAATAAATATATAGGTGATTCTACGATAAGAGGTTTTTAAATGTTCGAGGATGCGGCCAAGGAGAAATTTTCTAGTTTGTTTATGAAACCTCTATAATATGGTTTCTGTCCTATTTAATAACCTTTTTAACGTAAGGGCAAGTTACTTTTTTCATTTTTCATTCATTTTTTAACGATCAGGGCAAATACATCGATCAGGGGAGAGACTAAAATGATCATAAGGATCAGGGTTGATACATATTTCCCAAGAAAGAGATTTGAAGACAAAATATACTTAATAAAATCAATATAATCAACTTTTATTATACATAGTTCTTAACATATAATCAGACTATCATTTTAATCATTAATATCACAACTTTTTTGTTTTAACAGTGTTACACTTACAAACATACACATATTATGTTAGTTATCTTGCCATGGTACCTTTAACATTTAAAAATATTAATAATAATAGTAGTTGTAGTGTAGTAGACCAGCTTTTCTTTAGTATTCTTTAGACTTCAGGCACTCTCTGGTCTGAATTAATAAAAAATAATAATAATAATTATGATCAAAAGTTTGCCTTCAAATATGGCCTCGTCAAACAGAGGCTACCGTATTACAAGTACGAGCTGGAAGCCGTACTGGAAAACTATCGCGCCAAGCTCTACTGGGAGTGGCCCATCATCACGGACAGGATAATTCTCGCGAATAAACCTGATATCATACTGATGGTCCGGTCAGAGTCTCGAGTATTTCTAGTGGATATCACAATCCCCTATGATGAGAATCTCGTGCAAGCCAAAGCAGATAAGAAGACCAAATATCTCGACCTGGCGCACGAGGTTACCGACATAGGGAGGATAGTATCCTCAGAAATAATCCCGACAGTTGTTTCGGTGAATCTTTGGTCCCAAAGAGCATCTCACAATATCTTGAGAGGCTCGGCATCAATAGCATTTTAGTGACAGCCCAGATGCAGAAAACGGTCTTTCTAAACAATGCCCGGATAGTTCGTCGGTTTCTCTCCCACTAACCTTCACCTCTCCGACCGACTGTTGCTAACCTCGTTGAAGTGCGGCGTCCCGCCACCTTTCGAGGCGAGGCAGTGTTGTATCTAAATAATAATTAAAGGGACTCTTGCGACAAAGGACTGACCCCGCAAGAGCTCGCTCTGACATATAGTTTCATCGAACAGAGGCTACCGTATTACAAGTACGAGCCGGAAGCCGCACTCGGAAACTATCATAACAAGCTTTACTGGGACCGATCCATCACCATGGACTGGACTATTCTTGCGATTAAAAGTCCGATGTCGTGACGATGGACCGGACGGAGTCTCGGGTATTTCTGGTGGATATCAACATTCCCTATAACGAGAACCTTAATATATTTCTTATCGTTCACGTTACCTTCTTTTGTGGTACCATAATCTGTAATGTAGACAATAATATTTTAACAATATTTTTCTATCATAATAATCTTGATACAATTATTTGAGTAATTTAAAACTAAATGTCTGTAGAAATTGACTAAATCTGCGTTTTATATTAACGTCTTAGGTTCAATATTAACTTCCCTGGTCAGGTAGTCACTCCCCTGACAGTCGTTTTGACAGGGGATATACAGCAGGGGAGTGACGTTCTCATAACAAATTCAATTGTTTTAACTGACTGAATCATTTTATACGTTAATTGTACACCCCACTTCAATTGTTACTATATTGTTTAGTTAAGGCATGAAAAGCAACTAAATTAAATTATTATTGTAATTTTTATAGCTTATCAGGGGAGTGACACATTGACCTTACCCAACCACTACACCGCACGGTCGCGTTGTAAAAACTAAACAACGGTGGCCCTTGAACGACTTGCGCGTTTAGTATTGCTAACTACACACTAATAAGTGTCTTTGAGAGCTTCTAAGAGTACGGCCATTCTAGAATTTATGTTTGTATTTGCGAAATGAAATTGGCCAAGGCAACAAAACACACAAAACAGCGGGACAAATTTTAATTAAAAAAATATTTTAATTTAACATGATTATTTTATTTTTTGATTAATAATATTTAAGTATAATTACTTAAGTTACGGTAAACCATATTTTCGTTAAACATCTCATACTAAAAATATAAGTATTATTTAAAAAGTAAATTAAAACCGGTAAAGGCCAGGGTGGTGACTTTTTTAGTCTTTGTAAGCAATTTCTGAGAAATGTGTTTTAATTAGGCATTTAATCGTAATGTTATTTAATAAAGTACATTAAGATGATGTGATTAATTGTAAAAAATAGCAACGTAGCGAATAAAAAAACTGTTTTAAACAGATTGCCGCACAAGTTACCTCTTATCGTAGAATCACTCATATATTACATAGTAATTTTACAGTATAGTCCAAATTAGTCCAGACAAAATTAACTAACTGAAGCTGTCAAATACACTCCAAATATAAACTTTATTCTGTGAGTAAGTAATGACTTTATTCCAATTTTAGAACTATAAATTCAGTTAAAACACATTTACAAATATAATTGCGCATATTTTTAATTGATGGACAGACCTTTTAGTGTCTCTATATTTGGCTTTCACAGGCAGACGGTTCTAAAATTATTTATACGTCGTATGATATGAAATTCGATTATCCAATTTGAATTCGTGAAATTAGTAAACTGTAGTTACGGCGAAATCTTTACTTTGAGTTTTTAGCCAAAAACTTTTATCGCCTGTTATTTCCAGGACTTTAAATTATGTCTATACCAATTTTCATGCAAGTACATTCGGTTGATTTTGCGTGAAAACATCACGAACAAATAAACTCACTTTCACTTTTTTTAAATAAGTAAGGATTTCAAGTTTTTTAGTTTCTGAACTATGCAAATTATAAGTTATAATGTTGACCTAAAATAAACTGTTAACTTGCTACAAATCTGGCAACACATTTTGTAATAACAAACTTGTATAAGAGTAGCACATGATGGAACAAAAGTTTATGGTAGCAAAACTCAAAGTTAACAACATGTTGTGGTTTTATTTGGCGTTTCTTTTCTCATCCTTTACTTTAGCGAGCTTTTTATATTCAACAATAAATAAAGAGTTTGTAAGTTGAACTGTTTTAGAGAATAATTTATAATCTGTACAGTAAATATGGGCAACGCTGAAAATATTAGCTACGAAAGCCCAACAAAGCTCAGCTTTTTGCTAGTAAGACTGCCTACTCCTTAGTTTTTAGCGTGATGACGAAGCCTATGTGTTATTCCGATCTATGTATAAGTGATACAACTGCAAAATATCATTTAACGAATAACAAGAACAAACTCTGTGCAGCGTGTCTGGCCAGCGTGGCACGGTAGACCATAATCCCTCCCAAAGTAGAAATGTACCCCGTGGAAGTTAATGAGCTGAAGAGTAAGTATAGGCGTATAGAACATTATAGAGAATAGTAAGTATAAAACTGAACATATGTTTTATTACTTTGATCCATTTTAATTTGTTTATGAGCCCACTACAGACCCAGCCGATTCACTGGTGAGGTATTTGTGTTAGGTATTGCTATGTGCCCTATTTCTAAACACCGAGCTGTAATAGGCAGTTCAACCACATTTTACCTATAAAATCCCATAGTCCCCTGTTTTCTTCGTGAAAATGAAACTTGAACCAAAATATATCTATGCTTAAAGAAGCACTACTATCTTTTTTGGTAAAACCTTATCAAATTTGTATGATAAACGCTGCAAGTCCATCGAAAGAAAACCGAAAAAAAACGGAGCTTTTGGATGGTCATATTTCTTTAAGTTATTATGTTTTGAAAAACAAAGATAGTAATAGTAGCATAGAATTATATAAGACCTAGATATTGTGAGAAAAATTTGTTATTCTGGAGGTTGTATGCACGAAGAAAACAGTAGTTTATGTCCATATTTTTGTATGGAACATAGTTTGACGTCGTGCCGTCTTAATGCAATCAGCCGACTCCTCCAAATCAAAGGGTTGATACTTAGATATCACTTATCACGCCTAGTCGATTAACCTAAATGACACAAAATTCGACCAATATTTATGTACTTCACTAACCTCAATGCATCAATATTAATCAGGTAGGTATAAGGTGGTATTTTACAGTCTTGAAAAAATAGATAATCGATAAATAATAATAGCTCTAGTGTATCTACAATCGATGTATCGATACACGCAAACTACCAATTATCGCAAGTGTAGGAGTGTCAAATACTTGTTAATGATGTGTGATATTGTCAGTTATCGATAGATTAGTAGCTGTGGATAAATATATGTTGTTCATTGATGCTACTTGCCTTTACAGATAACTGTTTACGGATATGTCAAATTAGCTGTTCCCCGAAACTCCGTACGTGTGGAACTTAGATAATTGTCTCCGTTTTTGCAACATTTTTCACCTATGCTTAGCTCCTATTGGTCGCAGGGTGATGTTATATAGCATATAGCCATCCTCGATAAATGTACTATCCAACACTGAAAAAGAATTTTTCAAATACACCGCTGGTTCTTGAGAGTAGTGCGTTCAAACAAATTGTACAAAAAAGATCCTCTTGAATCACGCTACCTAATAAAAAAAAACCCTGACCGTGTAATTTTAAAGATATAAAGTCACATACAAAAACAACGACTTTTTTATAATAAGTAATAATAAACATCAAAAATGTGAATTAATAAACTGGATTAAAATATAAAAAGTAGCAAGCTGTTGTAACACGAACTTATGGGTTGATTTCTTGTTGCCAAACCCTTAGAAAACTTTTTTCGCAGATGTTATGAAACTCTTTTCGATGATACTTTTAATATATGTGATACACGTGTGTCACGTTTCTTTTGTTATTTGAGTTATTTCTCTTATTCTAACTGTTTATAAAGTTACAAGAATTATGTCAGCTTACTAATCTAATAGTTTCTTTTGCAGTTCTTTGGATGTGTTAAAAAGAGACAAAGAATTCTCTGGTACGGGAAATGAAAATTTTCTGAAAATTTTGAGGCATCGTGGTCTAGTGGGTTATGTAACGGACTATCAGGTTCGATTCCCGCACGAGTCAATTATTTGTGTGATGTTTAGAAGTGTGATGCAAATGTTTGTACTACGCCTGGGTGTTTACTATTTATTATATACATATATGTATTTACAAAGGAAAAGTAGTATATGTAGTATATCCGTATTCTGGTACCCATTACACAAGTATGAAAGCTTAGTTTGGGACCAGAGTACGTTGTGTGAAATGTTCGTAAATATAAGAAAGCTTATAAGATCGATTGAATCCAAGGGGATTACAGTGACTTTGAGTTTTTCGCTCGGTTGAGGATAATCGTAGACTTAACTTAGATCCCTGTTTACCATATTGATATTATTCAATATTGTGATCTGATACAATAAGTATCAAATCTGATACTTATTTAAAATAAGTGATATTTGATTTGGTGATCCATGTATTGTAGTTGTTTTATTTATAAAGTTTCAAACTAAAAACAAATCTAAACATATCATCTATCATTTGAATTTCGTGAAATATCGGGTAATATTAGAAAGTAAGAAAGAAAAGAAAGAAAAAATAAAATGTACCTATTTTCTTTCTTTTCTTTCTTTCTTTCTTTCTAATATTTATGACAAAATAGAGGTATTACAATATTTTGCTCTTCTAAATGAATATACTCGTAAATTTAAATTATTATAATTATTTTAATTATTATAATATTTTAATTATTTAAATTATTATATTAGGTAATTTAAATTTTACTTTTTTAAAACACTAAAAAAGTAAAATTTAAATTACCAATTATACAAAAGGCGGTCTTAATTCAAAATGGGCACTTCTATGCAAACGAAATATGCCAAAATTTATATACTTTTCTATGGGTAATTAAATATTGAATCGAAAAAACAAAGAGATTTTTCTTGTATTTAAAATCATTACTATTTTTGAGCATTTAAACTAATCGCTCGTGTGGTAACGGATTATGAATACAAGAGCCAAGCCAGCTAAAGGAAATTTTACACAGATAACATCCTCTATAAGAGATGGAAAAGTCGAAAACACAATAGATCATAATTCCTCTTAAAGTGGAGGGGGCCCGTGCCCAACATGGAGAGAGAGAGAGTAACTAATTATGTTAGAATAAAAAACCAGCAATCTTCTGTATCTACTTTATTAATTCGGAACTCAATTTGCATAAACCTGAAACGATAGCAGACCGATTTCTTTGATAATAATACTTGAAAATGCAAATCCCCTTGTCGTTAAAATTCTCGTCGAAGAATAACTTTGTGAATTGCACGGTAATTTTGCAACGAAATGAGAAAAGTGCAATCAAATTAAGCGTGATGATATTTCCTTTGCCAAAATTAGGAAAGTTTATGATTCTAAAATTGCTTGTAATATTTTGTCCCTTTACTATATTGATGAAGTCGTGGATTCGAACCCGGGCAGGACAAATAAATGTGTGATACAAATAACGGTACTACATCTAGGTTGTTCTTAACACGCCTTATTGGCTTTTTTGGTATTTATCTATGCATTAATCTATGTAAAAGAATCTATGAAAGTGATTTTTATCAACTTGAGTATGAAATAAAAAAAACCTGTCAAGAGCGAGGTAAACTCGCACACTTAGGGTTTCGTACCTACTAGACATATAAACATAAATAACTGCATTCAAATAATCATTTAATTAAACTCAAAACAACTCACTAACTTAATTTTGTAGTTGAAATATAGGGAATCGCCTACATTTCAGCTACTTCATAAGTTGGTATTAGTATAAATACTTTTTTACTTGTGATGTGACGACAAATTATAAGTTTTTGGATTTTGCCCTATATCAGCACTATATTGACTTGATTTATGCTAAATTTCAAGGCTCTAGGGCAACGGGAAGTAACCTGTGAATTTTGATTCCCTAGCATAAGTCGAAAAATTCTTAATAATGATCGTAATTCGGTTATATCTTTTAAATGCGTAGAGGTAAAAGGTTGACTGTATTTTTTGCAGCAAGGGACCGCATAGATCTATGTATCATATGAGTTTCAAGTTGATACCATCAGTCGTTATTGAGTAAAAAAGTTTAACAGACAGACAGACGGACACCGTAGTGAGACTATAAGGGTTTATACGAAACCCTAAAAATGCTCAAGTACGAGCTGGACTCGCACATAGAGGGTTCCATACCATTATATTCATCATAGCGACCCCAAATTATCCCAAATAACGGGATTAGAACAGGAGAATAATGATGATGAGTATTTTGTTGCTGTAGGTAGTATCAACACAAACTGTAAAATATTCAGTTCTTTAGCTATCTCCGTTGCAGAGATACAGCCTTGTGACGGACGTATGGACGGACAATGAAGTTTTAGTATTAGAGCCGATTTTAAGCCGAGATTAAAAACACTAACAGAATAGTCAATCTTTTTGCTTTTATAAATATCGTGTGACACCATCGGACGTCGAACCCAAACAAGGGCATCGCTGAAAATCAGCGTTGTGACGACAAGCTATTCCAGCAAGTCGTCGCGACATTATGCTGAGCGATGTACCTATTACGGTTAAGAGGATACCAAAATAGCTTCGTGCATTTTTCTACGTACGAAGTTTTCATTGTTTCTTTAGATTGAATGGCTAGAGCTCTAATTTTTAAGTATATATTTTTTCAATATATGATCTAGGATCGCATAAACGCGATTGAAAAAAGTTTTCTCGATAGAAAATCTTAGCGAAACAACCTCTCTAATTTTTTATTTTTTTCATTTGTGGGGTATTATCGCGTATTAACTAATAGAAACACGTAAATCAGAATTAAAATATATTTAGTAGATTTTGAGTAAACAAAAAATATCCCTAATTCTTCATTTTCTATACCTACTAGCTGTGTTAATATGTACATGTCGACGATAATATTGATGTAGGCCCTTAAGGTAGACACCATTTAAGTATTAAGTCACTAATTATTGTAATATTTTAATTTTAGTTTGTTTCTTTCTGATTGTACTTGTTTTAATCGTTTTGTTTTTTTGTTTTTGTGTCTGCATCTGGACCGTTAATAAATATATTTTTCTTTCTTTTTTTTGGTATTCGGATAAAAATATAAATTAATTTTAGCGCCATCTGTTTTGGACAAAATCCAATAAATCTTACTACAAAATCATTAAATCCTACAGCAGCCCGGGTAAGTGCAGATATTTCACATTAACACGCTCATAAATACGTGCGGTCACTGCTTGAACTTACACATCAATGTCACAGCCACTATCCACTATAAGCTGACGCAATGCTGCTAATTTATACCGCAGTAAATCGCTGTTATCAACGTGGTGATTAAGAATACAAGTGTCTATCCCATTTCCTACCCAGGGTGCTATAAAAACCAGTTGAGAAATATTATAAGCGGTTCTTCTGTGAGAGATGAAAATAAATCCTCTGCCAATGGATCATCTATCTGGTCGGAACAGCGTAGTAGAATAAATACCCTCTCAAAGTGGACAAGGTCTTTGCCCAGACATTACTGAGCTATGATGAGGGCAGGATATTGCAATTTTCTGTCGGGCCTCGTGGTATAATCACTATATCATTAAACGGACTGCCGTTCACGAGGTCGCGGGTTCGGTTTTCGCTCGAGACTATCATTTAATTTTGTGCCATATTTAAAAATGTCATACAGATTTTTGTACTGCGTCTGAATGTTTTTATGTATTATAAGTATGTATTTACAAAAGAAAAGTAGTATATGTACCTATTCTATTCGTATTCTGGTACCCTTTACAAGCATACCTATAAGTTCAGCTTAGGACCAGAGGATGTTATGTGAAATGTCCGTGAATATTTATTTATTTTATAAACGGCAAACAACATAATAGTAATAATTGAGTATTTTAAAAATACAGTTCCCCTTCATGTGCCTTTGAAATTTAAAGGTTTTCCTCGATTTCTCAGGAGATAACCATCAGATCCTGACCTGGTACCAATGGGACCAAACGGGAACCGCAAGCTTTCAAATAAAAAAAGAATCATCACAATTGCTTCGCCCAGTTAAAAGTATGATGAACCAAACATTAAAAAAAAAACATAGGTACAGACGAATTGAGAACCTCCTCCTTTAAATAAACTAAATTATAATGGAAAAAATGATAACCATAAGCGGGACTTGAACCCGCGACCTCGGAATGCCGTTCCGTCGCTCTCCCATCTGAGCTATTATGGTCCACGCAAATGTTTACCAAATTTTCCACTACAATCATCTCAATGCGAGTTTTAACATCGTGCGATGTTTTTTCGTACAACGCCATCTATCGAGCGGTTTGCACCAACTCCATCAATCGATCAGTTAGCGTTCTTTACAGAACACAATTGGACCGAAGTAATGGCTGTACATGTATTTCTACATTAATATATTAATATTTTGCGATTGACTCGCTATGCTTTTACTAAATAAACTACTTAGTAAAAGCATAGCGAGTCAATCGCAAAATATTAATATATTAACCTCCTCCTTTTTTGAAGTTGGTTAAAAATAATAGCTGTGTAGTAACCTGTATGGAACTAATGACTGTATAATCAAATAATAAATAAAATCGACTGATTACCACATGGATTTGATCAATCAATTGCATTCGACACATTTTAAACATATTTTCATTCATCCAACTGAGAAACGATGGTTAATTAATTTCAGTAGCATTCGACCAATATCTGTTGTAATTTGTGATATTAAAATTTCAGTACTGATATGATATTGTTACGTGCTAGGGTTCAAAGGATTTGGAGAGAAAGACCTGCTGACTCTTTTAGAAGACTTTATTCACTAGCACTAGTTACACACTAAGCACTAGGTCCAAACACTAAGCACTAACAATGTCCTAGATCGTAGCCAAGTTGTAGGTTTCACTGGTATCACTCTTGATCACTTGTTTTCGCTCTCGAAGTCGCCTCGTATCGTAGCTCGAAATGAATTGCCCGGGCTCGCCTCCCTGCCGCTATTTATATGCGCCGAGACGAGTTCCAGACTATTCCAGAATGTTCCCGACTGTGCGCGAACGTGATCGCCCGGAACGAATGTTTCTGGAAAGTTCGCGCATGTACGGTAGTTCCTCTAACGCCATCTAGTATCTAATAGGGGTTTCACTTTGTTCGGTTATTTAATTGGTTTTACTAGTTGCTGCTAGATGGCGCTAGCTCCTTTGTGTTTTGTGTGTTCGTAATAATATATATTTGTTTTATAATTTTGTCTGTGAACAGTCCTCCAAGAGACTATAAGCAGATCTGTTATGATAATAATTCATGGTGATTAGGTACAATAAGTGGGTATTGTGAAGCCTCTGCTTCACATAAACTTTCTTCTTGCAGAACAATTCATTTATTTCCCTTCTAGGACTTGTTACATTTATAAAATAAAAGCATTTAAGGCTTTATAAATAATTGTATTCTTTTAAATTCATATTTTTTTCACTATATCAATTTTTACATCATCTTTAATGTCCTCTCGAATCCCCAATCCTCTTTTGTTTTTTTGTTCCTTTCTTAAAAATTTTATTACTTTTCTTTAAAAATTAATAAACCATATGTGGCCTGTATCATTGAATAGGTTATATTTATATTCAATGATCACGACCTTTACAGTATCTAAAAAAAAATACAAAAAAAGTAGTAAGTATATGTATTCTATCCGTATTCTGGTACCCATAACACAAGCATATAAGCTTAGCTTGGGACCAGAGGACGTTGTGTGAAATGTCCATGAATATTTATTTATTTATTATCTATTATGGCTGGTGCCACCTCCCTACACGTGAGATTTAGATTTTTTTTCATTTTTGCAACATTATTTACTGACGTGCCGCTCCTATTGGTCGCATCGTGATGTTATATAGCCTACGTCCTTCCTCGATAAATGGACTATCCAACACTAAGAATATTTTTCAATTCGAACCAGTAGTTCCTGAGATTAGCTCGTTCAAACAAACAAACAAACAGACTTTAACAGACTGTTCAACTTTATAATCTAATATATAAAATTCACGTGTCACAGTGTTAGTTACCGTACTCCTCCGAAACGACTTGACCAATTTTTATGAAATTTTACATGCATATTTAGTAGGTCTGAGAATTGTCCAACATCTATTTTTCAACCTTTTTTTTTTAGTATGGCAAAACAACGTTTGGCGGGTCAGCTAGTCTTCTAATATATAAAATTCACGTGTCACAGTGTTAGTTTCCGTACTCCTCCGAAACGGCTCGACCGATTGTCTTGAAATTTTGTGTACATATCCTCTAGGTCTGAGAATCGGCCAACATCTATTTTTCAAATATTTTGTTTTTTTTTGGTATGGCAAAACAACGTTTGCCGGGACAGCTAGTATTAGTATAGATTCTTTAACTATTCTATAGTACAGATATCAAAATAATAATATGTTTCTTAGAACGCACTGGCATTCACAGAGTCACGGTTTCGATTCCCACACGGGACAATCATTTGTGTGATATTTAGAAATGTCATAAACTCAAACTCATAATTTCAATGCAAACTAAGTGGGCTTTATTATAAAAAAAAATACATAAAAATTGTTTTTGGCTTAGGCCTTTTGCAGGCATAACAATTTTAGTATACATACAAATGTTTGTACTGCGTCTGGTTGTTTACTCTTGGATACTTTATGTATTTACACAAAAGAAAATAGTATATGTAGTATATACGTATTCTGGTACTCATAACACAAGCGTATAAGTTTAGCTCGGGACCAGAGTACGTTGTGTGAATGTGAAATAGGATAAAGGATTTAGAGCATTTTATCCAACCCGTGCTGCGTAAAATGTTAGAAACTATATATCAAGTAATGATATCCCTACAAAAACTTTTAATTAATAATACTTATAATAACGAGACCAAATTGTTGGCTTCTCAGGACCTTTGCTCATAAAACTTTATAATTGTAATGTCATAAAAATCTTCTTGTTAATTCTTAGTTGAAAACTTCTAAAAAGTTCAGGGACTTTTGGTTGGAGCCAAAAACTTGAATTCTTGTCACTATGGGGCTAATTTGATAGTATTAAAGAATTATTACTGACTAAAATTATCTTTATATATGTAGAAAGGAGCGTGTGTGCAGGGATTTCAATCCTAGTGTAATAAATTAAACAGGCACTGGTTTCAATAATAAAATTGTATTACACTTTTCACAGATGCACCACAAACAAATTAACAGAATAACTGATAGGTATAAATAGGCATAAAAATATAATTAACTCTAAAACATTCCTTAGGGATACCGTCGTCCTAAGGGAATATAAATTGGTACAATCAGACTGAATTCTCTATCCGGAATGAATCATGAAAATTACTAAGCTATTAAGTTGACAATTTAATATCTTATATATAAAATTCACGTGTTAGTTACCGTACTCCGCCGAAACGGCTTGACCGATTTTTATGAAATTTTACTTGCATATTCAGTAGGTCTGAGAATCGGCCAACATCTATTTTTCAAACCTTTTTTTTTAGTATGGCAAAATAACGTTTGCCGGGTCAGCTAGTTCCTAATATAAATATTTGAATTTAGACATGTCAAGACCGAAACGTTTTAACTACAAAGGTTTATAACTATTTTAACCAAAAAGATATTAATACAAAACAATGTTCCCACATATATATAAATCTCCTGTCACGATGTTTGTCCGCGATGGATTCCTAAACTACTTAACCGATTTTAAATTAAATTGGCACACCGTGAGCAGTCTGGTACAACTTGAGTGATAGGATAGCTTACATTTCAATTTGTGGTCGTAAAATTATTTTATTGCAAATTATTTGTTTGTATTGTATAGCAAAACAACGTTTGCCGGGTCAGCTAGTTAATATATATAATTATGAATAAGACCATTACTTATATATAGGTATCTTAAAGTTCATAATTAGGGAATAAACTGGGTCCCACGACACAGGGAATCCTAGTGTGGGACTTAGTGATACTCCAATATTGTACTAATTTGCATTATTTGTGTGTTGTAACTATAATTGTATCATTTACTTTTGAAAATAAATAAACATTGTTATTATAAAACCTTGCCTTGGATTCGTCACCATGCGTCACCAGCCCTTTTTCTTCCCAGGGTGCTGTAAAACCAGCTAAGGGATATTCTACACAGATAACATCGTCTATGAGAGACGGGAAGCTCGAAAATAAATCCTGTGCCAACACGCCTGTTCAGAGCGGCATGTGGGCGTTTATACGGCTGGGGAGAGAGAGAGTTTTGGCGTGAACATCCTGGGGACGGGGCGCAGAACGAGCAGGTGGTCCCATCCAGACGTGGCTGCTCCATGGGCAGTCTGGCCACCTTTGCTACTGGTCTTCGCAAAATTCCGTGTGATGTGTCCAACTCCACAACTCTGATCACTCCATCCTTGCCAGGCAGTGTGCGGGTAAATCTACCAAGCTTCCATTGGAGCGGAGGTAAATTCTCTTCTTTGAGCAGAGCGAGCTCACCTATTTTAGGAGGGGAGGTAGGAGAGAACCATTTGGAGCGGGTTTGAAGGGTATGAAGGTAGAAGTTGGTCCACAAAGTCCAAAAACGCTGAGAAATGGCTTGTATGAGCTGAAAACGGTTGCGCTGAGAAATGTGTCTATCATATATGGTTATAATTTTGGTATTGCAGTGAGCGGACGGCCTATAACAAAATGACCTGGAGTTAAAGGTTTAAAGTCTGAGGAGTCAGACGAGAGTGGGCAGAGAGGTCTGGAGTTGAGTACAGCCTCAATTCGAGTTAGATGTATAGAAAATTCCTCAATAGTTAAATGTTGTTCACCAATTACGCGATAAAGCAATTGTTTTGTTGATTTCACATTAATTTCGTGTAATGCGCCGAACCAAGGCCCCTTTGGGGGGCTTAGTAACCATGTTATGTGCTGAGTGGCAAGCTTATGAGTAAGTGCATCATTATTTACTTCAAGAAATTTCTGAACTTCAATGAGATAATTCCTAGCACCTATATAATTTGTACCGCAGTCTGAGCGAATAAGAGAGGGTGTGCCGCGTCGCGAGACAAACCGCGGTAACGCTGCGAAAAATGCCTCCGTAGTAAGAGCCGAGACGGGTTCCAAGTGAACCGCCTTTGTTGTGAGGCAAACAAATACGCAAAAGTACGCCGTTATATAGTTTAGCGTTCCGTTACGTGCTCGACTTCACGAGAAATGGGCCGACAAAGTCAGTTGTAACTTGGCTGAATGCGGACTGAGGGTTGACTCTGTCCGCTGGTAAATCTGCCATGAATGGCATTTGTGGTTGAGCGCGACAACGAAAGCATTTAATACATTTAAATACCCGGTGTCTAATAACACAACGTGCAGATAGTATCCAAAATTGTTGGCGGAGAATAGCGTGAAGAGTGTCAGCGCCAGGAGGGCAGTGTATTTTGTGATAATGGTCTATGATGAGATCCAAGAGTGGGCTTGAGCTGGGCAGAATGAGTGAATGCTGAGCTTGATACCTAATCGAAACGTGTGTGAGACGGCCAACCAAGACAAGATTATTTTGTAATTTAACGGAGCTAATAAAAACGTGTAATTACATAAGCAAATAGCTTATGTTATTACACGCTTTTATTAGCTCCGTTCGTATCTATATCTGTGTTGCCGCTGCTGTCATTAAGTTAAAATTATATTTAAAAGTATTATTCTAAGTTAAGGACTTGACTAAAACTATATGTATATAGAATATTTAAAGTATATTTTAACTTAATGATCAGCATCCGGTACCAGGTCGGGACGTTAAGTAAGGGCACCTAATTGTTATCGTCCGTAGTAACGGTCTCCGAGGGTGGCTGGTGTAGCCGATGCTATCATCTAACAGAATCGTTGATGTAATTTTTAAGTTATTCGCTGACTAAGCTTAAATTGTGCTCACTTCGGACCGAAAGCAACGCATTACCTCATTTAAAAGAGAGGTCTTACAGAATCGACTGAATAATGTAGAATCATGATTTTAATTGACATCGAATTGTATGGAATCATATTTTTCTCTTCATGACCGACATTAAAAAAAGTAAGTTCTTAATACGTTTTGTATATTCTTTACGAAATATTTAAAGGAAACTTTGTGGTAGTAAACAAGTATTAATAATTTCTTTTAAAACTAAATTGCAACAAAACGTGAAAATAATCACGGAATAAATCCAGCAAAAGATAAAAGAGAAGGAAGATTAATGTTATTATCTTTATCTTTTGTAAACAAATAGCGTATAATTAATTCAGTGAACTAGTTTATTATGATTTAGTATGTTTACTTCGGCCATTATGTTTCACGATATTAATGGTAGGGACTTGCCACTTTTTGCTCTCTTTGCATTTGACTATTCATCGTAATAGTTCTGTTAAATATTTAACAGTCTCTCTGGTAGTTTTATAGGGTTCCGGAGGGTAAAACATCTCGCAGGCAACAGCTAGTGTATACTAATACTAGCTGGTCCGGCAAACGTTGTTTTGCCATACAAATGTAAGATGTGGAATACCCTTATCACTTATGGGTATGAAAAATAGATAGTAGCCGATTCTCAGACCTACAGAATGTGCATATAAAATTTCATAAGAAGCGGTCAAGCCGTTTCGGAGGAGTATGGGTATGAACATTGTGACACGAGAATTTTATACATTAGAGATTACAAAGCTGAGAAGTCCGTTTGTTTGTATGAACGCTCTAATCTCAGGAACCAATAGCCCGATTAGAAAAATTCTTTCAATGTTGAATATTACTTTTATTGAGGAAGGCTATATATCATCAAAGTACGACTAATAGGAGCGAAGCATCAGTGAAAAATGTTGCAAAATTGGGAAAATTTTCTAAATTCCACGCGTACGAAGTCGCGAGAAACAGCTAGTGTTGTATAAAACCGGTCAAGTGTGAGTTGGACTTTCATGGGAACTATTACCCCGTTATTATCTGAATATTGGGATAAGGGCAGAAGAATGACAATGATTAATTGTTGTTATAGCATCAACTGATATTATACAAACTATTTTCAGCTCTCTACCTACGGGCAGTGAAGCCTCAGTATTAGGTTTCCGTTTTACCTTTTGGTGAAATCCTAAAAACAGACGAGGTTATACCAGGCCTCCTAAATCCTAAAACAGGTGGCTAACATGTTGCCACTGTGACATTTGCAGCGATAAATCGTGTTCACTGTGTCGTTCATTATTTATATACTGTAACTTTTTTATTTATTGCTTTTCAAATGCTTTCGTTTGTCGATCCATTTTGTTGATGTTGATATTTTGTAAAGGTTACTTTTGCTCGATTTATTCTGTTACGAGTATTCAATTTATCAATAGGAATACTGAGAAACGCATAGAATGCATATAATATGTTTGTTTTCTTGTATCAATAAAACGTAGTAAACTCTATCGACCCAAGGATATACAAAGAAAAATTTAATAAATAAATGAATATTCATGGAAATTTCACACAACGCCCTCTGGTCCCAAGCTAAGCCTATATATTATGCTTGTGTTATGGGTACCAGAATATGGATAGATTACATATACTACTTTTTTTTTGTAAATACATAGTTACGATATATACGCAGTATAAACATTTGTATAACATTAATAAATATCACACAAATAATTATTGCCCCGAGCGGGAATCGAACCCACGACCTTGTGAACGGCAGTCCGTTACATGAACCGCTTGACAAAGAAGCCCTTCAAAGAAAATAAAGAAAGGAAAAAAAGAAAGAAAAGAAGTAAAAGAAAGAAAAGAAGAAAAGAAAAAAAGATATAACTGGCAAAAAACGTACAGTTAATAATAGAAATAATAGATACCAGAAGAATTTATAAATGAATGAATGAGAAATAACTTCATGACTTAAATAGGCGAAGCGATTTTAATTATTCTTCTTGAAGGCTGGTGGTTTCCCGTGTGGTCCCTTTAGTACCAGGGCGGCATCTGATGATCCTGAGAAACCTAGGAAAACCCTCAAATTTCGAAGCCACTCAACTTTTAAAAATACTCGATTATTATTATTATCAATGATTTTGTACAAAGGTGGTAAGTATGTTATTTCAGCAGCAAGTTTCTGTGAAACATCATGTGATGTATTAGTTCAGTAATAATTAAGATTATACAGTAACTATGAAGTAGATTAAATCCAAATACTATCTGGTGTTGTTCAGAAAATACCTCTAATCTGTATTCAAAGCTAGTCATGTGCCAGACGTAAGGCTTAGTCACGTTGTCATGGCAACAAGCTTTGTACAGACGAGGTAATTAGTAACTGTGTATTAGTATGTACACGTGATATCATTGTATACTATGCTATACATTATTTATGCATGTGTATATTGTATGTTTCACTACAAAATGTGCCTGCGGCAGTGTTTTGTTAATGCCTTGCCAACTCAAATAAATAAATGATTTTCTACTTCAATTTAAGTCAAGTATATTAAAATTGGGTTATCTAATCATCAGTCGCAAATCTTTTTGCCGTGTAAGAGATATTTTACACTAAAAGTCCCCAACTACGAACTTATCCTCCCCTGGGATCAATTTTCCTAGAATTAAGTATAATATAGGTGCAAGCTCTACACAAACAAGGTAGGCAGTGCATATTGGTGATTATAGCGGGTGTTACGTTAGCGTAAGTGTTCCCAGGTCGACGATTCAACGTCAGTATCTCAATATTACAAGGTGTTTTAAGCTTTATATAAACTTAAAAGCTGTTGCCCTCAACTTCCCACGCGTGGAATTCAGAAACCAAACCTTAAAAAAATATTTATAGAGCCATCCCCTTGAACCACTCCATCATTTAGGTAATTAAAAAAAACAGCATCGAAATCCGTTGCGTAGTTTTGATAATATAAGCTTACATAGGGACATACATACAAAAATAACGGCTTTGTTTTATAATAATTAAAGATAAAAAAGTTGCATATGTAAGGATTTTTACTTAGAATTTTTAAATTTTAATTCCCGTGATGTTAAGGTGGCATTCGGAAGTCCCACGACCGCGACTTTCGACTGACTTTCTACGTTTTTGGCGTCCCTTACCCAATGGTAAAAGTCTCAGTAATAGGGCCCCTATTAGTGACATTCGCTGTCATTCGTCCATCCATCCGTCTGTCAGCAGGCTGAATCTCATGTGATAGCTGAATAGTTTTTATGGCAAATGATTACACTCCACCTGATGTTAAATCGTAATGCGATTCTTTGAAGACAGCCAGTACAGTGTGTAAGTACAAGCCGCCCTAAAGGGGTTTGGGTAAATTTATACCGGGGGTTGGCTTGATTTTTTTTTAGCGGCCACTCAAATTGTTATTGCTTTTTATTAGTACTTTATCAAAGATAACTGGCTGTGAAAAAAAATACGGTTTTAAGTTACATCGGAGCTGAGCCATTTAAAGTCGAAATCATGGTCTGCGAACTTAAGATTTTATTTTTAAATAAACATTTTTATAGCAGATTACCTGCTTTTACGCATATTATTCAAAAACAAAGTGACAAGATAAACCTATCAAAAACAGATAGCTTGTTATTTAATTGAACTATCAACTTATGTCCGATTACCGAGTCCAGAAAGGAAAAGCGAGGTCGTTGAGGTTGAACATAGGAAAACAAGATCAAAAACGCACGCACTTATAGCCTGACCAGGAAAATAAAAAACCTCCTCTGGGGCGCCACATTTACATTTTTAATGGCAACACTGTGTCACAAACCCAAAAAAAAAAAACGATATAAAAAGACCACACCTATAAACTCACACATTGACAATTAATGACAGACGACAAGAGATGACATTTTGAAGTTAATGTTGCCAGTTAAAGAAAAGAGTTCCATTGTCTTGTATTGCCGAATTGTGTTGTTGACACAATTTTCATTTTTTAGTTCAGATGTGCGTGTAGAAATGGTTCTGTAATGTCTAGAAAATCTAAGGTAACGGTTTAGGATAAGCAGCAGGTTCCTGCTAAAACTGCTGTAAATAAAAAAAAATTGGTCAAGTGCGAGTCGGACTCGCGCACGAAGAGTTCCGTACCATTATCTATGCAACATAAGGCAACGTTATTAGTATCGAGCAAGAAACGGTAAAAAAATCATGTTTGTTGTATGGGATTTATATATATATATATATGGGAAATAAATATTTAAGGGGGGCCCTTAAATATTTATTTTATTTTATTTTTAGTATTTGTTGTTATAGCGGCAATAGAAATACATCATCTGTGAAAATTTCAACTCTCTAGCTATCACCGTTCTTGAGATACAGCCTGGTGACAGACAGACGGACGGACGGACGGACGGATGGACGGACGGACGGACAGCGAAGTCTCAGTAATAGGGTCCCGTTTTTACCCTTTGGGTACGGAGCCCTAACAAAGATCTCAATTATAATTGCTGATCTTCGGTAGGACACGAGACTTGAAGGAGAATATTTAAGTTATGGAATACAGGACAAACATCTACAAAACATACGTGTGTATACCAGACCTAATAGCTATACATCCTTAACCAAACCATAGTGCGATTTAAAAGAACTGTACAACGCCATCTATTGAGCGGTAGCAGTAAACTTCTGTTTATTAAGGTTTGATTTCTAAATTTTACGCGTACGAAGTCGCGGGCAGCAGCTAGTAGATCTATATGTTGAGGTACAAAGGCGTCTTTCCTTCGTTGATTGTTTGCACTATACGGTCAATAGGACTTAATTTTCTCAAAGCTTGGATTCTTTCGGTGTTTTATTGGTAGGTACTATTTGTTGTGTACCGTAGTCTATTGGGTCTTTTTTGTACCTATTGTATTGTATTTTCGACGTATTTTGTATCTATCTAACGGGTATGTATTTTCGAAAAAGGAAAATCTTAACTTGATATTTGTTCAAAACCGTGTCAATGATTTTTATAAAAATAAAACCAGTTTTTACGGTTAATACGTACCTAACCTATATTATTGGTGTTTAACAAGTAATTAGACGCATATACATATTTGGAAACAAATATGTTACGCGCTTAAATCCGTAAAAAGTTGTTTTATTTCAATAAATGATTCGCACAAGCGTTAGAGGTTTCAATAAAATTTAGTTAGTCTGCGCTGACAATAAATTGATCTAAATTGGTCTTATCTCTCTCCATCTCTCCAGCCCAATAACATCCCATTGTTGGGCTCAGCCTCCTGCCCTTCTAGAAGATTTGTGGTATACTGAGTCATACTGGCATAGGGTTTAGTTTAGAGTTTACCGTCTCGCACGGTAGATGTAGTGCTTATAATAGGTTAGAAATAGAATGGTCACACTTTTATTCTTAATCCGTCACTGATAGCCTTATCTATTCTACTAACAATATAAATGCGAAAGTTTAGAAGAATCGATGGATGGATGATAATGCAACTGGCGCCGCGTGTTATACAAAGTTTACTTTTCGTTATTGTATGCTATAATAATAGTAAATTACTAAGCTAAACTAAGTAAATTATTCGTAATTTATAGAGGTTATATACTAGTAGGTGATCCACAATGAATGCGGAAATTATATGGCATACGGGAATCCTAGCAACTGTCCGTGTTTTTTGAGCTATGGCTTGACTGTGAGCGGATATTCGATAGTTATGTATCCGCTAAATTTTATTAGCAAGCTTTTGTTAGCTCCATTCCTATTGTTACGAACACACAAAACACAAAGGAGCTAGCGCCATCTAGCAGCAACTAGTAAAACCAATTAAAGAACCGAACAGAGTGAAACCCCTATTAGATACTAGATGGCGTTAGAGGAACTACCGTACATGCTCGAACCTTCTAGAAACATTCGTTCCGGGCGATCACGTTCGCGCACAGTCGGAAACATTCTGGAATAGTCTGGAACTCGTCTTGGCGCATATAAATAGCGGCAGGGAGGCGAGCCCGGGCAGTTTAGTTCGAGCTACGATAAAGGCGACTTCGAGAGCGAAAACAAGTGATCAAGAGTGATACCAGTGAAACCTACAACTTGGCTACGATCTAGGACATTGTTAGTGCTTAGTGTTTGGACCTAGTGCTTAGTGTTTGGACCTAGTGCTTAGTGTGTAACTAGTAGTAGTGAATAAAGTCTTCAGAAAGAGTCAGCAGGTCTTTCTCTCCAAATCCTTCGAACCCTAACACGTAACAACTGGTGTCGGAAGTGAGATTTGGAGATGCCATTGACTCCGAGAGAGGACTTCGAGGGCGTCAGGACAAGGGCACAACGAGCTGCGGAGGCCACGCCCGCTGTGGACCAAGCCCCGCCCACTGGCCCCACCTACCAGGCCCCGCCCACCGACCACGCCCCCTTAGACCCGCCCACTGGCCACGCCCACCTTGCCACGCCCACCACACCGGCCACGCCCACTAGACAAGCCCCGCCCACTGGCCCCGCCCACCTTGCCACGCCCACCACACCGGCCACGCCCACTAGACAAGCTCCGCCCACTGGATCCGCCCACCTTGCCACACCCACCACACAGGCCACGCCCACTAGACAAGCCACGCCCACCAGCGGCACCGTAGCGTCAGTTCCTCAAGTAGCACTTCAATTAGGAAGTTTAATTGAACTGATAGAACGCAAGTTCGGCGCTTTGCAGGAGTCACAAGAACGCAAGCTCAGCGCTTTGCAAGAGTCACAAGAACGCAAGTTCGAGTCACAAGAACGCAAGCTCGGCGCTTTGCAAGAATCACAAGAACGCAAGCTCGAGTCACAAGAACGCAAGCTCGGCGTTTTGCAAGAGTCACAAGAACGCAAGCTCGGCGCTTTGCAAGAATCACAAGAAAAAGTGCTTTGTGCTATAAATGATGTCAGTAACACGGTGATTAAGCTTCGAAAAGATGTCGACGTAGTGGAAGAACGAGTTACCGGGTTAGGATTGGATGTCGAAAATGTGAAAACCGGCCTCATTGAACTACAGAAGAAAGTAGTGCGCCTTGAAACCACGGGAGTTGCGATCTCTAGTGGAACTATCGGAGTGGCACAAGGACCAAGAGTGAAAGTTCCGCCATACGACGGCACTACTTCCTGGAACGCTTATCGTCAGCAATTCCAGACGGTTGCTACTGCCAACGGATGGACGGAAGAACAATGCTTGACCGCTCTCACTGTTGCGCTTAGAGGGCAAGCTTTGTCGGTCCTGGAAGCACTGCCACATACAGGAAATGGGTTCCAAGACCTGATGGAGGCACTTGAATCCAGATACGGGGAGCGACACCTAGAGCACGTGTTCCGTGCCCAACTGCGTGACAGAGTCCAACGCTCAGGAGAAGGACTACAACAATGGGCGTTGAACATTGAAAAACTCGTCAGGAAGGCACATCCAGGAGCCGACACCAAGATGGTAGACACGAATATTGTTCAAGCATTTGTCGACGGAATCAAAGACCAGGAGGTCAGAGCTGCAGTGAGGCTTCGTCACCATACCTCGCTAAAGGAAGCATTAGCGCATGCTTTGGAGGTCGAGGCTGTTCGTTATGACATACGGCATACCCATAAGATCCGCGAGGTCTCTGAGGAAGTCAAGGAGGTTAAGGCCCCTACGAAGAAAAGTTCTGGAGCCATGTGCTACAAGTGTGGCGAGAGGGGCCATCTTCAGCTCAACTGCCCGCAGAAGGAAACCCAGATGGAAAGGATGAAAAGGATCGAGGAACAAATAGAGGTTCTGAAGAAGCAGGGGGCTTTGTCCCTTGCCCGGGATCAGGGAAACAGGACTAAGGGGCGAGTGCCGGCTGACGCTGAGGGAGCCCCGATAATTGTTATCTCCCAGGCATGCAGCGGAAATAGTCTTGCGTGTTCAGAGGACTGCAAACATTGTGTTAAGCAGGAATGCAATGAAGTAACATTAAAGCTAACGAGAACGAATCCTTTGAGTCTCTGGGAGAATGATGCTATGAGGGAGGCTCAAGAAAAAGATGACGACCTCCGGCACATCATCACATGGAAGAAACGGGGTGACGTAAAACCAATATGGAGTGAGGTTGCACCCACTGGCGCTGTCACTAAGGCGTACTGGGCGCAATGGGATAGTCTGATACTCCAAAACGGAATACTCTACCGGAAATGGGAGAAGACTAACGGCAGAGAGTTCCATCTTCAGATAGTTGTCCCAAGAACGAGAGTACCAGATGTTCTCCGTGAAATACATGATGGCGTATCAGGAGGTCATCTAGGTGTCAAGAGGACGTTAACAAAAGTGAGAGAACGATTCTACTGGTTGCATTGTCGAGACGATGTCTAGGATTGGTGCCGCAAATGTACTACTTGCGCTGCTGTAAAAGGACCACAGACCAGGAGCCGTGGGAACCTGCGGTTGTATAACGTCGGTGCACCGTGGGAACGAATTGCAGTTGACGTAGCTGGGCCATTTCCTGTAACGGATTCGGGAAACAAGTATTTTATGGTCGTCATTGACTACTTCACCAAATGGCCCGAAGTGTTCGCCATACCAAACCAAGAAGCCACAACAGTCGCTTCCAAGTTAGTCGAAGAAGTGATATGTCGCTTTGGTGTGCCTCTGGAAATCCATTCTGATCAGGGCAGGAACTTCGAATCGCAGGTGTTCCAGGAAGTGTGCAGAATTTTGGGCATGCATAAGACGAGGACCACCGCGTACCATCCACAGTCTGATGGAATGGTTGAGAGATTTAACCAGACCCTTGAGAGGCATTTGGCGAAATTGGTAGATGACAAACAAAAGGATTGGGACAAGTATATACCACTCTTCCTTCTGTCTTACCGAACCGCCGAGCATGAGAGCATAAAAGCTACCCCGGCGTATGTCAATTTCGGTAGAGAACTACGAATACCAGTAGACCTATTGACAGGAGGGTCACCGGAGGGACCAAAGACTGTACAAGACTATGTCTGCGATTTACGGGAGAAGATGCGCTATATACACGCCTTGGTTCGGGAAAATGGGTTACAGTCAAGTGAGAACATGAAAACCAGATACGACCGGAAATCGAACACGAACGGCTTCGAGGAAGGGACACTGGTGTGGCTACATAACCCAACTCGCCGGAAAGGGAAATCTCCAAAGTTGCAGAGCAAGTGGGACGGTCCATACAAAGTGGTTACCCGATTGAATGATGTGACCTATAGGATTCAAAAGCAACCAAGAGGGACATTCAAAGTGGTACACATAGACCGTCTGGCGCGTTACCATGGTAGTAACAACGATGCTCGGGACGAGCATCTCTAAGAGGGGAGTAGTGTTACGAACACACAAAACACAAAGGAGCTAGCGCCATCTAGCAGCAACTAGTAAAACCAATTAAAGAACCGAACAGAGTGAAACCCCTATTAGATACTAGATGGCGTTAGAGGAACTACCGTACATGCTCGAACCTTCTAGAAACATTCGTTCCGGGCGATCACGTTCGCGCACAGTCGGAAACATTCTGGAATAGTCTGGAACTCGTCTTGGCGCATATAAATAGCGGCAGGGAGGCGAGCCCGGGCAGTTTAGTTCGAGCTACGATAAAGGCGACTTCGAGAGCGAAAACAAGTGATCAAGAGTGATACCAGTGAAACCTACAACTTGGCTACGATCTAGGACATTGTTAGTGCTTAGTGTTTGGACCTAGTGCTTAGTGTTTGGACCTAGTGCTTAGTGTGTAACTAGTAGTAGTGAATAAAGTCTTCAGAAAGAGTCAGCAGGTCTTTCTCTCCAAATCCTTCGAACCCTAACACGTAACACTATGTATCTATCTACTCATCTATATGTATTAAACTATGTCATGTATGTTAGTCTATCGGTGTTCTAGTACTCATAACACAAGCATAGAAATATAGCTTACTTTGAGACCAGGGGACGTTAAGTGAATGAATATCAGGTGAATGTCCATGAATATTTATTTATTTATTTATGTAATGGAAACTTTGATAGTTATTTTTACTCACTTGCATTAGTCGGTTTGATCTTAAATTTACACATTATATCAAGGACCGACGACAAGGCAATAATTTCAAAAGATATCTAGGTTTCTAAGGCGTTCCTTAATTTTTCAACTCAGGAAATTACTTTTAGTCACTGTACGTACGTTGTTTTCATCCTAAGGCAAAATTCTGATAATGTCGCATGTCAAATCAAGTAAATTTTCATATTGTCTAAAGAAGACAAGAATGTATTTATGTTAATCACACTATTTACATAAAACTCTTTTTCTTTTCTCTTTCTAGCCCGATAACACCCCACTGTTGGGCACGGGCCTCTTCTACTTAGGTAGGAGTTGGTGCTGGGTTTATTTTCGAGTTTTCAATCTCTCACAGAGTATGTTATCTGACTACAATATTCCTTATCTTTTACAGCATCCTAGGAAGGAAAAATGGTGGTGATACTTGTATTCTTAATCCCTCACCTCACGGACATTACGAAATACCTATTCTAATAAATCGAAACCAATGATTTTTAATTAACGCTTTCATTGAGAGCTCGCCTTACTCTGTATCGTTCATTATGGAGTGCAACGTGCGAATTACTATAAAGTGTTCTATTATTATACTTCCACACATTATTATGCTATTTTAGAATAGCTTCATAATAACTTGTTATTATTGTACTGTAGGTAGGTACACTACCAACTGACAGTTATTCTTTTAAGTTTTTTACCAGTTAAAAACTTTTTAATTTATAACTAGCGTTCTGACGAAATTTTGCTACACAATTCTGAAACTGATATATTTCACAGATTAGGCAAATTTTTAGGGTCCCTACTAAGAAGTAAGACCCTATTACTGAGACTGTGCTGTCCGTCTGTCCGTGGCATCTTTCTACCCGTTACCCTAGGCTGTATGTTTGGAACAGTGATATCTATAGAGCTGAAAATTTTACAGTTTGTATTTTACAGTATTTGTTGACTGTATGTTAGTCGATGCTAACAAATACTCATCATGATCATTTTCCTGCTCTTATTTAGTTTTTTGGGGCCCAGTTATTTGGGATCGGTATAATTTTATATGATAATAAACGGCACGGAACCCTTCCTGAGCGAGTCCAACTCATACTTGACTGGTTTTTGTTCTATACTTAAAAATCAATGTTCAAATTGTGAGAGTGCGTTTTACTCTCAGCATATTGGTTCATCGATGAAACGATAACTTGATTATATGATCCAAAGTGACTTTAACCGAGTTATCTTTACACAGATAGCCACTATGTCGATACTAGTAGCCTTTTAATGTATACGTATAGTAGCTGTGGCCCGCGACTTCGTACGCGACACTAACTATCAACTTTTTTGTAAGTGGGTAGCATAGAATTATTACCTATTTAACTAGAATAGTGACTCGACGATCGATGACAAAATGACAATGCAATTATTTAAAAAAAATATTCAGGATTTTCAAGCGTGTTTTTTAGTTTTTAAACTAAGTAGATTATTTTTCACTGATGCTTCACTCTTATTTGGACAATTCACACAATATTTTATTATTGAAAAGTTTTATTAAAGTCCATTCAATAATTTTTGCGTGAAAGAGTTACAAACATCCATACATCCATACTCACAAACTTTCACAATTATAATATTAGTAAGATTACACATACGATCATATAACAAATTATAATCAATTAACGTATCGTGTACAACTAATGTAATTAATTTCAATGTTCTTGTAACCGAGACTTTGAAAATTACGCCTTTGTGAGTTACAACTAATTACTTGTTAACTAATACTTGTGATGTTAATTTATTATACAATAACTTTTTATGATTTCATTAATTTCCATCGTCATCGTCATTATAACATCATGCCTTTTTCGACGGGCCTCGTGGTTGAGTGGTTCATGTAACGGACTGCCGATCACAAGGTTGCGGGTTCGATTACCGCTCGGGACAATCATTTGTGGGATATTTATAATTGTCATACAAATTTTTGTACTGCGTCTGGGTGTTTCTATGTAGGCGTTATAAGTATGTATTTACAAAAGAAAAGTACACAAGCGTATCGTCGGTATAATGGAAGAACTTGTAGGAACACATTGTATGAATTCATTGTTTGTAAGTCGACGTTTGTCAACAGGTCTACGAATCTATAGAGACCATTGTGCTAGCCACCCAGGTTATAATAAACAAATATATTTGTTACAGTATGTATGGTCCTATTGTTTACTCGACGCCTAATTTATTGTATACAAATATATTATGTATGAATCCATTGTATGCAACACTCTGCGTATCAGCAGTTTTAGGAATATATAGAATCGATTGTTCTCCTTACCTATATAAGATAATATTATATTAAATATATAGAGTCTCAAATAAACGCCATTCAAGTCCGGACGTATTTAATTTTATCCTCTAACCGACGCACACGACATCATATAACCCTAAAGTGGTGAACCCGACGTGACTTATTGTGTTAGAGACGATTTTTTTTTTAAAGTAATACCGGACAAAGAAATTGATTAACAACATGGAGAAACCTGAAGTTCTTGTTGCCAGTCTTATTAGCAACAATGGAGACAGCGCCCTAGCAGCCATAACCGTATCTTCACGGATTGCGGAGTTCTGGGTGGACCAAACGCGACTCCGGTTCATCCAGTTTGAAGCCGTTATCGAAAACCAGAGGGTCTGTGACGAAGCAAAGTTGAATCTCGTCGTCACTAAACAACCGCCTTATAGTTTGCGACAGACAGACAGGTATGCAATTTTTAATAGACACTGGGGCTAATTTATCAGTGATTCCTGTGTATAAAAATAGTTTGTGTGATCGTACCGATAAAAAGTGGAAATATAACTTGTGCGCAGCAAACGGAATTTTAACTAATTAATTTTTATTTATATGTGCTTATAATTTACTACAAATGTTCAACACAAAAGTGGTAGTGATAATGTTATCGCGAACACTCGCGTGCCGAGACCCTTATTTGTCCGTCAACACTCGAATTTGAAGATAGCAATAGCGCAATGGTCGGACAAAGAACTGACGAAGCTGTTAGCTGATAAGAACGATAGTTTATGATTCAAGCGTAATGTTTTGCCGGATGCTTTTAATGAGCTTACGTGTGAGTTTTTTTACGAATAGTGTTACGCCTTATCTACCTACGGAGTTTAGGAAAAAGGCATTTCACTCTGTATATGATTTATCTCACCCAGGTATACGAGCGACTACAAAATTAGTTGTGTCCAAGTACTTTTGGCCGAATATGAATGTAGACGTTAGGAATTGGACCAAAACCTACATTCAATGCCAAAGTTCGAAGGTTATTCAACACACAGTGTCGGGACTAGGAAAATTTGAGGCGTGTGACCGGTTTAAACGAACATATCTACGCTTACAATGTTGGACCGCATACGACAGCGGCTAGTGGTCATAGATACCGACTTACGGTGATAGATGGGGCAACTGGTTGACCTGACGCTTTTGAATTAAAAGATATTAGTACCGTAACAGTAACCAAGAAGAAGAAATCTAAGAATGTATTACCTAGTGATAAGCCCTTAAGTTGTACCACGCGCAGTGGGAGATTGGTCAAACGACCGATATGATATAAAGTAGAAACTTTAGCTTATCGTATATTATTGTGACTAGTTTGTTAAGTGTGTTCTATGTTTATGTATTATATTAATTACGCTTTATAAGTTTTAAATACTTAACTGTGTCAGTAAGGTAAAATAAAACTATATGTATTCAATGACTTAGATTATATTTTTTTTCTATATCATAAATATGGTAATGAGTTTGAGTATGGTATTGCGGAATGAATTGTCAGCTTATTTAGTAAACACTGTTTTAATTATTTTTGCCATACATTTTACATATTGTCTGAGTTTAATTTTTGTTTTATTGTTTGGTTATATTATAAGTATACATTGTATTGTCATTTTTATTTTGTGTTTTTAATGTAATTTAAAGTGCATTTCTTTTAAGGGGGAGGCTACTGTAGGAACACATTGTATGAATTCATTGTTTGTAAGTCGACGTTTGTCAACAGGTCTACGAATCTATAGAGACCATTGTGCTAGCCACCCAGGTTATAATAAACAAATATATTTATTACAGTATGTATGGTCCTATTGTTTACTCGACGCCTAATTTATTGTATACAAATATATTATGTATGAATCCATTGTATGCAACACTCTGCGTATCAGCAGTTTTAGGAATATATAGAATCGATTGTTCTCCTTACCTATATAAGATAATATTATATTAAATATATAGAGTCTCAAATAAACGCCATTCAAGTCCGGACGTATTTAATTTTATCCTCTAACCGACGCACACGACATCATATAACCCTAAAAACTAAATAACTCACATTTTGGCTAAATTGAGCTTTTACCATTTTCGTGAAGCCCAAAATGTGCCGCATCTTTTGATCTAACAAACATTCTCATATCTTAACTCAATCCAAACATAAAGCCTTTTTTCGTGTTTTGGTGGAAGAAATGAATATCTTTAAATTAACTCTAAATGTTATTAGAAAAAATGAATAACTCTTTAAAAAATGCAAATCTGTGACTTCTGATCACTTGAGTATGAAATAAATTAGCTAAATTGAGTTATTTAGTTAAACCTAGTTATAATTTAGTGATTACATTCTCATATAAGCTTAGCTTGGGACCAGAAGACGTTGTGTGAAATGAGCATGAATATTTATTTATTTTCCCGTGAGGTAGGCTATAGAGCGCCATCTGTTGCAGTTTAAGCTTACTTCACTACATTCACTCTCATATTATTATATCTGGTCATACATGCCCGATGGTTGTAAGTGCTACGCACTTGACCCATGTACAATACAATAATACAATAGGTACAATATACTTTATTGCACACCAATAATACAGAGTTTTTAAATTATCTACAAACAATTAATATACAATCGGTGTCTTATCGCTGTCAGCGATCGGTGTTGACGGTGTTATGGTGTGTAAATATAAAAACAAATACATACTAATAAATGTGACGGCGCATTGGCATATTATGAGTGAGACAGCGCCTAACCAGCGCAGTGGAACATATACCGGACCAACACAAGTTTGACGCACAAGGCTAATAGATGGCGCTGTACGTTTAGAAAACAAGCTATTGAAATTATCGTGTAGTCTAAGTATTAACTCGATGTAACTAAACTTCGGCACGCTTCTCTAATGGTTGCGTCTGGTATATGGATCACTGTCTCGTATGGTAATCCTTACCGCTATCTCTGTCCCTGTCATGGCAGTTGGCACAAACAGAAACCAATCTCTCCCTGAGGCAAATCATAGAGATTCGACGATTGACCTCGGTCACTGTCATGGACAAACCGAAACCCCCTCCTTGACGCAAGTCAAGGAGAATCGTCGCCTTCTCCTAGTCGTTAGACTCGGAGACCTTCGCGAAGCCTCCCTGTCGCAAGACTTGGGGAGACCTTTGCTCGGTCTCCATGTCCGATGATGTAGAGATTAGTGGTGATCAATAATTGTAACCACGTCGTTACTCTGCCCGTTGACCCGTCGCCGCGTCGCCCGTTACTTAGGGCTGCATAATTGTCGGTTCGGTCGTACTACTATGTAAATGTAGTCAATTACTATAGGATTATTGTAAAATCTAGTTTTGTATAACGTGTCTGTAGATAAGCCATCATTTTGTAATAAATGTTGTAATATAAATTCCCTGTTGTTTCACTTCTGATGCCCAACCCGACAAATGTGTATGAAGCATAATATAAATATATATAATAATGTACTTAATATCCGTGTAAAAACTACTTAAATATAGTATGAAGAAAGTAAATAAGTTATGAACTAGTACTGAAGTGTTCGATCACCATTCTTTTGAAAATAGACAGTGATTTAGCCTGTCTTATTGTTAATGGCAGTTGGTTCCACAGGCGCGCTGCCTGCACAGTGAAGGACTTGTCTGATGATCTCAGGGACTTCGAATGTGCATCGCATAGAAACCTAAACCGTTTTTTAAGATAAGTGGGGGAACAAGGATTAAAAAGTACACTATAAAGTAAGAAAAGAATATGAGTATTCCGTCGAAGTCGAATTGGAAGCCTCTCGGCCCTCGGGATCGACGGTGTGCACTTCCGCACAGCTCGAACTGGAGGCCGTGTGCTTGAGGTTTCCGGCGCAGTCGAGAAAGGCCGACGATCTCGCCTCTAAATTGCGCGAGGTCGTCGGGACGCTGACCCGCGTCTCCAGGCCGGAGAGGTGCGTGGAGATGCGGATCTTCGGCCTTGGAGACGCCGCCACCAGTGAGTTGGTTGCTGCGCGGGAGCTGCCCAATTGAGTCAGTGAAGGTGGGGGTGATCAGCCGCCCACCCGGTCTCCAGCGCATGGTTTCGGTGTTGTGCCCAGTCTTGGCGGCTGAGAAGGTGGTAGAGGCTGGTCGCCTCCGGATTCGATGGTCCACCACCCGGGCTGCCCTTTTAGGAGTGCCCGATTGGGGCCAGCTTCTCAGAGGCGAAAAATAAGTCGGGTGGGGTTTCACTCCCTGCCCAGTCTTGCACTGCTCCGGCAGCAGTTCCGTCTGCTGCCGTGGAGGCAATGGACGCCACCCCACCTAACGTGTGGGCGGTGTCCATCCGTGTAGGCCACGCGTGGTAAGTCGAGGGCCCTGCCGCGTCTAATGTGGTGTATGGCTTTTCACCTAGTGTTTCGGTGAGAGGCCATTAGGATAAGCTGTAGGCGATTGGAAAAATAGAAAATTTTCCCAGTTTTTGCAATATTTTTCGCTGACGCTTCGCTCCTATTGGACGCAGCGTGATGTTATATAGCCTTCCTCAATTAATGTACTACACAACACTGAAAAAATTTTGCTAATCGTACCAGTGGGTCCTGAGATTAGGGTAATTATAATAATTGTAACAAACAAACAAACTCTTCAGTTTTATAATATAAAATTTCTTTTATAATTGTCAATAATACGATTAGCCAAATATCAATACCGAACTAACATTGGTCAACCAGTTATTATTTATCTAAAGAGCAAAGAAATAAAAATAAATTACCAACACCAAACACGTTTTAAGGCTATTGAGTGAGATTAGACCACAGATTACCCTCGAAAGATTCCGCACGCAAAATAATCAAGGCACACTGAACGTAAGCGCTATTCTCGCTTGAGTAATGTATGGGAACTCGTGTGATTTTGCTACGACAAAGAAAATGCATTACTCCATACCACGCTACCCGTGCCTTCCTCCAACGTAGGTGTGTTTAGTCGTTATGAGTCCACTACAGACCCAGCCAATTCACAGTTTAGGTATTTGTGTTAGGTATTGTTATCCCTTTTACCGAGCGCCGCGCTAAAAGAGACAAATATAGTTGAGGCAGATTGTACCTACAATTTTTTTAGAAAAGAAGACGTTTTGTAGTCCTTTGTTTTCTTCGTAGATATTGCCTCAAGAGCAACGAATTTTTCTTACAGTATCTAGGTCTTTTAAATGTTTATGCTCCTACTAAGTACTTTCTTTTTTTCAAAACATAATAACTAAAAGAAATATGACCATCCGTTTTTTTCGGTAATACCTAAATTGGAGCTGTAGTCCTCTCTTAATCGTTAACAAATATCTCGTTATGCCATATCTATTATAGGTGATCTGTGGATTAATGAAATGAAATGAAATGAAATGAAATGAAAAATCATTTAATCACGTAGACACAATTTTTCAGAAAAATTATGTGCTTATGACATGTCCAATTTTTTTCCCTACCACCGGTTCAGGACGCAATCTGCTGAGAAGAACCGGCGTAAGAAACTCAGCAGAGCTTTTAATCAAATCAATATTTTTTAAATTAAATGTCAATTATACTTACAATGCTAATAACTTTACAATATAGAATATGTATTGCTCCAGAGCAACCTACTCCCAAGCTTTATCATCTTTAATATAATCAGAAATTTTATAATACGCCTTTTTACATAATTTAGTTTTAATGAATTTTTTAAATTTAGAATTATTTAATTCTCTTACATCAATAGGGAGTTTATTATAAAATCGTATACAATGACCCATGAAAGAGTTACATATTTTGTGGAGACGGGTTACATGCATCACAAGATTGTGTTTATGCCTTGTATTAACATTATGGTGGTCGCTTTTTTTTTGTAAAATTATGAATATTTTTATGAACATACAATAAATTTTCATATACATATTGCGAAGCGACCGTTAAAATATTTATGTCTTTGAATTTCTCCCTTAGAGAATCCCGCGGACCTATGTTATATATAGCTCTAACAGCGCGTTTCTGGAGCACAAATATCCGATTAATGTCCGCACAGCTTCCCCAAAGAAGAATTCCATAGCACAGTACACTGTGAAAATAACTAAAGTAAACCATTCTAGATACATGAGAGTGCTATTTAGAGCCTCTTTCTGCCTTATTTACCTACATTCTGAACGATCGTCGTTGGATGTCAGTCTATCCTTTATAAACATTGACTAATGCTTTATTTGTTTGAGGCTTAAGTTAAAAGAGTTATTCTGAACACTAAATGTAATACTGTAATGTGGTGACGGACTAATAATATAATTGTCACCACCCTGTTTTCTCCCCAAGGTAAAAGCCAGTTAAGGAGCATTATTAACTGGTATTGATTCTGAGTTTCTTACGCCGGCTCTTCTCAGCGGATTGAATGGCCTGAACCGGTGATAGGGAAAAAAAATGGACATATAAGAGCCCTTTTTTTTGCAAATAAATTTGCACTTAAATCATTTATTCATGATAAATGATTTTTGATTGTGATAAACATTATTATCTGTGATTAAGGGAAGACTTGAAACTTGCCTCTATGCGGTCACGCCCGGTCTTTCAATGGAACATTAATGGGATGGGAAAGAAGTAATTAAAAAAAAAACCGTATATATTTACCTATACGTATATATTCTTGTATAATCTGAAACGGCTCCAATGATTTTTAGGAAATTTGGTTTGGCAGGTTTATAAATAGATCTAGTTTCATTTTAAGCAAATGTTGTCTTGTCAATGTCGATCTGAAGACATCCAGCCATCCAGCTCTTATATTGTGAACTAATTTTATCACCAGGTTTTGACACCTGAATTAGAACCGGTTGGTTGGTTCTTTTTGAATTGAATTTCCAAAAAATACCAATGTTTGAAAATCACTGTCAGTCCAACTATGTATACAATTTTACTCTAGTTTCAGTCGGACAAAGACACAAGCAAAAGGCTGGTATAAAATAAACGTAGGTCAAAGTACTTTAATGTTAAACATTAAAAAAAACAACTATGTAAGTTGAGATTAACTTTTACAAGTCATGCCATTACACAAAAACACAATTTACAAGTTGTGTAATAAGTAATGTTCATTTAAACTTTGACATCGGGTCGCTTGGGAGACAGATTTTCCTTATAAAGTTTGGATACATAACTACATACATTATGATATTATGGAAATTACTTTTTTATTAGAATCATTTTCATTGTGCTGCACTTATCCCATATGATTTCAACAAAAGGTGGGCCTTTAATATAGGACAAATGCAGGCGGAAAGCAGCTAAACCTAGGGTAAAAAAAGATGTTGGCTTATTATCATACCTATCCCTTAAGAACTGAAACCACAAAACATACGTACAAAGGGACTACATATGGGCTTTTTTGTAAGGAACCCTCAAAAGGCATAAAATCTAACGTCAAGTTCTGAAAAATGTTTAAGAAGGCGTGATTTACTGCCGCGATAGTTGTTACAGAATCACATTTAAATAAGACAAATGATATCGCTTAATTGTGGGAAATGACACACATGACATTTTTTTTACTATTAAAACTCATTAAGACAAACACTTTATTTTCACACACACAAACACTTTGTTTACATTTCTTTATTTTCCTGATGAAAATTCCTGTTTTTCTTGATGGAGTGTTTTTTTTTTTGGATTATGTATGCATTATTTTATAAAATACTAGCTGAAACGGCAAACGTTGTTTTGCCATACAAATGTCAGGGGTGGGGTATGAAAAATAGATAGTAGCCGATTCTCAGACTTACTGACTCTAATATATAAAATTCACGTGTCACAGTGTTAGTTAGCGTACTCCTCCGAAACGGCTTGACCGATTTTTATGAAATTTTACATGCATATTCAGTAGGTCTGAGAATCGGAAACCCACTAACATTTGTATGGCAAAACAACGTTTGCCGGGTCAGCTAGTATGCATATAAAATTTCATAAAATTTGGTCAAGCTGTTTCGGAGGAGTATGGGTACGAACATTGTGACACGAGAATTTTTGAATATTAGACTAGCTGGCCCGGCAAACGTTGTATTGCCATACCAAAAAAAAGTAAAAAAATAAATAAATAAAAATGAACTATAAATCTCACGGAGCCCGAGACCTTTCCAACGAATGCAAAACCGTGGAAATCGGTTCGTGCGTTCTGGAGTTATAGCGTCAGGAAGGAAAATCCGACTTATTTTTATATAGTAGATTAGCTTTTCTCCGCAATTTCGTTTTCGTTCACGTGAAATTAATAAAAATAATCCTTAAAAATTATACAAAAATAACAATCCTCTTGAACCACTCTATCATTTAAAATAAAACTGCATCCAAATCCGTTCCGTGGTTTTGAATATTTATGCTCAGGGATATGCATACAAAAGTATAGACTTTGTTTTACAATAAGTAAAGATGACACACAGACAACGTGACTATAGTCTCGGTAATATTAACAAATTATGAGTTCAAATCGCGTAAGTTTAAAATTAATAAAAGTAGTTTCATTTCATAAAACTAGTAGTAACAAAATATTACCAAACTTGTGCTGTTTTTAAACATTTTACACTGTAAAAATGAGTTCACGTAATTGGAGTAGGTACGACAGAGTCACTTATGTCTTGACAAGTTGACAGTACGTGGCAGACTTCTCTACTAGAATTTACAAAAGTAGTTTGTAGTGCAAGTTTTTATTATGTAATATTGTTTTTTGTATTGATATTTTATGAGAGGGTTAACCATTATGACACTTCACTGAGGTTAATCGTTTCGTTACGTTACGCGTTACGGATACCTTTTGTCTGTAGTATGTATGCGAAAGACGACAGACACGCGACATATCTATATGTCAAACAGTCGCATGTGTCAGCAGACAACAGACCACATACTGACATAGGACTCCTTTAAAAATAGCCATAATACACGATTTGCTGCCGTTTGGTTATGGTTTAGTTTACCACACGAAAAACTACATTTTCTATCTAAGTAGGTTCCCATGCAATCCGTAAACACTGGGTTTTTGGATCGTTATATAACTTTTGGATTCCTGTTGTACGCTCTTAATTGTCGGCTTAATCTGAAATTTCCCACACTTATTAAGAAACGATGAAACGCAATAATTAAAAAAAATATCCAGGAATTTTATGGGTATTTTTTAGTTTATTTATTTATTAAACTTTATGCACAAAAAAATTCACCTGTACAAAGGCGATCTTAAGTAGGATGATACCAAATTATGCTCCAAACAAAAATATGGGTATCGTAGTCCCCTTTTTCTTCTCGAAAGTTAAACCAATTTTAATTTTTTTTACGCTTTATGATGAAGAGTATATCTATGCTTCCATCGCTTTCTTTTTTTTCAAAACATAATAGCTAAAAGAAATATGTAAATAAATATGAGCATCCGAAAAGCCTGTTTTTTTTTCGGGATTCGTAAGATAAAGTTGCAGCGTCTATCACACATATTTGGTAAGGTTTTACCAAAAAAGAAAGTGATAGAAGCATAGATATACTCTTCATCTATAATATAAATAAAATAAATAAATAAATAAATAAATAAATAAATATTAATGGACATTTCACACAACGTCCTCTGGTCCCAAGCTAAGCTTATATGCTTGTGTTATGGGTACCAGAATACGGATAGAATACATATACTACTTTTTTTTTGTAAATACATACTTATAATATATAGAAACACCCAGACGCAGTACAAACATTCGTATGACAATTAGAAAAATCACACAAATGATTGTCCCGAGCGGGAATCGAACCCGCGACCTCTTGATCGGCAGTCCGTTACCAGAACCACTACACCACGAGGCCCGATATAGCGTAAAAACAGTCAAAATCGGTTTAACTTTCGCAAAGAAAAAAGGGGACTACAAAACGTCTTTTTTTCAATGAATTTGTATGTAACATCTGCTTCAGCTATATTTGTCCCTTTCAGCACGGTGCTCGGGAATAGGGATAGCAATACCTAAGGCAAATACCTAAATTAGGAGTACAGTACCCTCTTAATGCCTAGGGCATTCTCTACCAGGCAACCATTGGTAGGTGCAGAAAGTGTTACCGGTAGGTGCAATAAAGTCTATATTCTAAGTAAATTTTTGAAACAAATAAAAAAATAAAGTTATATACAAAATTTATTTAATATTGTCATTAGTTTGTGTTACAGAAATAGTTATGATAGGAATTTTAGTAATGTTTTCGAGTCGATCCAAGCAGCAGAAATTAATATTGATTTCTGTAAAAAGAAACATAGTAGGTATTAATACAAGTGTCTGGGCTAACTAACGCAAAAAGTAGATTTCTATGATATTGAGCAAAATAGTTATTACGTTAACTTAAACTAATATTATAAATCTGAACAGTTTGTTTGCATGAACGTGCTAATCTCAGGGACCGCCGCACTGGTACGATTTGAAGAAATGCTCTGTTCCCTCGTGAACAGCAGTTCTTTACATGTACCACATTACATTAGCTTTGTTTAAAAATTATATGCACGCTTGAAAATAATGGATATTGTTTTAAAATTCTCTCTCTCTTCAGACCATTAACATCCCACTGTTGGGCACAGGCCTCCTCCACTGTAGGAGGAATTATTCTTCTACTATGCTGCGCTGACCAGGCCTCTTAGCACAGGGTATACTTTCGAGATTTCTATCTCTAACAGAAAATGTATCAGTGTACAATATCCCTTAGCTGGCTTTTACAACACCCTGGGGAGGAAATTGGATGATAACATTTGAATTCTTAATCTGACACAAATAGTTTTAAAATTAGTACATACATACATACAGATAGATAGATAAATACGAACGAAGTTTTGCGGGCCTCGTGGTCTAGTGGTTCATATAACAGACTGCCCCACGAGGTCGCTGGTTTCGATTCCCGCTCGGGACAATCATTTGTGTGATATTCATAAATGTCATACAAATTTTTGCGTCTGGGTGTTTCTATGTATTATAAGTACCTATGTATTTACAAAAGAAAAGTAGTATATGTAGTATATCCGTATTCTGGTACCCATAACACAAGCATGTAAACTTAGCTTGGGACCAGTGGACGTTGTGTGAAATGTCCATGAATATTTATAAAAAAAAGTTATTAAAAGCGTGTTAAAATAAAAATATATACTTACAATATACTCCATATATGCTCATCAGATTTTAATAATTTACTGGAATGTAAAACTGATACTACCAAAAGGCAGACGCAGAAACTAATCACAGTTGTGGTAGACATGTTTTTAACCTGCTTTACTGATTATCAGAAACAGAATAGCTCACTGTAGACGAACTTGGATATATGAATGTCTAAATACTAAAAGGGCACTTGTCCCTCAAAAATTTAAAGGAGTAATTTTACAGGAAATATAAAAAACCATTTTTTTTCTAAATCATTCACCACTAAACTTTGGTTTTAATATATGTCATAGAGTATATAGGAAGCAATAAATTCCACTATAGAAATCAACATAATATCTCTGTACATTTTAAGAAACAGCTTCAGAAAATCATGGACATGTGACCTTTTAGTAATTAATCATGGTATTAGATGGACATGTGCCCCTATAACACCAAATAGTAGATTAGTATTATGTTAAAGTAAAGAAAATATTGTAAAAAAAACACAAAAATAGAATCAAAATATGTATATTTTATTCCATTTATCAAATTATTGTTGAGCTTCTGATACTGGCCAATCATATATTATGTTCCAGAATGAGATATATTCTTCAGGAATGTATTCTGCTAACTTTAGCAAGTCATTCATTTTATTCTGTGCTATAGGTATTGGAAAAAAGCCACAAAAGCCGTTTATTGTAAACTCGAAATTACATTGACAATATGACAATGACGTTTATTTATTTATTTATTTATTAATATACAACTGCTTACTCCACTTACAGTTACCCAACGCGTGAAGTAAGCTACATACACTTAATACAGTTTTACATTGCATATTATGAAATTTTTACATAAATTAAGAAATTAACATAAAGTAATATGTTAAGTTATTATTAATATGTTATTAAGTTGTTAGACCCGGGTCCAGCAGCACCCCTAAGTCCCTAATCTCAGTAACTCTCTCCTGCGGAACACTAGATATGCTGTAGCTGTGAACATACGGGATGCGACATCGAGTAAATGTTGTAACTTTGCATTTAGATACATTGAACTCTAGATGATTACTAGCTGCCCACGCCACTACACTGTCGATGTTGACCGCTGGAGAGCGTCACGGTGGTCTCTGTGACCAATACCCAAAAACAACTTCAGATCGTCAGCAAACATCAGACACTGGACCGAGCTGACAACACCAGGCAAATCATTGACCATAATTAAAAATTGCGTCGGACCTAAAACACTACCTTGACTCACACCAGAGCGAGTGTCATATGGGTCAGACTAATAATTACCTAGTTGAACATACTGTGCACGATTTGCGAAATAACTAGCAAATAGTTTCAAAAGGTTAGGCGTGAATCCGATTTCAGCAAATTTTCGTAATAGCACATCATTGTGGACCCGGTCGAATGCTTTTTTGAAATCAAGATACACCGCGTCCACTTGTCTCTGACGATCTAATTCAGCAACAGTATAGTCTACAAAATTAACTAAATTCGTAGTAGTGGACTTACCTACCCTAAACCCATGTTGGCATGGCACTCGCTCAGATGTTGTTTGGATGAAGCGTTCAGAAATAATTGTTAAAAGGGCACATGTTCTTGGACAAGTGCCGTTATAGTATTTATTCGTTTTTTGACATTCCTGTCATGACTTATTAAAAGCACGGATATGCGCTGTTTTGTCAGAAAACGGTGTAAATAGATGTTGCCAAGGTATAAAAACAAAAAAAATATTTTGGGGAAAAAAGGTGACAAGTGCCCTTTTAGTATTTAGACATTCATATATACAAGCGATTCAAAGCAATTAATAACAAAAAACCTGTCAAGAGTGAGGTAAACTCGCACACGTAGGGTTCCGTACCTATTTGACTCAAAAATATAAATAACTAAATATAAATAAACAGTTAATTAAGCTTAAAAGAACTCACCAACTTAACTTTGTAGTTGCAGTAAAGGGCCTACACTTCAGCTACTTCACAAGTTGGTATTAGTTTAAACAATTATTTCTTGTGATGTAATAACAAATTACAAGTTTTTGGATTTTTCCCTATATTAGCACTATGTAGGCTTGGTCCATGCCAAATTTCAAGTCTCGAAGGCAATGGGAAGTACATGTAAATTTTGATTCCCTAGCGTAACTCGAAAATACTCAAAAATGACTGTGATTCGGTTATATCTTCTGAATAAGTATATCTAAAATAACGATATTCTATAAGATTCTAGAATATATATATTTATTTATTTATAAACACTTCTTGCACAAAAAAGGTACAATGGCGGACTTAATGCCCTAAGCATTATCTACCAGCCAACCACATGACAGTGCATGGATAAAGCAGTGTGGGTGAAAAATAATAAATAAATCATGGACATTTCACACATCGTCATCTGGTCCCAAGCTAAGCTAGTATGCTTGTGTTATGGATACCAGAATATGCATATAATACATATACTACTTTTCTTTTGTAAATACATACTTATAATACATAGTAAACACCCAGACGCAGTACAAACATTTGTATGACAATTAAAAACATCACACAAATTATTGTCCTGACCGGGAATCGAACTCGAGACCTGATTGTGATCGGCAGTCCGTTATATGAACCACTCCACCACGAAGCCCGTCAAATGCATTTGCAATGCAATTTTCACATCAATTCAACTACTGCAAGTGGTTGTAAATAACTTTTAAAGATTCCGTTACATAGATAAATACGTACGTAGATACGTAACAAGCCTACCGAGGAAGCAAAGCATGTTAATATGGCTTTTGAGCCTCGTGGCCTAGCGGATCATGTAACGGACTGCCGTTCATGAGGTCGCCGGTTCGATTCCCGCATTTGATCTCCCCCATAGAACGCCACAACGCGCGGTCTTGCGCTAACTGCATCCAGCATCAAAAAAGAAATATGACCATCCGAAAATCCGGTATTTTTCGGTTTTCTTAAGGTAAAGTTGCAGCGACTATCACACATATTTTGTAAGGTTTTGCCAAAAAAAAAGTAATAGAAGCATAGATATTGTAAAGCTTCTTCTTTACATTAATTTATAACAATAATTTAAAACACATTTAATTAATTTGTTATATTTTTTATAATAAAGAAAAACTATTTTACAATCATTTTTCAACATCCTCACTTCATGTCCAATTCTCATCTCCCAAATTCTTTTCTTTTTATTTTCAAATTTTAAATTTTTTATTCCTTTTTTAAAAACAAATCTTAAGTGGCCTGTATCATTGTATAGGTTATATTCAATGATCACAACCTTTACATTCTCCCCCCCTTAGAGGATAAAAAAAAAAATTTTTTTCCAAAAAAAAAATAATTTTTTTTTTCTAAGTTACAAAATACTGGACACCCTACCTAAGGTTGGAAAGCATGATAACAAACTAGAATGAACCAGATTAGATCCAGCTAGGACCTAGCTTTTCGAAGCAATACATTTCGAAAAACTTGAAAAGCAAAAAACCAACCAAAAATTGCCTTTCTAATCTTAGTTATCCGAACCATATTAACTACGATGCCCTTATATCATTATCACTCTTTTCATAAAATATTAAACTACTTCATCTTTAAAATTGATTTATCCAATAATAAACAAGAGTGATAAGGCATCCTTAAAACTATCACACCAAGACACAAAGCATATATCATCAACAATCAATCAGAAAAATGTTCATCACCAAACAATTAATGCTCTTATAAAAACTATCGAGCTTCAATTATGAGGTCAGCATCATAGATCCGAAAGATATGCTAATTTAACAGCTTTCCAGCTTAATGAGAAAATTTACATAAGAAACCATTATAATTGATAGAATCCAGAGATTATCAAATTAAAACTTAAAGTATGCTCAGATAATACTCAACCTTCTTTTCAATTATTTAGGTATAATTTCTACTAAGTAATCCTGAATGCACGGGAATGACCAATTTATTCCACATTTAGAATTCCTTCTCGTGAGATAAATTTACCAACCATTCTTCTACCACAAGTAACGTTTTAAATAATCAATCATTCTATTATCTAAGCAATTACAAACTATTCGCTAATCATTATTATCTAACTATTACCCAATAAATAAAATAAAAATATTATCAGCAACCTCTCACTATAATACAACTTCTTTCAATTTTCAACCTTTCACATTTCTCTCCTAATGAACAAATACTTTACTCTAGCACCTACTTTCCTAAATCCTATCTTAGAGTTCTATCTCTAAAATGCGTGATATCCCAAAACAGGATTCCATGACAAATAGCCTATGGCCTTACCATGTTGCATTCAAAGATATTACCCGTTGATACGACTCATCCAACTAACTCTACCAAGCCACTACCTTCGACATTATAACTCAATACAACCCATTATTATACCTATTAATCGCTCTACCTTAATACTATAATCATAATCTAGTACGAAATACTCACTATCCAATTACTATGTTAATATATTTATCTCACATTTTTAACTAAACATTCAAAATATAAATATGAAAAAATAATTAAATTTTTGATGTGGTTCCTTTTCATTGCATCTTTCTTATGTACAAATTTGCTGACGTCATTATGAAGTCTCGTCGATCCCGAACAATATGAAACACACCAAAATAAAACAATATTAGTAAATTATAACTATCACTATATATATAACCTTAATCTAATCGAATCACTAAACCAATTTACATCATTATGCAAATAATTATTGCGAAAATTCTTGGTAATTTACTTCTTGAAACTCTTCCCTTAGTCTATCAAATACCTCCTGCACGCTTTTGCACGTGTCTTTAATGCCCCGGAAGAAAAGTAAGGCGTTACCCCTTAAAAATGAGGGCAATAGTGATAATTTTTCTTCTTCAGACGAGCATCTCTTGAAAGTTATTAAAGCGTAAAACATTTCTTCGAATTCATCTAGGCACTCCTGTGCGCAACCACCGAAAGTTATCGTGGCTAGTTCCATCTTAGTTATAAATAATTTATAAAAATTTAATAAAAAGATACGGCTACTTCTCTGATAATAAATATTTATCCTGTGTCGACCCTTTGCTCGTCAACACATCCCTGGGCGTAGGAGCTGGTTTACCAATCGGGCCGCTATACCCGGCGCCTCCACCAATTGTAAAGCTTCTTCTTTACATTAATTTATAACAATAATTTAAAACACATTTAATTAATTTGTTATATTTTTTATAATAAAGAAAAACTATTTTACAATCATTTTTCAACATCCTCACTTCATGTCCAATTCTCATCTCCCAAATTCTTTTCTTTTTATTTTCAAATTTTAAATTTTTTATTCCTTTTTTAAAAACAAATCTTAAGTGGCCTGTATCATTGTATAGGTTATATTCAATGATCACAACCTTTACAATATACTCTTCATCTATAGTATATTGTAAAAACAATTAAAATCGGTTTAACTTTCGCAAAGAAAAAAGGGGACTACGGAACGTCTTTTTTTCAAAGAATTTCTAGGTAAAATCTGCTTCAGCTATATTTGTCCCTTTCACCGCGGCGCTTGGAAATAGGGATAGCAATACCTAAGGCAAATACCTAAATTAGGAGTACAGTACCCTCTTAAAGCACCCTGGGAAGTGTACACACATCGCGTTGTTACAATTTTCTAATACATACATAATGATAATTATATACTTCCTTGTATAGATATTAAAAAAAATTAAAACCGGTCAACGAGTTGGACTCGCACACTGAGGGTTTCGTATCTACTATTGGTCTTATGGTGTTATTCATATTCGCTTATCGGAGGTTTAAAAGTTCGCTAAAATCGGTTCTCGAAAATTGTCAAAACTTGTTATTCATAATAGTTTTTTTTACGCTAAAACGTGTATGTCTTAGGAGACTTGATTAAAATAGTTTACTTAAGGATTTTTAGTTTTAACTTAGGTTTTAAAATTGTGATGTGGGTCCTTAAACGGTGTAAATGGTGAGTAATTCATTTATTTACTGTAGTTGGTGAGACTGAATGGTGACCCGTTGAAATTTCATAAAAGGATCCTTCCAAACCAGCTACACGTGTCGTAAGCCACGGATCAATCTCATCGTAGTTAATAGAATGTTGTAGTTATCGTAGTTAGTTTGACCAGTATTACAAGGTCTTTGGATGGATGACTGCTCTGGCTCTAATTATAGGTGATGTCTACGATACTTTTTCTCCGATAGATATATTTAAGATTTTGAAATACATAACAAATATATCAATATTTGCTGTTCATGAGTGGCCCAATACCCTAAGGAGCGTGGGCATTTCCCTTTATCACTTTGACTTTGAAATAGGTTCAAGTCAGTCCATACTCCCCTTTGATTTTGTACGGAAGATTTTCACACTATTCATCCATAAGTTTTACCCATAGGTTGCGTGGCAGGGCCCTCTCAAAGTAGTTCGTTCCAAATATACTGCCAGTAACTCCATACGCGAGAAAAATTAGAAAATTTTCCCCTTTTTAGGGTTCCGTACCCAAAGGGTAAAAACGGAACCCTATTACTGAGACTTCGCTGTCCGTCCGTCCGTCTGTCACCAGGCTGTATCTCAAGAACGGTGATAGCTAGAGAGTTGAAATTTTCACAGATGATGTATTTCTATTGCCGCTATAACAACAAATACTAAAAATAAAATAAAATAAATATTTAAGGGGGGCTCCCATACAACAAACATGATTTTTAGGGTTCCGTACCCAGTATCTCAAGAACGGTGATAGCTAGACAGTTGAAATTTTCACACATGATGTATTTCTATTGCCGCTATAACAACAAATACTAAAAATAAAATAAAATAAATATTTAAGGGGGGCTCCCATACAACAAACATGATTTTTAGGGTTCCGTACGCAGTATCTCAAGAACGGTGATAGCTAGACAGTTGAAATTTTCACAGATGATGTATTTCTATTGCCGCTATAACAACAAATACTAAAAATAAAATAAAATAAATATTTAAGGGGGGCTCCCATACAACAAACATGATTTTTTTACCGTTTCTTGCTCGATACTAATAACGTTGCCTTATGTTGCATAGATAATGGTACGGAACCCTTTGTGCGCGAGTCCGACTCGCACTTGACCAATTATTTTGCAACATTTTTCACTAATGCGTCGCTTCTAGTGTTCGCAGTATGATGTTTTATAACCTAAAGCCTTCCTCAATAAATGGACTATCACTAAATACAAAAATAATTTTTCAATTCGAACTAGTGGTTACTGAAATTAGCGCGTTCAAACGTTCAAAATCATAGTAAAACAAATGTGTCGTCGACAAATGTCTCCACTGTTAGCTTCCTGAAAACGAGACCGTTTTAAAAAAAGTTACACTAAATCTATGATATCGTTCTTTTCTGAGAATATTTTTATGAAATTTTACGCAAAGACGCTGCGAATCGTTTTATTGGCTGGTCAAAAGAGAATCATAGCTGCCTTAAATGCTGTGGGAAAAAGTTTTAAAGGCAATATACACGAAGGAAACAGCGGAGTTCGATGTCCATACAAATGTACAATATGTATATCGCATGGCTTGCTATTGAACCCTCTTAATTCCCTTTTGTAAATGTAACAACCGTTAAACACTTAACAGGGTAACTGCTATTAACACTCTTGGGAATAACGGCCATTACTGTCAGGAACAATTTGAATTTCGAACTGCGTCTCACCTGTGCCTGATGACGTAGAGTTTCTGTTGTTTCAAGTTTGCAAATTACCGTAAACAGGGAATGTATGATGGTGGACATTTTTCCGTAATTAGACTGGGAGGTAAGGAATAATAGGTATTGTGTTTAGATATTTGTATATTGCCTAGCTGTGCCTATTTATATCCACTGGCAACAAATTGTCCAAGGTTTTAGTGAAGTGAATTTACCCGGACGATTTCAACAAATCCTGGCCAGAAAAGGTGGGCCTTTAATATAGGACAAATGCAGGCGGAAAGCAGCTAAACCTAGGGTAAAAAAAGATCTTGGCTTATTATCGGACCTATCTCATGTAAAATAAAATAAGAGTTTTATAGACTGAGAGTATTAATTTGTCAATTTATTAAAATGCAATGAAATGTGCAACAATACAAAGCTTTATCTTTCAATTCAACAGAACTGTTATTACATAATTACAAAATTTATACTCATTATTAAATAGCACGACCTATGCAAAGAACAAGGTTACTTGTGAATAAGTTACCAAATCGTTTTTTTTTTTGTAGTTTTATGTAGTTTTAAAACTATGCTAAATAGTATTTTATATAGATAGGAAAAAAAACAATTTGCTAGAAGAATTACGAAAAATGTTATAGCTGATTGTGTGATTGGCAAATTTAAAATCGCTCTCCTGTAAAGTAACCATTATGCAGAAGTAACTTTATTCTACGGATAGGTCGAGCAGTACACCGTTGTTAACTGTACCTGCGCTTAACCACCACTGAGCCCTAAGCAATGGCGACATCCCATTTTATAGAGAAGTGTGGGGATGTCGCCGCATGATTTTACAACTACCCATATTTTAATATTCTTTTATTAAATGTTTGCATTAATAATTACTATTGTTGTTTTGTAGCTAAGTACTCGAGTTGTTGGCATAAAATAAGATAAAAGTAAGTGTAACATGGCATAATGCTCACACTCATATGAACTGAAACCACAGGTCAAAGCATACTGACAAGCATACAGCAAGCATACAGCAAGCATACAGACTACATAAGGGATTTTTTGTAACGAACCCTCAAAACGCATAAAATCTAACCTCAACTTCTGAAAAATGTTTAAGAAGACGTGATTTATCGCCGCGATGGTTGTTACAGAATCACATTTAAATAAGACAAATGATATCGCTTAATTGTGGGATATAAATAAATATTTATGAACATTTCACACAACGTCCTCTGGTCCCAAGCTAAGCTCATACGCTTGTGTTATGGGTACCAGAGTACGAATAGAATACATATACTACTTTTCTTTTGTAAATACATAATTACAATACATAGAAACACCCAGACGCAGTACAAACATTTGTATGACATTTATGGATATCACACAAATGATTGTCCCAAGCGGGAATCGAACCCGCGAACTCGTGAATGGCAGTCCATTACATAAACCACTCCACCACGAAGCCCGTCACGACATTAAATGACACACATGACATTTTTTTACTATTAAAACCTTAAGGGTGTAGATCGTGAAAATCACCGAAAAGAGTGTTACGATTTTTCATATTTAACCTATTTACATATGATTGATATCAATGATAATTTGTATATATTACAATCAAAGACCAATAAGTATGTTCATGCTTATATTAAACTCTTAAACCTAATAGTTGTTATATAATAAACGTCAACAAACGCACAAAATTGAGTAAAAATGCAAAAACATGACTTCGTATTTTTCAGATTTAACCCCATAAATCAACACAAATTGATAAAAAGAAACACTTTTTGAACACTGAACAAACCAATAAGTATAGCTGTATACTTCTTTTTATACCTTTACAAACAAAGACTTCCTCTTTAAAGCCCTAAAATCTAGATATATTTTAAGGTAAATTTTTCATACATACTCGTAAATGTATGGCATAAAACGTTCGTTTCATTCGTGCAATCTCGGTCGTCGCTACGGACGGCACCGGCAATTCTTTTCTGTACGTGAACGCGACTACACGCTTCTCGGCTGCAGACAGCAGAATTACGTATTCTGAATTTGTGTTTTTTGTAAAAAACTGTAAGTATAACATTTTTATAATTAATTTATTTTCAGTTAGTAGAAAGTATCGATATAATGAATGTCTGAAAGAAAACCATGATGGAACTAGATATAAATCGTAAAAAATACAATGACGTACAGTGCCACCAACTTATCTGTAGAACGGCTAAAAGTGGAACTACTGACGCCATTTTGAAAACGTAATTTTGTTGTTGTCAGTCGTTGTCCACAGTTATGGTATTATTGCACATACTTCGGCTGCCTTAGATCATAATTACTGCATGAAAGGTTTTCAGTAAAACGAAAATGATTACAAAATAAATAAAGTTATTTTTATTTAACATGCAATACATATTTTAAAAATTAGTAAATATAAATAATTATTTAAAAAGTTACATACTCGTATTCTTTAACTATTCCAAGGCCAAATGGCTGAAAATCCTTACCGTTTAGTCGAGCCCTTTCTCTTTATCATTCATAAACCTATATAATATATCTTATATCTGTGATAGCGAGCAACAGGGACGGTAAAAAGGTATGCTTACGAGTATTAAAAGTGGCCAAAGTTGATCATTTCTGTGGCAACACTTGTCGATCGTGGCGCCATCGCTACATTCTACAGATAAGTTGGTGGCACTATAGACGATACAGTGACGTATAGATGAGAATATTACATTTTGTTAGCTGTATTTTTTCTTTGCTGATGACGTCACGAGGCCGTTAATTTGACAAGGTTCCATCGCAATATCAACGCGCGGGGCTTGTAGGTATTATAAAGAGGAAAGATTTGGATTTTTGTATGTAACGAATAAACTCAAAAAGTACTGGACCGATTTTAATAATTCTTTTATCATTCGAAAGCTACATTATCACTGAGTAACATAGGCTATTTTTTTCGCAGGACTGATTGAATTTGAGTGTCATGCCAGGGAAAAGAAAGTTTTGTACGCATTATAAAAATATGAAAGCCAAAAGATCTCGGAATAAAATGTAAGTTCCTCCCTACTTATTTATTATCGCATTTGAACAGGGTACATTACAAAGCTAATACAATATGTCATATGATTTAGATCGCCCGATTCAGACATATACCTACAATAACATGTAAATATTGGTTTGTATTATCTATATCTATACTGAAAAATAAAATTGAAGTATCTGTATGTAATACCAAAATAATAGGATATAAAAAAAAAGGCGATACGGAGTTCGCCGGGTCGGCTAGTATTGTCTAAATATCAAATTGTGGAAGTAGGTACGCTACAACGCAACTTTGTCGACATACCTATACCGCCAAACAGACGCGAGGCGCCTAGCCTAGTCCGGCTTAGGGTTGTACAAAATAAATAAAAAGTGGATAATATTGATGAATAATATTTCCAGTATTGAAAATAAAGAAAACCTTGGGGCCGAGACTCTGAGCAACAATGCTACGCGCTGTATAGAGGTAAGTTGTTATACGTAATTCTTGTAGACTTGTTACATACATAAACAAACTACATACTTAGTTAGTGATGGGCGAAGACAAAATCTCAATACCTACCTATAGATTTTTTCTTGCAATATTTATTATTTTCATCGAGAGACACTAAGGTGTAGTACAGAAATACTTCTCAATTACTTTCTCAAAAGAAAATTTACGTTCAAATAGGTGACGTCATAAAAAAAACAATACCTAATGCGTAAAGAAATTATAATTTCTGTTCATCAAGAACCTAATATTGTATTAATTCTTTAGCATTTTTTTTTAAATTATTAATTTTTTTTTAAATTATTAATCAATTAATTTTTTTATAAAAAAAAATCAAGCCATTATTTTTCTTTACAGGAACTAGTTATTGAAAACGACCAAGAGGGAAATGGAAGTTGGGCGTAGAGTTGTAGACGTTTCTTTTTTTTTTAAAGCTCTTCAGGCCATATGGGACCACGGTCCAATGGATTGTAAGTTAAGTTACCTTAGTATAATAGGTGAAGTAAATGTAGTATGTGTAGTATGAAATTTACTGTGTGTTTGATTGAAAAGAAAGAAGATAGAATGGAAGTGAATCATCAAATTGTATCTGGTATCATATCATCTGGTGGGAGCTACCATCAGTTAAAAACATTAACTGCCGCAGTAGCCCTACCAATCATGTCACCTTCATTATACAATGAAATTAATAATACGGTTTGCGATTGGTGGGAAACGACAGCAGCACATTCCATGGCAGAAGCTGTCAAGGAAGAAGCGGAGTACGCAGTGTCTATAGGTAGTGTTGATAAAAATGGTACACCATTAATATTTGTTGCTGTTGACGGTTGTTGGAGCAAGAGATCTTATGGTAAGAATTTTTCCGCCTTGTCCGGCGCAGCTGCGATAATTGGCATTAAAACTAATAAAGTATTGTTTTTTGGAGTTAAAAATAAATACTGCGTAGTCTGTGCACGAGCCGCAAAGAACGACAGTCAGCCCTCGGAACACCGTTGTTTCAAGAATTATTCGGGATCATCTACCAGTATGGAATCGACCATAATAGTTGAGGGGTTTAAACGTTCCATTGTTGATCACGGTGTAATTTATAATAAATTTGTAGCAGACGGCGATTCCAGTACTTATAAAAAAATATTAGATTCGCGACCGTACGGTAATTTAACAGTAGAGAAAATTGAATGCAAAAATCATCTTTTACGAAACTACTGCAATAGCTTGGAGAAACTGTCAAAAGACACTAAGTATCCTTGCGAATTGCGGAAATTCCTAAAAGAAAGGTATTTGCGTTTAAGAACGGGTGTAAAATGCGCTATTAAATATTGGGGCGATCAAAATCAGTCACTCGAAGAAAAAATAAAAAATCTTAGTGAAGATATCCTAAATGGTCCACAACACGTATTTGGTAATCACCAATATTGCAAGGAGTATTTCTGTAGACCTGATACTCGTCGAATAGAACCTGTTGGGTTGCTTCCAGCAATTGTTGGATGCGGATTAATGGACGCGGTACACATTTTAAGTAAAAGACTGTCATATCATTCTAGAAGTTTAATTCATAATTGTACAAGTAATATAGTTGAAAGTTTTAACGCAGTGATTGCCAAATTAGTAGGGGGTAAGCGTGTAAATTATTCTTCCCGTGGTTCTTATGCGGGCCGATGCGCAGCTGCTGTTGTGTCTTTTAATACAGGATCGATTCATAGTAAAACTCATGAAGTAATATTTAAATCTAGTCCTAATCCTTTGATCGCGAAAGTGGAAAATTGTAATCGTAGAATCCGTTTAATTGCTAAACCTAAATTAAGATTGAAAAAGAGCCACAGCGCTGTATCGAAAGACGCTCACTATGGACCAAACTGCGAAAAACCTGATCTGAGTCCAGAATTATATGAGAAAGCCAAGTCATCTTTTTTAGCCGATTCAAAGTTGTCTTGTGCTGAAAGAGAGGAGCTTGAAAGGTCGACCCATTTGCAAAGAAGTAGTTCTGAGTGGATGAGTACAAGGAGAAAATTACTAACCTCATCATCGTTCGGGGAAGTTTGTAAAAAACGAGAGAGCACAAGTTGTGCTGTTCTTGTTCGTAAAATCGTTTATGGTAGTAATATCTCCAGTTTGCCTGCTGTACGATACGGTATCGAAAACGAAGAACGCAATTAAGAGGATACCAAAATAGCTTCGTGCATTTTTCTATGTACGAAGTTTTCATTGTTTCTTTAGATTGAATGGCTAGAGCTCTAATTTTTAAGTATATGTTTTTTCAATATATTATCTAGGATCGCATAAACTCAGAAACGCGATTGAAAAAAGTTTTCTCGATAGAAAATCTTGGCGAAATAACCTCTCAAATTTTTTATTTTTTTCATTTGTCGGTCTATTATCGCGTATTAACTAATGAAATAACTTTAAAAACATAAGTAACTATCATATATAGAAACACGTAAATCAGAATTAAAATATATTTAGTAGATTTTGAGTAAATAGGAAAAGTATCCCTAATTCTTCATTTTCTGTGCCTACTGGCTGTGTTAATATGTACGTGTCGGCGATGATATACGATAATATTGATGTAGGCCCTTAAACAGTTAGAAATTCAAGAGAATATTAGTATACAAGGTTGTGGTTTGTTCGTCGACGATCAATATGAATTTCTTGGTACTACACCAGATGGCATTTATGCAAACGGTTTAATTGAAATTAAGTGCCCACATTCTTTAGCTGGCATGACTCTTGATGAAGCAATGGCCAAACATACCTTTTGGGTTAAGGACAAGGCTTCCAAGGGTTATGTCATAAATAAAAATCATAACTGGTATTTCCAAATTCAGGGACAGGTACATATTACTAAAAGAAACGTTTGCATGCTTGGCATCTGGTTTGGTGCTTCTGTACCTATGAAAGTTTATATTATAGAAAAGGACGACAAATTTTGGGAGGAGAAAATGGAGATGAAATTAGTTAGGTTTTATTACGATTGCCTACTTCCAGAATTAGTTGATCCTCGGCAGTCACGAAGCATTCGTGACGCGCCCAGTATCATAGAGGCTATGAAAGAGAGGAAAGAAAGAGCTTTACGTGTTATGAAAGAGAAGAACGCCTAATGATTTTGAAAGATACAGGTAACTTAACTACCCAGCCAGTCGATTCACGTAAACACGCCAGTCCAAAAGTCGTTTTAACTTAGGAACTTAGAAGTTTTCTGTTTTAAACGCACTTACTTATCTAGTCTTGGATTGTCATAAATCTTCCAATAGCTCAATTACTATACAATTTCTGAGTTACCTGGTGTAAAGAATCATAAAAATTGGTTCAAAAATACAGCGAATTGAGAATTCTCCTTTTTTAAGTCGGTTAAAAGGGCTAAATTTGCAAAAAACGAAGTGACGTCACTGCGCTACGGTTTTTATTACTTACGTGAATCGGGCAGCTGGTAATGTTTTCATTCTGATAGGTTTTGTGATAGCCATTGATTTTATCATCAAATTAGCAGAAATCAGAACTTGATCCGTAATCGAATGAAAAACCATTAGAATTTTGAACTCATATTTCGTTATTGTTTAATTACATACTTTTAATTAGTATATTAATAATTTACAAACTTCTGTTAAAATTAGTAAATAAATGAATTATTTACTAATTTTTGTACAACCCTAGCACGCTTTTGAGATAGCGAGTAATGGCGACTCATATTTGTTATTGTGTAGTAAATAAATCATTTTTATACTTGTGTTTCATTTAAGGACATTTTTTTTAAAACCCTATTTTTTTTAGATATCGACGAGGTGATCGTAAACAAAAAGTAAGTATTTGAGTTTACGCAATAGGCACATTTCCTTGCGTAGAGATAAACACACTTCCTACTGAATTTGCAATTATTTTATTGAATGAATATTTTACGAATTAGAATAAATTTTGGTAGTGAAATTACAAATAAATAAATAGTTGGAATTTTAGGTAAGTAGAATACAAAAATGTCAGATGTCAAATGATAGAAAAACATAAAAATTGTGTCTCATCTATTAAAAAGAATCAACAGCTAGTTTCCAAAAATTCAACGTTATTGTTATGCTGTAAATATTCAAGTTCAATAACAATTTCTCAACGTGGAACGTTTGTTGCAAAACATTTTGAAAATCGCGCTCTCTAGGTCATTCATCCGCCCCGTCGGATCTTACATTAAACTTTGGCGCTGCGGTCGCTCGAATTCGAGATCTCAGGCCAACAATCTACACCCTTAATCAAAGGTTTTAATGGTAATGGTCATGTGACTTGAAGCTAGTTTAAATTAAAAAATGGCGTCGATATAGTGCTGTGCTAGATATTACCATCGATATCGATAGAAGGTTAGCCCACACTACTGGGGCTAGGACCGTGAAAATTGGCAAGGCCCTTCCATCGCGAGCATTAAGACAGGATTTTTTGAAATTCATCACCAAAGGTGGTGAAAAGAGGATAAAATTTTGTCTGAAAAACTGTCATTTTTAGGGTTCCGTACCCAAAGGGTAAAAACGGGACCCTATTACTGAGACTTCGCTGTCCGTCCGTCCGTCCGTCCGTCTGTCACCAGGCTATATCTCAAGAACGGTGATAGCTAGACAGTTGAAATTTTCACAGATGATGTATTGCTATTGCCGCTATAACAACAAATACTAAAAATAAAATAAAATAAATATTTAAGGGGGGCTCCCATACAACAAACATGATTTTTTTACCGTTTCTTGCTCGATACTAATAACGTTGCCTTATGTTGCATAGATAATGGTACAGAACCCTTCGTGCGCGAGTCCGACTCGCACTTGACCACTTTTTTAAGATAAGGCTCTGAAAATTGGTAATTAACAAATGAAAGTAAAACCTACAAAGATGTGATTCCAATTTTTTATATATATATGATAACATTTGCAAAATCGGTATAAATATGTATCCTACAGATCTGAAAAGAGTTAATGAATAAATAAAAGAAAATTGTGATTTATGTATTTTCAAATTTTGAAGATGAAGGAAGCTGGAAGAGAATTTTATTTAGGGCATAAAAATCCAAATTTACATTTTAAATAAATAAGTGATACTATTCAACAATAACAAACATAAAATATTAGTTATATGTATTCATAAAAGTAGTCTGTATGTTAAAACCATTATAACAGATTGTTTGATTTTCAACACGTTTAGGTTACATTGTAAAGCCTTTCATTTGATACTAAATTAGTTAGAATTTTGCTACTAGTTATGTTTAAGTGCAAGCTATTGTTTCATCAAAATCAGTAATGACCAAGACAAACAAAAAAAATTTTTGGACATATCATAGAAGCTTATTTTTTTTTTTGGCAAAAAGAGAATATGCCTACGTGAATAAATGATTTTTTATTTTGATTTTGAATAAAGTAACATAGATTAGGAATTTACAGTAAATAGAGTGGGCACAACACCATCCTTCAGACGCACCACACCCAACGTTCGACTGATACAGTCAGCATTAAAATACTGTCTGCAATTGCACACGGTGCATAGTTTTAAAAGAATTTAAAAAAATATGACGCGTGGGGGCCGCGCCGCACCCACGAAACCAGTTAAGGGTTAATGTTAGACTGGTTCTAGAGGATCGCCTTTTTGTATAATTTGTTAAGGTTTCCGCGTGTAAGAAGTTGCCAGCAACAGATAATTAGGTATCATAATAAATTAATTATACTGCACTCAAATAACACCAAATAACGGGACCTCAAACAATGACATAGGCTCAGAACAGTTGTTGAGTGTTTATTGTTGTAGCATTACACAAACACTGGAATTTTCAACTCTCTAGCTATCACCGTTTCAGAGATGAAGAGACCGCTATTTAATGGGAATGGGGCAGGATAATGATAACTTTTAGTATTTGATGTTGTAGCGTTTTTAAGCATTTTTAATCTAAAGTTCATAAGAGGCTCCAACGATATCCATGAAATTTATTATACAGGGGTTTTACATTTTAGTGGTGATCAATCGATATCAGTTTTTTCCAAAAATAAAAACGTAAGAAAAGAAAAATCAATCAAATCACGGTGGTCGGGATTCTGTCGTTAAACTGCCAATATTCCAAGTACTCAAAATACACGCAAACCTAAAATGTGATCTTTGATCTACGCTTCTCGAATATACCACTCTTGACAATTGAAGGAATATTGTGGGATATTGAATTTATGGTAATATGGATCAAAAAATTCGAAATGCAGAGGCTGCTTCTTTACTTATTTGAAAACAAAGTCGTTATTTATGTAGGTATGTTCCAAAGCGAGATTCTATCTTTCAAATTACGCAACGGATTTTGATTTGCTTTTTGCTTATGAAAGACTAGTTCAAAAGGATGGCGCTTTTGTATAATTTGACAAGTTTTGGTCTCTAAATTCTAGGCGTATGAACTTACGGGCAAAAGCTAGTTAAAAATAAACATTGAGACAAAGAAATTTGTAATTCAATTTTAAATTTATGTTTATATCTCAATATTTTAAGGTTACTAATAATAGTCTTTATATTAACATAATGCTATTTAAATTACGTTTTTTAAATATCTATAGATACAAGGAAGTAAGTATATAATTATTATTATGTATGTATAAGAAAATTGTAACGACTCGATGTGTGTCACTTCCCAGGGTGCTGTAAAATGACTTTTATCAATATCTCTTAGTTGACGCTATATTGTATATTGCACACAGATAACATCCTCTGCGTGAGACCGAAAACTCGAAAATAAACCCTGTACTTACAACTTAACTAATAAATGAAAATCTACGGTATCGATAACACAATTCGGCAATGTTAACTGAACTTCCCTGTTCGTGTGGCGACAGATTAATAATAAAATTGTCATCGTCCCAATTCCTTCCTAGGGTGCTGTAAAAGCCAATTCTGATATACATAACATCTTCTGTTATAGTCGGAAAATATACTCAGTGCTAACACGTCCGGTCAGCGCATCACAGTAGACCACAATCCCTCCTAAAGTGGAGGAGGCCCGTCCCCAACAGTGGAATGTAAATGGGTTGGAAAGATTGTAAAATTCAAGCTTTCTTACAATACTCAACTTCAATTTAGTTTTATATTTAGCAATAAGTTCGCGACTTATTTATTTATTTATTACACACTTTCATGCTATTACATGCATAGCCGGGCTTAATGCCTAAGGCATTTTCTACCAGCCAACCGTAGGGTGATGCAGAATTAAAGGAGGCAGGTGTAAATACAGAGTTGAGAAGAAAAAAAAAAAATAATTAATAGGAAAATGAAAGTTACAGTTTTTAGTTATTTTATTTAAAATGGATAGGGGTATAGACATGGATATATTGAATTAATGATTACTAATTAAGTAATGAGTTCTCTTTTGTTTAATATAAAATCAGATAATTAGTAAACGTCAAAAGGAACCACATGCACATTTTATTATGTATAAATTTATATATTACTAGCTGACACGGCAAACGTTGTTTTGCCATACTAAAAAAAAAAGTTTGAAAAATAGATGTTGGCCGATTCTCAGACCTACTGAATATGTATGCAAAATTTGAGAAGAATCGGTCAAGCCGTTTCGGAGGAGTATGGTAACTAACACTGTGACACGTGAATTTTATATATTAGATTTTAATCAAATTCATATTCACATACTTATAAGAAATTTATATAAAAACTATGTGTAAATTATTTACTTCATTTAACAGAGCTTCATATATTTTGCAAATGCTTTGATATCTCAGAAGTGTGTTTTTGCCGGGTGGTTCCATTTTGCATAAATACGGACAATTATTTGTTACACAAATTCTAAAATTGTAAGCTCTCTAGCTATCAAGGTTCTAGAGGTACAGCCTAGTGACGGACGGACAGTTTAACCTTTTGTTACGGAATCTTAAAAGTCTTAAAAAGAACTATTAATCCTACTAATATTATAAATATTAAAGATTGTGAGTATGGATGTTTGGATGTTTGTTACTCTTTCACGTAAAAACTACTGAATGGATTTTAATGAAACTTTACAATAATGTAGCTCATAATAAAGATAAAGAGAATTGTCTAATGCGTGCGAAACCACGGGCAGAAGCTAGTTTTGAATATATTCTAGAATTTTGCTCTTCTTAAAACTAGTACAGCTAGATAATTGAATACGACGAATATAATAATATGAATAAATATAAATATTAGGCGTGTGTGCGAGTCAAACTCGTACTTGACTGGTTTTAGGGTTCCGGACCAAAAGGTAAACTGGGACCCAATTACTGAGACTTCGGTGTCCATCCGTCATTCCGTCTCTAGACTGTATCTCTAGAACGGTGATAGGTAGAGAGCTGAAATTTTCTCAGTTTGTGTATATCAATTGACGCTACAACATCAAGTACTAAAAATCATCACTATCCTGCCCTCTTCCCATTAATAGCGGTCTCTTTATCTCTGAAACGGTGATAGCTAGAGAGTCAAAAATTTCAGTGTTTGTGTAATGCTACAACAATAAACACTCAACAACTGTTCTGAGCCTATGTCATTATTTGAGGTCCCGTTATTTGGTGTTATTTGAGTGCAGTATGATTAATTTATTATGATACCTAATTATCTGTTGCTGGCAACTTCCTACACGCAGAAACCTTAACAAATTATACAAAAAGGCGATCCTCTAGAACCACTCTAACATAAAAAAAATTCCATCAAAGTCCACCGCGTGGTTTTAAAGATATAAGCTAACACGGGGGCATACATACAAAAATAACGACTTCATTTTATAATAAGTAACTAGCAGTGCCCGCGACTTCGTACGACTAATACAAACTTATGAGGTAGCTGAAATGTAGGCGATGCCCTAAAGGGAAACCTAAACTTTGTGTTGTAAACAAAGTTAAGTTGGTGAGTTGCTATATGCTATGGCGAATAACACTTGATTGAAATTACTGTCAAAATAAGGATTACCATAAACAGGACTTAAAGTTCAAACGTTCTGTTGTTCTCTCAATTAATTAAGTTAATCGCAAAATTAATGAAGAAAAATACTTGATTATATTATAGCGTATACATATAAACAAGATTTTTTTAAATTTTTGGCTGACGCCGACGCATACGCCGCCGCCGACGCCTATATAAACCAACTCAGCACCGATGCGTCGGGATTTGAGCTGCGTAACGACCATACGCCGACGCTAACGCCAACGTCGAAGCCGACGCCGACGCCTATAAAAACCAACTCAGCACCGATACGTCGGGATTTGAGCAACGTAACGACCATATGCCGACGCTGACGCCAACGCCGAAGCCGACGCCGACGCCTATAAAAACCAACTCAACACCGATACGTCAGGATTTGAGCAGCATAACGACCATACGCCGACCCCGACGCCGAAGTCGACGCCGACGCCTATAAAAACCAACTCAACACTGATACGTCGGGATTTGAGCAGCTTAACGACCATACGCCGACGCCGATGCCGATGCCGACGCCTATAAACACCCACTCAGCACCGATACGTACGTCGGGATTTGAGCAGCGTAACGACCATACGCCGACGCCGTCGCCTATAAAAACCAACTCAGCACCGATACGTCGGGATTTGAGCAGCGTAACGACCATATGCCGACGCTGATGCCAACGCCGAAGCCGACGCCGACGCCTATAAAAACCAACTCAGCACCGATACGTCGGGATTTGAGCAGCGTAACGACCATACGCTGACGCCAACGCCTATAAAAACCAACTCAACACCGATACGTCGGGATTTGAGCAGCTTAACGACCATATGCCGACGCCGACGCCGACGCCGATGCCGATGCCGACGCCAACGCCTTTAATAACCTACTCAGCACCGATACGTCGGGATTTGAGCAGCGTAACCACCATACGCCGACGTCTATAAAGACCAACTCAATACCGACACGTCCGGGATTGCGGCGTTACGACCTGTAAGCTATTGGAAAGTTTCATGAAAATCCATCCAGCAGTCTTTATGTGAAAGAACCACAAACATCCTTACATTCATACATCCAACATTAACCAAACATCAAAACATTGGAATACGGATATAAGAGCGAGGAAACGTTCGCGTTGCTCAGCCAACAGTTTAAGTATTTTATTTTCCCGCGCGTAATTCTTTTTTCGTCATATCTCCTAAGATATTCATTTAAATTGCATGCTGTAAAAAGCAGTTATAATCTAAAATGCGTAAGCTAACTAAAGTATTTAAATTGATAAAAAATATTATTATATACACATAAATAGCGTTTGAAAATACCCTATTGAATTAGATAATTTTTTTGGCGTTATTATGGGTACAGCAGGTTTTCCTTAAAAGATAGACATATGCTCTCCCGGACTTTTTTGAAGAACTATAGGTAATCAACAATTCTTCCATACATTACTTTGTTGTACCTTACATAGATAAGGCAGCGTTTTCATTTAAAGGTCGCGCGCTTCCGAATTCCTCAGCAAATTTAATCATATCTCATCTAATATACAGCAAATCCCAATAAATTATGCAAAAAAGCCATTCTCTTGAACCATTCTATATATTAAAAAAAAACCGCATCAAGATCCGTTGCGTATTTTTGAAGATATAAGCTCACATAGAGACATACATACAAAAATTACGACTTTGTTTTATAAGAAGTAAAGATAAAGAAGAAAAAGGCGTGGAACCCTTTGTGTGCAAATTCAACTCGTACTTGACCGTTTTTTTTTGTTTTTAATTGCTTTGAATCGCTTGTATATATATCCGAGTTCGTCTACAGTGAGCTATTCTGTTTCTGATAATCAGTAAAGCAGGTTAAAAACATGTCTACCACAACTGTGATTAGTTTCTGCGTCTGCCTTTTGATAATGGCAGCAGAATGGGGTGATAGCGTATTTGACCTATTCCCTGAGTAAGTATATATTTTTATTTTAACACGCTTTTATTAACTTTTTTTTATAAATATTCATGGACATTTCACACAACGTCCACTGGTCCCAAGCTAAGCTTATATGCTTGTCTTATGGGTACTACATAAATATACTACATTCCTCTTTGGTAATGGCAGCATATGGTGATAGCTTTTTTGATCTTGCATTGCCTGAGTAAGTAGGTATACATTTTTATTCCAACACACTTTAATTAAATTCGTTCGTATCTATCTATATATACGTATGCTTAAAAGTGTTCATGTGGTGACAAATTAAGAATACAAGTGTCACCGGGGTGGTGACACTTGTATTCTTAAGTTGTCATTTCCTCCTCAGGGTACTGTAAAAGGCACCTAAGGTATATTGTACACAGATAACATTCTCTGTGAAGAGATGATAAACTCGGAAGTAACCCTGTGCCAACACACCATAGTAGATTCCCATAGTGGAGGAGACTAGAATTTATCCTACTAATATTATAAAGGCGAAAGTTTGTATGTATGGATGTTTGTTACTCTTTCACGTAAAAACTACTGAATGGATTTGAATGAAACTTTACCACAATATAGCTTATACATCAGAATAACACATAGGCTACAAATTGGCTGGACCGATTTTGATGAAATTTTATTTTATACAGAATTGTATGGCAAAACAACGTTTGCCGGGGCAGCTAGTATATAATAATATGTATATCCGCAATCTGGTACTTACCCATAACACAAGCATAGAAAAATAGCTTAGCTTGGGAACAGGTGTTTTGTATATTGGGATCGATTCCAGACTATTTATTTATTTACTATATATGTTGAGTTTGCCTAATGTTTAACATATTAATCGGTATAATTTTTTCGTAAGTTGTTAAAAAAAATTCTCCGTGATTGTATACATTTTTCACTGATGTGTCGCTCGTATTGGTCGCAGTGCAGTGTGATGTTATATAGCCTAAAGCTTTCCTCGATAAATGTACTATCGAACACTGAAAGATTTTTTGACAAATCTGACCTACAGTTTCTGAGATTAACGTGTTCAAAGAAAAAAACTTCTTCAGATTTATAATATTAGAGCATAGATTTTTTTCTAGTTCTTTTTGTTTAAACGGAATATTAATTACTATTTTTCTCAATTTCATAGAAATCTACTTTTCGCGTTTGTTAGCCCACATATTTGTAATAATTATGTTTTTTTTTACAGAAAAGAATGATAACCTCAGCTGATTGGATCGGCTCGAAAACGTTACTCAATGCAATTAAAATGTTTCCTATCTTGACAATTTCAACAACAAACAACAAACTTATGACAATATTCAATAAATTTTGTTTATAACTTTATGTTTTTATTTATTTCAATAATTTAGAAAGTAACAAGTACCCTCGAAATTCCTAAATATTTTTTTAATTATTGCATTGCCATCGTCAACCTGCTTTACTGATTATCAGAAACAGAATAGCTCACTGTAGACGAGCTCAGATATAATATATATATTATATCTGAGCTCGTCTACAGTGTTTTCGTGTTTTCCATTGCGTTGAATCGCTTGTATACAAGCGATTCAACGCAATGGAAAACAAAAAGAAACAGTCAAGTACGAGTTGAATTTGCACACAGACGCAAAAAATAACGCAATTTGTCCATAGATGTCGGTTTTATAAAATATGTCGCTATGGATATAAAAGTATCCTTGGACGTAAATTGACCCTTTTTTTTGGATATCAAAGTATCCTTGAACGTGTGAATGGTTATTATAAAACGAAGTCGTTATTTTTGTATGTGTGCGCCTGTGTTAGCTTATATCTTTAAAACCACGCGACGGACTTTGATGCAATTTTTTTTATGTTAGAGTGGTTCTAGAGGCGATCCTCTAGAACCACTCAATACAAAAAGGCGATCCTTTTTGTATAATTTGTTAAGGTTTACGCGTGTAAGAAGTTGCCAGCAACAGCTAATTAGGTATCATAGTAAATTAATCCTACCGAACTCAAATAACACCAAATAACGGGACCCCAAACATTGGCATAGGCTCAGAAGAGTTGTTGAGTATTTATTGTTGTAGCATTACACAAACTCGGAAATTTTCAACTCTCTAGCTATTCCCGTTTCAGAAATAAAGAGACCGCTATTAGTGGGAAGAGGGCGGGATAGTGGTGATTTTTAGTATTTGATGTTGTAGCGTCAATTGATATACACAAACTGTGAAAATTTCAGCTCTCTACCTATCACCGTTCTAGAGATACAGTCTAGAGACGGAATGACGGATGGACACCGAAGTCTCAGTAATTGAGTCTCAGTTTACCTTCTGGTCCGGAACCCTTAAACCGGCCAAGTACGAGTTTGACTCGCACACACGCTTAATATTTATATTTATTCATATTATTATATTATCTAGCTAACTAGTTTTAGGAAGAGCAAAATTCTAGAATATATTTAAAACTAGCTTCTGCCCGTGGTTTCGCACGCATTAGACAATTCTCTTTATCTTTATAAATTGTAGCCTATGTGTTATTCTGATGTTTATGTTACATTATTGTAAAGTTTCATTAAAATCCATTCAGTAGTTTTTGCGTGATAACAAACATCCAAACATCCATACTCACAATCTTTCATATTTATAATATTAGTAGGATTAATAGTTCTTTTTAAGACTTTTAGGATTCCGTAACAAAATGTGCAAATTTTCACATCAATTCAACTACTGCAAGTGGTGGTAAATAACTTTTAAAGATTCCGTTACATAGATCAATAAGTACATAGAAACGTAACAGGCGAACCAAGGAAGAAGAGCGTGTTAATATAGCCTTTGAGCCTCGTGGTGTGATTTATGTGAAGGTCTGCCGTTCACGAGGACGCGGGTTCGATTCCCGCACGGGACAGCAATTCGCGCGATTTGCATAAATGTCATACAAAAAATATACGTAATATATCCGTATCTGGTACCCATAACACAAGCATAGACATATAGTACATTCGGACCAGAGGACCTTGTGTGAAATGTTTAAAATATTTATATATACTAGCTAACCCGGCAAACGTTGTTTTGCCATACTAAAAAAAAACCAAAAAGGTTTGAAAAATAGATGTTGGCCGATTCTCGGACCTACTGAATATGTATGTAAAATTTTAGAAGAATCGGTCAAGCCGTTTCGGAGGAGTACGGTAACTAACACTGTGACACGTGAATTTTATATATAAGATATTTATATATTTATAAAATTTCATAAAAATAGGTCAAGCCGTTTCGGAGGAGCAACTAACACAGTGACACGTGAATTTTATATATAAGATAAGAAGATATAGCTATACTAATATTAAAAAAAAAACTTTTTTTTTTTCAAAAAATTTGTATGTAAAATCTGCTTTAGCTATATTTGTACCTTTCAGTGCGACGCTCGGGAATAGGGATAGCAATACCTAAGGAAGATACCTAAGTTAGGAGTACAGTACCCTCTTAACTTTACAGGCATGTGTTTGATGTCAGACACATACCTACACAGATGAATGGTCAAGAAAATGATTTTGAACATCTTAGAAACTCGCTAACAATTTCGGCTTCTCACACATTTAATTGCCACTGCGTAGTTCTAGGATAATGATAATTTGTGCATTTTAAATACCGTCTGTTTGTTTATCTTAATTTATTCAGCGAGACCTTTAATATCACATTAAAGGGAGCATTATTTTATATAAATAGCATTTAAAATTTAAATTATTTTGCAATAACAAAATGCAAACTCGTTTAACTCGTGTAAACCGTTTTGTGTCCTTGAAAATTAGAAAAAATAAATTTACATATGATTATTTTTTTTAGAATTCCGTCCGTCCATACATCAGCCTTTTTCCATATTTATATATTATTTTTTTCTTTCCACATTCACAAAAGGTCCTCTGGTCCCAAGCTAAGCTTGTGTTATACGCTTGTGTTATATAATACAGATATACAACATAAACCACTTTTTTTGTAAATACATACACTTATGATTTACATTCATAATAATATTCAGCACTTTAAAAAGAAAAGCGACTACCATAATGTTAACACGAGAAATAAGGACAATCTTGTAATGCATGTTACTCGTCTCCACAAAATAAGTAACTCTTTCATGGGGCATGGTATACGATTTTATAACAAACTCCCTAATGATGTGAAAGAATGAAATAAATTTAAGTTTAAAAAATTTATAAAATGTAAAAAGGCGTAATAAAATTTTAGACTATGTTAATGACAATTAAGCCTGGGAGTAAATTGTTCCAAAGCAATACATATTATAATTATAATCATAACAGAATCCCGACCGGATTCTGTCGTTAAACTGCCAATATTCCAAGTACTCAAAATACACGCAAACCTAAAATGTGTCGTATCTTTGATCTACGCTTCTCGAATATACCACTCTTGACAATTGAAGGAATATTGTGGGATATTATAAATTTATGGTAATATGGATAAAAAAGTTCGAAATGCAGAGGCTGCTTCTTTACTTATTTGAAAACAAAGTCGTTATTTATGTAGGTATGTTCCAAAGTGAGATTCTATCTTTCAAATTACGCAACGGATTTTGTTTTGCTTTTTGCTTATGAAAGACTAGTTCAAAAGGATGGCGCTTTTGTATAATTTGACAAGTATTGATCTCTAAATTCTAGGCGTAGGAACTTACGGGCAAAAGCTAGTTAAACATGAACATTGAGACAAAGAAATTTATAATTCAATTTTAAATTTATGTTTAAATCTCAATATTTTAAGGTTACTAATAATAGTCTTTATAATATTAACATAATGCTATTTAAATTACGTATTTTAAATATCTATAGGTACAAGGAAGTATATAATTATTATTATGTATGTACAAGAAAATTGTAACGACTCGATGTGTGTCACTTCCCAGGATGCTGTAAAATGACTTTTATCAATATCTCTTAGCTGACGCTATATTGTATATTGCACACAGATAACATCCTCTGCGTGAGACCGAAAACTAGAAAATAAACCCTGTACCAACACGCCTGGTCAGCGTGGCACAGTAGAACATAATCCCTCCAAAGGTTTGTGCGCAGCATTGGTACCCATTCTAAATGCACAACTTAACTAATAAATGAAAATCTACGGTATCGATAACACAATTCGGCAATGTTAACTGAACTTCCCTGTTCGTGTGGCGACAGATTAATAATAAAATTGTCATCGTCCCAATTCCTTCCTAGGGTGCTGTAAAAGCCAATTCTGATATATATAACATCTTCTGTTATAGTCGGAAAATTTGAAAATATGCTCTGTGCCAACACGTCCGGTCAGCGCGGCACAGTAGACCACAATCCCTCCTAAAGTGGAGGAGGCCCGTCCCCAACAGTGGAATGTAAATGGGTTGGAAAGATTGTAAAATTCAAGCTTTCTTACAATACTCAACTTCAATTTAGTTTTATATTTAGCAATAAGTTCGCGACTTATTTATTTATTTATTACACACTTTCATGCTATTACATGCATAGCCGGGCTTAATGCCTAAGGCATTTTGTACCAGCCAACCATAGGGTGATGCAGAATTAAAGGAGGCAGGTGTAAATACAGAGTTGAAAAGAAAAAAAATTATAGTAATTAATAGGAAAATGAAAGTTACAGTTTTTAGTTATTTAATTTAAAATGGATAGGGGTATAGACATGGATATATTGAATTAATGATTACTAATTAAGTAATGAGTTCTCTTTTGTTTAATATAAAATCACATAATTAGAAAACGTCAAAAGGAACCACATGCACATTTTATTATGTACCTATAAATTTATATATTATTTTAATCAAATTCATATTCACATACTTATAAGAAATTTATATAAAAAGTATGAGTAAATTATTTACTTCATTTAACAGAGCTTCATATTTTTTTGCAAATGCTTTGATATCTTAGAAGTGTGTTTTTGCCGGGTGGTTCCATTTTGCATAAATACGGACAATTATTTGTTACACAAATTCTAAAATTGTAAGCTCTCTAGCTATCAAGGTTCCAGAGGTACAGCCTAGTGACGGACGGATAGTTTAACCTTTTGTTACGGAATCTTAAAAGTCTTAAAAAGAACTATTAATCCTACTAGTATTATGAATATGAAAGATTGTGAGTATGGATGTTTGGATGTTTGTTACTCTTTCAAGCAAAAACTACTGAAAGGATTTTAATAAAACTTTACAATAATGTAACATAAACATCAGAATAACACATAGGCTACAATATATAAAGATAAAGAGAATTGTCTAATGCGTGCGAAACCACGGGCAGAAGCTAGTTTTGAATTTATTCTAGAATTTTGCTCTTCCTAAAACTAGTATAGCTAGATAATTGAATACGTCTAATATAATATTATGAATAAATATAAATATCAAGCGTGTGTGCGAGTCAATCTCGTACTTGGCCGGTTTTAGGGTTCCGGACCAGAAGGTAAACTGGGACCCAATTACTGAGACTTCGGTGTCCATCCGTCATTCCGTCTCTAGACTGTATCTCGAGAACGGTGATAGGTAGTTAGCTGAAATTTTCACAGTTTGTGTAAATCAATTGACGCTACAACATCAAATACTAAAAATCATCACTATCCTGCCCTCTTCCCATAAATAGCGGTCTCTTTATCTCTGAAACGGTGATAGCTAGAGAGTCAAAAATTTCAGTGTTTGTGTAATGCTACAACAATAAACACTCAACAACTGTTCTGAGCCTATGTCATTGTTTGAGGTCCCGTTATTTGGTGTTATTTGAGTGCAGTATGATTAATTTATTATGATACCTAATTATCTGTTGCTGGCAACTTCCTACACGCAGAAACCTTAACAAATTATACAAAAAGGCGATCCTCTAGAACCACTCTAACATAAAAAAAATTCTATCATAGTCCACCGCGTGGTTTTAAAGATATAAGCTAACACGGGGGCATACATAAAAAAATAACGACTTCATTTTATAATAAGTAACTAGCAGTGCCCGCGACTTCGTACGACTACTACAAACTTATGAAGTAGCTGAAATGTAGACGATTCCCTAAAGGGAAACTTAAACTTTACTTTTAAAAACCTTAACTTTTAAAAGTTAAGTTGGTGAGTTGCTATATGCTATGGCGAATATCACTTGATTGAAATTATTGTCAAAATAAGGATTACCATAAACAGGACTTAAACCCACGACCTGGGAATAACTTTCTGTTGTTCTCTCAATTAATTAACTAAGTTAATCGCAAAATTAATAAAGAACAATACTTGATTATATTATAGCGTATATAAATAAGATTTTTTTTTAATTTTTGGCTGACGCCATCTAAGAACAGATACGTCACGATTTGAGCAGCGTAACGACCATACGCCGACGCCTATATAAACCAACTCAGCACAGATACGTCGGGATTTGAGCTGCGTAACGTCCATACGCTGACGCCAACGCCCATAAAATCAACTCAACACCGATACGTCGGGATTTGAGCCGCTTAACGACCACACGCCGACGCCGACGCCTATAAAAACCAACTCAGCACCGATACGTCGGGATTTGAGCAGCGTAACGATCATACGCTGACGCCGACGCCTATAAAAACCAACTCAGCACCAATACGTCGGGATTTGAACAGCGTAACGACCACACGCCGACGCCAACGCCTATAAAGACCAGCTCAATACCGACACGTCCGGGATTGCGGCGTTACGACCTGTAAGCACAAACATCCTTACATTCATACATCCAACATTAACCAAACATCAAAACATTCGAGTACGGATATAAGACCGAGGAAATGTTCGCGTTGCTCAGCCAACAGTTATGTATTTTATTTTGCTGCGCGTAATTCTTTTTTCGTCATATCTCCTAAGATATTCATTTAAATTGCATGCTGTAAAAAGCAGTTATGCGTAAGCTAACTAAAGTATTTAAATTGATAAAACATATACACATAAATAGCGTTTGGAAATACCCTATTGAATTTTATAATTTTTTTGGCGTTATTATGGGTACAGCAGGTTTTCCTTAAAAGATAGACATATGCTCTCGCGGACTTTTTTGAACACCTATAGGTAATGAACAATTCTTCCATACATTACTTTGTTGTACCTTACATAGATAAGGCAGCGTTTTCTTTTAAAGGTCGCGCGCTTCCGAATTCTTCAGCAAATTTAATCATATCTCATCCAATATACAGCAAATCCCAATAAATTATGCAAAATTCTTCATTGATTCATGATATTCATTGATTGATGCATTCTCTTGAACCATTCTATCTATAATAAAAAACTGCATCAAGATCCGTTGCGTATTTTTGAAGATATAAGCTCACATAGGACATACATACAAAAATTACGACTTTGTTTTATAAGAAGTAAAGATAAAGAAGATAAAGGCGTGGAACCCTTTGTGTGCAAATTCAACTCGTACTTGACCGTTTTTTTTAGTTTTTAATTGCTTTGAATCGCTTGTATATATATCCGAGCTCGTCTACAGTGAGCTATTCTGTTTCTGATAATCAGTAAAGCAGGTTAAAAACATGTCTACCACAACTGTGATTAGTTTCTGCGTCTGCCTTTTGATAATGGCAGCAGAATGGGGTGATAGCGTATTTGACCTATTCCCTGAGTAAGTATATATTTTTATTTTAACACGCTTTTATTAACTTTTTTTTATAAATATTCATGGACATTTCACACTACGTCCACTGGTCCCAAGCTAAGCTTATATGCTTGTCTTATGGGTACTACATAAATATACTACATTCCTCTTTGGTAATGGCAGCAGCATATGGTGATAGCTTTTTTGATCTTGCATTGCCTGAGTAAGTAGGTATACATTTTTATTCCAACACACTTTAATTAAATTCGTTCGTATCTATCTATATGTACGTATGCTTAAAAGTGTTCATGTGGTGACAAATTAAGAATACAAGTGTCACCACCCCATTTCCTCCTCAGGGTACTGCAAAAGGCAGCTAAGGGATATTGTACACAGATAACATTCTCTGTGAAGAGATGATAAACTCGGAAGTAACCCTGTGCCAACACACCATAGTAGATTCCCATAGTGGAGGAGGCTAGAATTTATATATATATATATATATATGTATATCCGTAATCTGGTACTTACCCATAACACAAGCATAGTAATATAACTTAGCTTGGAAACAGGTGTTTTGTATATTGGGATCGATTCCAGACTATTTATTTATTTACTATTTATGTTGAGTTTGCCTAATGTTTAACATATTAATCGGTATATATTTTTCGTACGAGTAGAACTTAAAAAAATTGCTCCGTGATTGTATACATTTTTCACCGATGCGTCGCTTGTATTGGTCGCAGTGCAGTGTGATGTTATATAGCCTAAAGCTTTCCTCGATAAATGTACTATCGAACACTGAAAGATTTTTTGACAAATCTGACCTACAGTTTCTGAGATTAACGTGTTCAAAGAAAAAAAATTCTTCAGATTTATAATATTAGAGCATAGATTTTTTCTAGTTCTTTTTGTTTAAACGGAATATTAATTACTATTTTTCTCAATTTCATAGAAATCTACTTTTCGCGTTTGTTAGCCCACATATTTGTAATAATTATGTTTTTTTTTACAGAAAAGAATGATAACCTCAGCTGTTTGGATCGACTCGAAAACGTTACTCTATGCAATTAAAATGTTTTCTATCTTAACAATTTCAACAACAAACAACAAACTTATGACAATATTCAATAAATTTTGTTTATAACTTTATGTTTTTATTTATTTCAATAATTTAGAAACTAAAAAGTACCCTCGAAATTCCTTAATTTTTTTTTAATTATTGCATTGCCATCGTCAACCTGCTTTACTGATTATCAGAAACAGAATAGCTCACTGTAGACGAGCTCGGATATATATACAAGCGATTCAACGCAATTAAAAACAAAAAAAAACAGTCAATTACGAGTTGAATTTGCACACAAAGGGTTCCACGCCGTTATCTTTACTTATATTATAAAACGAAGTCGTTATTTTTGTATGTGTGCGCCTGTATTAGCTTTTATCTTTAAACCACGCGACGGACTTTGATGCAATTTTTTTTATGTTAGAGTGGTTCTAGAGGATCGCCTGTAAGCCTGTAATCGTTTCCGCGTGTAAGAAGTTGCCAGCAACAGCTAATTAGGTATCATAGTAAATTAGTCATACCGAACTCAAATAACACCAAATAACGGGACCCCAAACAATGACATAGCCTCAGAACAGTTGTTGAGTACTTATCGTTGTAGCGTTACACAAACTCGGAAAATTTCAACTCTCTAGCTATCACCGTTCTAGAGATACACCCAAGAGACGGAATGTCGGATGGACACCGAAGTCTCAGTAATTGGGTCCCAGTTTACCTTTTGGTCCGGAACCCTAAAACCGGTCAAGTACGAGTTTGACTCGCACACACGCTTAATATTTATATTTATTCATATTATTATATTCGTCGTATTCAATTATCTAGCTATACTAGTTTTAGGAAGAGCAAAATTCTAGAATATATTTAAAACTAGCTTCTGCCCGTGGTTTCGCACGCATTAGACAATTCTCTTTATCTTTATAAATTGTAGCCTATGTGTTATTCTGATGTTTATGTTACATTATTGTAAAGTTTCATTAAAATCCATTCAGTAGTTTTTGCGTGAAAGAGTATCAAACATCCAAACATCCATACGTGATAGATAGAGAGCGTACAATTTTGTAATAATTAAAAATTGGTCAAGTGCGAGTCGACCTCGCGCACGAAGGGTTCCGTACCATTATCTATGCAATATAAGGCAACGTTATTAGTATCGAGCAAGAAACGGTAAAAAAATCATGTTTGTTGTATGGGAGCCCCCCTTAAATATTTATTTTATTTTATTTTTAGTATTTGTTGTTATAGCGGCAATAGAAATACATCATCTGTGAAAATTTCAACTCTCTAGCTATCACCGTTCTTGAGATACAGCCTGGTGACAGACGGACGGACGGACGGACAGCGAAGTCTCAGTAATAGGGTCCCGTTTTTACCCTTTGGGTACGGAACCCTAAAAACGAAGGAATCAATTGTTATTTTATTTTTATGTATTTTGTGTAAATAACATTGGTGTATCTGTTTTAATAAATAAATAAACAAATAATTCTAAAAATTATAATTTGCTAACTTAGTTCGAAAACTAAAAGAGACGCTTGAAAAATCTGAATATTTTTTTTTAAATTTTTCTATTATCACCGGTCCTAAACGTGTGCAAATTTTCACATCAATTCATCTACTGGAAGTGGTTGTAAATAACTTTTAAAGATTCCGTTACATAGATCAATAAGTACATAGATACGTAACACGCGCCTTTGAGCCTCGTGGTGTAGTGGTTTATTGTAAAGGTCTGCCGTTCACAAGGACGCGGGTTTTATTGCCGCATTGGGCAATAATTGGTGCGATTTGCATAAATGTCATACAAATGGTTGTATTGCGTCTGTATTATAAGTATGTATTATAAGTATGTATTTACAAAAGAAAAGTAGTTTATGTATTCTATCCGTATTCTGGTACTCATAACACAAGTATAATAAGCTTAGCTTGGGGCCAGAGGAAGTTGTGTGAAAAAAAAATGATAGAAGACCTGAATCCCTCCCAAAGGTTCGTGCCCAACATTGATACCATTATAAAAGCACTACTTTACTATTAAATGAAAATCAATGGTGTCTATAACATAATTCAGCAATATTAACCGATCTTCCCGGTTCGTGTAGCGACTGATTAAGAATACAAGCGTGATGCTAATGGATGTTGTACTAAATATTTATAAGATACTAGCTGCGCCGGCAAACGTTGTTTTGCCAAAAATTCTGTGTAAAAAAAATTTCATCAAAATCGGTCCAGTCGTTTAGGAGGAGTTCAGTCACATACACACGCACACAAGAAATATATATATATTAAGATTTTCATAGTGAACATCAACTGCGAAGGAAAACTTGAAATTCAATTCTGCGCCAACACAGCTTAGTAGACCGAAAACCCTTCCAAAATGGAGGAGATGCCCATGGTGTGCCTTATAGTGGTACGTTTGTGGACGAAGGCATGGAGAAATCCGTAAAAATTGCGCTTGTGTCAGAAAACAGCCATAGCAACTGAATTATTGCAGTCAAAAGCCACATAATTCGAGACTATAATAATTATTTAACTTTAATCAACCACAATACAATGTTCAGTTGAGGTTCTGATTAATTAATTTATGATATTCTAATATTCATGAATCGTTACATGAATGTTAAGGTCGGGTACACATAGAGACACGCTGTCTTTGAGAAATATATCAAGCGATGTATTGCGGTGTTTAAAATTTATTATTAATTTCATAAATATTCTATTAAATATATATGCATAACATAATACTTAGCTATCAAAAATATTTCGAATTAAAAACGTCGTAAGCGCTGTAAAATTTATGGCGTGCATTAGCGGTGTGGCTATACATAGGTATATATGCCTTACAGTGATAAGTTGACTGGAATGGTTCGCAATCCAATCGACAGGATTTTGTAGGCATACCTATCTAATGTCGATGTTTATAAATAAAATAGTAACAACTAAATTGAGAGCAACTTAATTAAAAAAATAAAAATTGGTCAAGTGCGAGTCGGACTCGCGCACGAAGGGTTCCGTACCATTATCTATGCAACATAAGGCAACGTTATTAGTATCGAGCAAGAAACGGTAAAAAAATCATGTTTGTTGTATGGGATACCCTTAAATATTTATTTTATTTTATTTTTAGTATTTGTTGTTATAGCGGCAATAGAAATACATCATCTGTGAAAATTTCAACTCTCTAGCTATCACCGTTCTTGAGATACAGCCTGGTGACAGACGGACGGACGGACGGACGGACGGACGGACGGACAGCGAAGTCTCAGTAATAGGGTCCCGTTTTTACCCTTTGGGTACGGAACCCTAAAAATGAAATGTACACAAAACTGGGACTGCTTGAAATATATTTTAAGCGTGGGTAGCTAACACTGGAAATCAAACTCGTATCATTTAAATGCTCAGCATAGTAATTAAATTATCCGAGTTCAATAATAATATAAATATTATAGGCGTGTGTTTGATGTCAGATACCTACATAGTTATATAGTCAAGAAAATTATTTTGAACATCTTAGAAACTTCGACGAATTCTATTCTGAGTTCTAGGATATTATTCTTAGTTCTAGGATAACAATAATTTGTGCATTTTAAATTCCGTCTGTGTTTTTATCTTAATTTATTCAGCGAGACCTTTAAATCCACATTAAAGAGCGCATTATTTTAAATTATTTTGCAATATCAAAATCCAAACTCGTGTAAACGTAGGGAACCTGTTTTGTGTCCTTGATGATTAGCCTAGTCTAGACTAAGAATAATATGTGCCCGTCGTGTTTTTTTTCTACAGAAAATAATACAATTTGCATTATAGTTTTTTCTTCATCATTCCGTCCATTCATTCATCAGCCTTTTTCCATATATATATTTATTTTTTCTTTTCGCATTCACACAAGGTCCTCTGGTCCCAAGCTAAGCTTATACGCTTGTGTTATAGGTACCAGAACACGGATATACTACATAAACAATTTCTTTTTGTAAATACATACTCGTATGATACATAGAAAACACCCAGGCGCAGTACAAACATTTGTATGACATTTATAAATATCTCACAAATGATTGTCCTGTGCGAGAATCGAACCCGCAACCTCGTTAACGGCAGTCTGTTACACGAACTACTCCACCACGAAGTCCGTCAATATGTAATTTTCCGTCTAAATACACCACTCGTGGCTCTGCGCCATAACGAGCGTTTCTAATCTTAATTTGGGAAGGAGCTCCAATGATATCTATAAAAAATTGTTTTAAAGGTGATTAATTAATCTAAGTATTTTTCCAAAAATAGCAATATAAGATAAAAAATCAAACAAATCTCGGTCATCTGGATTCTGTTGTTAAACTGCCAATATTCCAAGTACTCAAAATAAACGCAAACCTAAAATGTGTCGTATCTTTGATCACCTGTTCATGTCCCTACGCTTCTCGAATATAAATTACAATTCTTGACAATTGAAGGAATATTGTGGGATATTAAATTATGGTAATATGGATCAAAAAATTCGAAAAGGCTGCTTCTTTACTTATTTTAAAACAAAGTCGTTCTTTTAGGTATGTTCCAAAGGTTAGCTTATATCTTCAAAGTTACTCGTCATCGAGAGGTTCATGGATCAAACTGCTTTTCACGAGGTCGCGGGTTCGATTCCCGATTGGGACGATCTTCCTTCTTCTTCTTCTCCAGCCCATTTACGTCCCACTGTTGGGCACGGGCCTCCTCCTCTTTGGGAGGGGTTATAGTCTACTGTATTGGCACAGGGTTTCTTAATCCGTCACCACACGGAGAATATTGGGACGATCATTTGTGTGATATTTATAATTGTCATACAAATGTTAGTAGTCTGGGTGTTTCTATGTATTATATGTATGTATTTACAAGAGAAAAGAGTATATGTATTCTACTTGTATTCTAGTTAGTGTTGTCCAAATTCAGTCTTGGTCTTGTTCTTGCATTTTTGCAAGACCAAGACCAAGAACAAGACCGCGTATTTTTAGCAAGACCAAGACCAAGACTGACCGTGCAAGACTTGAGCAAGAACAAGACTAATCCGGCAAGACTCTTGCGTCTTGCAGCTAGGACTTAGCGCTATTTCACGGAGTAGTTAGGTATAACAGTTCGGTGTATAGGTACGCTTAGGAATTCTATGAGACGCACAAAACTGTATCAAAACTGTATAAAAAACTTAATTTTTAATCCTAATTTTATGCAAGGAATACTAGTTATAGTCAAAAGAATTGATATAAAGTAACAGAACCTAATGACAAAGCTGTTGTGTACTGTTATGTTATTTGATTTGTGTTGTATTTTATTTTTTATTAAAATAAATGATAAATCGTAAAACTCTTTTATTAAATTTCATATAAGTTGAGGGTTCAATTTCTTTCTAGACAGATATGGTCCTTTAAAATCAAGTTATTGTAATTAATTTGTTTTTTACATGTTTTAGCACATGTAAGCTTATAAAGCGTAAATGTTTATTAAGAAACAGTTACTCCCATGGAAAACGGCATATAGCTCAGTTGATCATGTGGCAGTAAATTTTTCGAATTTCTCATCAAATCTTCAGACATTTATTAATCTGATTGTTCTTTACTATGGCTATGTTAATTCAAGCTCACAATGTTCCAATTCTAATACGTTTTTCTAAGATCTAAAGTAAACTTTAATAAATAGCAATAGTCTAATAGGTAATTGCAAGACTTGCAAGACTCTTGCTGCAAGACCAAGACCAAGACCAAGACTGGGAGCGCAAGACCAAGACCAAGACCAGGTGTATTGGCGCAAGACCAAGACCAAGACTGGCTAAGTCTCGTCTTGTTCTTGCATTTGGGCAACACTAATTCTAGTACTCATATTACAAGCATATAAGCTAAGCTTGGGACCAGAGGACGTTGTATGAAACGTCCATAAATATTTATTTATGTAAATAATAAATAATTAAGTTGAAATGTGAATGTCTTTGTCAAACACATTTTTTAATATGTTTCGTGGAATATCCATTTAAGCGGAAAGATTCTTGCAAATGAGTTGACAAAGACACTTCATAAGAAGTCCTTATTCATTTAAAATCCAAGTTTTTTTCACAAAACACCTTTTGAGTGTCATTGAAAGAATTCTTTCTTTTATACAGCGAAGTCAGCAGCCGATTTTATGGTTAAGAATATTCATTCCCAACTTTACATAACTGCGAGCTTTTTGATTTTACGAAATACTAGCTGTGTAGCACGGTGTTTCTCGAGGTAAAAAGGATAAAAGTTCGTTTTATTATCCCACAGGAACATTGCATTCTTTCGGGATAAAAAGTAGCCTATATGTTATTCTGATGTATAAGCTACATTATTGTACAGTTTCATTAAAATCCATTCAGTAGTTTTTGCGTGAAAGAGTAACAAACATCCTCACAAACTTTCACATTTATAATATCAGTAGGATTAGGATTTTCATGTATTTTGGTGACTGGAATTTTCAAGGTTTTCTTGTTTGAATGTTTCACTGTACCTGTTCAAAATTTTACAATGCAATACAATTTATTTTTACATACAGAAATTTTTGTAGGCATGCCTATAAAAATTAAGTTACATATTCTCCATGACCTCCTTTGAATAATGTTAGAAATAGCCGATATAAGCGTTATTCTAACATCAAAGAACTATATTGCTGAACTTTCTTTTAAGACGACACATTATGCTAATATCTTGGCCTACATGTCGTTCAGAAGCCACTTTAGCTTTAATGCCTTTCAAGTCATGCGCTTCTTGCTAAATTGAGACCAGATACTATGCATGATTTTATTTGTAACTTATTATTTTTAAGCAAAATAAATAAAGCAGGTACAATTCGCTATACTTTTCCAGTTTTGCTAATTTTTTTCAAAATAATAAACTTAGCAAATCATTTGCACAAAGTATTTGAATATTATTTTGTTTACTTTTAATTACATTTTTGGAATTCCATTTAGGCAGTAAAATGACTTACAATAATTATGAAAAGTAATTCACAGATACAACAGACATAGTGGGTTGTCGTTTAAAATTGAAAACAAGTAGCTTTAGCCTGACAAAATCGTAGGTACTTCATAGACCGATAATGTTTCATATGACGTATAGACTGTATCATAGATACGCTTATATATGTATATTTTCACGCACACATAGGAATGCCATCACACAGATGAAAAAGCTTAATACCTAAACTGAATTTATAAATCTTTGACAGGCTTCGTGATCTAGTGGTTTATGTAACGAACTGCCAATCACGAGGTCTTGGGTGCGATTCCCGCACGGGACAATCATTTGTGTGATTTTTCTAATTGTCGTACAAATGTTTGTATTGCGTCTGGGTGTTTCTATCTTTATATATATAAATCTCCTGTCACGATGTTTGTCAGCGATGGACTACTAAACTACTGAACCGATTTTAAATTTGATTTGCACACCGTGTGCAATTCGACCCAACTTGAAAGATAGGATAGCCTACATTTCAATTTATAGTCGCAATATTATTTTATTGCAAATTATTTGTCTACCCCTAACATTTGTATGGCAAAACAACGTTTGCTGGGACAGCTAGTGTATTATAAGTATGTATTTACAAAGGATAAGTAGTATATGTATTCTCTCCGTATTCTGGTACCCATAACACAAGCATATAAGCTTAGCTTGGGACCAGAGGACGTTGTGTGAAATGTCCATGAATATTTATTTATTTGATATCAACCCTAAATTTTTGGAATAAATTAAATTAAATTATTTGGTTAGAATACACGTATTTGTCGTGAAATAGAGTCTGGCACCTGAAAGGGTATCTAAGTAATGTATTCAGGTGAGGCTTTTAGAATATCAAAGCGTATTATGGACCAACGTAGTCTTCACAAATTACATCTGAATAGGGCTCATCTGGACTGGACAAATGAGTTTCATTGATATCTAAAGCTATACAATGGTATCAATTCTACGTGTACAACAAAACTTAACTAAACTAATAAATAAATAAATAATAATAAATACTCACGGACATTTCACACAACGTCCTCTGGTCCCAAGCTAAGCTTATTAAGCTTGTGTTATGGGTACCTGTACCTTTTTTTTGTAGCCGACTAAAAATAAAACAAGTGTGTATTTTTATTTGGCTATTTCGTTGTACACATTTTTGTTAAATTAAAGTCGTTAGTCTATAATATACAGATTTTCTAATAAAAAAGTTCTGTTAATTTTCCGAATTGTGTTGCTGCCACTATCAATTATCATTTTTAGTTTAGTTTAGTTGAGCACGTGACATTGGTACCAATGATGTTGATGAAATAATTTCGTTTTTTAGACAACCTACGTTGTATAATTGTTTTTCTTTATGAGTATCTTATGTAAAGGAACAATTGTCATCAGTTATCTTGTAGCTGAGACTTAATTTTATTTAAAGGAAGGGACACAGGTAAATTAAACGATATAACCCCTAGTCTTAGGATTAAATAGACTTATTTCTTGATGAAGAAAAGATCTAGGATAAACAAAACACACACACATTCATACTAATAATAAAAAGCTGAAGAGTTTGTTTGTGTTTAAACGCGCTAATCTCAGGATCCACAAGTACGATTCGAAAAAATCTTTCAGTGTATGATAGTAGATTTATTGAGGAAGGCTATAGGCCATATAACATTACGCTACGACTAATAGGGGCGAAGCAATAGTGAAAAATGTTGCAAGAACGGGGAAAATTTTCTTAATTCCACGCGTACGGAGTCGCGGGCAACAGCTAGTTAATATTACAAAGCTGATAAGTTTTGTTTAGCTAATCGCAGGAACTACTGATTCGAATTGAAACATTCTTTTTATGTTGGATAGCACATTTATCGAGGAAGGCTATACATATTCATGCATGCATGCATGTTGAAGAAAAAGAGATTTACTTATACTTACTGAAAAGTTTTCTAAGATAAGTCTTTTCTAAGGTTATTCTTAAAACCTAATTCCGAAAGTAGTTCTCAAAAGGTTTTACTTAATTTTACTCCCAATCTTGTTAACCCTTTTGTATTGGATATGTGTTAAAACTTGTTAATTTATCGGTTTTAGTTTTGTTAGTAAATGAAGAATGTTCAATTAAGGAATTATTTTAGAAACTATCTGCTGGTTATCAAAGGAATGCTGAATAATTAATCCACTGAATGGAAAATTTGGTTGCAGCTTTGAACGAAACTTTTATAGCGAAATCTTTACATATTATAAAACAAAGCCGTTATTTTTGTATCTATGTCCCTATGTGAGCTTATATCTTTAAGACTACACAACGGATTTTGATGTGGTTTTCTTTAATAGACAGAGTGGTTCAAGAAGATAGATTTTAATAAAATTTGTTGAGATTTTTTAACACGCTTATATAAGTTCAGTATGTATCTATCATTGTATTAATCTATGTAACGGAATCTTTAAAAGTGATTTTAACCCACTTGCAATAGTTGGATTGGTCTGAAATTTTGCACATACGAGTATATCAAGGACCGATGACAATGCAATAATTTTAAAAAAATATTTAGGATTTTCAAGCGTGTTTTTTAGTATTTGAACTAAGTAGATTATTTTTTTGACGGGCTTCGTGGTGGAGTGGTTATGTAATGGACTGCCGATCACGAAGTCTCGGGTTCGATTCCCGGTCAGGACAATCATTTGTGTGATATCCATAAATGTCATACAAATGTTTGTACTGCGTCTGGGTGTTTACTATGTATTATAAGTATGTATTTACAAAAGAAAAGTAGTATATGTATTCTATCCGTATTCTGGTACCCATAACACAAGCATATAAGCTTAGCTTGGGACCAGAGGACGGTATGTAAAATGTCCGTGAATATTTATTATTTATTTTTTATTTATTTATCTTCTAAATTCCACACCTACGAATTGTAGCTAACGGCTAGTATATAATATGTATTATATGTTTATTCTGACACCCATATCACAAGCAAATTAGCTTATACTGTGACCTGTGTGAACTGTGAGTGGGTGTTGTATTAAATATCCTATATAGCAGGAGTGGCCAACAAGTCGATCAATTTTGGTCGATCAGTCGCAAGTTCCATGAGGGGTCGCATTCAATGCCAAATGTTTCTAGTACTTGTTTCTACTATTTTCAAGAGTGCACGGCGGTATAAAAGCACATTGCATAAACGTGGGGGACGTTCTTACCTAAGAAATAGTCGATCGCGACTCAATTTTAAAATAAAAAGTAGATCATAAGTGGCCAAAAGTTGTCCACGCCTGCTTTAGAGCACCCAACACGATTATGAAATAGTAATTTTAAATCAATGAAGTGTATAAAAGTGTGTGTGTGTGTGTGTGTTTGACGGGCCTCATGGTCTAGTGGTTCATATAACGGACTGCCGTTCACGAGGTCTCGGGTTCGATTCCCAGTCAGGAGAATCATTTGTGTGATGTTTTTAATTGTCATACAAATGTTTGTACTGCGTCTGGGTGTTTCTATGTATAATAGGTATGTATTTAAAAGTAAAGTAGTTTATGTATTATATCCGTATTCTGGTACCCATAACACAAGCATAGATGCTTAGTTTGAGACCAGAGGACGTTGTGTGAAAATGTCCATGAAAGGTATCAATTGGTACCATAAAATAAAACCTTCTTTATTGGTAAACCACAAAACGTGTGCGGTCACACCCGAACCGGGTTCAGCGACTTTCATTACAATACATACGACCTTTTGTGATATATAAGTCATTAGCTGTTCTCCGCGACATCGTACGCGTGGAATTTAGAAAATCTTCCAAGTGTTTGCAGCATTTTTCACATAATAAAAAAGTAGCTTTCAGCTTCAGCCCTAGTATTGAGCACGAGCCTCCTCTACTTTGGAAGGGCATCTGTTCTACTGACCAGGTGTGTTAGTATTATTGAGTTTTGTTTTAAGTTTGGACTCCCGAGAAAAGTATACTCCGATGTCATAACAGGTATACTTCAAAAGGATCAAGTGCGTAGCTCTTACAACCGTCGGGCATAATATGAGTGTGGATAAAACCAAGGAAGTATTTTTGGATCGTAGCAGATGGCGCTCTATAGTCTCGGCCTACCCCCATGGAAAAAAGGCGTGATGTTATGATGATTTAGATGCTTTCTGCTTTATCTCTTAGCTGTTACTTACCCCTTACCCATTGTTGGACACAGGCTTCCTCTACTTCGGGAATGTTTGGTCCGCTGTGATGTGTTGTGACGCTTTATCCAGCGTGTTGGCTATTAGTTTAGAGGTTTCCGACTCTTGATATTAGCTGTTTATATCCGTTAGATGACATAAACAGCTTCCTAATAAGAAATGGGGTGTTGACATTTGTATTCTTAATCCGTCACCACACGAACAGCGCTAATTAAACTACACTGCTTTAATGAGCCGTGTACATAGACTAATAATTAAGCACTAATTTGTAATACAGATTAGAGCACAAAGTTTCAAAACACGAGCTTGTTTGCTACCTAAACTCTACCTAGACAGACAAATTAGATAACTCAAGATTAGTTACCAGCCAATTTGGAAATGCCTCTATTAGCAAATGGTGTATAGTTTGGAAGTTGTTATAATTAGGCAGTTTTGAGTTAAATTAGTATAAAAATATTCGGCAGGGTTAATGTTTGTAGGTAGGTGGTGTAAGAAAGCTGTCCGTGTGGGGATTATTTATTTTATTTTATTTATTTATTTTTACACTCAATGCACATACATTTATGCAAAGGTGGACTTAATGCCTAAGGCATTTTCTGCCAGTCAAACATAGGGTGGTACAGAAATACAAGAGGCAGGTGTGTAAAAAAAGAGAAAAAAAAAACACAACGTAAAAAGAAAATATCAGAAACGAAAGAGTGTCCATAGAAGTCACGTTGAATAAATTTTTGATATAAAATGTATTGAATTGAAATGAAAAATAAACATACACAAAGATTGCAAGTAACGTGAGTACGAATATGATTAAATATAAATACACATACACATATAAGAATATACTGAGCATACATAAATATATAACATAACTAGCTGACCCGGCAAACGTTGTTTTGCTATACAAAAATAATTGTTTGAAAAATAGATGTTGGCCGATTCTCAGACCTACTGAATACGTATGTAAAATTTGAGAAGAATCGGTCAAGCCGTTTCGGAGGAGTACGGTAACTAACACTGTGACCCGTGAATTTTATATATTAGATAAATATATAAATATGATAAATAATGGCAGAGTTGTGACAGCAGTAGCTACAAAAATTGGTCAAGTGCGAGTCCATTATCTATGCAACATAAGGCAACGTTATTAGTATCGAGCAAGAAACGGTAAAAAAAACATGTTTTTTGTATGGGAGCCCCCCTTAAATATTTATTTTATTTTTAGTATTTGTTGTTATAGCGGCAATAGAAATACATCATCTGTGAAAATTTCAACTCTCTAGCTATCACCGTTCTTGAGATACAGCCTGGTGACAGACGGACGGACGGACAGCGAAGTCTCAGTAATAGGGTCCCGTTTTTACCCTTTGGGTACGGAACCCTAAAAACCAAAGGACGAGTGGAGCAATGCTATTTTTGAGCTTGTGATACCAAGCGCTCATAGTGACGGCGTAGTTTTCTTTTGAAGGCCTTATGACTAACGCTCATCCTGATTTCCGGAGGGAGAGAATTCCACAGAATAATAGGCTGGACGAAGAAAGAAGAGTGTACAAGAGTAGTACTGTGAGAGGGACATGAGATGATTAAGAATACAAGTATCACCACTTCTTTTACTCTCCAGGGTTATTTTTTCTCCCGCTAACGAGTTCAGCGCACTGGGAATCGCAGGCCGTGCACACGGCGAGTGTCCACTGCTATAATTATGGCACGCGAGACCCGACTCGACATCACCCCCCAGAGTGCAATAAGAGCCAGTTCATATATATCTATATCTTCTTATATCATCTATATCTTCCAGAATATCCTTTGTGAAATTATTTTCGAGATTTCCGTCAAGCTACTCCAAGATAGTTAGACGTTAATGAGATGGAAAGAAGATGAATGATTACTGGTTTCTCTACATTATATTGTAATGGAAACATACAGGTATTCACATAATACGCCTTGTTGAAAACTACATATCATTACATTAATTTAATTTTAAATACAACATGAAATCTGTGCATGAAATGAACAAATAATTTCAACCGGAATATTTTGTTATACCGAAATCCTGCCTAATAGTTAATATTCTTCCTGAGGAAGTAAATTATTGCGTAGATAATTTCAGCATTACAGAATGAAATATGATGTTCATATTACACTTGATATATGGACCCGTAGGCTTTTGTAACGTAATAAACTTACCTATTGCTTTATTCTATATCAATAAAGGTTGAACGAAGATAGCAACCGATATCAATAAACTAAATAAATCCACATAAACACAGGCTGTCTTGTAGCCTTAGTAGAAGATAAGTATATCCCCTTAATTAGTAATTATGTAGCTATAACTTTTAGATGGATACCATAACCCCTCCCAAAGGCGAGAATCGCCCCCAACAGTAGGACGTGAAAGGATTGGAAAGAGAAATTTCAAATGAAATGTATGGTACATAATCGAGTTGAAATGTATCTGAAAATGTAGATTGTTTAAACAAATAAATGCAGTAAGCATTGTCGGACAAATCAACGTCCTTTGGTCGCATGCTAAGCTTATTTGCTGGTGTTGTAATTTTGTAAGCCCCATGATTATTAGGGGTCAACGGTATCCCCTTCTTCAAAAATGTGTTTCGTCTTCTGCACCGCGCTGACCTGGCCTGTTAGTATAGGCTTTAGTTGTCCATCTCTGACACCTGTGTCTTAAAGTCCTCGTGTTATGTGTTTCTATTATTGATGGCTGTTCTATCTCTGGGGAGGAATAGGGGAGTTGTCACTTGTATTCCTAATCCGTCACCACACTGAAATCTAATCCTACCAAGCTTTTTGTAGAACATTGTAAGAGGACTAACGACAAGCGGAAAATCCTGTAGCAAACTATAATTACCTGAAAATCTGTTTCAAATTAAGTGAAATGTTTAACTACTAGAGAAACTATTTGAAAACAATGGTTTCAATGCTTAATGCCTTTGTTGAAACATACTTTGAGAGGATTGCGGTTTAGTCGGTAGACTTTAGCGCCATAAACTTTTTTCAACGCAGGTCAAACTACACTGTTCAATTATTAAGATATGTATGTGAATTTTTCAGAATCCGTTATGAAGAGATCTTTCTATGTTTACTTTTTCCTTGCGCGATAAGGTCTGCGATGTAGAAATTAGTAGAAGGACAAGTGTAATCGACATGGTCCGAAAAAGTTAGCACGCTGAAGGGGCAATGAGTAGGCCACATAGATAGACGCAGTCCCGCACCGGACGGCGATGTATAAGAAGAATGGGCCTGATAATGTGGTGTGGCGATGTGGAGGATCGCAAGGAGCCTTTGGATGCAAGCACGCGTTGTGGCGTTCTAAAAGACCACTATAGCTAGGTTCAAAAGTAGGGTAAAGGCTTTTTACATAGTCGGTGAATCCCTATCATTTTGGATTCCATTACCGCTTTTCATCAGGTGGAATTAGATCAAGCAACAACGTAAGACAAAATAAAATGAAACATTACAATAATATTATGTACACAAACGAACGTACACAGAGACAATTATATTTAGGTGATTTAACTTACAATTAAACTTGGTACAGTGCGTTTAGTATTCATATACGAGCTATTTAGTTCGTAATAACTCTTCATATTGTAGAGTTAAGAAACTATAGACTTGGCGATATTTTATTTATTCTTAGGCTTGCATTGCTTATTCCATGTGGTGACGGATTAAGAATACAAGTTCCACCACCCCATCTCCTCCCAAGGGTGTTGTGAAAGACAGTTAAGGGATATTGCACACAGATAACATCTTTTGCGAGAAATTGAAACCTCGAAAATAAACCCTGTGCCAGCACGCCTGGTCAGCGCGGCACAGTAGACCATAATCCCTCCAAAGTGGAGGAGGTCCGTGCCTAACAGTGGGACGTAAATGGGCTGGAGAGAAAGAGAGAGGCTTGCTTACCAAAAGGTAAAACAGGACCCCATTATTGAGAGTGCACTCTGTCCATTCATTTGTCTGTCACCAGGCTATATTTTTGGAATGGTGATACCTAGAGAGCTGAAAATTTCAATCTTGGTCTATGTATATCAATTGATGTTATAACAACAAATAATAATCATCATCATTCTCTTGCCCTAATCCTGTTATTTAGGTTCTGGAATTTGACGAATATGTTATAATAATAACTGTCCGTGTGGTAACGGACTAAGAATACAAGTGTCCCTACCCCTTTACTTTTCAAGGGTATTGTAAAAGCCGGTAGATATATTGTAAACAGATAATATCCTGTCAGAGACGAAAACCTCGAAAGAAAAACCCTATGCCAACACGCCTGGTCAGCGCGACATGGTAGACCATAGGTAATCCGGAATAATAATGACGGGCCTCGTGGTTGAGTGGTTCGAGTTCGGGTTCGATTCCCGCTCGGGACAATCATTCGTGTGATGTTTATTAATGTCTGTGTTTGTTCTGCGTCTGGGTGTTTTCTATGTATTATAAGTAAGTATTTAGAAAAGAAAAAGTTGTATATGTAATATATCCGCATTCTAGTACCCATAACACAAGCATATAAGCTTAGCTTGGGACCAAAGGACGTTGTGTGAAATGTCCATGAATATTATATAAAAACCAATCCCTCCCAGAGCAGAGGTGAGTGGTGACCCGTGTCCATGAGACTTTAATGAGCGGAAAGAGAGAGAGAGTGAGAGAGAGAAACAGAGATATATTATGAAAAAGAATTAGAACTACTTTCTATTGAAAAACGGTTGGTGTAAATTATTAGGTCTGTGTTAGTTCTAATACATGTAGTATAGTAGGCCAATAGTAATTAGTTTGTATGATATATGTAATTGTAAAGGACGGCTATTGTTTAGCGAGCTTAACCTGCAGCTCACAGTTATAACTATAAATCATTAGATTATTTAAAATATAAAACGCGGGCATTAGCAACCGCGTTTTCACCCCCACCGCTTACCAACACTCGATATACACTTTGGCGTTAACATTTTATACAAAAAAACATCCTCTTGAACCACTCTATTATCTGTTAAAAAAACTGCATCAAAATTCATTGCGAAGTTATGAAGACCTTGCACATAGGGACATACATACAAAACTAGCGACTTTGTTTTATAATGTTTAAAGATTACGCTTAAAATCCTTGTATGTACGAGTATGTGAGCTTATATCTTCAAATTACACAACGGATTTTGATGCGGGTATTTTTAATACACAAAGTGATTGAAGAGATTTGAAGAGATTAGAAGAAGATTTTTTACTCATTTCTAAAGGTTAGGTTTCTATAATAATATTCCACACTATATAACTTCAAACAGACGTTGCGGTCAATATTTATCACAAAATACTCATACATGTCCTTTTGAAGGACATCACCGGTTTCATATAAAGTTACGAGTACAGCCTATTTTAATATCTTTTATGTTAGCTTTCACATATGTTTTCATAAAGCTATGAAGCTTTTGAAGAAGCGGTGAGATTAGTCGTCATGATGTTGTTTGAACAGTTTCCGACTAAGGGTTAGTACACAATGAGAAAAAAATATAAAAGTCCTCCCAGGAGTGGTATAGACTCGCATACTAAGGGTTTCACTAACTACTTTAGAATAAGTAATTAAATAAGCTTAATTATATAAATAACTAGCTGTCCCAGAAAACATTGTTTTGCCATACTAAAAAAAAAGGTTTGAAAAATAGATGTTGGCCGATTCTCAGACCTACTGAATATGCATGTGAAATTTCATAAAGATCGGTCTAGCCGTTTCGGAGGAGTACGGTAACTAACACTGTGACACGTGAATTTTATATATAAGAAGAAGATAAATAAAATAAATAATCATGGACATTTCACTCAACGTCCTCTGGTCCCAGGCTAAGCTTATATGCTTGTGTTATGGGTACCAGAATACGGATAGAATACATAAACTACTTTTCTTTTGTAAATATATACATATAATACTTAGAAACACCTAGACACAGAACAAACACAGACATTAATAGTACGCAGACGCAGCACAAATATTTGTATGACAATTATAAATATCACATAAATGATTGTCCATAGTGGAAATCGAAGCCGCGACCTTGTAATCGGCAGTCCGCTACATGAACCACTCAACCACGAGGCTTGTCAAAATGCAAAACTTATGTATCTTTTTATATTGTCATGCACATTATGCATTAGGTTTTATTCGCATAGTTATATTACGAACATGTCGGACTAAGTTATAATATTCTTTGACGGTTCTGCATTTAGCTTGCTTCAGAAGTATACAGTGTAGTTTAGGTTGAAAGTTAATAGAATAACATACTAATAAATCTGAAAACATAAGCGAGATAGAGAGACCGAGTAATTAACACCAAAATTTCGAGTATGCTGAAAACGACCTACCGAACAATATTATTTATTTATTTATTGCACTCTTTATTGTACACACAAGGATTACATATAAGGTAGACAAACAGGAACACTAGTTAAGATCTACAAGTGGCGGTCTTATCGCACTCGGCGATTTCTTCCAGACAACCGTATGGATTTGGTGGTTAGAAATCAGTGTGGTAGTGTGATCAAGAGTGTGAAATTGTGAGATATTGAAATATGTATAAGAAGAACAAGAATTTATGAAAGTTGAAATGTAGTGATTTAAACTTTCATTCTTGTCACTATTTAATGTAAAATATTAACTTCAAAAAGTTTTTAATTTCAATACTTATTTACGGTTCAATTTGTTTGATTACTTTTCATGTTTTCCTGACAAGTAAAGAAGGTGAAGTTCGACAACAATGCCTAATGTCAATCTTGATTTATTTTGTGAAGAGGGTCCTAGGGTAAGATGCTAGATGGTTCTTTACGTGAACTTCACATTGAAATGTATATACACGGACCTTTTTAACACGCTTATATAAGTTCAGTATATATCTATCAATGTATTAATCTATGTAACGGAATCTTTGAAAGTGATTTTAACCCAGTTGCAGTAGTTGGATTGATCTGAAATTTTGCACATTTGCAATAATTTAAAAAAATATTTAGGCTTTTCAAGCGTGTTTTTTTTAGTTTTTGAACTATGTATTTAAGCATTACTTAACATTAAATTAATAGAATTAAACCACAGCTCTGTATATATTAGATTTATTTTTAAGAATCATTAAAATCACTCGTAGTTTAGTTCCATAAACCTTAATTTGATTGAAAAGTCGATCAAGTTTAAGTTAGAAATGCACACGAAGCGTTCCGTATTTAGGTACCTCATTAATATATACTTAATATTATAAAACTGAAGAGTTTGTTTGTTTGAACGAGCTAATCTCAAGCACTGCTGGTCAGATTTGGATATTTTTTTAAGTGTTGGATAATACATTTATCGAGGAAGGCTACATAACCACTGCGGCCTATGAGCGAAGTATCAGTGAAAAATATTGCAAAATCCGGATCCTTTTTCTAAATTTAACGCGTACGATTCACGGGGAACAGCTAGTTTCATTATATTTGTAAAATGAATAAATTTTGCGTAACTGAAGACCTTATTGTGATGCTAAATTTGGCTTTAAAATTCGACAAATGTAAGATATATAAACACTGGAATGAGATGTTCATTAATTTGATGGGGTTTTCTCTTAATTAAAGGCTACCCTAATATTAGCGAGATGAATATTAATTGCTGGTAAATAATACAGTCTTGCAATTGGAATTACGACGACTTTGTAAAAGCCTAAATTATTGATATTGCATTTATTTAAATTTTGATGCCTGCTACTCCGTTCGCGTGGAATTTAGATCTCCATATATTTTGTCACTATTTAAACCTTCCCTGGACTTTCACGAATATTTCAAGACCAAAAATCACAAAAATCAGCTCAGCCGTTCCCGAGTTTTAACGAGACTAACGAACAGAATTTGATTTTTATATATTTCGGAAAAACAATACTAGATATTACCTGTATTTACAGCCAGAGCAGTCATCAATCTAAAGGCCTTGTAATACTGGACAAGCTAATTACGTTAACTACAACATTCTATTAACTACGATGAGATCGATCCGTGGCTTACGACACGTGTAACTGGTTTGGAAGGATCCTTTTATGAATATTCAACGGGTCACCATTCGAAATCATCAACTAACTACAGTAAATAAACAAATTACTCACCATTGACACAATTTGAGGACTTACTTCATAATCTTGGAAGCTAAGTTAAAACTAAAAATCCTTAAGTAAACTATTTTAATCAAGTTTCCTGCTACATATATAAGACTAGATGTTTGCCGTTACTTTGTACACGTAAAATTTGAAGTATACACCAAACCTTAACATATTATACAAAAAAAGCCTTGCTCTTGAACCATTCTCTCTAATTAAAGAAACCACATCAAAATCCGTTGCTTACTCTTGAAGATATAGGTAAGCTAACTTGAGGACATACATATAAAAATAACGACTTTGTTGTATAATAATTAAAGGTTTTAGTCTCCGTGTGGTCACCACTAGTACCTGGACTAAAATCTTAACTGCTATACACAGGTAAGACACGGTCTAGTTCTGCTACTTAACGAGTAACATATACCGCTAATTTGTAGTACAGATTACTGTACAAAGCTCTAAAACCTGCACTTAATTCATCACTTAAGCTGCAGCTACACTAACAAATTAGATAATGGTACCTACAATATAAACCTGATTTCATAGAATATATTACAGGAAGTCTGAAAGTGATGCCAGTGACTGAAAAAATTTAAGAATGAGCGGATGTCCTGGTATGGGCATGTTATGAGACGAGAGAAAAGTAATGTCGTTAGGAGAGTTTTGAGTATAAATGTGGATGAAAAAAGTCTAGAGGAAGACCTAAGAAAAGATGGATGGACTGTGTGAAAGAGGATATGAACGAAAGAGGAGTTGACACAGACATGAGGGCTAATAGAAGACTATGGAAGAAAAAGACATGTTGCGCCGACCCCAAATAATGGGATGAGGGCAGGAGGATGATGATAAACCTTATATCATAGACCAGCCGTTGTCCGCGATTTCGTACACATGGAATTTAGAAAATGTTCCCCGTTTTCGCAATACTTTTCATTGATGTTTCATGCCTATTGTACGTAGTGTGGTGCTAATTATTATATTCTTTCTCAATAAATGCACTATAAAGAATTATTCAAATTTGACCAGTGGTTCCTGAGATTAGCGCGCTCAAACAAACAAACCAAATAGTAGGTACCTACGCTTTAAATATCGAAGACAAGAAGTAAACAGACACATTGCTAAATCGTACTTCATAGACTAGGTACTGACGTTTCACACGACTTATCGCCGTAGACGCCGGTATCAAAGACAAACATAGATACATTTTTGACGCACACCTAGATATTTATGAAGCTACAAGCCAAATGAGTGATGCAGCCGTAGGCACACTATCAGGAAAATCTGTGCCTTATGCCTATTTCCATTTATTTATTCTCGAAAGATACCATACCTTCATTATCATAATATATTCGTCTTATTCCCAACCTCAAATAACGGGATAAGGGCAGGAGAATGATGTTGATCAAGAGTGTTTGTTGTTATAGCATCAATAAATTGTGAAACTTTCAGCTCTCTAGCTTTCACGTTTCAGAGATATAGCCTGGTGACAAACGGAAAAATGGACGAATACAAATGGAATGAAGTCTCAATAATAGCGTTCCGTTTTATCTTTTGGTACAAGTGTGACTACAAATTTGTCTAAATAGGTTAGACTATTGTTAGATTGTTATGCTGATAAAAACAGTCTAAAATAAATAAATAAATTCAATAATCACGGACATTTCACACAACGTCCTCTGGTCCCAAGCTAAGCTTATTATGCTTGTGTTATGGGTACCAGAATACGGATAGAATACATAAACTACTTTTGTTTTGTAAATACATATACTTATAATACATAGAAACACCCAGACCCAGGACAAACATTTGTATGCCAATTAGAAAAATCACACAAATGATTGTCCCGAGCGGGAATCGAAGCCGCGACCTCTTGATCGGCAGTTCATTACATGTTCATTACATCAAAATGTTTAAAGTATTTCGGCAATTTTAGATGTGGCTTGTTTAGAAGCAATTATTCTTTACGAAAAGGTTTTTAGTCTTTATTTACGGTAGAATAAACTTCCTCATAGCTTCTCAAGCCGTTTGATCTTATTTACTGAAAGGAACTTAATTTTAACAAGTCTATAAAGTGAATCCTGTGTAGACACAAGGGTTAGTTTCAAGTCTTTTAACTTTGACTCGGCACTTTGCCAACTTTTAACTATACTGTTTAAGTAGTACACACACGAAAGAGTGAAGTTTAAAGAAGTAAAATCTATGTTTATTTAAAAGACAATACTAATTCTATGTGAACAACTAAACTTAACATAAATAAATAAATAATTTAGTTCAAAAACGAAAAAAACACGCTTGAAATACAATTTTTTTATTATTATTGCATTGTCATCTGTCCTTAATATGTGTAGAAAATTTCAGAACAATCCGACTACTGTGTGTTAAAATCACTTTCAAAGAATCTGTTACATAGATTAATAATTGATAGATACCTACCGAAATAAAATAAGCGTGTTAAAATTAAAAACAACTAAGGTGTATCTTGAATAATTGGTTGTCGCTGTGCACATTTTAATTAATTAAAATCGTAAGTCTACAATGCACAAATTTTCTAATAAAAAATCAAATCAAATCAAATGAATACTCTTTATTGTACACCAAAATTTTACAAAAGATTAACAGTGTTAACAGTTTTATAAGGTACAAAGGTCTTATCACTATTTGGGATCTCTTACAGACAACCTTGGGATGGAATTTTAAGATTGAAGATTAGTTTTAAGTGGTGTACTAATAGTACCAAAAACTACATAAGTTACTAAATAAATACTTAAACTTATACATAATTATATACATAAAATAGACACATACATATATACATAATTTCAGTTAAAAAAAGTTAAGTTAACACTGCCGAATTGTGTTTTTAACACCATCAATTTTTAGGGTTCCGTACCCAAAGGGTAAAAACGGGACCCTATTACTGAGACTTCGCTGTCCGTCCGTCCGTCCGTCCGTCTGTCACCAGGCTGTATCTCAAGAACGGTGATAGCTAGACAGTTGAAATTTTCCCAGATGATGTATTTCTATTGCCGCTATAACAACAAATACTAAAAATAAAATAAAATAAAGATTTAAGGAGGGCTCCCATACAACAAACATGATTTTTTTACCGTGTCTTGCTCGATACTAATAACGTTGCCTTATGTTGCATAGATAATGGTACGGAACCCTTCGTGCACGAGTCCGACTCGCACTTGACCAATTTTTATTTTTAGTTAAGTCTAGTTGTGCACCTAGTATTGGTAATTGGGCAAATGTTTGTACTGGTCACGCGTGCGGTTGACTAATTAAATTCATATAAATACTAGCTGACCCGGCAAACGTTGTTTTGCCATACTAAAAAAAAAAGTTTGAAAAATAGATGTTAGCCGATTCTCAGACCTACTGAATATGTATGCAAAATTTGAGAAGAATCGGTCAAGCCGTTTCGGAGGAGTACGGTAACTAACACTGTGACACGTGAATTTTATATATTAGACTAGCTGTCCCGGCAAACGTTGTTTTGCCATACTAAAAAAAAAAAAAAAAAAGAGTTGAAAAATAGATATTGGCCGATTCTCAGACCTACTGAATACGCATGTAAAATTTCATAAAAATCGTTCAAGCCGTTTCGGAGGAGTACGGTAACTAACACTGTGACACGGGAATTTTATATATTAGATATTCATGGACATTTCACACAACGTCCTAAGCTAAACTTATATCGTTGTGTTATGGGTACCAGAATTAGACTAGTGCATAGTAGGATGAAACCCATTAGAAAAGGAGGAGAATATTATAAAAATGAAATAAAATATTATAAATGATTATGAAAAATTATTTACTGTTCTGACCTCAGATCGCCCGTAAATTATTTTTCCTTTCATTTTTATAATATTCTCCTCCTTTTCTAATGGGATTCATCCTATTATTATTTTTTTTGTTTTAAAAATTATCGGCACTGATCTAAATAGGGATAAATCGGAATCGAACCCAAGACCTCGTGAACGGCAGTCCGTTATATGAACCACTAGACCACGAAGGCCGTCTATATAATTCTGATATGAATATAATAATACATTATGAATTCCTCTCCATTGCTCATTATTTGTTAACCTTCTTGAATGGTATCAATTTACAACGAACTCAATTATATCCTTCCTTTAACGTAGCGAATAGAGACCTGCTAAGTGCTTTATATAATAGGACAGTTATTCATCAAGAAATTAATGGAAACGTTATCAATATCCTCAGATTAACAATACAAGTGTCACCACCCCATCTGCTTCCAAGGATGCTGTAAAAGTTAGCTAAGTGATATTGCACACTGATAACATCCTCTGTGAGAGACGGAAAGCTCGAAAATAAACCCTGTGCCAACACGCCTGGTCAGCGCGGCACAGTAGACCATAATCGCTCCCAAAGTGGAGGAAGTCCATGCCGAACAGTGGGATTTTAATGGGTTGGATAGCCATTAACGTCCCAAGAGAGGATCTATTTTATTACTGAATTTTAGGTTGATATAATGTCGGTTTAAGGCATAGTAATAATGTTATCCATAATTAAAGTTGTCTCAATAATTAGAGTTACATTTTAGTGAAAGTTACGACCCTGGCTGTAAACACACACCATAAACTTTATGACTTTACTAGACAATAACATGATATTTGACCTTTCGGAGGTAGATAGAAATTATTTACTTATACTAATATTATAAAACCGAAGAGTTTGTTTGTTTCAACAGGCTAATCTCAGGAATTACATGTTCGAATTGAAAAATTCTTTCAGTGTTGGATAGTACCTACATTAAATTTATCGAGGACGCCTATAGGCTATATAACATCACGTTGCTACTAATAAGAGGGAAGCATTAGTTAAAAATGTTGGAAAAACGGGGAAAATCTTCAAAATTCTACGCGTACGAAGTCCTGGGCAACAGCTAGTATGACATGTGATATTTTATGTCTTCTGTGCTGTATTCTTGAAAAAATGATTCTTTTGTTTATTGCACTTAATTTAAAGAAATAACCTTTGTTGATCGTCGTCAGTTATAACAACAAAAAAGATTTTTTTCTTAACAATATGTGTAGCGAAAACTAAATAAAAATTGGTCAAGTGCGAGTGGGACTCACGCACGAAGGGTTCCGTACCATTATCTATGCAACATAAGGCAACGTTATTAGTATCGAGCAAGAAACGGTAAAAAAATCAGTTTTTTGTATGGGAGCCCCCCTTAAATATTTATTTTATTTTATTTTTAGTATTTGTTGTTATAGCGGCAATAGAAATACATCATCTGGGAAAATTTCAACTGTCTAGCTATCACCGTTCTTGAGATACAGCCTGGTGACAGACGGACGGACGGACAGCGAAGTCTCAGTAATAGGGTCCCGTTTTTACCCTTTGGGTACGGAACCCTAAAAACACGAGAGAAATACATGATTTTTTTTAAATTAATTCTTTGTCATCGTTCCTTGTTAGATGTGCAAATTTTTAGATCAATCCGACTACTGCAAGTGTGTATAAATCACTTTCAAAGATTCCGTTACATAGATTCATACATTGATAGTTGCATAGCGAACTTATAAAAGCTGTGTTACGAGTAAAAAGCGTGTTAAATACTAGTCAAGCACACGAATGTTACTGTACCGTTACTATCATAATAATGGGATAAGAGCGAGAAAATGATGATGATGAGTATTTGTTGTAGTTGCATCAACTGATATGCAAAAACCGTGAAATTTTCAGCTCTCTAGCTATCACCGTTCCATAGATACAACTCAGTGACAGACGGACGGACACCGAAGTCTTAGTAATAGGGTTCCATTTTATCTCTAGATTCGGAAACCTAGAAAATATTTATTTATTTATTTACGCTTTATATACAGTAAAATGTATAAAGGCGGTCTTAATGCCAGAAGCTTTAATTAACAATAATGCTTGCATGAATAAATGATTTTCGAATAATCGATATATCTGTAATCCGTAAACGAATGAACAAATCGACTTGAAAAATTACACAACGAATGAATCATGAATGCTTGTCGATTATTCGCTTTCCCGCTTATCCTTACATCTTATACTTCCGCTTATCCATGTATCTTGGAAAATACTTCGCTCACAAATGCATATATTTATTGAAATATTTCGAAACCATTGAACTGTGATAATATAACGAGAAAATTCTTCAGGAAACGGAAAATGAAACGTTACGTATTTTTCTTGCTATTTTCCATTCTATTCAAAAAATAAAATCGCCCAAGTACGAGTTTATAGCCTATAGCCTTCCTCGATAAATGGACTATCCAAAACTGAAACAATTTTTCAAATCGGATCAGTGGTTCCTGGGATAAGCGCGTTCAACCTCTTCAGGTTAAATAATTTCTCTTTAAACTTCCGACATACACCCCCGTTAACTCCTAGCCGAGTAAGTACATGGCTGGTTGGCCAAACTTGAGCATAGCTGACAAAATATGTAAATTTTAAAATGTTAGATTCAAAATTCATTTTAAAATGCCAATATTTCGTAATTTCCGCCTTCAGCGTTCAACAATTTATCACAAACTATGTATTATAAAATTCTTTGATGAAACAACGTGTGGTTACCTTTATACGACAGGTATTTAATAATATGACCTCTTTTATTTTTAAAATAATATACTAAATATTCTCTAACACTTGCGCGACTCATTTGTTTCGATACTACTTTTAACGGACTTAGACGCGTATATTTGTTTTTAATTTTAGCATGGCGTTTCAAAACTTTTTTTTTTATATTAATTTGTCCGTGTTGTGACGGATTGAGAATACAAATGTCACCACCCCTTGTCCTTCCCAGGTTGTACACAGGCAACATCCTCTGTGAAAGACGGAAAACCCGAAACAAAACCCTGTGCCGACAAGCCTGGTCAGCGCGGCAAAGTAGGTAAACCATAATCTTTCCCGACCCGTGTCCAACAGTGGGACGTTAATGGGCTGTAAGATACTAAACTAAAATAGCATATGTTTTTTAAATAAATCTTTAGTCTTCTGGGCTAACTTTAATGTACAATTATCACTTCAGTAGTTTTGAAGTTTTTCGGACACATCACTCGGAAAGTTACTTCAATGGAACGATTGGTTATACAAGGTCGCGTAGAGGGAAAGCGGTCACGTGGACGATCCCCTACAAGATGGCTAGACCTCATAAAATCAGTCACGCAGTGCCCTGCTGAAGAATGCTCGCGAAATGCCTCTAACAGAGACAGATGGAGACAAATTGTGAAGGCAACGACTAAGTCGCTAAACAGTCCATAACCACGACCACTCTACAAAAGAGTGTCCGTCTGACAAGAAGAGAGTTTTAAAGTTAAAAAGCTGTAATTTTTATGATGAAGGAAGAAGTGGAATGGAGAGGACGCCCGAGAAAAATATACTCCGATGTCATCGCTGGCATACTCCAAAAGGGGCAAGTGTGTAGCACTTACAACCGTCGGGCATGTATGACCAGATGTATGAGTGTGGATGAAGCCAAGGAAGTATGTTTGGATCGTAGCAGATGGCGCTCTATAGTCTCTGCCTACCCCCATGGGAAAAAGGCGTGATGTTACGATGATGATGAAGGAAGAAGTGGAATGATTATTACATTTCTTTCCCACTGTACTTTAAGAGCTAGTCAACCGTGAAAAAATTGTGACGAATCCAATGAATAAGATATTAATTCAGTAGGTACTAACGACGCCTATTCTGGTATAACAAAAAATATTTGCATACCCACAAAGATCTCCTTACTTATTTTCATATTTTCCTCAAATGAAAACCAATTATGTAAGCCCGGAAAACATAATTTAAAAATGCGCTGTTCTTTTTGAATGAATTTATCATAAAATTTCATTTGCTATGTAGTTAAAAATCAACGGACTAAAAGAATACAAATTGCACCTCCCCATGTCTCGCCCGCGGTCCTCTTAACACCATATACCCAATTAACCCTAGAAAGATAATCTTATTTAGATGTACAGAAAAGATAATCATGCGTGAAATACACGCATGTCTTTTATCTGGTTATATGTTGAGATATATTTATATATTGAATAAAATATGTGTTATAATACATTACTACACTTATATAAATAAAAATAAAAACTAGAAATAATTTATTTATATTTATCTATTTGCACAAAAAAATAACTATATTGAAACCTCTTCAAAAAGTACCAAAAATTATGAATGTTCGTTTTTTCACCATTCAACTACCTTATTACTAAAATAGCCACACTTTTTTATCACAGAAATAACACGAGGATATTATCTTTAAGAAATCATCATTTTCGTGCCCATATCCCACTGCTGGGACTAAGCAAAACTTGTGGTTTTCTTCCGTGCTTTTTTGTCTGCCGTCATATTGGTATTTACTTATTTTTTCTATTATTTTCTCTTCCATATGGTCCATTATTACTTCTTTTGGTCTTCGTCTACACCTGATTACTTCCAAAATTATTAGCAAAACACTCATAATAATAATTACCGTTCTTTCATCTCATTACATGACCATATCAAGACAGCTTGTCATTTATTACTTTCTCTATCACTGACATCACTCTTAGACTATATATTCATTCTTTTTTGGTCTACTCATGTTATACTGTATATACAAAAGTCTTAAAAAACAGTAACTCAAATAATAATTAAAGTGTCTTCTCGCAGCAGATATTCTGTCTAGTTTTAATATATAAAAGCTTCCTTTAACACTTTACATTATTGTCTTCACTGTTGGGATCTGGTGCTTGACCAATATTGGCCTCATGGGCGAATTCAATTTTTCTTAGTAAAAGAGCGACCAGACTACTGCTTTCCATTAAATACCTACTTCCCATTGTTGTTTAATTCTATATTGACATTTATAACAATAAACAATAATAAAAAATAGATTTAAAACATAAAATATGACAAATAACAAAATCATCATATTCATTTTAGTCTTAAAAGTCACGTTAAAGATAATCATGCGTACTTTTCACGCGTACAGACGTCATAATATATCAAAATCGGTAAGACTTACCTCATGGTTCTGTATGTTTCTCGGTAGCTTTTAGCTCCGATAGAAATGTCCTAAACGCACAAATACGAAATCCCGCTATTTTGGAAGAGAGAGCATTTTTTCTAAAGCCGATGCGTGAATTTGGCGCAGATTATCTTTCCAGGGTTAAAAAGTTTTATTTCTATAAAATAGACTGAAATAAAACAACCTAGCCAAGTAATCTTCTGTACAAAAGAATCTAACACAGAATCTGTAATCCAGGCAATTTTAAAATAAAAATAGACGCAATAACACTTCAGAAAATAACGAGTTTTTAAAACTTAACTGGAAAGGTTAAAGATTATGTTAGAACGTAAATATCCACGAGATTCTTACCAGTAAAGCTTTAGTAGCAATTTTCTATTATGACTTTGAAGATGATAAGTGAAAATATACACATTTTCCCGGCATTTTTAGAGTAAATCGTATCTAATAATAAACGTATTAAGTATCTATTCTTAATTCGTGTGTTATTACAAGGTCACAAGGAACACCACTAAAACCTAATATCACGCTTGCCATCTGCATCTAAAGCATATCACATCAAGATTTTACACCTAGTGACCTCAACTTACACGTAATTTATAAAAATAAAATTCCAGCTAGGTAAATCAACCCACCCAAAAACCTTAGGTAAAATTTCATAAAAATCGTTGGAGCTGTTCCCAAGATTTAGATTATTCACACCTAACCCAACTCCGACGAGGTCGGCAACGGTCGACCGGAGTGGTCGAGACTAATGGGAGAGAAACTGACGAACTATCCGGGCATTGTGTAGCAAGACCGGTTTCTGCATGTGGGCCGTCACTGGCTTACTATTGGCGCCGAGCCTCGAGAGGCTCTTTAGGACCAAACCGTTCACCGATACAACTATCGGGATTATTTCTGCCGATACCACCCTCCACATATCGGTAACCTCATGCGCCAGGTCCAGATGTTTGGTCTTCTTGTCTATTGTATTTACTATTATCCAATATAATATTAATAAACGATGACTGAATATAGGATTAAAAAAAAAATAATTTTTAAATACCTTATTTTGCATTTCCAATATTTTGTTGTAGGTATTATGTAAACTATGACAACTATTACAATGTTACAAAGTAGTAAGATAAGTAGACCAGGTAACTTCAACACTTCCTTGTTTAAAATTGCATAAAACCAAACCAACTTTGAAACAAGTTACCCAGTTCTGGAAAGTAAGTTTAAGTTTACACAAAGTTTTCGTTCTTCAGTGCTTTTTTCGTAAAAATAAGAATTGCAAGTGAGATCTTAACACATGAATAATTTACATTAACATACATTCATGCCTTTTTTATGAGAGGCAGAAACTATAGAACGCGATGTAGCTAATTATCCAGACTTATATTTTTAAAATGATATCTTGTAACAGTGTAAAATAACTTTAATATATTCTGATACAAAAATGTTTAGTGACATGTATGTAGGTCAGTTAAGGGTTGACCCTGTGGTCTCTGCGACCAGATAGAAGATGCAATCAAACCCCTGCCTATCTAATCTCATGGACGTCAGTAAACAGGATTATGTTGTAAAGGGAAGGATTAAGTCATATTCTTAACATTTTAAATGAAAGCTGTAGGTACTTGGGACCAGAGGATGTTCAACATTTGTGTTTTTTTTTAATTAAACATTGTAGTGCTTGAACTCATTCCATCTGATTTTCAAATATTCTTTGAACAAAAGTCTGTGTTCAGACACATAATTGTGCAAATCGAAGCAGCGACCTCGCGAACGCAAGTCGGTTCCACTACCGAAATTCACTACGAAACCTGCCACGCCCGTGAAAGATATATTAAAAAGAATCTCAAATAAATCAAATATCCTGTCAGTTTTTTGTATATTTGTGAATATATACATCAACACTAACATTGCGTGCTAAATAAATTGTGATTCATTACACCTCCAGGGGATGAAACCGCGTCGGTCATAAATACAGTCCAAATGCATTTACTGAAATGTTTTCATGATCAAAAAATTTTTATCTATTATTCATACATATCTCATTTTTCCCTGAATTCATAAAAGGAGAGAAAATTTAATAGTTCATACCTACTTATTATAAGATAATGTTGTTATTTTTGTGTTTATGTCCGTCCCTATGTGAGCTTAAATCCTTAAAACTATGTAACGTATTTAGATATTTTTTTTAATAAATAGGCTGGTTAAGATGAAGGTCTTTATGGGTAATTACCATAGGTCAGAATTAGGTAGAGTTATTTATGTACTTGCATCGAAATGTTGATATTAATGTGGACCTTCCCGGGATTTCTAATAGACAATCCCGTGTGGCCAACAATATTACGAATAAATATTATTAAAAACCTCAGAAATAGACAAATAAAACAAAGATAATTAACATCCAATTTTTATTAGTTTACTTTACATTAATTCACAATACAAATTATTGATATCTTAAGCAAATTCTCATACGCATATTTCGCCTTTTTTATGAATACGAGCGAATACTTTTCTTACTGAATCAGTCGCTATCAGATTTTTATTTAAAAAAACACGGGACTTTTTTCTGCTCTTTAAAATAAATCTCGGGATTGGAGGCATATCCACTTTATTCTTTCGCTGTATGAAATCAATGTAAGTACATAAATAACTCTACCTAATTCCGACCTGGTTATGGTAATTACTTACAAAATTGCAAAATACAGCGTGATGTTATTCAGCCTTCCGTGATAAATGGACTAACCAATACAAAAAAAATCTATTCGAACCAGTAGTTCCTAAGATTAGCGCATTCAAACAAACGAAAAACTCTTTAGCTTTTCAATATTAGTATAGATAACCACTGTTATTTTGATTTCTAAAATATTTTCTTTCAAAATTGTGATGATAAATAGGTTTAAAGAGGTGTCTTGATAAAAAATGTTCTCTCTATGTCAAAGGGTAGCGTCATTCAAGTCGGCTTCAACGGATTTCCGTGTTCTCTTACTGCAGAAAGTACGGTCAGCAAAGTAATTGTTACATAAAATATTACCAGATGAGAGAATTTTCATAAATGCTTATAATAATTTACGTAGTTGTTTTGTTGAAATTCAGCTATCACCGTTTATGACATCTCATAAACGGTGATAGCTGAAATTTTTAAATGAACGGCAGAGTTCTAATATTAGGATTTCGTTTCACGGAACCCAAAAAAGGAAAAGGTCATTAGACACTTCCCTTCCCAATCAGTTAAAGTCTAACTATACAAATCGGACAAGCGCTTCCTGAGATAGGCACTGATTCAAAGCGCACAACTAAACTTAACTTATCTAAAAAATGAAAATTGATTGTGTCAATAACACAATTCCGCAATGTTAATTGAACTTTGTTTTTATAAAAACTGTCTATTACAGACTAATGATTTTAATTCAAATAAAAGTGTACAGCGAAATACCCAATTAACCGAAATACACCATAGTTAATTTCATTTTTTAGCTAAGTTAAGTTTAGTTATGCACTTAGAATTGGTACCCGTTCAAACTAAGAAACTAACTCTTCAACTTTTAATATGCAGGATTATTTATTATATTTTTTTGTATTTTTTCTGCAAACAGTACTTGTACCTTCCGCGGTAAGCTTCCATCTCGACCATCCATCTTCCATAATTCCATAATCATTTGTTATGAGATAACTCTGCCACAAATATACCTACACATTCAGAGATTTTAACGGTTCACATAACCTATTTAAACATACTTTATTTTTATATCTGCGAAATATTTTAAAAGAAAATCTTGACACAGAGGTAGAGACAAATTAATTATACTCGTGTCAAGGTGTGGTAGCCAGGAATTTGCTTTAAGAGGATACCAAAATAGCTTCGTGCATTTTTCTATGTACGAAGTTTTCATTGTTTCTTTAGATTGAATGGCTAGAGCTCTAATTTTTAAGTATATGTTTTTTCAATATATGACCTAGAATCGCATGAACTCAGAAACGCGATTGAAAAAGTTTTCTCGATAGAAAATCTTGGCGAAACAACCTCTCAAATTTTTTATATTTTTCATTTGTCGGTCTATTATTGCGTATTAACTAATGAAATAACTTTAAAAACATAGGTAACTATTATGTATAGAAACACGTGGATCAAAATTAAAATATATTTAGTAGATTTTGAGTAAATAGGAAAAGTATCCCTAATTCTTCATTTTCTGTGCCTACTGGCTGTGTTAATATGTACGTGTCGGCGATGATATACGATAATATTGATGTAGGCCCTTAAACTCGTATAAAGATGAAGAATTTGTTTGTTTGAACGCGCTAATCTCAGGAACCACCCGAACCACTGGGCCGATTTGAAAAATTCTTTCAGTGTTAAATAGGGCATTTATCGAGGAAGGCTTTAGGCTATATAACATCACGCTACGACCAGTAGAAGCGAAGCAGTAGTGAAAAATGTTGCAAAAACGGGAAAAGTTTTCTAAATTCCACGCGGACGGGGTCGCGGGCAACAGCTAGTTAAATTAATAAATTATGTATAGTGAAAAAGTGATCACCGCGAGCAGGACTTGGGTCGTGGGTTCGGGTCCCGCTTGCGGTGATCATTAAATTTTTTTCCACTATAATTTAATTTACTAAGTAAAAGAATAGAATAGAATAGCATAGCAAGTCAATAATTGCAAAATTAATAAAATTACTCATTTTATTTGTTTTGACCTCGCTTTTTAACAAGCTTTTATTAGCTCGGTACGTATCTATCAACGTATCTGTGTAATGGAATCATTGAAAGTGATTTTTCAGCCACTTGCTATAGTCGCATTCATTTGAAATTTTGCATATTGTCATCAGTCCTTAATCGCCTAGCTTCTGACTTTTTAAAAGAGCATGTATATCTTGCCTACTTAAAATAAAAATCTTTGACTTTGACTAATGGACTGATGACAATAGAATAATTAAAAAAAATATACCAGATTTTCATGGGTGTTTTTTAGTTTTTGAAGTAAGCTAACTATTTCGATTCCGGCCTCTGATATTCGTTTGTGTGATGTTTATAAATATCATACAAAATGTTTGTTCTGCGTCTGGGTGTATACTATGTATAATAAGTATGTGTTTACAAAAGAAAAATAGTTTATGTATTCTATCCGTATTCTGGTACCCATAACACAAGCATAATAAGCTTAGCTTGGGGCCAGAGGACGTTGTGTGAAATGTCCATAAATATTTATTTATTTATTATTATTTATTTATTATTTTTAGATAGGTAACTAAAATTTTATCAAAATTAATTAAAAATTCAAGTTTCAAGTACATAAAATCTCGTATTTTAACAAAGAAACTTCCCTCAGGCATTAATAAACTAAACGAAAGCTTGCGCCTTTGTTCAGTAAAAATGTTACTTAATTGAACCTATTATTTTTCTTTGAAAATAATACTTAAATAATAAAAGCAAGTTTTGACTGGCTTTGAATTCAGAGAGTTTGAAACTTATTAATATAATTAAAAGATGTCTACTAATCTAATATATAAAATTCACGTGTCACAGTGTTAGTTACCGTACTCCTCCGAAACGGCTAGACCGATTTTTGTGAAATTTTACATGCATCTTCAGTAGGTCTGATAATCGGCTAACATCTATTTTTCAAACCTTTTTTTTAGTATGGCAAAACAACGTTTGCCGGGTCAGCTAGTTTATTTATAAGTATACAGCACCCTGGGAAGGAAAAGGGGTGGTGACACTTGTATTCTTAATCCGTCACCACACGGACAATAGGACTTGTAATATATCTATGAGAGTACGACTACGTACATAGTTTTACTTTTTAGTACGGATGCCTAATTACTTTAATTACGGAATTGATCGTGGTCCTTTTTCCGCATTAAGACTTTTGACATTGAAAACTGTAGAAAACATTTTCTTGTTGACTGTTGATGTTTGGTAAAGCCTTCCATAACAAAATTTAAATTAATTTCATAAATAATTAAAATAATTTCGTAAATAATAATTTTGAAGTCAATGTAACAAGTAAGTTTAATGAAGGTATGTAATTTAGTAATTATTTAATTTGTTTTTGGGGACTTTTTGATTTTGCCAATGCCTCGTTTATATTCACTGTTCCGCTTTTTGAGTTTTAGCGTGATGATTTACTTACTACATATGCAGAAATGGTCATGTAAGGGTTTTTTACTTGTACGAAACCCTAAAAATGATTAACATCCATCATGTTAAGAATTTCGTGCCTTAGTTGGCTGTCTGTATGTCCTAAATTAATTTAACAAAAAATAAATAATTTAATTATCGATGCACACGTAACAGAAATTACCAAAAGTTATTTTTTATGGTCTTATTGTCGGTTTGTCTAACTTTATTTTATCTCAGTAACGATCAAACAAGCATCAAACTATGCTCCATACAAACATATAGGCATCGTAGTTCGCTGTTTTCTTCGTGGATATTGCCACCAGGTTTAATTTTTACGAAGAAAACAGCGGACTGAAGGTAAAATCTGCCTCTACTATATTCGTCCCTTTCAGCGTGGCGCTTGGGAATAGGAAAAGCAATACCTAAGGCAAATACCGTAATTCGGGGCAATAGTCCCCTCTTAAAGGAACATCAAATACATTATTTAAATAATACAAGTTATGTATTGCATCCCTCTACAGTGCTCGTAACAGACAATTGTTATTTTCAATTGTGTTACGTCTCAATTTCAGTGCTATACTTTTGGAATGAAATTTTAATGATTGAAATTGAAAATGTAAATGAAAGAAAATACTTAATTATTCTCAAGGGGTGAAAAACCATTATCTTTCAACCCCTTTTGTTTTGTTTGTTATTAGTCACTAATTGTGCCTCCCAGTTTTACCTGCAACTGTTGTCTATTTGGTGCCGGATTAAGAATACATATATCACGACTCCATTTCGATCTCAAGGTGCTGTGAATGCCACCTAAGGGATGGTATATAGATAAAATCCTCTGTGAGAGATACTCTCTACTCTACTCGAAAATAAACCTTGTGCCAACACGCCTGGGTCAGCACGGCATTGTAGACCATACGCTCTGCCAATGTGGAGGAGGATCGTGCCCATTAGTAAGACGTTAATGGGGAGGAGAGAGAGAGAGCGAGTTTCATACATACATTCTATTCATAGACCAAGAAAATAAACACGAAAAATGTTATAATCATTGGTCATTCTATTGCACACAGTGGTATGGTGTGCTACTTATAACACAAGCATAGAAATATAGCACCAGAGGATGTAAAATGTCCATAAATATTCAATTGTTAGAAAAAATCTGTTGTACTGTCTTTTTAACAGAATATCTAAGAGTTTAGAGGATTTTAAGTAGATATTTGTATGCAAGTATGCTTAGGGCTTATTATTAATAATTTTAGAAAATTCCGTCAAATTCTAATCCTACTAAAATTATAAATATGAAAGTTTGTGAGTATGGATGTTTGTTACTCTTTCACGCAAAAACTACTGAATGGATTTTAATGAAACTTTACAATAATGTAGTTTATACATCAGAATAATACATAGGCTACTTTTATCCTAAAAGAGTTCAATGTTCTCGTGGGATAGCAAAAAACCAACAGAATTTTTATCCCTTTTACCGCGGGTAACAGTGCGGGGCAAAACTAGTATAGATATAATTATAAAAATGTGTTAACGAAATCCAAGTCGCGGGCAAAAGGCTAGTGTTATATAAAAATCATTTTCTTAAACTAAATCATACACAAGCCTTGAGGAGTAAGTTCCTCTTACAATTTAAGATGAAATAAGATATTCAAGAGGGAGCCTCAAGAACTAGGCACGACAAAATTGTGGGGCCATAAAAACTGAGTAAAAATGTATCACAGATATCTATAACTTCACAATAATTGCGCCAGGTTGGATTCACCAATAAATGCAGAAAATATTAAGACACATTGAAATTGTCTGTTGCTAATTATAGGATTAATAAATAATTATTATCTCTCTAGCTATCACCGTTTCATAGATACACCTTGGTGACAAACGGACGGACAGTAATAGCGTCCCGTTTTACCTTTTGGTATAGATCGCTTTGATTACGTATAAAACAAATAAGTAATAAATAAATATTTAAGGACACTTTACACAGCGTCCTCTTGGCCCTAACTAAGCTATATTCATGTGATTAAAATACCAGATAAGGATTTATATACTGCATAATATGTACTTTATTTTTAAAAAACGAACTTATAATACATAGAAAACACCCAGACGCAGTATAAACATTTGTATGACATTTACAAATATCACACGAACAATTTGTAGGTGCGGGGATCGAACCCATGAACTTGTGCACGGCTGCGACAGTCCGTTACATAAACCCCTAGACGAAGACTTTGAAGAGTAATGAACAATTAAATCCTATGGTTGCTCGAAAGGAATCGCGTTAAGCGATAAGGTCGCCAATTGTACATTCTGTTGTTTTACAATTGTTTGAATAATATTGTTATTTGTTGGTGTAAAATAAAGAGTAAATAAATAAATAAAAATAAAGTAAAGTCCGTATGGTGATGGACTACGAATATAAGTGTCACCACCCCTTTTCCTTCCTAGGGTGCTGTAAAAGTCGGCTAAGGGATACTGCACACAGATAACATCCTCTGTGAGAGACGGAAACCTCGAAAACAAACCCTGTACCAACACGTCTGGTCAGTGCGCCACAGTAGACCATAATCCCTCCAAAGTGGAGGAGGCCCGTGCCCAACAGTGGGACGTTAAATGGACAAGAGAGAAAAATAAATAAATAACATAAATAAATCTCAATTCTAAGAGCTCCACAACATAATGTAATGACTCGCTGGCGCCATTTATAGGCCAAGTTCGCTCAAAGATAACAAATCGCTAAGAATTTGTCCCACTTACTCCATTTTTATATTACACTTAAAAAGTTTTCACACCGTTGTGGATGAACGATTAAAGAATATTATCTTTTTACAGAACATAAAAAAATTACTGGAGAACTTTTCAAATCATAAAAAAATTGGTCAAGTGCGAGTCGGACTCGCGCACGAAGGGTTCCGTACCATTATCTATGCAACATAAGGCAACGTTATTAGTATCGAGCAAGAAACGGTAAAAAAATCATGTTTGTTGTATGGGAGCCCCTTAAATATTTATTTTATTTTATTTTTAGTATTTGTTGTTATAGCGGCAATAGAAATACATCATCTGTGAAAATTTCAACTGTCTAGCTATCACCGTTCTTGAGATACAGCCTGGTGACAGACGGACGGACGGACGGACAGCGAAGTCTCAGTAATAGGGTCCCGTTTTTACCCTTTGGGTACGGAACCCTAAAAATGAATAAATTCTAAAGATTTATGGGCAATTATACGCAGTTTAAGAAATGTGTTCCGATATTAGCGATTTGACATACGAGTAATTATCTAATATGAGTCGGAAAGTCTATGGAACATCGAACTTCATAGTGGTGACTTGATGAGAGCTATGATACACCCTAGTGCTTACTTACCTATCTAAAGGATGTCGAGCCTAGTGGCTAATGTAACGGACTGCCGATCAAGTGGTTGAGGGTTCGCTTCCCACTCGGGACAATCATTTGTGTGATTTTTATAATTATCATACAAATGTTTGTACGGCGTCTGGGTGTTTCTATGTATAATAAGTATTTACAAAAAAAAGTAGTTTATGTATTCTATCCGTATTTTGGTACCCATAACACAAGCATATAGTTATAACATAGCTTAGCTTGGGACCAGAGGACGTTGTATGAAATTTCCATGAATATTTATTTTATTTATAAAAAAAAACAAAAGGTGTTTCAAGTATTATAGATCGAAGAAAGATATTGATAATAAAGGAATTAACAAATAAACACCCTACATATAAAAGCAGGTATCTGCCTCTCTCTCTCTCTCTCTCTCTCTCTCTCTCTCTCTCTCTCTCTCTCTCTCTCTCTCTCTCTCTCTCTCTCTCTCTCTCTCTCTCTCTCTCTCTCTCTCTCTATCTCTCTCTATCTCTCTCTCTCTCCAGCTCATTACGTCCCACTGTTAGGTACGTATACCCTCCACTTTGGGAGATGTTATGCTCCATTATGCAGCGCTGACCAGTCTTTAGCATAGAGTTCTTTTTTGAGTTTTCTTTCTTTCATTCATCTTATCTGTGTACAATATCCCTTAGCTGGCTTTAACAGTACCCAAGAAAGAAAAAGGGATGTAGACACTTGTATTCTTTATCCGTTACCATACGGACAAGTAGTAAGAAGAAGGCATACGTACTATAAAATCGCAAAAGATAACCTTTCGTTGATAGAGCAAAAAGATACTTCAAAATGCAATAACATTATTTCGGTTAGCTCTAAGCATCACGTTATATTGCACCAGGCTATGTTGCTATATTACAACTATTGAAGCAAAAATATCCACAACTTGTTATAAAACTTTTATCTGTTGTAACTGGAGAGCCAATAGCCCCTAAAGTTTCACGACATGTTCCACAAACAGTTTCAATTTCAAAACTGTTACGAGCAGATGTGTTTGAAACTTACAGAAGTTTCAGCCAAAGAAGTCTTGCTTCAATACGCGATTCGATGATATGATGGTCTAAGAGGTGGTTTAACATTGACTTACAGCTATTAGAAATTAGGTTTATGTCATTACATAACCCGATAAGATATATTTTTCCTCCCAATATAATTATTTTATAAAAAATCTAAAACCAATTGAAAAGTTATCATAACTATTTTAAAGCATACCAATATAGACTTGTATTATGTGGCGATTTCGAGTAAATCTAATTACATAAAAAATGTGTTTTTCGGGGATAGAATTTGAATAATTCTTTAAGTGTTAGGTGGTACGTTTGTCGAGGAAGGCTTAACATTACGCTGCGACCAATAGGAGCGAAACATCAGTGAAAGTAATAGGTAACAAGCCGGGTAAGATCCGTTTTCCCATGGGACCCGGATATTATAACGACTCAAGGTTCCGTACATCAAGGTCGTGAGTAAAATAATGATCTTATTAATATTAATTAGAAACTCTATCTCTTGTGCGTTACCAAGGAAAGCTATTTTAAAATTGGCTGAAGATATTAAATTATTAATAAGGGGATAAAAAGCCGCTCCAAAATCTCGTTACTTGAAAATATTATATCTTAGTTGCAATAAACACCTGTAAATTCCCAATACATGTTTATTTAAATCAAAGCCAAAGTCATATATTTTTATTTTATGCAGGCACGACGATTAGCTCTTTTTAAAAGTCAAAATCTAGGCTTATATTTCAAAAATGAATTCTACGGAGACGTACAGAAAAGAAACTCCATGTATTTTTTTATTCCATATTTATTTTACAACGAAAAGGGGTGTGACGATGACGGAGTTAACTTACTGCACTAAGGACCTAAAATTCATTTAAAGTAATTTTATTATTTTTTGCAATTGATTTGATATGGTTTTTACTTAATGAACTAAATTATAGTGGAAAAAATAATCAACTACGCAACGGATTTTGTTGCAGTTCTGTTTAACAGATAGAATCGTTCTAGAGGATGCCTTTAGTCTATAATTTAAAGGGGCCCTTTAAATTATAGACAAAAGCTCAATAACTATAAACGCAAGTGGGCATTATCTTTTGTAAATACATACTTACCTACACTATCTGCTGTATCTCGAGGTAGATCTAGAAAAAGGTAATAAATAATCCGGTTTGCTACATAGATCTAGTAAATAAGGTCTCACGATCACGCCACGTATAGTGATTTATTTTTATTGATAGGAAAATTTATAGGAACAAGACATCAGCAAGTTTATTACAGACACAGAGAGTAACTAAATAACTAAACATTTTTACAGATTTGTCTGGTTTTCCGATCACGTAACTATGTTTTATAGCTATGACAATACAATAACTAACGAAAATTCTAAGTAACGAAAATTGGTATTAAAATTTTAAAAATATTAGTTTGATTCTTGCACAGGTCCATTACTTATCTATGCTAATACTAGCTGACCCGGCAAACGTTGATTTGCCAAATAAATGTTAAGGATGGACAACCCTTAACATTTAGGGGGATGAAACATAGACGTTGTCCGATTCACAGACCTAACGGATATGTACACAAAATTTCGATGGTCGAGCTGTGTCGGAGGAGTATAATTACAAACACCGTGACAGGAGAATTTTATATATTAGACTAGCTGACCCGGCTATATAAATTATAGCTTCTTCTTCTTCTTCTCCAGCCTATTTACGTCCCACTGTTGGGCACGGGTGCATCTCTCACAGAAGATGTTATCTGTGTGCAATATCCCTTAACTGACTTTTACAGCACCCTTGGGAGGAGATTCGGTGGTGACACTTGTATTCTTAATCCGTCACCACACGGATAAATGATTAAATTATAGCTGAAGGCTGTTTATAAATAAATAAATAAATATTTATGAACATTTCACACAACGTCCTCTGGTCCCAAGCTAAGCTTAATATACTTGTGTTATGGGTACCAGAATACGGATAGAATACATATACTCACTAGTTATTATGATAATCTCTATATTATTGTAATGTTTACGGTTGTCCGTATGGTGAGAGATTAAAAATACAAGTGTCACCAGCCCACATCCTCCCCATACTGCTGTAAAAGTCAGCTAAGGAATATTGTACACAGATATCTAACAACCGCTGTGAGAGAGTGAAAACTCGAAAATAAACCCTCTGGTCAGAGAGGCATAGTTGACCATAATCCCTTCCAGAGCGGAGGAGGCACGTGCCCAACGTGTGACGTTAATGGAATGGAGACACACACAGAGAGAGAGAGAGAATAGATGAAAGGATGGACGTACGGACGGACAGGCAGAGTGTCAGTAATAGAGAATCTCGTTTTACCGTTTAGTACGGAATAATAAACAAAAAGGTTTGAACCCTGTACAAAGACCCCTCACCCTATAATAGCTCCTAAAATTTAAGATGTAAACCTTAACGTTATCCCTACATTATGTAATTTTAGTTCAAATTCAAAATTCTAAATAACATTAATAGAATTTCTTATTTTCTTCATATGTACTAATATTATGAAGCTGCGGAGTTTTTTAATTTGTTTGTTACTTTAAACGCGCTAATATCAGGAACCACTGGTCCGATTAAAAAGATTCTTTCGCTTTTATATAGTACATTTATAGAGGAAGTCTATAGGCCATATAACATCACGCTGTGACCAACAGGAACGAAGAATTAGTGAAAAATGTTTCAAAAACGAAAATTGGAAAATTTTCTAAATTCCGCGCGTATTAAGCTAGTTCTTTATATTTTGTTAACAACATTTTTGCATCAAGAATAAAACTACACTTTTATAACGAACATTTACTTGAATAGCAAGCTAACTTTAATTAGTAAAAGGTTGTATTCTGAAATAACATTGTATTTATTAAAGTTATACTAGAAATTACATTTACGTATTTACTGTTACTGTTTATTTAGTTATTTGTACCAATTCTGCGTGCACAACTATACTTAAATAAAAAAGAAAAGTAAGTAGTTTCAGTAAGAATTTTGGAATTTTTAACCGAACTTCGAAAACTGTGTATTCTAAACCTTTTGTCTATACAAAAGATTTTAATGAATATCTATCTATCTGTACAATGAAATAGCCAATTAATTAAAATACATCATTGTTTAATAAAAAAGTGATCACCGCAAGCGGGACTTGAATACCGTTCCGTAGCTCTGCCAACTGAGCCTATTGCGGTCGTTGTCAGTTGGCAGAGCTTCGGAACGGTAGTAAATTGGCCTGTCTATTTATTTAGTTTAAAATGTCTTAACTTCCTAAAAAAACCGCGTGTCGTGTGCGCTTTCGTTAACCTATTTTTGTAACTAACTTCGTGTTGTAGCTTTTGTATGATAGAGCACGCTGTGATAATTTGTCCTAAACGTGGCGAAAGAATTACAACTTCACAATAAAGTGAGGATCAAAATTCTAAATAAGTCTCCATCGTAGCATTGAGCACCTAAACACTCTCAAGTATCCAATAAGTCCCATTTCACCACTTTAGGCTTTAATCCGATAATTCAAGTAGCCTCTGGTTCGTATAAGTTACAGAGTCGACTGGAAATACCGTTAAGAAATTCTTTTTATTTTAGCTGACACATAATTATCCTTTTTGCAAGAAATCGAAGAATTTTTTCAGTATAGACTCAATTATGTTGCACTTGACTTCGTACGCGTCGAATTTAGAAACTTTTTCTCGTTTTCACAACATCTTTCATTAATGCTTCGCTCCTATTAGTCTCAGCGTGATGTTATATAGCCTAAAGCCTTCCTTGATCAATATACTATCCAAAACCGAAAGCATTTTGTGTGTGCAGTGTGCAGTGGTTCCTGAGGTAAGCGCGTAAACTGGTGTCCGATTGTTTGACCAAAAGTCATTTGGCAAAACTACACTTGACAAAAAAGTTTGGCAAAACAATGAATTCGCCTATTGATCATTTTACCACTGAGCATTTTACAAATGCTTCATTTTGCCAAATGATCAACACTTAAATTGACATTTTATAAATGATTACTTTACAAAACTAACATTTGGCAACTGGTTATCAGATAAATCTACTATTGGTCTAAAAATTTGGTATTCTTGTTAAAATGACCACATTTTGCACATTTTTTTCCAAAGCTACTGCTCTGGATTTTCCTAAAAGAAAACATTATAAGTATTAATTGATATATTTTATTAATTATAGATAGATAGAATGAAAAAAAAAAGATATTTTACATTTTAGTATTGAAATTTTCGTGAGTTTGAATCATCTTAAAAATATTTATATGTTACCGGCTAACACTCACTTTTATAGGATCGATGATGTCGACCCAGGTTTCGAGCATATCCGATGCTCATCATCAGGACGAGCGCGCAGCGGTGTCCGTGACCTTCCGACGCGCACTGCGGACCATGGCGCGTGTTGCCCGCTGTGATAATGTGGAGGATGGAGGGTCTTGCGGTGTTGGGGGGATTGTTGTAACAATGGTGTTCACCGCCTCAGATGGAGAGATATGCTCGAAACCTGGGTCGACATCATCAATCCTATAAAAGTGAGTGTTAGCCGGTAACATATAAATATTTTTAAGATATTTTACATTATTTGCAAAATAATTACTTATTTAACCGTTCGCCTTTGGAGATATATATCTCTTTTATTAGATTGGGTTAGGTTAGGTTAGAACTTTAACCCGAAACGCACGAGTTGAGCGAGCAAAGCGTGCGTGCCGCGGCAGCGGCCGGCGAATGCCAGAAGTGACTTTAGGGCATATCCGCCTTTAATAATGATTCATGATGATAATGATACATTTAAAATAACTTAATTTACGAAACATATCATTTGGTGAAATAACAAAAATGTCAATTGATATTTGAATACTTGACACATTTGTCAAGTGTAGCTAATGGATCATTTGCTAAGTAAGTTTTTGTAAAATGATACTTTTGTCAAGTGTATTGTTTGCCAAATGATCATTTGGTGAAACGTTGTTTGTACAATGATCATTTGTCAAAAATTTTTTGGTCAATCATTAGGCAACCATGTAAATTGTGTGGTGACGAATTAAGAATGTACGTGTCACTGCCTCAATTCTTTCCCAAGGTGCTAAAAATGCCAGCCCAATTATATATTACACAGATAACATTCTCTGTGAAAGACGGAAAATTCTAAAATAAACCCCATGCCAACATGCCTGGGGCTCAAGTCTGCTATTACAATGTTGTCACAATGATCAGTCACCGACGGCATTATGGCGCCATAATGGCGTCATTTATACTAGACTAGACTACCAAACTTGATAAAATTCGCCAATAAGCAATCAGTGACTGATCATTGTGACAAAATTGTAATGGCAGACTTGGCCCCCAGGTCAGTTCGGCATAATAGACTATAATCCCTTTCAAAGTGGAGGAGGCTCGTGCCCAACAGTGGGACTGTAATAGCAAGAAGGGAGAGAGTATTAAATTATTTTCATAACTTTCTCTAAAAAATATACATAAGTTCGGTGATTTCTTTCATGAAATCATAATACTTATTTGGTTAACATAAAAAATAATTTTGGATAGATATTTTAGCTTTCAGAAAAATCATTTAAAATTAAAATATCCATCCGAATTCCGACTAAAAATATCGTGGAGTTTACGAAACATGTCATGTTGACATCTTACTTTAAGTGACTTCGAAGCAATTTAATTAACTACGTAAATTGAATTACTTTGCTTCGCACAAAAATATACTTAGAATTTCATGTCATTTATAAAATTATTAAATTAAGTGCTTAATTCGTTATTATCTACCTACAGTAGCACCAAAAAATACTCCATACAAAAAATATGGATTTCGTACTCCGCTGTTTTCTTCGTAGATATTGACCTGTGATATTGCCTCTAAAACAACGAATTTTTCTCACAGTATCTAGATATTATGTCTCGCCGGGTCATGGTAAAGCTCAAGGCACCATCATGGCCAGGCAGGGCAAGGCGGAGGAAAAAAAATATAGATCTCATGTACCTAAGCTTCTATTACTTTCTTTTTACTAAAATACGATTATTAAAAGAAACATGCATGGTTAAAGATCCCATTTTTTACGGTTGTCGCCAATTTAGCTGTATAAAAGATAACTTAAAACAACAGTTATTTAGGATCCATACAAAAAGATGAAACAATGGGCTGGAGAATTACTTGACTGAAGTAAGGAAAATAATGGTTGACACTTACATTTGAAAGATTATATTAGAAATTATTTTTTGTTCACTGTACTTCACTTTTACGTTATAACTGTCATGTTAAGAGTATTAATACAATAGGAGTTGGCATTATAAGACGACTCCCGCTGAAATAGGTACAAGAGCAATGCTCATAGTTATTGTGTACGGACACTGTCGTCTCTAAGTGTGCGTGAGGCGTTTGTGAATGGGGCGTACGTCTTCGTAGCGATCAATGAAATTGTGTTAAGTGTCAGTGTGTTTTACCTCGGAAAGACACGGATTTATCACGCATCTTTACTTATTACAAAACAAAGTCGTTATTTTTGTATGTATCTTCAAAACTACGCAACGGATTTCAATGCGGTTTTCTTTTTTATATAGAGTGATTCAAGAGGATGGCTATTTCGTACTTTGTTAGGCTTTGGTGTATATTTTATTTATCAATGACTACAAAAGCGGGTGAAACCACGGGCATTAGCTAGTATTTGATAAAGAAAACTGCGTAAATAACTGCTCCAGGTGGTTTAATGCTCTGACATGCAACGGAAGACTTAAAATAAAATATTTTATTATTCATAACCTATATGTGTTAGTAAATGTTTGTTATATGAAGGATACAATTGGAATAAACATTCCTACTAATATTTTAGAATCGAATGTTTGTGTGAATGTATAGACTATGTTAGTTAGTCTTTTAAGCAAAACCTACTCAACTGTACCAATCCTACTGGCATGACTAAACTTTTCTTAACCACAGTTCTTAACTAAAACATAAAAATTGATAGTACCAATAACACAATTGGACAAAGTTAACTTATCTTTTTACAGTAAATAGTTTAAAAACTACATGATTCGAATAAATACTTACCTATATTTTTAAATTAAAAACTATTTATAATAATTATGACTTAAATTAAGTTAATTTCTTGCAATGAAGTGGCCATTAATCAAAATATAGCATAGTTACTTTAATATTTTAATTACGTTCTTGACGCATCAGAAAACGTTATCCTCATGGAATATAATTCTTACTTTTTCATGCAAAAACTGCTTAACGCACATTAACGAAACTTTACACGAAGCTTTTACGTCAAAATCATTAAATAGATGACATAGAATTATTATGATTATCCTAGATAGATTTTCGATGTTCATGACATTCAGCCTAGTGACACACGGACAAACAGGGGTGTTTTCAAAGTAGAGCCCCGTTTTCCTCTTTGATAAAAATGAAATAGGAGTTTAGACGAACGAGGTCGTAGGCAAAACATGTGTAAATATAAATCTGAAATTCTTCGCAGTATCCATTATTTATGTATGAGAAAATATGAAATGAAAGAATTATTTTTCAGAACTCATCTCTCTGGAGACTTATGAATGATTACCTTCATATACTCACACATACATGTAAGGTGAAATAGGTTTATAACCTTTATACTTATTTCACCTTATTAAGCCCCCTTCCCCGTAGAGAGAATAGAGCTAGACAGCTTCAAGACTAAATCTAATCAATACTCCAATTTCTACGTACACATAAAGATCATTAGAGCGAGAGTAGCGGAGCTTCTCTACGTAGACTGTAGCATTACTCTAGGTTTTGACACATATTTTTGACGCAAATCGAATAAGTATATAATTATAGACTTGCAGCTAATATATTTTACACAAGTAGCTCAGTAAAACCCACAGATTAACCAAATAGTGGATACAAAAGTGGGTCAATCTTGAAGTCATGTAACTTTAGCCTGGCTAAATAGTACTTTACGGTCTATTAGGATATGGTTTTCTCAATTCAAGTGACATAGTAGTTTTTGCAAACTGCAAACGTCACTTTTACAAGTAATAAAACATGTGTATCATTGGGAAGAGAAGTGCTGTTTCTTTAGTCTATGGTTTAATTGAAAATGTGGCGAGAATCAGATACACACATAAAAACGTACATATTTCAAGCACAAATAAATATGTGGTTTAAGCTGAGTGAGTGATGTAGCCAGAGACACCCTCTCTCTCTCTCTCTCTCTAGCCAAGTTCGGCACGGGGCTCCGCCACTTTGGGAGGGATTATGGTCTACTGTGCCGCGCTGACCAGGCGTGTTAGTTCAGGGTTTATTTTCAAGTTTTCCGTCTCTCACAGTAGACGTTAACTGCTTACATTGTTCCATAGCTGGCTCTTAGAGCACCCTGGGAAAGAAATGGGGTAGTGACATATGTATTCTTAATCCGTTACCACACGGACAATAGACACACTCTCTTTTTAATCTGTGCTAACACCTGACAAACAAATAATCACAACTTAGAATGTAGGATTACAGATAATAATTCTTATCCATACATAAAATATTATACCTATTCTGTTATAAAAGTGCTATAATATGGCATAATAGAGAAAAATATCACTGTTTTCACGTTACGCACGTACAAAAAGTACCTGAAATTTTATTACAGTAAAAAATATTGTACCTACTTTGATATTGTACCGTGTACGTGAGTACACATTGCGTATTGAGAATGTGTACGTCGCGCGTACACATGAATATTGAAGTGTAATCGTAGCGTTTTATTAACACATATTATATCATTGCTTTTTTCTAAAACAAAGTTGTTATTTTTGTATGTATGTCCCTATGTGAGCTTATATACCCCGACAAGGTGGAGCGACGATATCTTTAAGGTTGCGGGGAGTCATTGCATGCAAGCAGCACAGGACCGCCCGTTGTTAGGTTCTATGGGGGAGGCTTATTTCCAACAGTGGACGAACAGAGGCTGGTGGAAGGATGGAGCTTATATTTTCAAATTTCGATTTTGTTGCGTCTTTTTTAATACACAGAGTGGTTCAAGAGGATGGATTTTTACCTATATTATTCTGTTAAGTTCTTTTTATTTTCTAAATTCCACGCGTACGGAGTTGCGTGCAACAGCTATTTACGTTTATACAAATAACAAATATTCATGGACATTTCACACAACGTCCTCTGGTCCCAAGCTAAGCTTATATCCTTCTGTTATGGGTACCAGAATACGGAGAGAATACATATAGTACTTTTCTTTTGTACCTAAATACATCCTTATAATATATAGAAAACACCTAGACGCATAACAAACATGTTTGTATGTATTTGTATGTTATTTCATGTTATTCACCAACAAAATTCTGAGGTAAATGAAATACAATAAATATTTCCAATTAAGGGCCTATATCAATATTATCGTCGACATGTACCTATTAACACAGCTAGTAGGTATAGAAAATGAAGAATTAGGGAATATTTTTTTGTTTACTCAAAATCTACTAAATATATTTTAATTCCGGTTTCTATATATAATAGTTACTTATGTTTTGAAAGTTATTTCATTAGTTAATACGCGATAATAGACCGACAAATGACAAAAATAAAAAATGTGAGAGATTGTTTCGCTAAGATTTTCTATCGAGAAAACTTTTTTCAATCGCGTTTCTGAGTTTATGCGATCCTAGATTATATATTGAAAAAACATATACTTAAAAATTAGAGCTCTAGCCATACAATCTAAAGAAAAAATGAAAACTTCGTACGTAGAAAAATGTACGAAGCTATTTTGGTATCCTCTTAATTAATATTAACACGTATGTTTGCAATAAGAGTTTCATTTTGATTGTAGTTACAGCAATATTTAATTTAAAACCCGTTAAATATGAACAGTGGTTCGACTTTATTACTGAATTTATATGTGTGATATTTATTTTTGTTAAATTATGAAAAGGAGTGTGGATTTTTCAGGCGTGTTGGCATAGGTTTTATTTTTCGAGTTTTCCGTCTCTCACAGAGAGTGTTATCTGTGTACAATATCCCTTAGCTGGGTTTTACTGCACTCTGGGGAGGAAATGAAGGGGTGACACGTGTCTACACGGACAAATAATAATATAGACATTTCACCGAAATCCCGCATAAAGATGCCTTAAGTCTTTCTGATTTTTCAGCGAAATACAATTTTTGTGTGGCAATAAATACCATTATCAAGCAATAATGTAATCTTTATTTAATTTTATATTCTTGTATTTCCAAAGAGACGAAGATCAAAAATTGATAATATAGAATTTCTAAAAGACATTTCTAGAATAGTTCATTCCCCTTTGTAAAGGGCACACAAATATGTTGAAATTGAAATAATAACTAGAGACCTGTATTTTATATCAAAGAATGATTGCTACTACATTCATCTCAACTAATATTAAAACGAGATTTGATTGTGTTATGGAAACTAATAGGCTTCTAAGGTTTTTTTTCCCCCTTCGCCTTGCCCTGCTGGGCCATGATGGTGCCTTGAGCTTTACCATGATCCGGCGAGGGGTGGCCCCGCTAATCGGGACCCGACCCGATGGGGGCAGCATTAGGTCCGCGTTTGGCGCGGCGGGTCTCTGGATACCGACCCGCTGCGCGCGACCACCTCTTCTTTGGGCCGACGATCCCTGCCCGGGGCCAAGGCTTTTAAGGGTGTTGATCAATCACAGTACCTACCTACTTAACTTTATTATATAGGTTGAAGATACGTGCCTAGTTTAGAAATAGCTGGTGTCCTGAATAGAAATCAATTTTAAGATAAATTCCTTGTAAACAAAACCAATGCATAATATAAATTCAGAACAAGTAATTCAATTTGAATGAATGAGCTTCCGAAATTAACGCAGGTATTTATTTTCAGAATTTATGCGGAAATAATTGCTTTATTGTGTGTGGTAATGGCATAACAAGCTATATGACACTGCCTCGTGTTTTCTTTTTTCCAAGAAAATATGGGGTGTGTAACAAAATATTAGCAAAATACAAATCTAAACACAGCGTGTCAAGTCAAGTTCAAGTAACAGAACTGGTGAGTAGCACCGTGTGTAATATTACAAAAAACATTCAGAGATACTTTTGATACCCAAGTAAACCCCGACCTTAGGCTACAATAATAATAATAATATAATATATATCATTTATTTATATAATTATAATCCTAAGTTATAAGACGAAATTATATTTTATGTTGTTATAAATAAATTTTAGGACTGACCTTTCAACTAGGCTTTCATTTCCCATTTATATTTTAACATGCTGATGCCCGCAACTTCGCATGCGTGGCAAAAAAACATCCTCTTTCTTTTTTTTGTCCTGTCCTGTCCTGTCTCCTGTCATTGGGGTCATCACCGTCATGGTAAGAGTGGGTAGTGTCGGACTCACCGATGTCCAGGTGAACCGGACAACGGAATACCGACTAAACCTAACTGCGGCGCTCTCCACGTCTTCCTGGAGCGCCAGAGGTTCCCTGTTCTAAACTCTCTCTGACGCCCCGAAGTTAGCCTGGTGGCACAACACCCGGGAAAAAAAACATCCTCTTGCTCATTCTACCTATTATATAAAATCGCATCGAAATCTATTGCGTAATATTAAAGATATAAGCTCTCATAGGGACATATATATACAAAAATAACGGCTTTGTTTTATATTAAGTAAAGAATATTATAAACTTTTACTCAAATGATTACATTACACACACCCATTTCTAAGTTTAAATAGGTAGTCCTTTTACTCTGTTGTCTTTATATGTGTATGGTGTAAAGTTCATTCATATTCTGGTATATAGGTTCATATAAATACCTCTAATGATGTAGTACACGTTATTTAACACGTGTAGAGCAGATTAATGAATGCCTATGACGACGCAACTCGAATTTATGAGCGTACTGATAATTTCAGCCACCATTTTAGACTACCTGTCGATATAACATGATATATATTATAAAAAACTGAGTATATTTAAATAAAGTTCAACCGACTTCACGTGCCTTTTAAATTTGAGGGTTTTCCTCGATTTCTCAGGAGATAGCCATCAGATATGGCCTCCGTGTGGTGACGGATTAAGAATACAAGTGTCACCACCCCATCTCCTCCCAAGGGTGCTGTAAAAGTCAGCTAAGGGATATTGCACACAGATAACATCTTCTGTGAGAGACAGAAAACTTGAAAATAAACCCTGTGCCAACACGCCTGGTCAGCGCAGCACAGTAGACTTATAATCCCTCCCAAAGTGGAGGAGGTCCATGCCCAACAGTGGGACGTAAATGGGCTGGAGAAGAGAAGAACCATCAGATCCTGACCGTGTGCCAACGGGACCACATGGGAACCACCAGTTTTCAATATAAAAATAAGGTCTTCTTTTACATTTTAGTACAGAACCCTAATTAGTACAAGTAGTTATGGGCACATAACTACTCTCTGTCCTATTCTAAATTATATTAAACTAAAACTATTAGTAGTTGAAGTTGCATTTACTAATATTTGTCAAGGCTCATTACTCGCTGTCCAGTTAATACTAAAACTGTCCTGAATGCTCGTAACACATTTAACTAACTTCTAAAAGTTAAGAACTTGTTTAAACATCTGTAACCGCATTGGGATGTGATGTGCCCTATTATGTGGATTAAATATCTTTAATTTCATGTACAACTTACACTTAGGTACAACGGTTGTGTATTTATTTTCTAAAATAAAAAGGTAAAGTAAGTTTACATCGCAACAGATAAACTGTGTAGGTGTTTTTAGAATATTGCATGTTGTAATACTGTTGAATAATCTTTGTTCTCTTTAAATATGCTGTGAGCAAGTGGCTTTATTCTGTAAATTGGTTACTAGCTGTACCCACGATTTTTTTTATCGATCCAATCAGTTTTGACTCTTTTTTTAGCCGCTAGATGGCGTTGCAAGTAACCAAATTGGGTAATTTTGTATTATGTAAATATCTCTTGATTGAGTGGACCGATTGCGTTGAAACAAAGACTAAGTAATACCTTGGGTTGTGTTCATTTTTTACATATAAGATATGCGTGCACAGACAAACATCTAAACAGACAAACAGACAAAATTTTCAAAAATGCTGAAAATGAGTTTTGTTTGTTATCCTTTAACCATCTGACTATTTTTTTTTTTAAATATGTTTAATGTACATACATTTTTTTTGTTCGGATTTATTATATGTATAGAATAGAAGAAGATATCTGCATTTTATGTTGTACTAGCTGTTGTCCGCGACTTCGTAAGCGTGGAATATATAAACATTTCCGTTTCTCCAACATTTTTCATTGATGCTTCATTCCTTATAGCCTTCCTCGATAAATGGACTATCCAACACAGAAAGAAATGTTCAAATCGAACCCGTAGAGATTGAGATTAGCGCGTTCAAGCAAAAAATCAAACTCTTCAGCTGTTTAATATTAGTACAGATTTTAATATTTATAATCAAAAACCAATCTCTAACAGATTAGCTTTATAAATACTTTGATTTACTTAGTTATTTATAACCTGTAATACTCAACAAAAAAGTCTAGAGCCGCGCCAAAAATTGCCAGATTATGAACTGAATAATTCATTAAGACGCAAAGAGGCGAAAACGACAAAAAGGAAATCATAAAAATCTTAGGCGTTCCAAGTTTGGCGTCTTCAAAAAGCAATTAGCATAAGTTTAGAAGTTAATGACATTTTTGAAGGAACAAATAAATATTTTTCAAAGTTGTTTATCTTATTGAAACAGGCAGTTCTTAGAAAATAGAATTTTGATGTTAACAGATGTATGGAATCCATGTGATTAATATATATCAAAATAATTAATATGCCGCTTGCAGTGCCGTTAATGAGCTGAAAAGAGTAAAAGCTTAGGATTGTCCTTAGTTAACATACTGTTGTTCTATTTACTGTGACTACATCTAGATAAAATCATAAATTAACAGTTAAATTTACGAGGGAACACTATATCAAAGCCAGGACGTTGTTAATATGTAATTACTTAATGACAAATTGTCTATAAGTCATCTGCAGCATAATGAAATTGTTAATTGAAGTCTGCATTAAACACAAAGCTCAAAGTTGGAAAGGCCTGTGCCCAATAGTGGGTTGTTGTAGCGAAGTCTAGTGACTAATAGCTGTCACTACATAGTACAGCACAATAACAACACATGGCGTTACATGTCAAAATATGACGTCACAATGAATTCTACATCGCGAAAGCAAGATTCGCATACAAGCTAAGATAGCTACAACATCTGAACGTAAAACAGTGGGGCGAAAGCCCTGGCCAGTGCTGATCATCTAACCTGGTCAGAGAATTCTCCAATTGTGGTTGGAGGAGCCCGATCACCCACGCTCCTCCACAGTTGTCATTAGGCTGGGAAGATGGATAGGCCTCTATCCTCTATCCATCCTATATCCTATTACCTTCCTTTAATACGAGCATACTTATAAAACAGAGTCGCTATTTTTGTACGCATGTATGTGAGATTAAATCCTCAAAACTATGCAATCAATTTCGATGCGGATTTTTTTAAAGAAAGAGTGGTTCAAGAGCATTATTTTTCTGTATCATTTCTGAAGTACTTTTTATTTTTTAATCTCAGGCGTACGAATTTATGGACAACAACTAGTTACATATAATAAAAAGAAAATTGTCTTGCATCTATCAACATAATTCCAATTTATAAAGCCAAACACGGTTTATGTAAGCATACTGATAAATTGCCAATACCTGTTGTCAAATATCACCGAGTTGCACAGAGCATAAGTCCAACAGGAGACGGTTCATGGGGTTACTAAGCGATACCTGCTAAAAGTGGTACGAAAAATACCCATTGGGTACGGACAAGCGTAGTCGTCGAGTCGTGTTTGGTGTGTTTAATTGTTTATGGCGATTTTGGGTGGACCGTGTGTAGTGCACAGTTCAACCTCAATAGATTCTCCATCCAAGGCAATTAATGCACACCGGACGTAAGTGCTATTATCTATTACTAGCCTCTACTCTTCTTAATCTAATCAAATCAAATCAAACAAATTTATTGTTTATATTATTATTCTCATAGGTAATGTATAATAACACTGCATGAGATTTTGAAACCTTTAATTGCATTGTTCCATATCCCGCAAGTCAGGCAGTCTTCCAAAATTTTGTTGTTAATAAAAATCTCATAATGCGGTACATATTGGAAGTTATTTATGGTAGTGACCAATGGTGTTTGTGTGCGTTACCTCGGCACTCCGCTGACTTGACAATATTTTTTACAAAGAAAATGACGTGTGACGTTTGTATCTACTCTTGTCGATTACATACTCTAAGCCAAGTTGCCACGAATATCGGTTAGTCATTTTAAGCAATAACGTGATATTGAGTAAGGTGAGAAAATTTGGTAATATTGTGTACCTTAGGGTTCTTGTAATTTGCTGATAAAATGGATATTGGTACTTGTAATAAAAATATATATTATGTGTTGGGAAATCTCTTTTGGAAATTTTCATCGAAATACTTTTTATGAGTTGATTAGACGGTTTTTTCTGAAAGTATACACAAGATCTTTCTCTCTCTCTCTCTCTCTCTCTCCAGCCCATTTACGTCCCACTGTTCCGCACGGGCCTCGTCCACTTTGGGAGAGATTATGGTCTACTGTGCCGCGCTGACCAGGCGTATTGGCGCAGGGCTTATTTTCTAGTTTCCATCTTTCACAGAGGATGTTATCTGTGTGCAATATCCCTTAGCTCACTTTTACAGCACCTTTAAGAGGAGATGGGGTGGTGATACTTGTATTCTTAATCCGTTACCAGACGGAGTACCAATTCTGTTAGCACGAATTAACGACTGTGACATAACATGACAGCGTCATAAATCATAGTTAGGTAGATTTTGATAGAACACTGTATAGCCTCGAAAGGTGGCGAGACGCAATCCGACGAGGTTGGCTACAGTCAGCCGTAGTGGTGGAACCTAATGGGAGAGAACGACGATCTATACGAGCATTGTCTATATATCATTGCTGTTTTCTGCATCTGGGCCATCACTGACTTATTATTGACGCCGAGCCTCTCAAGTTGTTTTGAGAGGCTCTTTGGGACCAAACCGTTAGGTAAATTATTATTTAAAAGACTACAAAATTTCACTAATAATTCTCTCTATACTAAATAAAGGATGTTTTTCAAAATATTCGACAAAACTAAAACACTCACGATAAATTCCATACTCTAGCGTAAACAATTTCACCAATCTCAATATCGCGTTAGTTTTTGTAGCAGGAACGATTTTGAGCACCCGGAAAATAGTTCGTATAAGTTTGTATAACTAACAGCATTCCTGTATAAAACAACACTCTGTATAGTTGGTTGAGTGGTTCATGTAACGGACTGCCGATCAAGAGGTCGCGGGTTCGATTCCCGCTCTGGACAATCATTTGTGTGATATTTATAATTGTCATACAAATGTTTTGTATCGCGTCTGGGGGTTTATTATGTATTATAAGTATGTATTTACAAAAGAAAAGTAGTTTATGTATTCTATCCGGTTTTTGGTACCCTTAACACAAGCATATAAGCATAGTTTGGGTCCAGAGGTCGTTGTGTGAAATGTCCATGAATATTTATTTTAATATTTATTTATTTTACAGTTTTAGTTGAGTGTCAGAAAACGAACACCATGTACACTTGAAATATAAGGCCTTGATACTGCGTAGTTCACGTGAATTGTTAGGATTCCGTATCGAGAGGTGAACAGGGACCCTATTACTGAGAGTTCGCTGTCCGTCCGTCAGTCTGTCTCCAGGCTGTATCTCAGGAATTGTTTTAGCTACTCTTAATCCGTGCTACGTGTGGTGACGGATTAGGAATAGGTACAAGTGTCACTACACCTTTTCCTCCCCAAGGTACTGTAAAAGCCAGCAAAGAGATATTGTACATAAATAACCTCTGTAAGAGCGGAAACCTCGAAAATAAGCCCTATGGCAACACACCTGGCCAGCGCGGTACAGTAGACCATAATTCCTCCAAGGTGAAGAAACCCCAGTGGGACGATAATGGACTGAAGAAAGAGATATAAGAAGTAAAAATTTCAACTGTCTATCCAGGTGGCAAACGAATGGACTACGAAATTTCTCTCGTATTATCCTTTGGCACAGAACCCTAAAACTATATCTGTTAAACTAACTGAAACTATTTGACACGGAATTGAATTGTGGATATTCAGTAAGGCGTAACTCACACGAGAACCCGTTTGAGTCCCTTTTTCAGAATAACCATTGCCTATGAAATCCCTCGGGTATTATCTTCATTGAATGTGAGAAAATTCTATTGAGGAAATATTTTTTGTCTACACTTTTGTGGTTCTCAAAAGGGTCACTGAAAGAAGCTTAAGTGCCATTAATGTTCAAAAATTCATCTTTGAAGATACGTCGTTATTATAGAAAACTAGTTAATGCCTGCTATTTCATTCGCGTTTATCGCTTTTTATTTTCGGAAAACCGGTCTGTTGCCTCAACCATGGTGCTGCCACAATGTTCGCTAACTAGTTACGCCCATGTCTAATTAAATACCCACTAGAAAATTATGGGGATATATTGAATTTCAATAAAATTATATAGAAAATGCTTTTTAAAAGAATCATCAGAGAGTATCATGCTGGAGTCACTTTATATTACTCGTAACGATGCGTCTATTTGACGAATTCAATTTAATGAAATGTAATAATTGAAATAAGCTTAAGAAAATGCGTTTAATCTTCTCACGTTTTGACTCCCTAGAGTAATTATTTACTGTCTTTCTTATTATTACTAAAGCCCTTTAATTAACAAACCCTTTCATTCAATTTATAAACAACTTAACCATTGTTAATTTTTCTTACATTCGTCGACAATTAAAAACAGACTTAACAACGCTATGAACTTTTGTTGCGCTTTTAATTATTGAATTTTATTATTAAACGAAGCAATATTTTTCTTAATTAATGATGATACATATTTTTATTTTATTTAATACTAGCTGTTACTTTTATTTGTAACTAACTTCTGCCCGCGGCTTCATACGCATTAGTGGCCAAATCGAATTTGAAATCAAACTTTAAAATAAAAACTGAAATCTGAACTGAAATTCATAGATACGTACTAAAATCGATACTAAAATACAGAGTAAAATTTACAACAATGAACAATCGTTACAAAATACTGTTTATATCTACTAAAATCAAAGTTAAATACGATACCAAAACGACAACTACGATTGATATCAAAATACAAACCAAAATAAATACTAAGTTCAATAAAATAGTATTTCTGCCAAAATAAAAAAAAATCAACGTAGTACAGAATATAAATACTTAACTAACCAATCTACCAACCTCTTTTTTAATTTTATACCATATTTCACAAACATTTGCGTTTATTATCTCGTACAGAGTTTTTAGCGATATAATAATATCTCTATACCAATTTTCGTGCAATTCCATTCGGTAGATTTTGCGTGAAAGCGTCACAAATAAATAAAATCACTTTCACTTTTATATATAAGTCCTTTTTTTACCTTCGTACACGTGGAATTTAGAAGCAAAACCTTAGCAAATTATACAAAACAACCATCCTCTTGAACCACATTATCTACTTAAATAAAAACCGCATTAAAATCCGTTGCGTCGTTTTCGAAGATATAAGCTCATATAGGGACATACATACAACAGTAACGACTTTGTTTTATAACTAAAGATTGCAAAAATGTTGATGTATAAAGCAATCAATCTTTTTAAAAGGCATTCCAGTGGTGAAAATTTCAACTACGTAAGCACTAAGCGGTCTAGAACAACGAGGCTGTGACGTCGCACAATTTTTAGTGTTTAAAATAATACTGGTAAAACACAGATCATCCTCAACAGATTTGTAACTGAAAGTATGCTCTATTCTCGCATATATAATGTATCAGAACTCCTCGTGTGATTTTGTTACAACCAATGAAAATGCATTCTTTTGCAATTGCATATAATCTTCATACCACAAAACCTGCGCTTTTCACCAACGTTGCGTGGTTAAGAACAAAAATATCGTTATTCGTTATCTATAGGATGTGATCTGTGTAATAAAATTATAATGAAATTTGCAAACTTGTGAACATAAATCCCAGTATGTAGGTTAACGTTGAATAGTTAAAATTTATATGAAAATTAATTATAGATAATTGTATTTAGCTTTTAATATATATTTGACTCTAAATTTTGATATTAGATTTAGTTTTTAATCGTAATTATTTAACACAGACAGACAATATCCTCTGTGAGAGACACAAAACTAAAAATAAACCCATAGGTATGTCAACAGGCATTATCAGCGCGGCATAGACCATAATCCCTCCCGTGGAGGAATGCCCGTACCCAATCGTAGGACGTTAATGAGCTAGAGAGAGAGAGAGAGAGAGAGAGAGAGAGAATATAAGTAGCGAAAGTTTGATGATGATATCTCATTCCTACTAGACGAGAATCTTACAATTGCCAAACATACAAAGTTAATAAACATTATAAACGGTAATCTTTTTACATTGTGCATGTCCCTGGCGTCATATTTACATCGTAGACACCCTCCCCTAGGTAGGCAATTACCGTGCAAAAAGTCTCATTTAAATGTACCGTCGTCGCCGCTGGCGTACTAATGAAATAATGTAGTTGTACAATAATATAATTTGTGTTTTGTGAACACGTTTTCCTGATTATGCTGGTGAAAGAATGTATTTTGGTTTCTTTGTATTTTTTAACGCGATTTAATTAACTTCTTTTGTAATTATGTAACGAAATCTTCAATCGAAACTGATACCTTTTTAAGGTAGCCTTGTGATCTTCGCGATCCACTCCAATTTTGAACTGAAAATACCGTCCGATATAGATTTACCAGATGTTTAGTCTACGGCTAGTAACAGCTGTCCATGTGGTGACGGAATAAGAATACAAGTGTCACGACCCCTTTTCCTCCCCAGGGTGCTGTAAAAGCCGGTTAAGGAACATTTACACAGATAACATCCTCTGTGAAAGACGAAATACTCGTAAATAAACCCTGTGCCAACACGCCTGGTCAGCGCGACACAGGAGTGAGGACACCATAGCCCCTTCCAAAGTGGATGAGGCCCGTGCTCAGTGGAACGTTAATGGACTGGAGAGAGAGATAGTCTATGGCTGACATGACTCAATCGGCTTGACGCAAGGAGGTTATAAGTAGGGAGGAACAACTCGGGAACATAGATTTGTCCCAAGGCCCGGCCCGTTTACGGTTTAAAAGTAAAATAGTAGCCTTGCCTTCTCTTTTCGTCTTACTAGCTTTCTCTTTTACTCCAGCTCAAAAAGAAAGAGTTAGAAAGGCTACTAAATAGGCTCTTTGTCATTTGTTTTTCTTAATGTGTTCAACTAAAAAAAGAAGCAGGCCGGATTTGTTGTACTGAGTGTTACGTCTAGATCTATATCGTAGGTCTATGGCTTGACGCCATTTACATATTTATGTGTGCGTGAAAATGTATCTATGTGTGTATGATACAGGCGTTTATTCGAGGCGATTCGTCATATGAAATGTCATTATTCTATGAAGTATGATTTAGCCAGGATAGAATTACTTATCTATAATTTTAAACGTCAACACACCATCGGATATATACGTGCCGTCTGATTTACAAGAATATGCGCGTACTACGAACAGGAACAATTATTCCACATGATATTTTCTATGACAAATATTATACTGCCTCAAACTCTCTAACGTAATATCATTGGTCGCTGCGGACGCCCCGCACAAAATCACCCCACACTCACTAAGAGACGACAGCGTCCGTACACATTGATTATGATCATTGTTCTCGTACCTTTTTCAGCAAGGGTCACCTTATAATGTGACGTACTATGATGCTCTAAGCCGGAGGCGTATTTAGGGACATAGGGCAATGGCCCGGGGCGGCCCTCAAATTAAAAATTTCGCTCTATCTCTATTAATTTATAGGGCGGCTTATTAAATTGGCCCGGGACGTCAAATCAAATGGCCCGGCGAGTTAATTTTCAAAATACGCGTCTGCTTACTGTTGTGGGAATCAGTCTTTCAGTTAGCGATAAAATTTAAAAAAAATTATAGTATTTTAAAGTAATTTATTAATTTTGCAATTGACATGCTATGCTTTTTACTTAATAAATCAAATTATGGTGGAAAAAGTGAATTGCTGCAAGCGGGACTTGAACCCACGACCTCGGAATACCGTTCCGAAGCTCTTCCAACTGAGCTTATTGCGGTCCTGCTTGCAACATTCAAATTAACCACCACATTTATCACTCGAATGAGTTTATATATTTTTACGTACAACGCCATCTATCAAGATTGCTTTTTCACTTTTTCAATTCACTTTTATTAGGCAATTCACTTTTTCCACCATAATTTGATTTATTAATAATGTATTGTTTCAATAATGTATTGAGTTTGGTCGTAATTATTTAAATTTCACACTGACATATTATTATTTATCAGATCATTATAACATAACAACAATCGGCAGAATATTTCGTCAACATAATAAAGTGCACCAAACAATAACCGCATAATTAATCAGTCTACTGCATTCGACAATAATTCAACCATAGATATAATGTGAAAGGAATAAATGGATTGAGTACTCTTCAATATCCAGAAACACCTGTAAAAATTTTTATTTGAATATTTGTAGTAAAATCATTCCATTTCGCTATCTGCTGCAATGCTAGCATATTAAGCTACACAAATACCCAAAGTAGTTAGACGTCAAGCATGCCTAAAAATTTGCCAAATCATGCTGTAATATGGAGACATGTTGCGCCGTCTCATGACGGGATAAGAATAGGAGACGAAAATTTTTCACTAATGCTTCGCTCGTATTGGTCGCAGTGTGATGTTATATAGCCTAAAGCCTTTCTCGATAAATTACACTAAAAGAATTATTCAAATCGAACCTGAAATCTGAGATTAGCGCCTTCAAATAAACACATTTTATAATTATTAAGTCACAGTATTAACTGATTGTTTTGCTCTTGACCTTGGGAACACAGAAGCTTTACTCTCTATTATATCCGACGTCCTCAAGGGATAAACTGTCTTATCCGGTTTCTTATTTATCTCTTTATTATACGTCGCATGCATATAAATAACTTGTTTGAAACCAGGTTAGTCTGTACAAATATTTCTATACTATTTCTATTAAAAGGCTAAAGAGTTTGTTCGTTTGTTTGAACACGCTAATCTCAGGAACTAGTGAATCGAATTGAGAAATTCTTTCAGTTTTGGATAGTATATATATTTATGGAGAAAGCCTACAGGCTAAATAACATCACGCTGCGACCAACAGGAGAAGCATTTCTGTAAAGTGTTGTAAAAGAGGAGAAAGTTTTTTAAATTCCACGCGTACGAAGTTGCGGGCAACAGCAGTACTAGATAAGTTATAAAACCAACTGTCCGTGTATTAACGGATAAGATATACAAGTGTCACCACCCCATTTACTTCTACTGTTAAAGCCAGCGAAGGTATACTATAACCAGATAACATCAGCCGTGAGAGACGGAAAAATCGAAGCTAAACTTTTTGTCACACAACTGCTTATATTGTTCCTTAGCTGGCTCTTACAGCACCCTGGGGTAAAAATGGGATGGTGACACTTGTATTCTTAATCCGTCACCACACGGACATAGCTGATTCGCAGCAAGTCTCAGTAATAGGGTCCCGGTTCGATCTTTTGGTACGGAATCGTAAAAACTAACAAATCTAGTTTTTAAATCTGCAACCATCACAAAATAATAACTATAAATGGAATCTAATTCATAACTTAAGTCAGTTCTAACAACTACGTCAAATAAAGTTTAATATTCACGATAATCTTAATAAAAAAATCCTCAAAAAAGTTTAATAACTTCCCGACATTTTGTTCTCAAATTATCAAAAGGGCTACCTATTAAAAAAGTTAAAAGACAAACGTTAAATTTAATCTCTGTGAAAGGCAAAAAAAATATCGAGTGTAAAAATAAATGGTCAATCCCATTAAAATTCTAGCAGCCAAGTTTAAATTAGCACTCTCTTTGTTAATAAAAGTTATGTCTTTGTACTAAAAGACATTTTGTAGTAACTATACATTCGTTTTGTCTGTGTGGCGACGGATTAAGAATACAAGTGTCACCACCCCTTTTCCTTTCCACCGTTCTTTAAAAGCCAGCTAAGGAATATTGTACACAGATCACATCCTATGTGAGAGCCGGAAAACTCTAAAATAAACCCTACGCTTTCGACGCAAGTTTATGGACGTAGAAACTAATTATTAGTCTTTTGATAGTAAAATAAAGCATTTTCCATCTCCCAAAATCGTCTGAACTGACTTGAAAAATTCATTATCATAGGACGTTTCTGTAATCTATGATTACCATAGGTATATTAGGATGTCCGTGGGGTGACGGACCAAATGATATACATAAGTGTCTCACCATGTCTTGCCTAGTAAAAACCGACCGAGTGAACTACGTTGCAAGACATCTCCGCACATACTCGAGGAGGGTTAACGTCAGGCAGGCGGCCGGTCGTAAAAATCAGCCAAATCACATTACATGAACAAGTAGTCACGGACGATGATGATGAAGCTAACCATGTAAGGATTTCAATATGGGATCCTACGGAAATCAAAGGTAAAGGGCATAGATATTACTTATTTTATTGAAATCGCTTCTTTGTTTTACTTATACGTTTTATACACGTATACGTATACAAATCTAGATTTAGAATTCTTAAGTTATCGTTTCTATTCTTTTAAATAAATATTTGTGTCAATTTGTGTTAGAGTGTGCAACTCCAACTTTGCACTAAGAAATCACGATTTACCTACGTGCCTTGCAGTGGCTGTTGTGAAGGTGTAAGCTTAGTGATAAGCGGAGCGTTAAAATCTTATTATAAAGCAAAGTCGCTATTTTTCTATGTCCCTATGTGAGCTTAAACTTTCAAAGCTACACCACGGATTTAGATGCGGTTTTTTTAAATAAATGGAGTGGTTCAACAGGATGGTTTTTTTTATAATTTATTAAGTTTTTTTTTATTTAATTTCCACACGTGCGAAATTGCGTCCGTCGTCCGTCTGGCATCAGGCGATATTTTCTGAACGGTGATAGCTAGAGAGCTGAAATTTCACAGTTTATGTATATTAGTTGATGCTGTATTAGCAAATACGTACCATCTTCATTCTTCTGTCCTTATCTCGTTATGTAGTATCGAGAATAAGACGAATATTTGAGAAATAACGGTATAGAACCCTTCGTATGTGAGTCCAACTCGTATTTGATTGGTTTTAAACTTCTTCTGTAGTTATATTTAAGTTTTCACTCTCTTCCACGTTACATCAGGATTATAGCCTTAAGAGGGACATCGTACGAGTGCATTCTAAAAATTTGACCTTATAATTCTTCTCTTATGTGCTAAAGATAATTGAATATTTAAAAAAAAAGGTCTAACCGACTTCATGTGCATTTGAAATTTGAGGATTTTCCTCGATTTCTCAAGAGATAACCATCAGATCCTGACTTGGTGCCAATGAGACGAAACAGGAACCACCAGCTTTCACATAAAAAATAATCATTAAAATCGCTTCGCCCAGTTCAAAGTTATGAGGTAACAAAGATAAAAAAAAATAAAAAAAAACATACAGATGAATTAAGAACCTCCTCGTTTTTTTGAAGTCGGTAAAAAACTGGTACACTGTTAGACATTTTTTGGAGGATTCAAAATCCCCCTTACGCTGCCTGTAGCAAAAAGCGTGTTCCGCTCTCCGCTGCATATAAGTTCTAACCTAATTTTAAGACACGGAGCTCAGCAGTTTCAGTCCGTTTGTTTACCTCGCTTTAATACTGCGCTCCATCTAAAGATGCTCTACTTTCGGAAAATTTCATTTTGTCATTCACGGATTTATTCATAACTCAATTTTGAGATGTCTTATAAGATGAGCGCTCAGCTTACGTGGATTATTTTGTTTTATTGCTTAAAATATATACATATGTCGTAGGAGACTTGATTAAAAAAGTTTACTTAAGGATTTTTAGTTTTAACTTAGGTTCCAAGATTGTGAAGTGGATCCTCAAATGGTGTCAATGGTGAGTAATTCCTTTATCTGATGAGTTTGAATGGTGACCCGTTGAATATTCATAAAAGGATCCTTCCAAACCAGTTACACGTCGTAAGCCACGGATCAATCTCATCGTAGTTAATAGAATGTAGTAGTTAACGTAGTTAGTTTGTCCAGTATTACAAGGCCTTTAGATAGATGACTGCTCTGGCTGTAAATACAGGTAATGTCTATGATGTTTTTCCTATTTATAGAAATAAATAAAATTGATCTGTATTTGTGTAATGCCTAATAATTTTTATTTGTCTATTCGTTTGTATGGAGTAGACCGATTCGGTGATTGGACTTTCACTAGGTACGTTACAGGGAATAACTCAGGTTACTCTAAGTTAACACACAGCATTAGGAATCTGTACAAAAGTCATAGATTTTTACAAGTTATGTTTAAAAAGAGCTTGGAAAACATACCAACTTGAAATATAATTTTTTGACTTTGATTTAGACCAAGTGGGTCTAATCTTAAAACAACAAGAAATCACTTCTCAAATCTAACTGGCTATATCATCTGCAATGCTTCATAAAAGTTATCTTTCGAAAAAGAAAAGCTATTCTTAAATGCGGAAATAAGAATATAGAGCAATAAAGTTCTTGGAAAATAACTAATATATAATAATAAATAATAAATAAATAATGAAAAAATATTCATAGACATTTCACACAACGTCCCCTGATCCCAAGCTAAGCTTATTATGCTTGTGTTATGGGTACCAGAATACGGATAGAATACATATATACTACTTTTCTTTTGTAAATACATACTTACAATACATAGAAACATCCAGACGTAGTACAAACATTTGTATGAAAATTAGAAAAATCACACAAATGATTGTCCCGAGCGGGAATCAAACCCGCGACCTCTTGATTGGCAGTCCGTTACATAAACCACTCAACCACGAGGCTCGCCAAATCGTAAAAATGAATTTTGGAAAGACTACACAGATATCTCAAGTTTCCATCTTATCCTTTTACCTTTGTCATAGAGTTCTGTACCAAAAGGGAAAATGGGATCTATTTCTGATTCTATATTATTAGGAGTCAAATAAATATGTGCAACTGTTATTTAAATCATCTCTATGTATTAATAATGGCATACGTGTTGAATAATGCGAGTTTCAACGAAAATCACATTACCTACCAAATGTTGCTTTTTGCTAAATTATCAGCAAGGCTTTTTCAACTAAGCGATTCACACACATGGCGCAAATATGCATAAATTAATACAAAATAATTTGAATATTGTATTTCTTTATTTATATTTTGACTCTTTGTTAAATAATAGGGTTAAGATCATAATTTTAATAAAATAATAAATAAATAAATATTCATGGACATTTCACACAACGTTATCTGATCTCAAAGGATCTCAAAGTATTATTATAGAATAGAATAGAATAGAATAGAATACTCTTTATTGCACACCATAAAGTTATACAGAAATTTAAGGATTACAAGAACAAAGTAAGTACAATAGGCGGTCTTATCGCAGTTTGCGATCTCTTCCAGACAACCTTTGGGTGGATATGATTGCTTTGGAGAGGGCTAGTTGTGGTGCACAACAATTATGCTTGTGTTATAGCTACCAGAATACGGATAGAGTACATATACTACTTTTCTTTTGTAAATACATACTTATAATTCACTAGCTGACCCGGCAAACGTTGTTTTGCCATACAAATTATGTCAGGGTAGACAAACAATTTGCAATAAAATAATATTGCGACTATAAATTGAAATGTAAGCTATCCTGACTTTAGGTTTTAAGTTTGGTTTTAAGGTTGTAGGTTTTAAGTTGGGTCGAAATGCACATGGTGTGCCAATTTAATTTAAAATCGGTTAAGTAGTTTAGGAATCCATCGCGGACAAACATCGTGACAGGAGATTTATATATATAAAGATACTTATAATACATAGTAAACACCCAGACGCAGTACGAACATTTTTATGACAATTATAAAAATCACACAAACGATCGTATCGAGCGGGATTCGAACCCGCGGCCTTGTAAACGGCAATCCGTTACATGAACCACTCCACCACGAAGCAGAAGAAGCCTTTTAATCTTATTCTGCTGCTTTCTCCAGAGTACTATATAAATGAGCTACCTCATATATCTAAACGGACTAAAACCAACTAAGGTATGATCATAGATCACAGAAAACGATCCACATTTACGCTGATAAAGTTTTTCTTTTCAATTTACGGCCACCAGAGTTCACTACGAGCCTGGATATATATTCTTAAATTAATAGCTTTATTTTTACAAGACTTCTGGCTGTTTCTATACTAGCTGTTGCCCGTGACTTCGTACGCGTGAACTTTAGAAAATATCTCTAGTCTTTGTAACATTTTTCCCCTGATACTTTGCTTCTATTAGTCGCAGCGTGATGTTATACGAGCCTAGAATCTTCCTCGATAAATGTACTATCCAATACTGATCGAGTTTTTCAAATCAGACCAGTAGACCTGAGATTAGCACATTCAAACAAACAAACAAACTCTTTAGCTTTACAATATTAGTACAGATTCATTTGCTTGTGTCATTGGTGGCCCATGTCCAACAGTGGTTTAGTTTCCACTTTTCTGATTTTTAGCGTTGATATCCACTGCTAATAATATTCTTTAGGTAGTTTTTACACCACCCAGGGGAAAGAATGGGGTGGTGACTCTTCTACACTTAATCCGTTACTACACGGATAGGCAACGCGATATTGTAGACCGAAATCCCTCCCCGTAAGTAGTGGAGGCCCGTACCCAACAATGTTAATTGGCTGGTAGGAGGAGATCTCATTGAATCTCCTCTTTGTCCCAGCCCAAATTCTCAAGACTTTTTTTGTAATTATTATTAATATTTTCCGTTTGGACTTAAACTTATAAAAAGAGCTTTTATTAGCGTTGTTCGTATATAGATACGAACAACGCTAATAAAAGCTCTTTAACCAAGTAATAAAACCTCTTTAAACTAATAATAAGTACCCAAATTATATTTACTGGTTTTTAGTTATAGCGGCTACAGAAATACATAATCTTAGAAAATTTCATTAGTCTAGCTATTACCTTTCATGAGATATAGCCTAGTGACAAACGAAAACACGGTAGTCTCTATAGGGTTCTGTTTCACGTTGTAGTACTCAACCCTAACAATGAGAAATTTCGTTCCAGAAACTATTCCCGCTAAAAGTTGGAAATGCATATCCTAATGATTAGCGTGTTGCTACAATTTAAAAAGTTTCACATTATTCTCTCATGATATTGGCCAGATTTAAAAAAGGAATGCGGAAAATGTTTTTAAACTATTCCAATTTTAAAATAATTCAAGCACTGGCAATATTAACCTAAGACCTTTACTTTTTTAAATATGGACAGCTTTAATAAGTAATCAATAGCCAATAGTAATCAATAGTAATTTAATAAGTGATCATAGATTTCAAAAAGTTTTTATGGGAACACTCAAACTGTGTTCGCCAAAATAAAATAAAAGTCATCATCATTTAATTTTCATTCATCATTGCACAGTCGGTACTTATCCCATTACTTGGGCCAGCCCAATTTTTTTTTCTTTCCTAATCTTCTATCTGTTTATTTGCATTTACGAAGTTAGATAATCATAAATATAAACCGCATCACAATTTGAAGCAGTTTTTTGGAACCAGATCTGACCCCGTGCACTCTATAAAGAATCTCAGAATTTTTTGAATCAAGTTATGTATCAAAAGTTTTAAAAATTAATAAAGTTAGTCTATAAAATAATTAATATAATACTTTGAGAAGCCTGGACAGACGCGGCAATTCTCTGAAATGATTGAAAAAGTTTAATTTGACATTTCACAATATTCCACAGATGTGGTAACCTACTCTGTAGACAGTATGACATATTTTTTTAAGTTCCATTTAATCCAATTGGAATTGTTCATAATTTTTGACCTGCTGTTTTTATATTTTTTTTAGAAAATATAGACCATTTTAAGAAACTAATTTCAATATTATTGAATTATTCACTATACAGAATTTTGAAGATATTACTTTAAATGTTGTGACGTCATCGTTTTACGCAATCTGTGTATAAACTTTTCTTGATAGACTTAATACAGATTGTACTTTATCTTTTCAAAGTTGACAAGTTGATATAATAGACCAATTTCAACTCCACTTCAGAGTAGTATATCCCTAAAAACGCCTTAATATTTTAAGTCCTTCATTTCAAGGGCAAATAGAGATCATTTGCTTTTTTGGAAAAATAATCGTTAATATAGCAAATTTTCCGAAAAAAACTAATGGATCATGATCAGAAACTCTATTCCGCGAAATGGTTTTCGAATTAAGAGTTTTAAAAAAATATGAACAATGCCCATTATGGCCTGCAATGTTCATTTTTCTTTTTTTATAATAAAAAAGACTAAATTACCCACATATATCGACAATTAAAATTCACATACTTCTAAACCACATTAGTTTTGTTTGAATGAATCCTTTATGTATTAATATTTCTAACTAAAGTAGATTTATTGCATGGTTGCCATTTAGCGGCCATTTTCAAATGATCTATCCTCGATTCTTGCTGTCAAAGTCAGACTAATCTAAACTTTTGTCTTTATTTTCATGATTTTCATAACATGAGCTATTATGACAGCATTCGCTATTAAAAAAGCACAGAGAAATTCTTACTGATAAACGGGGTTAACAATCTATCCATAATCGTAAATTGATTATTGACAATGGGCGTAAATAAAGACACATAAACGACTACATAACCTCTCTATTTTTGTAATATGACACATTAGAAACGGTTAATAATAGATATTTAACTAAAACATGTATTTTGCATTACAATATAATATCTATACTTCTATACAAACTTAATATTATAAAGCTGAAGAGTTTATTTGTTTGTTTAAACGCACAAAACACAGGAAATACTGGTACAAATTAAAAAAAAATTTCAGTGTTGGATAGTACATTTATCGAGGAAGGCTAGGTATATAATATCACGCTGCAACCAATAAGAGCGAAGCATTAGTGTAAAATGTCCCAGGCTACAGCTACTTACAACAAAATTTACATACATTATATATTATAAGTATTACATCAATTTGTTACAAATTTTAAGTGTAACATACAATTTTATTGTTTACATACAAATTTCTATGCAATAACAGTACCTATATTGTCATATATTTTTTATATTACCATACGTCTGAACTGAGTAGGAAATTTTCTTGTATATTCGAGTAGGTTTCCAGATGGTTTAATAATATAAACTAATTCGGTAGATGGCGACATAATCGATTGTTATTATAAATAATTATAAACATATTTCTATGTACTAAAAGAGAATGTAGTGACTAGGGTGAAGAAAAGTATGCTTAGGTGGTTCGGTCATGTGCAGACGATGGACTATAGACGATTAACAAATGGCAAATAAACGGCGGAGCCGCGGAAGTAAGTGGAAACGTTGGGAGAGGGACGCCCGAGAAAAATATACTCCGATGTCATCGCCAGTATACTTTAAAAGGGTCAAATGCGTAGGTAGTATTTATAACCGTCAGGCATGTATGACCAGATTTATGAGTGTGGATGAAGCCAAGAAAGTATGTTTTGATCGTAGCAGTTGGTGTTGGTCTCTGCCTACCACTATGGGAAAAAGGCGTGCAGTTATAATGTTGATGATGTGCTGTTCTTATATCCTTGCCAGAATAATTGCTAGGTAGATTGAAAAGAACAGAATGCCAAGATTTTTCCAGACTGATATTCTTACCCATACACACTAAAGAGTCTAGTTATAAATCTGTTTCTATTTAAAATTCTTTAGTATCATTAGTCATATTATCATAGTGGTGCAATTTTTCTAGACATTATGACATCTGTTAAGTTCATTAGTTTTTTAAGAACATTTTTCTTTTTAAGTACCTATCCCTCACTTCTTATTATAAGATTTCCAATTTAGCCAGTCTTACATTAAGGCCACACAACACTTTCAATCCAATCAATATATTTAATTACCCTAGTGTAAACTCCAGGCGCCATTTTTCTACCACAATCCCTCCCAAATGATGTCACACCCACAACAGTATACAATGGAAAAGTACGAACACAATCTACTCTTTCATCCATCACTTGTAATGGTCCCCCTGAATCACCTTGACAAGTGTCTCTTCCACCACCTAAATAATCACCAGCACACAGCTGATTATCCGTTATGCCATTAGCAATTAGTTTTTTCTTGATCAGGAATTTCATAGATTTATTACAACTTGTCCTATCAATTGAATCTACATCGACTTTCATCAAAGTCTGGCTTCCTAACGTTCCAGTCGATGAAGTTTTCCCAAAACCAATCACTGTCATATTCAAATGACTAATATCTTGGCCTAAATGGAGACACGCAATTCTAATATCACGATTGAGTGCAAAACTCGGTTCTGCTTTCATCAGAGCTATATCATGGTATTTAGAAGGAGGCTTATATTCGGGATGTGGGACGATTTGGCCAATATTTCTTTCTTGAATAAGTTCGTCTACTTCATCGAATTCAAAGGTTGCTGTTCCGATTCTCATGACGCTTGCTTTACCGGATTCTGGATCTTCAACACAATGACCGGCTGTTAATACCCAGGATTCACTAATTAAACTACCACCACATTTCCAAGCTGGTAGATCAGTGTTTTCTTTCCTAAATCCTATGAGCGCCATGTGAGGGTATAGCAACAAATCTACAGGTACACGAACTCTTATATTTGGGGATAGTATATTCTGGCATTCTAGCATACCTTGGCCATAGTCTTGGCAGGCTTTTAAAGCTTTTTCTCCGACGACAGAACCGATAACTGGATACATAAATCGGAGGAGAACTAGCAGCAAGATTCCAACTATCATTTTCGTGATGAACTTCTTTTGCTATTTGAAAAACGCATGTTGAAATCGTCTGAAACTGTTAAGGAATTCCTGCCAGGATTTTTGTGTATCGAAATACTTGAGACACTAAATTAAATATTTTCTAACACTTGCGCGACTCATCTGTTTAAATAAAACTACTTTTTACGGATTAAGACGCGTATATTACAATTTGTTAATGTATTTTAGAAACTAAAATAATGTTATTGATTTTATGTAGTCTGAGCACAATGTAATATGATATAGTTTATAGTAAAAGTCTATCTTTATGGTCAATGTAAAATTAAAATCGAATGTGGGTAAACCCTGTAATAACTGATCGTAGAAGACACATTACAGCTCAGTCTCACCCGTGACCATGGTGACTGCAAAGTCTACGAAACGTCGGGCCAAAATTTAAAACAAATATACGCGTCTAAATCCGTAAAAAGTAGTTTCACTAAATTAAAGTTTTATTTTATACATACTTTTGTATTATTATTTTATACACAAAAGTCACTCAGCCGTTATCAGCGATTTTCCACATTGACTGAATGGTTTATGCATACAATCAATTGCATTCAAAGCATGACAATCGTAGTACATAATTAATTACAGCCATCACATAAAAACTACTGCATAAAACTAAATTAGATTTTCAGCAATAATATGAGGTATAACTTGAAATATCCCTCAATCAATGATTGCGGATTGATTGTAATTATCGTTTATCAGTTAGATATTTTTATCTCCTGTCAAATTTTTAATAGAGAACGCTGTCATCAGTTGCTTATTGTTTTGAGGACAAAAATATTGGGGCTAAATTTCAGATTACATAGTCTAGTTTGACACCAAGAATCGAGGATAGTTAAATTAATATTGAAAATTGTCGTTTAAAATACATACAAAGATTGAAGCGTGTTTATTAAAAATGGAATAAGGAAAGGGCTTTTATGCTGATGACGTAAGATTATAATAATGGTACCGAATCTATGCACGTAACTAAACTAAAAACAACTAAAAAATTAAAGTTGATCTTGTCAATATATTATTTGCATTTTAGTTGTATTTAATATTTATGTTAATTAAAATCGTTAGTCTATATATACATAGTTTTTATAATAACAAAGTTCAGTTAACATTTCCGAATTCTGTTATTGACACAGGTATCGATTCTACGTGCACAACTCAATTTGTCGTGTCAATAACTCAATTTGGCAATGTTAACAGAACTTTCTTATTATAAAAACTATGCATTACACTAACGATTTTAATTAATATGATGTGTACAACGAACTACCAAGTAATAGATATATTGACACTACTACAATTTTAATTTCTGATTGATTTTAGTTTAGATTTGCATGTAGAATCGGTATCAATGTATACCTATTAGCTATTAGTATTTTAGGCATTGTAATAATACACTTCTGGTAATGCTATTAATAAATAAAACTACTTTTTACGGATTTAGACGCGTATATTTGTTTAGGGTTGGGTTAGGTTTTTCCTACTGAAAACAAGTAAAAAACGTTATATGTAATAGTAACCGGAATTCATTTAATGTGTATCAAATCACGGTCTGTTGAAACAATTAATTTAATTTGGGCTACGTACGTCACAAACGAAGGCAGAGGTAAGTGGAAATGCTGGGAGAGGACGTCCGAGAAAAATATACTCCGATGTAATCGCCGGCATACTCCAAAAGGGGCAAGTGCGTAGCACTTACAACCGTCTGGCATGTATGACCAGAATGAGTGTGGATGAAGCCAAGGAAGTATGTTTGGATCGTAGCAAATGGCGCTCTATATTCCCTGCCTACCCCCATGGAAAAAAGGCGTGAAGTTATGATGATGATAACTACGTCACTTTGATAATTCGTGAACAATCGCAATAATATAAACTTCTTATCGCTTGGCACAATATTTTTCTGCTTAGTTATAGCTGCTGTCTAGCTTCGAATGCGTGGAATTTAGAAACAAATCCTGACAAATTAAATGCAAAAAAGCCATCCTTTTGAACCATTCTATCTATTAAAAAAAACGCATCAAAATCGGTTGCGTAGTTTCCAAACAGGAAGGAATTAGTATATCTATGCGGTCCCTTGGTCCAAACAATACAATCAACCTTTTAGATCTACGCATTCAGAAGATATAACAAATTACGGCCATTTTTGGGGTTTCGTACAAACCCTTATAGTCTCACTACGGTGTCCGTCTGTCAAACTTTTTTTACTTAGCGACGGCTGAAGGTATCAACTTAAAACTCATACGATATGTAGATCTATGCGGTCCCATGTTGCAATAAATACAAGCTACCTATTACATCAACGCATTTAGAAGATATACCCGAATTAGGACCATTTTTAAGAATTTTCGACTTACCCTAGGGAATCAAAATTTACAGGTTACTTCTCGCTGCTCTAGACACATGAATTTGGCATGGACCAAGCCTTATTAATGCTGATAACATACTAAACTACCAACCTATAAGGTGGCTGAAATGTAGGCGAATCTCTATTTTCAACTAAAAGTTAGGTTGGTTAATTGGTTTAAATTTTATTTACCATTTGTTGGACTGGAGTTAATCATGTTTTTCGGTCTAGTATGTACGAAACCCTGAGTGTGCGAGTCTATCTCGCTCTTGACAGGTTTTCAATAATGAAACTGGTAGCACAATTTTATCTGTTAAGTATTTAAAAACGGCCTCCAAATAGAATTATAATACAAGTTATAATTACTATATTTCAGGAAACAAAGAATGAATTTGTATTTTAGTAGGCTGTTCTTTAGTTTATAGTCTTTTAATTGTTGTTTTAATGTAGTTGTTTCAGGTTTTTGTTATTCTATATTGTTGAGAGCAACTACCGCTAAGTATATAAAAAATCGTAATTCCTAAACCTTTGGTGAAATGCAACCTAATAAAATTATTAATACGCTTTTTCAATTAGCGAGACGAATAGGACCATTCTTAAATAATAAAAAAATGTGAAACTATTTGTGTCTCCGATACAGGGAACTACTTTTTTTTTACTTCTCTCTCTCTCTCTCCAGCCCATTTACGTCCCACTGTTGAGCACGGGCCTCCTCCACTTTGGGAGGGATTATAGTCTACTGTACCACGCTGACCAGGCGTGTTGGCACAGGGTTTATTTTCAAGTTTTCCGTCTCTTACAGAGGATGTTATCTGTGCGCAATATCCCTGAGCTGACTTTTACAGCACCCTTGGGAGGAGATGGGTGCTGACACTTGTATTCTTAATCCGTCACCACACGGAGAATTTTTACTTACCTACTTCATAAACTTTCTTTATTCACATGAAATAGTCTATTAGTGATAGTAGACAGTTTAGCCAAGCAAAATTTACGTATTTTCAAGATTAAACGCGTACCTAATCTGATAAATCTGTGATTAAACACAATACGTTAGTTACTAAAGAATGAAAGAATAAAAAAAAATAAAAAATCATCTAATCATAAAAGTGTTAAAATGTTAAAGTATGTTTCTTCAACATTGCGACATTATATCTAGTTATTTGATCACATTGACCTCAATATAGTACAATAAACTATGTTTATGATGTGTAAGCACATATTTCTTTACAATCTATACTAATAATAAAAAGCTGAAGAGTTTGTTTGTTTGAACGCGCAAGAACTACTAATTCGAATTGAAGAATTCTTTGCTAATCTCCGGAACCACTGGACCGATGTAAAAAAAATTCCTTCTGTGTAGGACAGTACATTTATCGAGGAAGGCTATAGTCTAAATAACATCACGCTGCGGCTAATAGGAGCGAAGCATCAGTGAAAAATGATGCAAAAACGGGATTCTTTTTCTAAATTTCACGCGTATGAAATCACGAGTAACAGCTAGTATTGTTACGTGCTAGGGTTCGAAGGATTTGGAGAGAAAGACCTGCTGACTCTTTTAGAAGACTTTATTCACTAGCACTAGTTACACACTAAGCACTAGGTCCAAACACTAAGCACTAGGTCCAAACACTAAGCACTAGGTCCAAACACTAAGCACTAACAATGTCCTAGATCGTAGCCAAGTCGTAGGTTTCACTGGTATCACTCTTGATCACTTGTTTTCGCTCTCGAAGTCGCCTTTCTCGTAGCTCAAACTGAACTGCCCGGGCTCGCCTCCCTGCCGCTATTTATATGCGCCGAGACGAGTTCCAGACTATTCCAGAATGTTCCCGACTGTGCGCGAACGTGATCGCCCGGAACGAATGTTTCTAGAAGATTCGCGCATGTACGGTAGTTCCTCTAACGCCATCTAGTATCTAATAGGGGTTTCACTCTGTTCGGTTCTTTAATTGGTTTTACTAGTTGCTGCTAGATGGCGCTAGCTCCTTTGTGTTTTGTGTGTTCGTAACACTACTCCCCTCTTAGAGATGCTCGTCCCGAGCATCGTTGTTACTACCATGGTAACGCGCCAGACGGTCTATGTGTACCACTTTGAATGTCCCTCTTGGTTGCTTTTGAATCCTATAGGTCACATCATTCAATCGGGTAACCACTTTGTATGGACCGTCCCACTTGCTCTGCAACTTTGGAGATTTCCCTTTCCGGCGAGTTGGGTTATGTAGCCACACCAGTGTCCCTTCCTCGAAGCCGTTCGTGTTCGATTTCCGGTCGTATCTGGTTTTCATGTTCTCACTTGACTGTAACCCATTTTCCCGAACCAAGGCGTGTATATAGCGCATCTTCTCCCTTAAATCGCAGACATAGTCTTGTACAGTCTTTGGTCCCTCCGGTGACCCTCCTGTCAATAGGTCTACTGGTATTCGTAGTTCTCTACCGAAATTGACATACGCCGGGGTAGCTTTTATGCTCTCATGCTCGGCGGTTCGGTAAGACAGAAGGAAGAGTGGTATATACTTGTCCCAATCCTTTTGTTTGTCATCTACCAATTTCGCCAAATGCCTCTCAAGGGTCTGGTTAAATCTCTCAACCATTCCATCAGACTGCGGATGGTACGCGGTGGTCCTCGTCTTATGCATGCCCAAAATTCTGCACACTTCCTGGAACACCTGCGATTCGAAGTTCCTGCCCTGATCAGAATGGATTTCCAGAGGCACACCAAAACGACATATCACTTCTTCGACTAACTTGGAAGCGACTGTTGTGGCTTCTTGGTTTGGTATGGCGAACACTTCGGGCCATTTGGTGAAGTAGTCAATGACGACCATAAAATACTTGTTTCCCGAATCCGTTACAGGAAATGGCCCAGCTACGTCAACTGCAATTCGTTCCCACGGTGCACCGACGTTATACAACCGCAGGTTCCCACGGCTCCTGGTTTGTGGTCCTTTTACAGCAGCGCAAGTAGTACATTTGCTGCACCAATCCTGTACATCATCTCGACAATGCAACCAGTAGAATCGTTCTCGCACTTTTGTTAACGTCCTCTTGACACCTAGATGCCCTCCTGATACGCCATCATGTATTTCACGGAGAACATCTGGTACTCTCGTTCTTGGGACAACTATCTGAAGATGGAACTCTCTGCCGTTAGTCTTCTCCCATTTCCGGTAGAGTATTCCGTTTTGGAGTATCAGACTGTCCCATTGCGCCCAGTACGCCTTAGTGACAGCGCCAGTGGGTGCAACCTCACTCCATATTGGTTTTACGTCACCCCGTTTCTTCCATGTGATGATGTGCCGAAGGTCGTCATCTTTTTCTTGAGCCTCCCTCATAGCATCATTCTCCCAGAGACTCAAAGGATCTGTTCTCGTTAGTTTTAATGTTTCTTCATTGCATTCCTGCTTAACACAATGTTTGCAGTCCTCCGAACACGGCCTTCGTGAGAGTGCGTCGGCATTCCCATGTGTCTTTCCGCTGCGGTGTTCCGTCTTGAAGTCATACTCCTGGAGCTGTTCAATCCATCGAGCTACTTGACCTTCTGGGTTCTTGAATTGCAGTAGCCACTTCAAGGCTGCGTGGTCAGTTCGTAGTAAAAATTGTCTGCCGATGAGATATTTGTTGAAATGTTGTAGCGTCTTTACAACAGCCAAGAGTTCTCGTCTTGTCACACAGTAGTTTCTCTCTGGCTTGGATAAAGATTTGCTGAAATATGCAATAACAACTTCTCTTTCACCCTGTTTTTGAGATAACACCCCTCCAATGGCCGTGTTGCTTGCATCCGTGTCAACTATAAACTGACCTTCAGTTTGTGGATACCCCAGGATTGGTGTTTCACACAGATGTTTCTTCAGTTTCTGAAAAGAATCTTCACAAGTCTCATCCCAACTAAATTGTCGTTTATCTTCTGTCAGCCGATGTAATGGCTTGGCTATCTCTGCGAATCCCTTAACAAAACGCCTGTAGTATGAGCATAGGCCGAGGAATGCCCGCACTTCGGTTTTGTCCTTAGGGGTAGGCCATTTTTGAACTGCTTCCAGTTTCTCCGGGTCTGTCTGGATTCCATCACTGGAGATAATATGGCCGAGATAGTTGACCTTGCTCCTGAATAAATGACACTTTTCCGGGTTCAACTTTAATTTGGCTCCCTCTATTTTGGCGAAAACTCGCTCCAAGTTTCGCAAATGGTCCTCGAAGTCGCGGCCGACAATTATGACGTCATCCAAGTAGACTAAGCAAGCCTCTCCAACTAAGCCTGCCAGTACACATTCCATGAGTCGCTCAAATGTGGCAGGTGCGTTGCACAATCCGAAGGGCATGACGTTAAATTGCCATAAACCTTTACCGGTCGAGAAAGCTGTCTTCTCCTTGTCTTTTGGGTGAATTTCCACCTGCCAGTAGCCAGATTTCAGGTCTAGGGTCGAGAACCATTTCATGCCACTCAGGGTATCTAAAGTATCGTCGATTCGTGGTAACGGGTAACTGTCCTTCTTAGTGACATCATTGAGACGCCTATAGTCCACACAAAATCTCGTGCTACCATCTTTCTTCTTCACTAATACAACAGGTGAGCACCACGGACTTGTAGACGGTTCAATAATCTTATTCCTTCTCATGTCCTCCAAAAGGCCTTCAACTTCTTTTTCCTTTGCAATTGGTATCCGTCTTGCTCGTTGACGAATTGGTCTCTCGCTTCCGGTATCTATCCTGTGCTGAACCATCGACGTTCTTCCAAGGTCCCCTTCTTGACTGGAGAAGATATTCGCGTAGCGCTGCAAAAACTTCTTAGCTTTCATGCTCTGCGAATAAGTCAGATTACTCTTACAGTCATCGAGTAGCTTAGTCACTAAACCGTAGTTATTGCTGTTTGCTGAGTCTGCGCCTGTTATCGAACTACACTTTTTCATCCAGACAACTTCCTCGCACTTTCCGATGACGTCACCTTTGTTCAAGCAGATCTCGCGATCACCAAGATTAAAAACCCTGACCACAGCGTTACTGCTTCCACTAACAAGGGTTCTCGCCGTCATCAGTTTTTGTGACGATGTCTTGGTAGGTGTGTCTTCGATCAACACGCATCTGTTTGACTTTTTCTTTCCAGCTGGCGGCAGTTCCACCAGTACCTGAGCTTCCGCTCGTCCAGGTATGATGACTTTCTGTACACATGCGACTTTCCCGCAGGCGCCTCCAAGAATGAAGATTTCTTCTTCACCACACTTGAAAACTCCGTCAGCGACATTAATTCTGCAGTTGTGTTTCTTCATGAAATCCAAACCCAAGATGCAATCATCCACAATCTCAGCCACGATTACGTTATGAGAGTATGAGGACCCCCCTACATACATCGTAACTGAAGTTTCTCCCAGGACGGGTATTGGCTGACCGGAGGCAGTAAGAAGCCGACAGTTTATTCTCCTCTTGTGTCCTGTTGCGGTTTTTACCAGACTTGGGTTCACTATTGTTCTAGAGGCTCCTGTGTCCAGAGTCATTTTGCAATCCGTCCCGTTAATAGTCCCCTGAATCCCAAGACTATTTCCGCTGCATGCCTGGGAGATAACAGTTATCGGGGCTCCCTCCGCGTCAGCCGGCACTCGCCCCTTAGTCCTGTTTCCCTGATCCCGGGCAAGGGACAAAGCCCCCTGCTTCTTCAGAACCTCTATTTGTTCCTCGATCCTTTTCATCCTTGTCATCTGGGTTTCCTTCTGCGGGCAGTTGAGCTGAAGATGGCCCATCTCGCCGCACTTGTAGCACATGGCTCCAGAACTTTTCTTCGTAGGGGCCTTAACCTCCTTGGCTTCCTCAGAGACCTCGCGGATCTTATGGGTATGCCGTATGTCATAGCGAACAGCCTCGACCTCCAAAGCATGCGCCAATGCTTCCTTTAGCGAGGTATGGTGACGAAGCCTCACTGCAGCTCTGACCTCCAGGTCTTTAATTCCGTCGACAAATGCTTGAACAATATTTGTGTCTACCATCTTGGTGTCGGCTCCTGGATGTGCCTTCCTGACGAGTTTTTCAATTTCCAACGCCCATTGTTGTAGTCCTTCTCCTGAGCGTTGGACTCTGTCACGCAGTTGGGCACGGAACACGTGCTCCAGGTGTCGCTCCCCGTATCTGGATTCAAGTGCCTCCATCAGGTCTTGGAACCCATTTCCTGTATGTGGCAGTGCTTCCAGGACCGACAAAGCTTGCCCTCTGAGCGCAACAGTGAGAGCGGTCAAGCATTGTTCTTCCGTCCATCCGTTGGCAGTAGCAACCGTCTGGAATTGCTGACGATAAGCGTTCCAGGAAGTAGTGCCGTCGTATGGCGGAACTTTCACTCTTGGTCCTTGTGCCACTCCGATAGTTCCACTAGAGATCGCAACTCCCGTGGTTTCAAGGCGCACTACTTTCTTCTGTAGTTCAATGAGGCCGGTTTTCACATTTTCGACATCCAATCCTAACCCGGTAACTCGTTCTTCCACTACGTCGACATCTTTTCGAAGCTTAATCACCGTGTTACTGACATCATTTATAGCACAAAGCACTTTTTCTTGTGATTCTTGCAAAGCGCCGAGCTTGCGTTCTTGTGACTCTTGCAAAGCGCCGAGCTTGCGTTCTTGTGACTCGAGCTTGCGTTCTTGTGATTCTTGCAAAGCGCCGAGCTTGCGTTCTTGTGACTCGAACTTGCGTTCTTGTGACTCTTGCAAAGCGCTGAGCTTGCGTTCTTGTGACTCCTGCAAAGCGCCGAACTTGCGTTCTATCAGTTCAATTAAACTTCCTAATTGAAGTGCTACTTGAGGAACTGACGCTACGGTGCCGCTGGTGGGCGTGGCTTGTCTAGTGGGCGTGGCTTGTCTAGTGGGCGTGGCCTGTGTGGTGGGTGTGGCAAGGTGGGCGGATCCAGTGGGCGGAGCTTGTCTAGTGGGCGTGGCCGGTGTGGTGGGCGTGGCAAGGTGGGCGGAGCCAGTGGGCGGGGCTTGAGTCTGAGTAGGCGGAGCCTGGGCCTGGGTGGGCGGAGCCCGGTGGGCGTGGTCGGTGGGCGTGGCATGGTGGGCGTGGCCAGTGGGCGGGTCTAAGGGGGCGTGGTCGGTGGGCGGGGCCTGGTAGGTGGGGCCAGTGGGCGGGGCTTGGTCCACAGCGGGCGTGGCCTCCGCAGCTCGTTGTGCCCTTGTCCTGACGCCCTCGAAGTCCTCTCTCGGAGTCAATGGCATCTCCAAACCTCACTTCCGACACCAGTTGTTACGTGCTAGGGTTCGAAGGATTTGGAGAGAAAGACCTGCTGACTCTTTTAGAAGACTTTATTCACTAGCACTAGTTACACACTAAGCACTAGGTCCAAACACTAAGCACTAGGTCCAAACACTAAGCACTAGGTCCAAACACTAAGCACTAACAATGTCCTAGATCGTAGCCAAGTCGTAGGTTTCACTGGTATCACTCTTGATCACTTGTTTTCGCTCTCGAAGTCGCCTTTCTCGTAGCTCAAACTGAACTGCCCGGGCTCGCCTCCCTGCCGCTATTTATATGCGCCGAGACGAGTTCCAGACTATTCCAGAATGTTCCCGACTGTGCGCGAACGTGATCGCCCGGAACGAATGTTTCTAGAAGATTCGCGCATGTACGGTAGTTCCTCTAACGCCATCTAGTATCTAATAGGGGTTTCACTCTGTTCGGTTCTTTAATTGGTTTTACTAGTTGCTGCTAGATGGCGCTAGCTCCTTTGTGTTTTGTGTGTTCGTAACAGTATATTATAATGAAGTAATGTTTTTAATATGTGTGTAGGCAGTAATCTCTGAAAGTCACTACTTTCAGAGATTACTGCTACTAAAAGTTTTCAGACTTGGACCACTGTCCAAGTCTGAAAACTTTTTAAGCTATTGCATAGCTTCTATCGCGGGGCTTGAGCGTGGAGACCGAATCCAGAAATTCCATAACAAAAATAGCGTGACACGATTTGATTGACAATCGCTATTTTATCATAGTTACCATAAACAATGGACAGATGTAAGCATCAGTAAATAAGGATTATTAATCTTATTTTAGTTTATGGTATTTAGATACTTGCATAAATAAAATAAATAAATAATTATAATTGCTTATGTTGATAAAAAATGCTATGCAACAGCTTTACCGCGGCAGTCCCGGAGTGCCACACGGCTTTTTTTTGTACTATTTCTTTCTCTCTGTCCAACCCAATGACATCCCACTGTTGAGCACGGGCCTCCTCCAGTTTGGGAGAGATTATGGTCTACTATGCTGCGCTATGTAAAATATAATAGACGGAAAACTCGAAACTAAGCCCTGTGCCAACACGCATGATCAGCCCGGCCCAGTAGACTTTGTTTTGCTAGCTGTTCCCCGCGACTCCGTCCGCGTGGAATTTGTAAATTTTTTTTCGCAATAAAAGGTAGCCTATGTCCTTTCTCAGGGTCTAAAGATTGTCTGTGCCAAATTTCATCAAAATCAGTTGAGAGGTTTAAGACGATACCAAAATAGCTTCGTGCATTTTTCTATGTACGAAGTTTTCATTGTTTCTTTAGATTGAATGGCTAGAGCTCTAATTTTTAAGTATATGTTTTTTCAATATATGATCTAGGATCGCATGAACTCAGAAACGCGATTGAAAAGAGTTTTCTCGATAGAAAATCTTGGCGAAACAACCTCTCAAATTTTTTATTTTTTTCATTTGTCGGTCTATTATCGCGTATTAACTAATGAAATAACTTTAAAAACATAAGTAACTATTATATATAGAAACACGTAAATCAGAATTAAAATTTATTTAGTAGATTTTGAGTAAATAGGAAAAGTATCCCTAATTCTTCATTTTCTGTGCCTACTGGCTGTGTTAATATGTACGTGTCGGCGATGATATACGATAATATTGATGTAGGCCCTTAAGCGGGAAAGCGTAACATTATAAATAGTTGTTTAATACTTAACCATAGACTAGTGTACTGTTGTTATTATTGACCTGTATGTAGTTGTGTTTATAAGCCACACAAATTGGTAATGCGCCTGGCGGCCATGTTGGTGACGTCATAGTGACGTATAGATGAGAATATTACATTTTGTTAGCTGTCCTTTTTCTTTGCTGATGACGTCACAAGGGCGTTAATTTGACGAGGTTCCAGCGCATTACCAATTTGCGTGGCTTATATTATTTAGTTGTTTATATTTTATTCTTTTCTTATTTATATTGTATTTTTGTTTTTTTTGTGGATTGATTTATTTTCTTAAAATTTTAGTAACGCATGTAATGCTTATGTAATGTCACCGGCAGACGTCATAGTCAGAAAGTAGGGCATTACTGAAAATCAGCGTTGGGGTGACATCTCACGTCGCCCCAACAAAGCTGAGTAATGGACCTTTTTCGCCACAATGACTTTGGGCTTAGCGTTAAAATATATAGATTTAGTTTTAGTTTTTTAAAAACAGTTTTTAACTTTTTTTTATTTTGTTAATGTATTGCCTAATGTGCTTGCGGCTGGAAATAAATAATTTTTCTTTCTTCTTCTTTCTTTCTAACAGACTGACAGACAGAGTTACTTTTGAATTTATATTATTAGTTTTATAATATTCAGCATTCATAGCATTTATAATATTCAGAACGGTACGTATCCACCAATGTATTAATCTATGTAACGGAATCTTCGAAAGTCATTTTCACAAACTTTCAGTAATCGGATTTATCTGAAATTTTGCACACATATTGAGGATCGATGACAAAGCAATAATTTAAAATATTGTTACGTGCTAGGGTTCGAAGGATTTGGAGAGAAAGACCTGCTGACTCTTTTGAAGACTTTATTCACTAGCACTAGTTACACACTAAGCACTAGGTCCAAACACTAAGCACTAGGTCCAAACACTAAGCACTAACAATGTCCTAGATCGTAGCCAAGTTGTAGGTTTCACTGGTATCACTCTTGATCACTTGTTTTCGCTCTCGAAGTCGCCTTTATCGTAGCTCGAACTGAACTGCCCGGGCTCGCCTCCCTGCCGCTATTTATATGCGCCAAGACGAGTTCCAGACTATTCCAGAATGTTCCCGACTATGCGCGAACGTGATCGCCCGGAACGAATGTTTCTAGAAGGTTCGAGCATGTACGGTAGTTCCTCTAACGCCATCTAATATCTAATAGGGGTTTCACTCTGTTCGGTTCTTTAATTGGTTTTACTAGTTGCTGCTAGATGGCGCTAGCTCCTTTGTGTTTTGTGTGTTCGTAACACTACTCCCCTCTTAGAGATGCTCGTCCCGAGCATCGTTGTTACTACCATGGTAACGCGCCAGACGGTCTATGTGTACCACTTTGAATGTCCCTCTTGGTTGCTTTTGAATCCTATAGGTCACATCATTCAATCGGGTAACCACTTTGTATGGACCGTCCCACTTGCTCTGCAACTTTGGAGATTTCCCTTTCCGGCGAGTTGGGTTATGCAGCCACACCAGTGACCCTTCCTCGAAGCCGCTCGTGTTCGATTTCCGGTCGTATCTGGTTTTCATGTTCTCACTTGACTGTAACCCATTTTCCCGAACCAAGGCGTGTATATAGCGCATCTTTTCCCTTAAATCGCAGACATAGTCTTGTACAGTCTTTGGTCCCTCCGGTGACCCTCCTGTCAATAGGTCTACTGGTATTCGTAGTTCTCTACCGAAATTGACATACGCCGGGGTAGCTTTTATGCTCTCATGCTCGGCGGTTCGGTAAGACAGAAGGAAGAGTGGTATATACTTGTCCCAATCCTTTTGTTTGTCATCTACCAATTTCGCCAAATGCCTCTCAAGGGTCTGGTTAAATCTCTCAACCATTCCATCAGACTGTGGATGGTACGCGGTGGTCCTCGTCTTATGCATGCCCAAAATTCTGTACACTTCCTGGAACACCTGCGATTCGAAGTTCCTGCCCTGATCAGAATGGATTTCCAGAGGCACACCAAAGCGACATATCACTTCTTCGACTAACTTGGAAGCGACTGTTGTGGCTTCTTGGTTTGGTATGGCGAACACTTCGGGCCATTTGGTGAAGTAGTCAATGACGACCATAAAATACTTGTTTCCCGAATTCGTTACAGGAAATGGCCCAGCTACGTCAACTGCGATTCGTTCCCACGGTGCGCCGACGTTATACAACCGCAGGTTCCCACGGCTCCTGGTCTGTGGTCCTTTCACAGCAGCACAAGTAGTACATTTGCGGCACCAATCCTGTACATCATCTCGACAATGCAACCAGTAGAATCGTTCTCTCACTTTTGTTAACGTCCTCTTGACACCTAGATGACCTCCTGATACGCCATCATGTATTTCACGGAGAACATCTGGTACTCTCGTTCTTGGGACAACTATCTGAAGATGGAACTCTCTGCCGTTAGTCTTCTCCCATTTCCGGTAGAGTATTCCGTTTTGGAGTATCAGACTGTCCCATTGCGCCCAGTACGCCTTAGTGACAGCGCCAGTGGGTGCAACCTCACTCCATATTGGTTTTACGTCACCCCGTTTCTTCCATGTGATGATGTGCCGAAGGTCGTCGTCTTTTTCTTGAGCCTCCCTCATAGCATCATTCTCCCAGAGACTCAAAGGATTTGTTCTTGTTAGTTTTAATGTTTCTTCATTGCATTCCTGCTTAACACAATGTTTGCAGTCCTCCGAACACGGCCTTCGTGAGAGTGCGTCGGCATTCCCATGTGTCTTTCCGCTGCGGTGTTCCGTCTTGAAGTCATACTCCTGGAGCTGTTCAATCCATCGAGCTACTTGACCTTCTGGGTTCTTGAATTGCAGTAGCCACTTCAAGGCTGCGTGGTCAGTTCGCAGTAAAAACTGTCTGCCGATGAGATATTTGTTGAAATGTTGTAGCGTCTTTACAACAGCCAAGAGTTCTCGTCTTGTCACACAGTAGTTTCTCTCTGGCTTGGATAAAGATTTGCTGAAATATGCAATAACAACTTCTCTTTCACCCTGTTTTTGAGATAACACCCCTCCAATGGCCGTGTTGCTTGCATCCGTGTCAACTATAAACTGACCTTCAGTTTGTGGATACCCCAGGATTGGTGTTTCACACAGATGCTTCTTCAGTTTCTGAAAAGAATCTTCACAAGTCTCATCCCAACTGAATTGTCGTTTATCTTCTGTCAGCCTATGTAATGGCTTGGCTACCTCTGCGAATCCCTTAACAAAACGCCTGTAGTATGAGCATAGGCCGAGGAATGCCCGCACTTCGGTTTTGTCCTTAGGGGTAGGCCATTTTTGAACTGGTTCCAGTTTCTCCGGGTCTGTCTGGATTCCATCACTGGAGATAATATGGCCGAGATAGTTGACCTTGCTCCTGAATAAACGACACTTTTCCGGGTTCAACTTTAATTTGGCTCCCTCTATTTTGGCGAAAACTCGCTCCAAGTTTCGCAAATGGTCCTCGAAGTCGCGGCCGACAATGATGACGTCATCCAAGTAGACTAAGCAAGCCTCTCCAACTAAGCCTGCCAGTACACACTCCATGAGTCGCTCAAAGGTGGCAGGTGCGTTGCACAATCCGAAGGGCATGACGTTAAATTGCCATAAACCTTTACCGGTCGAGAAAGCTGTCTTCTCCTTGTCTTTTGGATGAATTTCCACCTGCCAGTAGCCAGATTTCAGGTCTAGGGTCGAGAACCATTTCATGCCACTCAGGGTATCTAAAGTGTCGTCGATTCGAGGTAACGGGTAACTGTCCTTCTTAGTGACATCATTGAGACGCCTATAGTCCACACAAAATCTCGTGCTACCATCTTTCTTCTTCACTAATACAACAGGTGAGCACCACGGACTTGTAGACGGTTCAATAATCTTATTCCTTCTCATGTCCTCCAAAAGGCCTTCAACTTCTTTTTCCTTTGCAATTGGTATCTGTCTTGCTCGTTGACGAATTGGTCTCTCGCTTCCGGTATCTATCCTGTGCTGAACCATCGACGTTCTTCCAAGGTCCCCTTCTTGGCTGGAGAAGATATTCGCGTAGCGCTGCAAAAACTTCTTAGCTTTCATGCTCTGCGAATAAGTCAGATTACTCTTACAGTCATCGAGTAGCTTAGTCACTAAACCGTAGTTATTGCCGTTTGCTGAGTCTGCGCCTGTCATCGAACTACACTTTTTCATCCAGACAACTTCCTCGCACTTTCCGATGACGTCACCTTTGTTCAAGCAGATCTCGCGATCACCAAGATTCAAAACCCTGACCACCGCGTTACTGCTTCCACTAACAAGGGTTCTCGCCGTCATCAGTTTTTGTGACGATGTCTTGGTAGGTGTGTCTTCGATCAACACGCATCTGTTTGATTTTTTCTTTCCAGCTGGCGGCAGTTTCACCAGTACCTGAGCTTCCGCTCGTCCGGGTATGATGACTTTCTTTACACATGCGACTTTCCCGCAGGCGCCTCCAAGAATGAAGATTTCTTCTTCACCACACTTGAAAACTCCGTCAGCGACATTAATTCTGCAGTTGTGTTTCTTCATGAAATCCAAACCCAAGATGCAATCATCCACAATCTCAGCCACGATTACGTTATGAGAGTATGAGGACCCCCCTACATACATCGTAACTGACGTTTCTCCAAGGACGGGTATTGGCTGACCGGAGGCAGTAAGAAGCCGACAGTTAATTCTCCTCTTGTGTCCCGTTGCGGTTTTTACCAGACTTGGGTTCACTATTGTTCTAGAGGCTCCTGTGTCCAGAGTCATTTTGCAATCCGTCCCGTTAATAGTCCCCTGAATCGCAAGACTATTTCCGCTGCATGCCTGAGAGATAACAGTTATCGGGGCTCCCTCCGCGTCAGCCAGCACTCGCCCCTTAGTCCTGGCTTTTATTCGTTTCCCTGATCCCGGGCAAGGGACAAAGCCCCTTGCTTCTTCAGAACCTCTATTTGTTCCTCGATCCTTTTCATCCTTTCCATCTGGGTTTCCTTCTGTGGGCAGTTGAGCTGAAGATGGCCCCTCTCGCCGCACTTGTAGCACATGGCTCCAGAACTTTTCTTCGTAGGGGCCTTAACCTCCTTGACTTCCTCAGAGACCTCGCGGATCTTATGGGTATGCCGTATGTCATAACGAACAGCTTCGACCTCCAAAGCATGCGCCAATGCTTCCTTTAGCGAGGTATGGTGACGAAGCCTCACTGCAGCTCTGACCTCCAGGTCTTTGATTCCGTCGACAAATGCTTGAACAATATTCGTGTCGACCATCTTGGTGTCGGCTCCTGGGTGTGCCTTCCTGACGAGTTTTTCAATTTCCAACGCCCATTGTTGTAGTCCTTCCCCTGAGCGTTGGACTCTGTCACGCAGTTGGGCACGGAACACGTGCTCCAGGTGTCGCTCCCCGTATCTGGATTCAAGTGCCTCCATCAGGTCTTGGAACCCATTTCCTGTATGTGGCAGTGCTTCCAGGACCGACAAAGCTTGCCCTCTGAGCGCAACAGTGAGAGCGGTCAAGCATTGTTCTTCCGTCCATCCGTTGGCAGTAGCAACCGTCTGGAATTGCTGACGATAAGCGTTCCAGGAAGTAGTGCCGTCGTATGGCGGAACTTTCACTCTTGGTCCTTGTGCCACTCCGATAGTTCCACTAGAGATCGCAACTCCCGTGGTTTCAAGGCTCACTACTTTCTTCTGTAGTTCAATGAGGCCGGTTTTCACATTTTCGACATCCAATCCTAACCCGGTAACTCGTTCTTCCACTACGTCGACATCTTTTCGAAGCTTAATCACCGTGTTACTAACATCATTTATAGCACAAAGCACTTTTTCTTGGAGGTCTTTTTGTTGCTCTTGTGATTCTTGCAAAGCGGCGAGCTTGCGTTCTTGTGACTCTTGCAAAGCGCCGAGCTTGCGTTCTTGTGACTCTTGCAAAGCGCCGAGCTTGCGTTCTTATGACTCTTGCAAAGCGCCGAGCTTGCGTTCTTGTGACTCTTGCAAAGCGCCGAGCTTGTGTTCTATCAGTTCAATTAAACTTCCTAATTGAAGTGCTACTTGAGGAACTGACACTACGGTGCTGCTGGTGGGCGTGGCTTGTCTAGTGGGCGTGGCCTGTGTGGTGGGCGTGGCAAGGTGGGCGGAGCCAGTGGGCGGAGCTTGTCTAGTGGGCGTGGCCGGTGTGGTGGGCGTGGCAAGGTGGGCGGAGCCTGTGGGCGTGGCTTGAGTCTGAGTAGGCGGAGCCTGGGCCTGGGTGGGCGGAGCCCGATGGGCGTGGTCGGTGGGCGTGGCATGGTGGGCGTGGCCAGTGGGCGGGTCTAGAGGGGCGTGGTCGGTGGGCGGGGCCTGGTGGGTGGGGCCAGTGGGCGGGGCTTGGTCCACAGCGGGCGTGGCCTCCGCAGCTCGTTGTGCCCTTGTCCTGACGCCCTCGAAGTCCTCTCTCGGAGTCAATGGCATCTCCAAATCTCACTTCCGACACCAGTTGTTACGTGCTAGGGTTCGAAGGATTTGGAGAGAAAGACCTGCTGACTCTTTTGAAGACTTTATTCACTAGCACTAGTTACACACTAAGCACTAGGTCCAAACACTAAGCACTAGGTCCAAACACTAAGCACTAACAATGTCCTAGATCGTAGCCAAGTTGTAGGTTTCACTGGTATCACTCTTGATCACTTGTTTTCGCTCTCGAAGTCGCCTTTATCGTAGCTCGAACTGAACTGCCCGGGCTCGCCTCCCTGCCGCTATTTATATGCGCCAAGACGAGTTCCAGACTATTCCAGAATGTTCCCGACTGTGCGCGAACGTGATCGCCCGGAACGAATGTTTCTAGAAGGTTCGAGCATGTACGGTAGTTCCTCTAACGCCATCTAGTATCTAATAGGGGTTTCACTCTGTTCGGTTCTTTAATTGGTTTTACTAGTTGCTGCTAGATGGCGCTAGCTCCTTTGTGTTTTGTGTGTTCGTAACAATATAATACAGGCTTTTCAAGCGTGATTTTTTAGATTTTGAACTAAGCATATTATTTTATGTATTTTATGGTGTTTACTATGTATTATAAGTATGTAATTACAAAAGAAAATTAGTTATGTATTCTATCCGTATTCTGGTACCCATAACACAAGCATATAAGCTTAGCTTGGGACCAGAGGACGTTGTGTGAAATGTCCATGAATATTTATTTATTTATTTATTTTATTCTAAACTAGCTGTTGCCCGCAACTTCATACGCGTGGAATTCTAAAACCGTAACAAATTATACCAAAAAGCCATCCTTTTGAACTATTCCATGTATTGAAAAAACCGCATTTAAATCCGTTGCGTATCTTTGAAGATATACGCCCACTTATGGAAATACATACAAAAATTACGACTTTGTTAGTAATAAGTAGAGAAAATATTGAAAATATAGTTTACAGCAAGTAGACAACTCTGTATAAAATACCATCTAATTTAACTTCATGAATTAAATATTAGGCTAACTTTTGTTATATAAACATAGCAGTCTTCAGTCTTACAACAAATTTAAACGTTGGTAAATTCGTTCGCGTTTTGAAATTGAAAACTTAACATTCCCAATTTGATTGCAAATTGAATTCTTATTATTACAATTAATTTGTTCTTTACATAACTTAATTCCAATAAAAATAAATAAATTGACAAGAAATTTAATTAAATATCTTTCGATTTTTAATTAATTTACAATAAATTTCATTTATAATATGTAATTATTCTATAAAATAGTATCATTATTTTAAATCAAATATCGATATTTTTAATTCTCTATTTTTTAAAGATTCATTTTAAATAGAGAATTAAATTAGATACATTTTGTTTTTTCACACTCTTTTGCATCGGCAGTTTTAAAATTTTTTTACGGATTTACACGTGTTAATTTGTTTTAAATTTTTTGTAAAATTTAGTACTTATTTTGAGTGATTTTTCTATTTACTGTTATCTACTAATAGTGCTACAAGTATTGTGAAATTGATCATGGCTGATGTATATTTTTGGAGACAGGTTAGTTTTTAATTGTCTTTTTTTCATAAATGTTTTTGGACATTTCCTTTGACGTCCTTTGACGAGAAATGTAACGGCATAATAGATAGAAAACCATAAGTGACAGATTAAGAATACAAGTGTCAGCTTAGCTTTTCGCCTGGTTTTCTTTTCATATACGTCTGTCTCTTTCTTGCTATATTAATTTATATTAATATGCCCTTTGTTGTGCCCTTAATGGGCAAGCCACATCGCTCGACGATCAGACGACCGCTGAGAAAGGAAAGTCCTCGTGTGGTAGAGAGTAATTTTTAAACAGCTTCATCGATTTTAATTTTATGCAGACGCAGTCACAGAGTACAATTAACTATATATAATTACGGAGGTGAATGTTTTTCGGCTAAATTAAAGTCAAATCTATTTAAAGGCATTAGTTTATCTAGTTGGTATTATCCAAGGGCAAATGAAATATTTCGAAGTCGGTGATGTCAACAACCTAGTTTGGACTCAGCCCATTATTGTCCCACTGTTAGGCACGGGGCTTCTCCACTTTAGGAGGGTATTTGGTCTACTTAAGCACACTAACCGAGCGTGTTATCAGGGGGTTTAGTTTAGAGTTTTCCGGCGTCATGTTGCCATTTGATTATAATTATCGCTAAGCTGACACAGGTTGCTGTACAACCAGTTTTGATGGAGTTTTTTTTATAAATGCTTCAAGAGGATTGTTTTTTTTCGTATAATTTGTTAGGGTTTGGTTATTAAATTCTACGCGTACGACGTTGCGAGCAACATTTACCTAGTATTTTTAATGTATTTATCTCAAATTGCTTTAATTTACGTCACTGTAAATAATTTAGAAGGTCATGTGTCATATACAAGTAACTAAAAGCAAAATAAAATGTTAAATCGCTTCCCGAGCGTGGTAACAAGTGCCCCTTTCATACGAGAATCTCATCCATCCATCCATCAGCATTTCTCCATCCACTGCGGAATACTGGATACATAGTGCATGATGCGCGAGGTTTACGAAGATTAATTTATCTAAGATAGGCAGTGGATTTTGTCTCTGGTCTCGCCAAACCCATTCATTAACAGTGCATACCACATAAAACCATAGACTTACGATATAGATCTAGCGTAACACTCGGTACAACGAATCCGGCCTGCTTCTTTTTTAGTTGAACATATTAAGAAAAATAAATGACAAAGAGCCTATTTAGTAGCCTTTCTAACTGTTTCTTTTTGAGCTGGAGTAAAAGAGAAAGCTAGTAAAAAGAAAAGAGAAGGCAAGGCTACTATTTTACTTTTAAACCGTAAACGGGCCGGACCTTGGGACAAATCTATGTTAACGAGTTGTTCCTCCCTACTTATAACCTCCTTGCATAAAACCAGGCGGGTTGTTGACTGGTCTATTATCAGACCAGAGACTAGAGCCTGAAAAAGATCGTACGCTTTTTATCGATGCGAAATAATTTTGATCATCCATCCATCAGCTTCCACTGCTGGACATAGGCCGCCCTCATAGAACAAGGGATTTTGAAAATAAAAAAAAACTATTATACAACAAAAATCATCCTCTTATATCACTCTATCTAGTAAAAAACTCCATTGCTTAGCTTTAAAGATATAAGCTGACAAGGGACATATATACAAAAATAACGACGTTTTTATAATGAGTAAAGATTATTCTTCAGAAATAATTCGCTAAGTAATTATCTAATTACTGGCCATGTACAAACACATCCTTTTAACGCAGGCAATTAATTTTGATAAGCCTTAAAAATGTTTCCTAAAAGATAAGTTTAAATCCTTCATCTATAACAACATGCGTAAATCCTGTCGTTTGTTTGCACAGGTCTATTAGTAATTTAATCTCTAGATCTAGTCTGATGTAAAAACTAGATTATTATTATTACTTAATAATAATAATCTAGTTATATAAACTAATACTACTACTACTACTAATAACTATAAACTACTACTAATATAAACGTCGGGCCAAATTTAAAACAAATATACGCGTCTAAATCCGTAAAAAGTAGTTTTATTTAGTGATAAACTTTTATATTACAGATTATTATTATTAAGTTTATTATTAAGTTTATATATTTAAGTGTGTAATTTAATTTGGCGTACAATAAAGAGTATTCATTCATTCATTCATTCATTATTAAATCTACACTTATATTATAAAGCTGAAGAGTTTGTTTGTTTGAACGCGCTATTATCAGGAACTGTCGGTTCGAATTAAAAAATTATTTTTGTCTGGATAATTCATTTATTGAGGAAGCCATATTTCGGACCCCAAATTACAAGATAACAGCGAGAGAATGATGATGATATTATGATGATAATTGTTGCTATAGCATCAACTGATATAAACTGAAAGTTTCAGCACTATTACTATCCCCGTTCCAGAGATACAGCTTGGTGACAAGCGGACATCGAAGTCTCAGTAATCGTGTTTCTTTTTATTTTATGTCACGGAACCCTGAAAAAGTGAGATTTGAGACTATTTTGATGAAATTTAGTACGCTTTTGAGTCAAACAACAAAAAAGTAATGGAATTCATTTCCGGAACATATCCTGATCTAAGTCCTCGCCGTCTTCAGTCGACCGTTTCGGCCGTATAAGTTACACTAGTTGTAGCCCACAGCTTCGTACGAGTGGAATTTAAAAATTAAACCCTAATTTAAGCCGAATTTAAAAGAATAAAGCGTGTGCAAATCCTGAATATTTTTTTTAATCATTGCATTAACATCGGTACATATGTGTGCAAAATTTCAGATCAATACGACTACTGTAAGTGGGTGAAAATCACTTTCAAAGATTGCGTTACGTAGATTAATACATTGATAGATACATACTGAACTAATAAAAGCGTGTAAAAAATTATACAAAAACAATCCTCTTGAACCACTCTATCTATTAAAAATAAACCGCATCAAAATCCGTAGCGTAGTTTAAAAGATATAAGCTCACATACGGACATAAGTAAAGATTATCATCATCATACATACCACCACTTCAGCGCCATCTGCTACGATTCAAACCATCATGCATCAGTATAAGATTCGTGGTTATATTATTGTGTGTTAAAAACTGCAGCGCATAAACAATATTGTGTGTTTAAGGGCCTACATCAATATTATCGTCGACATGTACATATTAACACAGCTAGTAGGTATAGAAAATGAAGAATTAGGGATATTTTTTTTGTTTACTCAAAATCTACTAAATATATTTTAATTCTGATTTACGTGTTTGTATATATAATAGTTACTTATGTTTTTAAAGTTATTTCATTAGTTAATACGCGATAATAAACCGACAAATGAAAAAAATAAAAAATGTGAGAGGTTGTTTCGCTACGATTTTCTATCGAGAAAACTTTTTTCAATCGCGTTTCTGAGTTTATGCGATCCTAGATCATATATTGAAAAAACATATACTTAAAAATTAGAGCTCTAGCCATTCAATCTAAAGAAACAATGAAAACTTCGTACGTAGAAAAATGCACGAAGCTATTTTGGTATCCTCTTAAAACTGCGGCGCATAACTTGTTTAAAATTAAAGCATTAGATTGATTATCAAAACTAAAACTACTTAAAAAAAATTATAAATACAACAACCTCAAATTATAAAAAATATAAAAAAAATATAAAAATTTCTCATTATTTTTTAGTTTCAGTCATTACATTTATTAATTCCTATATCATATTATGCCTATTTAATAAAATTTAATGTTAATATATAACAGTGTTATTTACATTGCTTTTTGTACTAATTGGATTGTATATCGACATTATAATACTTAATTACATCCTAAAATTAATTTGTCTAATTACTTTGCGCAAAAATATGCTTAGATTTTATTATAAAATTGTATTTTAAAACAAATGACGTTCGTTATATCGTTATACGCTTATGATTTACAATTAGCTTAGCTTAAAAACTAAAAGTCATGTTTGAAATACCTAAATATTATTTCTTGATGATTACAATAAAATCGGTCTTTAATAGTTAAGAAAAATTTCAGATTAATTCGACTACTGCAAGTGCAAAATATTGAATGAAAATTTACAAGACTTTTCAACCATATTGGGCCAAATGTTGGAGGCCTGTCTAGGAGTGGTTAGAGAAAGGCTAATACAATAGCTGAATCACCAACCAATATATTGCACTAGTGATGTCCGCGATTTCGTACGCGTCAAATATGCTATTGGTACAAATACTACGTGCACAATTATTATACTGAACTGATTCGAAATAAATGTTTTTTTTCTTCTTTCTAACTTAAAAATGAAAATTTATAACGTCAATTCGCACAATTCGGCAATGTTAACAGAACTTTTTTATTAGAAAATCTGTGCATTATAGACTAACGATTTAAATTAATAAAAACATGGACACCGAAATAGCCAATTAATCAAAATACACCATAGTTGTTTTCATTTAGTTAAGTTTAGTTGTGCACGTAGAATTGGTAGCTTTTTGTAGTATGAAAGAACCATTGTCTTTACAAATAATTCGATTAATTCTAGCTGTAGTTATAAAAAATAGTGATGGCTCATAAAGTTATTTTACAGGCCTCGTGATGCATTGGTTTGCACTTGTAGTATAAGCCACGCAAATTGATAATGCGCTGGAACCTTGTCAAATTAACGCCCTTGTGACGTCATCAGCAAATAAAAATTACAGCTAACAAAATGTAATGTTCTCATCTATACGTCACTATGACGTCACCAACATGGCCGCCAGGCGCTTTACCAATTTGTGTGGCTTATATCTTAGCACCTATCCTTGTAGTATCCTAACACTTTCATGGGATTTTGTTCGAATTGAAAAATTATTTTTGTGTTAGATAGTCCATTTATAGAAGAAGGCTAGCATCAGGCTACGACCAATAAGAGCGAAGCATTAGTGAAAAATGTTGCAAAATTTCTAAGATCCACGCGTACGAAGTCGCGGGCCCCTAGTTAATTAATATATCGTGCACAAAAAGCAAAGACATACTAAAATAGACATAATTATTATCATTATGCTGTGTAGAGCTAAATATATCTAGAGATTAAATTTAAAAAAATATTATGTAACTAATAAAAAAAATTTTTTCAGTTATTTATTTTAGCAACGATTCAATTATATGCGGTAAGCACAGGCCTAATGATTTCATTTCCATCTGTACTAAGCCCGGCACTTATATCTCCAAACAGCACATCGGATATCAAAACCACGTCTAATGAAGCATCTTGGATAGGTAAGAACACTAATAAAATTTTATTAAATTTTACGGAAAGCTATTAGCTTACAGCGACAGCGAACGGTGTATGCGACGTAGTCCGAAGGGTTAACACGCTGAAGTGCCAATGAGTCCTCGCTCGTAGGACTTATGATCATTGGGGAAAATGTCCTAGAGTATCGACCACGTACCGGACAACACATCATTGGGCGGCCCCCGACAAGGTGGAGTGAAGATATCGTTAAGGTTGCCGGGAATCATTGGATGCAAGCGGCACAACACCGCGTGTTGTGGCGTTCTATGGAGGAGGGGTATGTCCAACCAACAGTAGACGGAGAGAGGCTGATGGATCGATGGATGGATGGATGGATGATTAGAGTACAGCTACCGTATCATTGTCATCACCACATCATAATCGTGTCAAGTCTTAATCATGTCATCTAAGCGTAACGTCAAGTTTGAAAAGACATTTATTTTATGGGAGCCCCTGTAAGTACTATTCTTTGTGTCAATTTTAGTATTTGATGTTATAGCGGCAATAACATTGCGAAAATTTCAACTGTCTAGCTATTTGTCACCTCGTGATAGACGGACGAAAGCGCACTGGAGTCTCTATAGTGAAGATAAGATTAGTCCACTAATCCATGAGTGGGATTTGAACCCACAACTTAGAAATACTTTTCTATTGTTTGACCAACTGAACCATCGAGGGAAGTGGTCATATTAACTTATTTTTTTTTATTCTTACAGCTGCAAGCAATGGCTTTGCCGGAGTAATTGGATTTCTCATACTATCGCCGATCATGCAAATATTTGGAAGAAAAATGGCTCATATTGTTTCAAACTTATTTCTCTTCGTGGGCTGGCTAATAATATGGCTAGGTCATAGCACTACAATGCTTTTTATTGGAAGAATTATACAAGGCGTTTCTATTGGTGCAATCTATATTAATGGAATGATTATAGGCGAGTACTGCGCTCCTAAAAGACGAGGATATTTTATATCTATAAAGAACGTTGCCATATCTGTAGGACCTTTACTCTGCCATATTTTTACTTTGTTTTGGGATTGGCGACAAATAGCTGCTTTTGGTACTATTCTACCACCTATTGGTATAATTATAACTTTATTTTGGCCTGAAACGCCGTCATATTCAGCTATGAAAGGGCGTGTAAAGAAATGCGAAGAATCATATGTGTGGCTACATGGATATTCAAATATGAGAGAGTTAGAAGCATTGTTATCGACACAAACGCAGAAACTACGAAACCCAAGAAAAGAAACCTGGTATAAATTTTTATTTAGGAGTGATTTTGTTAAACCTTTTTTGATAGTATCAGTGTTAACTTTGCTTATGGATTTGTGTGGTAAATATTATTTTGTAGTATATGTTATACAAATTATGGTAGAATTAATCGGTGATCAATCTGTAGCAATATATTGTTCAATAGGATCTGATCTATTAATTGTATTTGCTTTAATAATATCATGTGTCATAATAAGTCATTTTAAAAGACGTTCATTGCTGTTTATATTTGGTATTATTGTAGTAGCATTGATGTTATTAATTACTTTGATTATAGCTTTAAAATTACCATGTCCTGGTTGGGTTACTCCTGCGTTGATTTTAATTTTAAGTTTCTTAGCTAACGTTGGTCTTATTCCGGTTTGTTTTGCTTTGATAGGGGAAGTATTCCCTTTGCAGCATAAAGGTACGGGATCATGTATAACAGGGATTGTATTTACTCTTTTATATACACTTTTGTTAAAACTGACGCCAGTTTTGATGGAATCTACTGGTGTTAAAGGTTTATATGCTACGTATGGTTTGGGAATAGCATTTTGTTTAGTTATATTATACTTTATAGTACCAGAAACAAAAAATAAAACGTTACAAGAAATTGAAAGTGAATTTAATGGCAATAAACTATCAGAATGCAATGAAAATTCTCCTTTAAGTATTAATAAATCATCAAAATTGAATGAAACGTTGCAGCATCGAGGGGTAGTTAGCGAAAATAACTAAAAGACTCGGAGACCAAAAACTGGTCAAGATTTTAAGTCTTCTCGTATCGCAGCTATATTTTACTTAAAAGATTTATAGATTTAATCATAGTTTTAAGGCAAATTGGAACAAAATCTTATGAATTAGTTTATTATTAATAATAGTTGTAGTTGTCTAGTGAACCTAGGTACAGATAAAGAAAACAGTAAAAACTTAAATGATAAATAAAGATTGTACCTAAATACATTTAAGTTATACTACATAAATATAGACAAGAATTACGTTAACTAAAGACTAAATACTTCATGGAAAATAAATAGTTAATCTAACTTATGCTAAAATATGCAAAACGATGTACTTATCTATATTTTGGTAACCTTAAAGTATTTAGGTACAGACATACGTTCTGAGAAATTTAATTATTTTTCATTTGTAAATGTAAAAATGTAATGATTACACAGAATGATTATTACAAAAACCTGGAATACATTAATAAGGGTAAGATTTGAACCCACGTTCAGTAGGTTATTACTATAAACGTCAAAAATAGAACATGACATAGAAATTAGTTGGTACGTGTAGTGACCGTGATAGCTCAATTGGTTACAGAGCTATAAAAGTGACGGATGAAAGACGAATACACGTTGCGTAGATATGATAGTTGCGGTGGTGTATGATGTCATGAAAATGGATAAAAAAGGCAATGAATGTATCAGACGATGTCTGAAAGTGATACCAGAGACGGAAAAGTTGAGGCTTTTTTATACCTGCGATCAGTCTATAGGTGAGTTGCAAGGTAAAATTGGGTTATGCAATGTAGAATCACTGCTCTATTAGCTGGTTTTAGTGTCACGCGGACCGTCAGTACGGATCGCATCGTATACACAATTCTGTATTAAGCTTAAGGAGCGTTTTAGGGTAATGCAGACGGGTCTGTACGGACGACCGTCCGCGCGGACAGCTCCGCTGCCGTCCGCATGGCGCGTCCGTGCCACGCGCCGCTACCTGCACTCTCCCGCGATGGCTTTCTGCTCTATTAAAGGATGAACATGTAGTCTTTTCCTTTGCTTCAATTTTATGTTTCTTGAGTAATATAGGGCAATAACTAATAACACCCGCAACATTGGATGCATTGCGCTCGTCTGTACACCGTGGTGGTCCGGACGATACTAAAACGGTATACGCGGACGATCAGTGCGGATCACGTACGCGCGGAGCGATCGGTACCGACAGTCCGCGTGACACTAAAACCAGCCTAACTCTAATAAGTCAGCCCATTGGCTCGTTGTCTGATCGGGTTCCTAGAGCACGATAAACAGTTGGGATGAGTTGAAAAGCGAGTCGTGTAATTAGGTGAGTATTTTATTTCTTCGTCCATAATAATTGGAATTTCCAGAGAAGATTGTGAAATGAGCGACAGTCCTGTAGTGATCATGTAATGAGAGAGGAGAGGAAAGTATAATTGTAAGGAACGTTTTGCGAATGATATGATAATATCTGTGGGTAATCTTTACTCATTATAAAACAAAGTCGTTATTTTTGGATGTATGTCCGTATGTGAGCTTATATCTTCTAAACTACGCAGCGGATTTAGATTCGGTTTGTATTCAGTGGTGGATTTACACTAGGGGCAGTCGGGGCTAGTTAGTTATTTATATTTATTATTTATAACTAATTCATTTAAATAAACATTTTATCTTTCAAGAAATATAATTTCAGTATTATGTATCAAATTAATATTTTTGTATATTATAATATAGGAAATTTAAGTAAAAACTATTCAAATAGTTTAATTAATTTCTTTCCATAAAGGTTTGAAAAAATTAAAGTTGATATTTTTATTTTCTGGAATTGATAAATTTATGTAATTTTTTTGAAGAATTAAAAATGTTTTCATATTAACTATGTATGTCTTTTTGATAACAGAAACTTTTATTGATAAATGAATTTTTCTAAAATTGGAGAAATATACAATAGCACTAATGAATTTTAATTTAAAAGAACAATTTTATTTTTTTGAATAAAATCAACTGTCAACTACACATGTTGCCACCTACAGTCAGTATACAAATGTAACTAGGTTTCTGCATTATAGGTGCCGATTCTGTGTCCAACTACTTAACAAAATTTTTGTTTATTCCTTTCAAACGTCACTTTCTTATTCTACAAGACACTAACTAAACTTAATTTAAGTTTGACAGCGCCAAAATAAGTGAATCCATACAATTTAGTGAAAATTCTATTCTGGTGTACATCTTAAATGTCAAATTTTCACTTAATTTAGTGAATACTCGACTTATTTAGTCGGGATGTAAATATATGCCGACTTAAATTAACCTAACTTTATGATGGCTTTTTGGACATTAAAAGATGATTTTCTGATTAAATATTGAATAATAAATGTTTGTTAGCAAATAAAAAACAATTATAAATTAAAATTATACTTGATAAAGTAAATATTGGCGCCAAAATTGAGGTTAAACAAAGCGCGAAAAACAGACGAATCCCAGTCAAGTGCGGAGATTCGTAGAACTAATTATTTAGGTACTTACTTCTATGTTTATACTTCATTTTTGTCGAAATAGTATTGCAATTTCCATACATAATAAAATATGTATTTTTACTTTGCCATAGAATTCCAAGTCATCATATATGTAAGTATACAAGTTATCGTAAAAAAATTATAAACTTATAAAGTTAAATAAAAAGTGAACGATTTTGAGGTTAAAGGTGTCTAATGATAAATATAACTCTTTTCCAGGCCAGGTGGAAAATAAATGCCCAGTTGGTGGCCTAATGGAAAATTGTGGTCCAGTACCTATAAATGCAGTTGCTACCAATTATATTAAGTGAACCACAGGAAAAATCTTTGGAACCATAGTTTGGAACATTGAAACTAGTGATAAAAAATGTGTGTTTGTGTGTGTGTGTCTACCTAAAGTTATGTAAATATCATTAAATAGTAGAAATAAGGCAGCATTTTCTTCATAGGGCGGCATTTTCTTCAATGCCCCAGGGCGGCACAAATTTAAATCCGGCCCTGTTTGTATTAATAGATAGAGTGGTTCAAGACGATGGCATCTTTTGGATGTTAAGGTATTTTAATTTCTAAAATACACGCGTATGAAGTTACACAGCTAGTATCAGCAAATTCAATTGTCTACAGCGCTAAGGTGTTAGTTATTTAATGAAAATACAGACATACATTGTATTAACTCATTAATTCTTTACTAAGTAGTTTGTAAAAATTAAATGTCAGATAATATATTATGATAAGTCTAGTTTTTTTAGGACTTACGTCAATGATAATACGTAATATCTTATATATAAAATTCACATGTCACAGTGTTAGTTACCGTACTCCTCCGAAACGGCTTGACCGATTCTTATGAAATTTTATATACACATTCAGTAGGTCTGAGAATCGGCTACTATCTATTTTTCATACCCCTAAGTGGCATAACAACGTTTGCCGGGTCAGCTAGTAATATTATAATAATTGCTTTATATTCACGCTACGGGTTTATGTAATTCGTAATACTCTAATTACAGCTAACAAACACCTACCACCTACTAATAAGTACAATAATATAATAAGTATAATAATAAGTACAATAATACTACTTTTTAATAATAATAACACGACTGAGCCTCGTGGTTGAGTGGTTTATGTAACGGACTGCCAATCAAGAAGTCGGGGGTTCGATTCCCGCTCGGGACATATTTGTGTGATTTTTCACATTGTCATACAAATGTTTGTATTGCGTCTGGGTGTTTCTATGTATTATAAGTATGTATTTACAAAAGAAAAGTAGTATTATGTATTCTATCCGTAATCTGGTACCCATAACACAACCATATAAGCTTAGCTTGGGACCAGAGGATGTTGTGTGAAATGGCCGTGAATATTTATTATTATTATTCCTTTTTACGGGTTTAGACGCATTTATTTGTTTTAAGTTTTCAATGTAAATCCTGGTGGGAAACCCTGTAACAACACTGATGGTAGAAGACACTTTATAGCTCAGTCTCACTGACCACGGTTTCTGCAGTTTCCAAAACGTCAGGCTAAAAATTTGAAACAAATATACGCGTCTAAATCCGTAGGAAGTAGTTTTATTTAAACAAATGAATCGCGTAAGTGTTAGGCTGGTTTTATTAGTGTCCCGCGGACCGTCGGTACGGATCGCTCCGTATAGATAGACCAATGTGTATTAAGCTTAAGAGGGTACTGTACTCTTAAATCTACCTACAAATTCTTTGAAAAAAAAAAGTTCCGTAGTCCCCTTTTTTCTTCACGAAAGTTAAATCGATTTTATTTGTTTTTACGCTATATTATAGATGAAGAGTATATCTATGCTTCTATCATTTTTTTTTTGGTAAAACCTTACCAAATATGTGTGATAGTCGCTGCAACTTTACCTAAAGAAAACCGAGAAAAAAACGTCACATTTCTTTTAGTTAATATGTTTTGAAAAAAAGAAAGTGATACAAGCATAGATATAGGTACTCTTCATCTATAATATAGCGTAAGAACAATTAAAATCGGTTTAACTTTCGCAAAGAAAAATGGGAAGTACGAAACCCATATTTTTGTATGGAGCATAATTTGGTATCGTGCCCTCTTAAGGAGCGTTTTAGAATAATGCGGACGGGTCCGTACGGACGACGTACGTACCCGTCCGTATTAATCTACAGATTGCATTGGTCTATACGGAGCGATCGAAACCGACGATCCGCATGACACTAAAACCAGCCTTAGAAAATATTATTAAGAGGATACCAAAATAGCTTCGTGCATTTTTCTACGTACGAAGTTTTCATTGTTTCTTTAGATTGAATGGCTAGAGCTCTAATTTTTAAGTATATGTTTTTTCAATATATGATCTAGGATCGCATAAACTCAGAAACACGATTGAAAGAAGTTTTCTCGATAGAAAAATTAGCGAAATAACCTCTCTAATTTTTTATTTTTTGTCATTTGTCGATCTATTATCGCGTATTAACTAATGACATAACTTTCAAAACATAAGTTACTATTATATATAGAAACACGTAAATGAGAATTAAAATATATTTAGTAGATTTTGAGTAAACAAAAAAAATATCCCTAATTCTTCATTTTCTATACCTACTAGCTGTGTTAATAATATGTACATGTCGACGATAATATTGATGTAGGCCCTTAAGTAGGTACTATAAGTATGGGCATTAGTCCATTGAAAAGTTACATTTGGGGTTGCGTTTCTTAGAGGACGCAATTTTATTTTTTTGATGTGTAGGGGGGGTAAGTGTAAAGCTAAAATCAAGTTTGTGGGGTCGCCACCCTTGTCCCACGGCCGCCATCTTGAAAATAGGGGTTGAAACGGTTTTTACGATATATCTCATAAACTATTTATCTGATAAAAAAATTTTTTTAACGTTTTTTGTTGCAAATTAAATTCTCTATAACTTTGGTCCAGTAATTTTTTGTCGTAAAACTATAAATAAAAAAGTTATAAGTGAAAATGTTCAGAAATTCGAGAAAAAAATTTATATTTTTCGATATAACTTTTTTTTTATCATTTTACGAAAAAATGATATCAGACCATTTTTGTAGATCGGATTTTAAGGAACAACTTTTATATGCAACATTTTTTCATTAAGTCAATAGCTAAGATTTTACAGCGCTCCGAAGTGAGTACTATTTTTCAGTACTCTTAACTATACATATTTTATACGTGGGTACTAATAATGTGTCATCAGTTATTTATTTATTTTTTTTATTTTGTTATTATAATTCTTTTAATTAGTAATTTTGCAATGTTATTAATAATTAATTATTGACTCTTTTCCTCACCACCCACGAGGTAGAGTCTGGAGGCGCGTTTTTTTTTTACGTGGTATCCCCAATAGGCCTAATCCACGGTGATTTTATAAATTTGAACTACTCCGTTCTCGGTCTTTTCGATGGACCAGGCTGCGGCTCAGCATCTGATCGGTTTTCTGAATCAAATATCAGTGGGAGAACTGGAGAAGGAAGGGGTGTCAATGTCGGCGGTTCATCATCAAAGTCATTTTCATTTATTAATTCTGAGAGTTCCATTACGTTGCTGCAAGTCTCTCCAGAACAATGGAAGCACACTGCGGAACATTTTAGCCCTGCTTTTCGACATCCACACATCGCTCCACAGTTTCCTTTGCATTTGCAAAAGATCAATTTTAGAAGCTCAGGGGGTGCTGGAGGTTTAGAGCTCTGCACTGGCATCAATAATTTTCCACATTTTTTCCAGCCCCAGTCTTCAGGATCATTATTATTACCAAGCCACGACTGGATCTGATGGTAGACTCGGAAAGTATGAAAGCGAGCTGTGTCTTGTGTTGGAGGAAGTGAAGATAAGTTAAATGTACTTTTTGTCACTGCCTTGGCGAATTGTTTGTATCTTAGGCTGTCAAGAGAATTATCATCTTTATTACCACCGTATAAAGAGATAAAAAAACGTTCACCAATTACAGTGAGCAAAGCAGGGTCAACTCTCTTGTTGAGAAACAAAGCCGTTCCACTTGCAAACTCTATATGTTTTTCCAGGGTTTTTACAAATTTCATTTTACCGATATTGTAAGGAGCTGAAGTTGTGTCACATCCCGAAAAAGCATGAAGAAACAGCAAGTTATCCGCAATGACATCTCCGTATATAAAACCTGACGCACTATATAATTGTTCTGCTGTTCGTCCTTTTGATGGTTTTAAAAAAAATACATTTGTTTGTTCTCTACCAAGTGCTGTGAGCAATATCAGTATATCAATATCTTCAGCTACAATAGTAACGGTATTGAATAATGGAGATGCAGCAAGAGCAGAGCGAACGATAAGACTGTCTGCATCTGATTCTGCTTGGTCAACAGTGAAACCTATTTCCGAGAATACAGTTTTAAGAAGTATAATAAAGTTAGATTTGTTCTTCTCATTACCAAGAAATTTCTCTTGTGATAACGTTGGTATGGTGTTCTTGTCAAATTTAACTTCTGTCGACTGGTGTTTTTTCGTGCGGCGCAAACGCTCCCAAGACTTTGTTCCTGCGACATCAGGGTCGTCTGAGTAACCGTCAAACACAATGCTTGCAGAGAGCCCGAAGTGTTCTCGTACATATTTGACATATTTAGTAGTTATATCATTGAACGATGAATTTCGATCCCAAACTACTTTATGTAAAAGCAAACCACCGTCAATGACAAAATGACTACTGGCGCTGATGTTAGAGGATCGTTCCACTGGTGTAAAGGCATTAAACAAAGATGACTTAGTACCTTTTCTCATGCCATCCTCCGCGAATAATGACAATGGGAAAGGTGCTAATTCATACCCTAAGTATGCTTTGACATCACCGACTGTTTCTCTTGAAATGCACATTCGTTGAAATAAGAGTAATGGATTAATAACGACACGAGATTTATCAACTTCAATAGTACTTGTCATAGCGCTGAAAGGAAGAACCTTATTTTTACGCTGAAATGATAGCCGTTGAAAATTAGATCCTGTGATATTAGTAATCAAATCTTCTCCTATCTCAAAGGCACGTTGACAATTAATATTATCTGAAGCAACTATACCGTTAGCAATGCAAATTAATTCCGAGCGATCTAGGATAAAGTCATGAGTTGCGAACCAATTATCGACTTTTTCAAGATCTTCATTGTCACGTTGTATGCGTGAATCTCGGTAATCAATATGTTGTTCTGAAGTATCCATTGAAAGGTTGCAGTATTCTGTTATTTGCTCACAAACATCTTGTAGACGTATCATTCCAAGGGTCCACGATGCCAGCGTACTCTCAGTAATACCACGGCCGTGCGTTAATCCGCCAGATGATTTGAACATTCTCATAAGAGTCTGCTCAATAGTTTGATCAGACATGATCCCACTCCAAAATTTATCCGTTCGTCTAATAGTAAAATAGCCTAAAGCTGTGAAAGAGTGAAATTCTTCAGGAGTCATTATTTTCTCAAGATTCAGCATATCTTGCAAGTATAGATGACTCGACTTGGCATACAAGAAATGCCCACTTGAGTGGAAAATCGGGAGCATGTTTCTGATAGTCTTCAGATGCAAAGACCAATTTCCGGAGCGCTCTGCCTCTATAAAATGTTTGAGAAGAGTGACCAATCTGTAATATTGAACCCATAATGTTGCCGTTGGTCCTTTGCTTTCCAGCATACTCAAAGCTTCCTCAAATTTGGTAGTTAATTGTTGAAATAGGGGATTATGTATAGCTTCAAAAATTCTTGTTCTATCAATATCAGTACTATTATCATCCAGAAAATCTCGTTCTTCTTCTGTAAATTCTATTGAATCCATAACTATTTTTGTTACTGATAAATGCACTAGCAAATGAGCACGTACAGCCCTACCATACGCATGTCCAGACATTATGTGCTGTACACAGTTCTCAGCATAAATTAATTTGAAGATATCTTCGAGTCCACTACCAGACATGATATATCCAATCGCACCTATAAACGACATGAGCAAATGGAACCCACCTAATCGAACTACGACCTTCGATAGATCGGTATTAGGATCAGCAGCAGCTGTAATGTCTCGAGCCTTCCAATATAGCGGTTGATCAAATGTCACAATGCATGTATTTTGATTGGAAGCTTTACATTTTTCAATAGAAAACAAAAGTGATGTTAGAAGTGTGTCGTAATCTGTTGGTGGAGCGTTTATAAATGGCAAACATATAATTCTACTTCTTTGAAAAGATTTTTCAGCAGTTGCTTCGATCATAAATCCGTTCCATCCGCTGATATTCACAGTACATGACCATTTACCATACAGCCACATAAAATCACAAGGTGTAGGAATAATTTGTTTGGTCGATTGTGTGGCCCTTTCAATTACTGAAACATTTATTTTACTCAGACCGACGGTTTTGCCTTTTGAGTAGGATGCAAGAGGAATTAACCCAAGCGTAGATTTAATTGAAGCTGGTATTTTTTTGGATACTCGCGGTAAACTGGTATCAGTTTCGATACTGTCGTAAGGTGTAACGCATTGAATACCACCCATCGCATGGAAAGTATTTTTACCATCAATTGTATTGCAATTAAAATCAGCATTGTCAAAAACAAACTGAAAAAAGGCATGAGGTAAGATATTACGTGCCGGACGAAAAGCACAAGAATCTTCGAATAATGAAATGGCATTATAGGATGCGGAGAATCCTAACGATGAAAGAACATCAATAAGATTACTGGAGCCATACTTTTTATACAAGAAAGATCCAACTCCAAGTAGCAGAGGAGAAATAAATGAAGCAGGTCGAGTTGCTGCAATGATAGAGTGAGCAATTGATGCGCACTTTCTTTCCGCAGCATTTAGTGACTTGCGTTTTGATTGGCAAATAATTCCTTTCAATAAAACTGATAAAGTTTCGGGAATTAGAGTATTAACATCCTTCAGAAAACTATCAGAAGGTGGATACTCCTTTGTCTCGTAATGCTGTGACCGAATATCTTCCAAAATAATAGCAGCTGCATCTCTAACTATTTGTAATCTCTCTTCACGAACATCATTTTTTTTTTGAGAAGGCGGTTTGTTAGATATAATTTTATAAATGAACCCTTTAAAACAGACTATACAATCGTGACCGGATTCGTTAAAAAATACAATTTCATCTTTGTACTTCGCTTTCAATCGTTCAATGATTGTACGCTTCTGGGGAATGTACTCTCCTGTAATCGATTTCATTAAATCCGTCATGAAGAATTGACACTCTTCACTATTATCATGCAAGTAAGCAAAAACATCCGCCATTGCTGCGTCAATATTATTTTTTCGTTCATCCTTTCTATTTGTGACCGACCATTTTTTGGAATACAATTGCTTGCTGCAGTTGTTATGATACTTTGCTCCAACTTCCACTAAGCTGGGAATATTAGCTATGCGATTAGCAACACACACACACACACACATTATTAGTACCCACGTATAAAATATGTATAGTTAAGAGTACTGAAAAATAGTACTCACTTCGGAGCGCTGTAAAACCTTAGCTATTGACTTAATGAAAAAATGTTGCATATAAAAGTTGTTCCTTAATAACCGATCTACAAAAATGGTCTGATATCGTTTTTTCGTAAAATGATAAAAAAAAAAGTTATATCGAAAAATATAAATTTTTTTTCTCGAATTTCTGAACATTTTCACTTATAACTTTTTTATTTATAGTTTTACGACAAAAAATTACTGGACCAAAGTTATAGAGAATTTAATTTGCAACAAAAAACGTAAAAAAATTTTTTTATCAGATAAATAGTTTAAGAGATATATCGTAAAAACCGTTTCAACCCCTATTTTCAAGATGGCGGCCGTGGGACAAGGGTGGCGACCCCACAAACTTGATTTTAGCTTTACACTTACCCCCCCTACACATCAAAAAAATAAAATTGCGTCCTCTAAGAAACGCAAGGTAGGGCCTAAAAAATGTAACATTTCAATGGACTACATCGTATAACTTCTTTTTAACACGCTTTTATTAATTTGGTCTGTATCTGTCAATATATTAATTTATGTAACGAAATCTTTGAAAGGGATTTTCACACACTTGCAGTATTGCTCTAAAGTTTTGCACACATAATAAGTACTAATGACAATGCAATAATTGAAAAAGTATGCAGGATTTTCAAGCGTGTTTTTTAATGTTTCAACTAAGCAATTATTCAATCAATCACAATCTTGCCACTAATGTACTCGTATGTATGACCTTATTTGTAATTTATTTTTGTAATGAGTATAAATTATATTCTGAACGTCATTCGGTCCTAAACTAAGCTTACTGGCTTATGTTACCAGTATCAGAATACGGATATACTACAAGCTACAAGTAATATTTTTGTAAATACATAGGTTTAATAATATAGAAGGAAGACGTCTATTCTATTCCGATTAGAATTTACATGGTCTATATATTGGTGTAAAGGAATTAAGTCACAATTAAAATGCTTACAAGATCTTACTCTATAGTAGACTAATATATTGGTAACAGACTGTTGACTAATGCCATGTAAGTCAGCTGTGTCGTCTTGTATTTCCTGACGGGCCCAACTTCTTAGAGCTGTTAAAACTTGTAATTCAGGTGAAATGGCGCCCCCTCTTTTATCCTTTTTGATGTCGTCTTTCACCAAATCGATTATTTTCCTTGCATAGGCTTTCGTGAATCTATATTTAGATTTAAAACTTTTATCATCCAGATCAAATGGATCAAATCTATTTTTGTAGGATTTTGTCTTTCTTTGATTTCCTTGTGTGTCCTCACTATCTAACATATCAAATAAACTAACGTAATGTAAATAATCCATCGCTAGATAAAAATTTAACTCGGATAAATATCTTCACAAATAAAATTTATTTTATATTCCTAACAAGTGACAACCTCAGCTGATTAAATAGCCGCCATTTTGCATTTACGCAGTCCTCCTAATACAAGGGTGCAAGCGTGCGTAGAGCTTGTGTAAGTTTGTGTATAAATTTTGATCTCGTATAACGCATGTATACACGCCATCTGTCAAATTTTTTTTTATATATACGTTTTCGTTACGCAATGCTAATAGTACTTGTATACACTGTGTCGTAATTTTTATTAGTAAGACTATAAGTATTTTGTACCTATTTGATAAGTTTCTATATTTGTTTAATTAAAACAAACGAACAAAATTACATTTATTGTATCTACTTATATTTTAATAAAAAGTGAATATATTATCTCTATTATATTTACTTATTAAAAAAACAAAGTCGTTATTTTTGAGGTTCTCAATTCGCCTGTATGTTTTTTTTATTATTTTTGTTTCCTCATAACTTTTAACTGGGTGAAGCGATTTTATTGATTCTTTTTTCTTTGAAAGCTGTTGTTTCCCGTGTGGTCCCATTGGCATCAGGTCAGGATCTGATGGTTATTTCCTGAGAAATCGAGGAAAAACCTCAAATTTCAAAGGCACATGAAGTCTGTTGACTTTGAAATACTCAATTATTACGTTTTTGAACTAAGCAATTTTTTGTATCTGGCATCTATTAATTTTATCATTTGTGGGTGGATAAACAAATACATGAACACGGTTACCGATAACGTATCAGTCAGCTGAACACATAATAAAATATTTTAGAGATAGTTTGAACTACAAATAGAATTTTTTTGTCCCTCTCATAAATAAAATAATAATAATAAATATTCATGGACATTTCACACAACGTCCTCTGGTCCCAAGCTAAGCTTATATTGCTTGTGTTATGGGTACCAGAATACGGATAGAATACATATACTACTTTTCTTTTGTAAATACATACATAAAATACATAGAAACACCCAGACGCAGTACAAACATTTGTATGACAATTAGAAAAATCACACAAATGATTGTTCCGAGCGGGAATCGAACCCGCGACCTCTTGATTGGCAGTCCGTTACATAAACCACGAGGCTCGACAAAATAAGAAATATACAAAAAGTTGTTTACTTATGTTTTATTTCAGTAATCTGACCACATATCCCATATCAAAAGCATTAATTAAGCTTTGTCTTCGACCAGAGGCCATCTTTTAACATGCTAATATTAATTTTATAGTAATCAAATAGAATTCAATACTTTTTAGAACAATACTTCATAAATATACATATAAATATTATTATACAATATAAATATACAATCATAAATACTACAACCATATTTTAATCGAATGAAACTTAAGCTTTAATGACCGGAACCTCAAATAGTCTGTTCCGGAACTTCCGCCGGAAGGCTCTATCAATAAACACTTTAATTATTCTGTAACTCGGACGTCCGTCACCAGGACTAACGGAAGTAAGATGTTTTCAATTGAAATACTGTTGGCTCTAGGGACTTTAAATAATTATAATATTATTTAAAGAAATAGTGATAAAACTCTATAAAAAGATGTCAATACCGGTCCGAAGCTCTTTCCAACTGAGCTTATTGAGGTCGTGCTTGTAGCATTCAAAGTCCCGCTTGCGGCAATCACTTTTTCCACCATAATTTAGTTTATTAAGTAAAGCATAGCATGTCAATTACAAAATATTGATTTTGCATCTTATATATTCATCTTATATATCTTATCTTTTTAATTATTGACATCTTAACTAATTTATTGAAATTACTTAAGATGTCATTATTTAAAAAGATATATTTAAAGCAAAATAAACACTTATATTTATATATTCTTCCTTTATTATCTAACTATTGAACATGGACCACAAACATTTAGGATGAATTTTTAAAAGTTAGCAAATGAGGCACAGTTTAGTTGCATCTTTTATAGAGGATGTTATTTACTTATAATATCCCGTAGCTGGCTGGTACAGTACCCTGGGAAGGAAACAAATAAATATTCACGGACATTTCACACAAGGTTCAATGACATCATGTTGCACCGACGTCCATTAATTGGGAAAAGGGGGAAGAAAATATTATAGAGGAAGGCTATAATATTACGCTGCGGCCAAAAGAAGCGAAGAATCAGTGAAAAATGTTGCAAAAATGGGGAAAATTTTCTAAATTCTACGCGTACGATATCGCGGGCAATAGCTAGTAACATATATAAATTTTTCCCATATTTTTATAGGTATACTTACCAAAATGCCGTCGTTAGTATGAAGAATTTATTACGTCATTGATCTAAAATACTATGGTATATGAATAGAGACGAAATTTGCAGGAATTTACTTTTCATGTTTCACCACTCCGTCATACCACCTGGCACCCATGCAAAGATATAAATGCAACATAATCTGTTCCAGTGGGCGTATTCCTTATCCACAAATCTCGGTACTGTTTTCAGTCCACCAAAAACGATGAATCTGTTCACACATACAGTGGTTTTAGGATTTTTAAATGTAGTCGTAGCCAAATTTTGTATTATCGATCTATCACCAGCTTTAAAGTGGGAAAGACAATTATTAAAAGACCTACAAAAGAATTACGACGTCACTAAAGCTCCAAAACCATCAGGATGTGAACCATCAGTGAAAATAAGATTCACACTAAAATACTTCAATTTGGATTGCGATGAAGGAATACTTACTATGCAAGTCTGGATGCACCTAGATTGGTATGATGAACGGCTTAAATGGGATCCCGAAAAATATGGTGGCATTTCAAACACTCAAATATTCAGCGGACATATTTGGATGCCATATGTGAAACTTTTTAACGGCCTTGATCCTGACTTTGATAGATTTGACTTCGAATATTGTGGTATAGAAAGCACTGGTAATGTATCTTGTGTAAAAAGAAATTTCTATGAGACGATATGCAATGTTAAGTTAGATGATTTTCCCTACGATGCACAAGCATGTGATGTTGAATTGGGTGCATATGGGAATAACAAGAGCAATTACAAAATGAACTTTAGTTCTCGTGCGATTACGATGTTAGGAGCAGATTATGGTTCTCAATGGTATATTTCCGATTATAAACAGCGTTCAGAAGAAAGCAAGCAATTAATTATGACATTTGTTTTTGAACGTGAAGCTGAAAGTTTGGCTGCAGTTATTGTGTATCCTTCTGTCATAATTTCTTTTGTTACTTTGATTTCTTTATTCTTAGATGTTCGGAATAACGTCAGATTAGCACTTGTGTATTTCAGTATGTTTAGCCATTATTACTGGTTGATAGAGATTGGTGAAAATATCCCAAAAGTTAATAAAGACCCACCAAGACTTCTCATCTATTACCGTGGTTCAATGTTGATGACTGTATTGGCAATTTTAATAACATTTGCTTTGAATGCTATTTGCAAGAAAAAAACTGCACCACCTAATATGATTATTACTCTAAATAATTCTATTCAGAAAAGTTATGCAAGATTTTTAGTGTTTCCTCAATGGAATGTGGAAATTAAAATGGAAAATAATGAAAATGATTTTAATACGAATTGGATTAAGTTTGCAAATATTGTTAATAGTGTGTGTATATTTGTTAGTATTGTTGCGTATATATCTATGTATTTTGTGTTAATACCTCAACCGATACCACTAAATTTTGATTGAATAATGTTATTTTAATAAGCTTTATTATCTTGGAGATTATAGTACCGATTCTATGTGTACAACTAAACATAACTAAATAATCTACTTAGTTCAGAAACTAAAAACAAAATCCTGAATATTTTTTTAAATTATTGCATTCTCATCGATCCTTGATATATGTGCAAAATTTCAGATCAATCTGACTACTGCAAGTGGGTTAAAATCACTTTCAAAGATTCCGTTACATAAATTAATACATTGATAAATACATACTGAACTTATAATATTTAAGCGTGTTAAAAATGAAAATTGATAGTGACAATAACACAATTCGACAATGTTAACAGAATTTTTTTATTAGATAATCTATATATTATAGACTAATGATTTTAATTAATAAAAATGTGCACAATGAAATAGCCATTATTTAGTCAAAATACGCCATTTTTTTTTTCATTTTTATTACTAGAAGTAAGGAGGAATATCTTGTATGGGGATCAGTCCAAAAAGTGTCCACTTGTAAACAGCAAATAACACTCTCCGAAATAGCGCTAGTGTAGCAAGTGGAAATGATATGAATGTAGCAGTTATAAGCAGAGTGAAGTGTGCTACTGTTGCGGTAATTCTTTATTAATACTATTTTCTATTTGCTATTTACAAATATTTGGGGTACTTAAAAACACCGTATAATTTTATTTCATACTCATGTTTGTCTATATAATATAATAATTTTAAAAACTGCGCTGTAACAAAGCGGAAGTTTTTCTTTGCTTTCTAGGTAATAATTTGTGGCGCTCTTTTTAAAATTCTTCCACTTGCTACTATAGCGCCACCATAATTTGCTCCCCTTCAATGGACACTTTTTAATATACTGAGATAGTCCTCCTTACTTCTAGTCTCCATGTTTTTATTATAGTTAAGTTTACTTGTGCACATAGAATTAGTACCATTGGGCAAAGTTATTAAGGTCCATTTAGCAATCGTCTTACCTTAGATATCTAATTTCAGATACGAAACAGATATAACAAACCTAACAAATATAGGGTGTCTTGGAAAAATGCACAGTTGAAACTGAAAATCTGACTCTTTATTATTGTCCGTGCCTATTCCAGTCAGTTGGTCTACTGAATCTAAGAATGATAGCAACGATTGTTGTTGTGATGCCATTGTAAGAAGTAAAAGCACCATCAAGCCTCATTTCGATAGTAAAATGGTGACACACAAATTAAAATATCAAGAAATAGTAATTCAAAGAGAAACATTTAAAGAAATATGCGTGTCTAAATTCTTATAACGAGAAATAGACAAGCCTCCTGGTTGAATGGTTCATGTAACGGACTGCCAATCAAAAGGTTGCGGGTTCGATTCCCACTCGTGACAATCATTTGTGTGATTCAAAATGTCATACAAATGTTTGTCCTACGTCTGGGTATGTATGGCTATGTATTATAAATATGTATTTACAAAAAAAAGTAGTATATATATTCTATCCGTATTCTGGTACCCATAACACAAGCATAATTATAAGCTTAGCTTGGGACCAGAGGACGTTGTGTGAAATGTCCATGAATATTATTATAACGCAATTTCATCCGAGTATTTGAAAGAATTTAGGATTAAAACTATATTTTTGTAAACTTTATAAAATTTATTTGCTAAAAACTGTGGTAAAACATTATATTTAGAACTCTCTCTTTCTCCAGCCCATTTACGTCGCCCTGTTGGGCGCGGACCTCCTCCACTTTGGGAGGGATTATGGTCAACTGTACCGCGCTGACCAGGCGTGTTGGCACAGGGTTTATTTTCGAGTTTTCCATCTCTCATAGAGGATGTTATCTGTGTGCAATATCCCTTAGCTGACTTCACAGCATCCTTGGGAGGAGATGGGGTGGTGACACTTGTATTCTTAATCCGTCACCACACGGACAATATTATTTAGAACCTTACCTTAATATTTCTTACAAATAACCGACCATCAAATACATTTCTATTTTTATTATCCGGAAAAAATGTCCAAGAATTTTGTACAATTAATCTTAGCTCATCTTTATATAAGTAGAGCTGGTCCCGGCGGTAGTCTGATAAATTATCAACACAAGGGCCAAAAAAATAACATTATTTATCCCTTCATTTGACACTCTTTGAAGACGCACCTGTTATGGTAAGAATTATTACAACCTTATTTTTGGACATTATTTTTGTTTTCTTCCGGGATATAGGATAGTCTTTAAAAGGTGATAGGTGATTTGGGGTTAATAATATGATAATGGTGTATTTGTAATTGTATTTAAATAAATAATTTAAGAATATTGAAGCGTATATTTATAATTCAACATAGGTAGCCATATTTGTTACACCACATCTGTTCCAGTCCCTTCGTAATCTGTAACAAAAATTCGTAAATAATCTCAGAGGGTCTTTTGTCATTGAGAAAAGAGAAAATTTTATAGTTTGATTCTATTACAATTTATTTTATCAGCGTAAAATAATGGACCTGGTACTTAAAGTACTAGCTGTGTCCTGTATTAGGTACCTACCTGATATAACCATCTTCGCCCCAGTTTTTCCCCCACCAGTTCAATAAGATCCAGTATTCGGGAGTATAACCGACTAACAGCATAGCATGGTTCAGTATCCAGGGCGAGCAAAATATATCGTCATATATACCACTCCTGAAAATAGCGAAAAAATCTACTTAGTTCAAAAACTAAAAAACACGCTTGAAAAACCAGAATATTTTTTTTTAATTATCGCATTGTCCATCACTCCTTGATATTATATGCAAAATTCAGATCAATCCGACTACTGTAAGTGGGTGAAAAACACTTTCAAAGATTCCGTTACATAGATTAATTACGAGAGATAGATAGATTACATACGGGACGGGCCTCGTGGTGTAGTGGTTCTGGTAACGGACTGCCGATCAAGAGGTCGCGGGTTCGATTCCCGCTCGGGACAATCATTTGTGTGATTTTTCTAATTGTCATACAAATGTTTATACTGCGTTTGAGTGTTTCTATGTATTATAAAAAATATATGTATTCTATCCGTATTCTAGTACCCATAACACAAGCATATGAGCTTGGCTTGGGACCAGAAGACGTTGTGTGAAATGTCCGTTATTAATTATTATAGTACTTGTGAAAAGCAGTTTTATTTGAAACCTACTAAACTAACCTGTACAGCTGAAAGGTGAAAGGAGCAGCATTAACAGCCACGGCTAGAGGTCCTATGGTCACCAAAGCCTTCTCCATGGCATACTCATCATGAGCTGGCAATGTAGCCCATCTCCTAGCGTGAAGTCTAACTGGATAGCTTTTGTATTTACAATGACCTTGCTGCAAATAATTTATCCTTTTACTAATACGACCAATGGTCATTTATATCTAATACAGAACTAAAAGGAAATCTTTGGATCCCTTTTTAACAAAAATTGCACCTACGATGGATAATGAAATTGAGCAACGTAACAGTAGTTGATTTGTTTATGCAGAGATAGTTTGAAAGGAGTTTGAACCGCAAGACTGACTAAACAAATAGATTACAAAACTACAATGAAGTACGTAGTGCTTCTTTGTGGTGACGGATTCAGAATACAATTGTCACCAACTTTTTTCTTCTCCGGGGTGCTGTAAGAGGCAGCCAAGAGATATTGTACACATATAACACCCTTTGTGAGAGACGGAAGTAAAAATCTACGGCATTTCGGTAACTGGGGGAGCATTCAAATGCCCTCGCCCCTGGATACGGCCATACTAAGTAGGATAACCACCCAACTTCAGCTATGAAGGTCTGATCAAAATTTATTTATAACTTAGAGTTTTTTTTACTCTCTCTAGCAAACGCGGTTTCATGATCAGCCTAGTGACAGATGGACGAACAGAGAAGTCTGTTTTACCCTTTGCTATAGAACACAATGTTTACGCAGTAAGTTGGATAAAAACAACACAAATTCTAACCTTGCCAGTATATGGATATTGTGATTCTTTGATGAGGCCATCCCTCGCTGCATATCTCAAGGCAGCCCTTATTGAGCCACCATTGCAACCCTGGTTACCGTCTTTATAACTGCAATCAACTATTTGTTGTGGACTGTAAAAATAAGTACATAGAATCCATCAGCTTTTCTCCGTCCACTGTCCACAACGCGCTGTATTGTGCCCCTTGCATCCAATGACTCCCCGCGACCTTGACGATATCGTCGCTCCACCTTGTCGGGGGCCGCCCAACGCTGCGTCGCCAGATACGTGGTCGCCACTCTAGAACTTTCCCTCCCCAACGAGCGATGTGGTCTGCCCATTGCCACTTCAGCGCGCTAACCCTTCGAGTTATGTTGGATACACCCGTTCTCATACAAATCTCCTTATTTCGGATTTTATCCCGTAGGGAAATAACGAGCATGGCCCTCTCCATAGCACGCTGTGCAACCTTGAGCTTAGTTACAAGACCAACGAAGTACATATTAGCGTAAAATTTAATTTATAGCGGTTTTCTGAAGAAATCGAAGCCGAAAGACATTTTTATTCTTTCCAGCCCCATAATGTATGGGTAATAATTACGGATCTTCTCCACTTTGGGATGGTGTTCAGTTTACTATACCGCGTTGACCAGACAATTTAAAGTCTTTCATCGCTTTTAACCTAGCCTGTAGAAGAAATTGGTGTGAGAAAACATTTGCATTCTTAATCCGTCACCATAATTTCATTTCATAAGAATGAAGACATTAGAGGCACCCTAAATAGGTATACAGTTTTTACGGATTTAGACGCGTATTCCGTAAAAAGTAGTTTTATTTAAACAGATGAGTCGCGCAAGTGTTAGAAAATATTAGGTATACAGTTATATACACCAACAAATGCATACGATAAAAGCGTGACAGTATAATGAGAATAAATAAATTTATTTTTAAGTGATATGTAGATTATTACACGCTTTATATTAGCTTCACTTGTATGTTTGTTTGTATGTTTGTTTGTTTGTATGTTTGTATGTTTGTAACCGACTCCTTTGGACGCTATTTTGACCCACTTTAAACGGTCAGATTCTATTCAAATTTTGCACACCTGTCAAAGACCGATGACAATACAATAATTCGAATAAATAAAGCGTGTTTTTTAGTTTTTTTAAACTATTTTTATTTATTACCTAAGTTCTCCCCATGAACCATGTTTCTTGAACAGTTGCGCTTGTAGCGCGTGTGTTACTGCGAATGCATAACAAGCACCACATTCATGTTGCTGTTCAAATTGAGGACGAAATCCTTTAGAACGCCAGTCGAACTGAAAATAATCAAAATGACTTACAAGATTAATATTTACGGGCATTTCATGGACATTTCACACATCGTCCTCTGGTCCTAAGCTAAGCTTGTACGCTTGTGTTATGGGTACCAGAATACGGATATACTACATATAATTATATTCTTTTGTAAATACATACTTGTAATACATAGAAACACCCAGACGCATTACAAACATTTGTATGAAAATTATTAAGATTAATAAAAAACCTAAGCGTTATTAACCTGTTTTAAAAAAAACCCTTTTTAGCCTCTTTGCGGGGTATGCATTTTTATTGGTCGTAGTTAAATCACACGCAGAATTTTCATACATTACCTATGGGAAAATAGCGGACACGTTCGGTGTACGATACGTGATCGTTTTGCAAGCGAAATCTATTACTAAAACTAGTTAGGCCACTGTTTTGTGGCACAGTGTCCAAAATATCTTATTTTCAATGTATGATATCTGCAATCTTTCGTTGGAGGATAAAATTACAATAGTACAAATCATCATCAACAAAATATCTATATAAATCGAGTCTACGACTTCTTCCACAATAATCAAAAAATGAGGAGAGAGCTTCGAAGAAATGTTCGAAGCTGATCCCGTTCTCCTTACGAGTACTTGTCTATCTACTACGCCCCGGAGCACTTGAAAAAAAAAGGACATAAAAATATAGCTAATTGTTTAGGTCTATACATACATGTGATGGCACCCTACGTAGTCTATTCTTACGTAAAGCAGTCTTATGGTGATCTTCTGCTGGATCGAACAACGGGAAGGTATGTATTAACTTGAGGAATTTTCTGAAATATTGCTTAACATCCTAAAAATGGAATAAATACTGAATTTTTTAAGTGATGGCACGGATACAGCTATCGTGGGGTAAAGGTGCAAAAGAACAGGATTGGACACTATTCAGACTAATTGTTATTTTGGACTTAAAAACTCAGTTTTCAAATGCAAACCTGGTGACCATGACACAAAAAGATGATGAAAAAACGTACTAATCTCCTCCACTTTGGGAGGAATTGTGATCCACCATGCCGCGCTGATCTATGTTTACAATATAACTTAGCTGGCTTTTACAGCACCCTGAGGAGAAGATGGGGTAGTGATACTCGTATTCTTAATCCGTCACCACACAGACCTTTGTGACATACAAAATCGATACAATGGAGAATGAGAATCTCTTATTTTTTAAGAAGTCGGGAATTAAATAATTACCAAATCTCCCAAATGATTGAGATGAAGTGAATATGATTGGTGTCCGTTTAAAAAGTCGCGGTTATGTTGCGCAACACGTTCCAGGTTGTTGCGCCACTTGGACATTGCTATTAATTCATGATGTGGTGTTTCATATTGTTTGTTGTGGACTGTCTGAAATAATATACATTAATATAATTTCGACGCGTGAAATTTAAAAAGAATCCCAATTTCTTCACTGATATTTCGCTTCTTCTAGCTGCAGCGTGATGTTTATCCTGAAGGCTTCTTCGATAAACGTATCCAACACTGAAAGAATTTTTCAAGTCGGGCCAGTCGTTCCTGAGATTAGCGCCTTCAACTAAACTATGTCTTCAGCTCTTGTCAGTATAGAAGTTGATGACGACGACTAAAAGCTTAACTGGGAACCAGGGGACGTTTGAAATATCCATCTTTACTTATCATAAAACCAAGTCGTTATTTTTGTATGTATGTCCCTATTTTTAAAACTACGCAACGGATTTTGATGCCGTTTTATTTTTATTTTCACGTACACGAAGTAGCTAGTATCTAACACGCTTATATTAGTTCGATAGGTATATCTTAATATACTTATATATTTCTTGTGTGCGTGTGTATGTGACTGAACTCCTCCTAAACGACTGGACCGATTTTGATGAAATTTGTTGTGTGTATTCAGGGGGGTCTGAGGATGGTTTAGATTCACAATTGGCTGGACCGATTTTGATGAATTTTTTTTTACACAGAATTGTATGGCAAAACAACGTTTGCCGGCGCAGCTAGTATCAATGTATTAATCTATGTAACGGATTCTTTGAATGTGATTTTAACACAGTAGTCGGATTGATCTGAAATTTTGCACACATATAAACGACCGATGACAATGCAATAATTAAAAAAAATATTAAGTATTTTCAAGCGTTTTTTTTAGTTTTTGAACTAAGCAAATTTTATATAATTAAATAGGTACTTACTTTATATTCATGCCAATGCATTACAGGAAATTTATCATGAACAATCAACCCATTTAATATATGATTCTTAACATGATCACTATTTTGATCCACAGAACACTGACTTACATTCAAACTATTCAAAAAATCACCAAAACCTGTAGTCTTTTGCACCAACCTTAATGTATTGCTAAGATAACTACCCAATTTTTGAAATTTCACACACCTAGGTTGACGATTTACTTTGCATTTGTTTAAAATTGATACAAAATCTGTATCTGTGATATTAGTATCACAATTTATGAAAGATATCGTTAATAAAATTATTAAATATTTTATAATCATATTTATATTGTGCAAATATAACTTGTTCACGAAATAAAATGCAAATTAAAATTTCTTTGTTACGATACGATCTTTTATATTTTTTGCTGATCAAGCATTCTCATTCAACCTTTTACATAACAATGCAATTGCACATGTAATTGTATTCATAAATACTTAGTCATCAATAGGAGTCCAGGGTGAGTAAACCTAATAAGTAAGGACAGAAAACATAGTATAAAAAAAATTAAGTTTTTATTCAATGGTACCGATTCTAATTCTACGTGCACAATACTAAACTAAAATGGTAACTGATAGTGTCAATAACACAATTCGGCAATGTTAACTGAACTTTTTTATTACAAAATTTGTATATTATAGACTATCGATTTTAATTAATTAAAATGTGCACAACGAAATAACCAAATAATCAAAATACACCATAGTGTTTTATGGTCTTATTCATAATGACTTATCGGAGGTATAAACGGAGATTTTATCGCAGAGATAATAAACGTTTTAGCGTAAAAAGACTATTATGAATAACAAGTTTTGACAATTTTCGCGAGCAAATTTAGGGAACTTTTAAACCTCCGATACGTCATTATGAATAAGACTATGTTTTAATGAAGTTTAGTTGTGCACTTGCACTAGAATTGGTACCAATAGCAGGATAACACCGGCTTTTTCGAACATTAGGTAAATAGAATAAAGTTTTACATCCGTGTGGTGACAGATGAAGAATAAGTGTCATGGACGCGTTTCCTCCCAAAGATGCTGTAATAGCCAACTACGACGGGATATTAAAAACGTTTTTGAAAGAGACGGAGAATTCGGATGATGATGGATGACGTTGTACAAACCCTTAAAGTCTCATTACGGTGTCTGTCCGTCTGTCTGTCCGTCAAACTTTTTTTTACTCAGCAACGGCTGAAGGTAGCAACTTGAAACTCAAACCAAATGTAGATCTGTGAAATGGTTAAAGCCTTATTAACGGTTTATTTAGTGTGCGAGTTTACCTCGCTCTTGACAGGATTTTTTTTTAAAACATTTTTTAATAATAGGAAAATGTGCCTATGTTAAAAAAAAACAACTGTAATATAGCTAGAGTACTCTTTTCTTTTTCACAACAATATACATTTACTGTTATCCATAATTTACAATATATCTTTATATTACATATAAGTATATCTTATTCCTCTCAAAAAGATACATGGGTTTTCTTTAATCATAAAAAGAATTAAAAAATGGCGCGAAGTATTTTAATGTTTAAATTTGGAATACATTTAAAAATAATAAGCATCACATTTAAAAGTAAGGCACAGACAATATACAAACAATGAAATGAAACAACAACAAAAAAACCACAGACAATAATCATTTATACAAAAAAATGGCGATTCATTCATTCAAAATAAATTATTTTATGTGTTTATGTGATTTAATAACATACACAAAATGCTTTATGGCTTTAAAAAGAGGTCTAAATAATATAAAAACCCATATATCTAATCTGTATTATACAAATAATTACGTTTTATTAGACATTATCAAGGCGTTTAAGTTAAATCTATAAAATACATCAAAATGATGATTATCAATAAGTTATTATATAACTGTAAAGAAAAAGTAAAAAAAATCTGCCAAAACCTTCAAAACACGACCAAATATTACTCTCCAAAATGATGTTGGATTTATAAGTTTTGAAAAACGTGAACAATGGTACCAATTCTACGCGCACAACAAAACTTAACTAAACAATGTATTCCGATAGAAATTTTTTTTTTAGTTAAAACAGGCAACATTATATACAAAGCTAAAAAAAGGGGAAAACAAATAAAATAACGTTATGCATCAAAATATTCCTCCGCATCGTCCTCAACTGGTAAAGTGCCCAGAACGCTGGCAGCATTGCCACGTTGGATGGCAATGCTTATACGTTGTGCAAAATAAAGGCCAGCGTTCAGGTCACCCAAGGCGCCGACTAGCCGGCTAGCTTTAACTTATATATATTATATGGGTGTTTCTATGTATTATAAGTATGTATTTACAAAAAAAAAAAAAGTAGTATATGTATTCTATCCGTATTCTGGTACCCATAACACAAGCATATAAGCTTAGCTTGGGACCAGAGGACGTTGTGTGAAATGTCCATGAATGAATGAATATTTATATAAATAACTAGCTGACCCGGCAAACGTTGTTTTGCCATACTAAAAAAAAAAGTTTGAAAAATAGATGTTGGCCGATTCTCAGACCTACTGAATAATATGTATGTAAAATTTGAGAAGAATCGGTCAAGCCGTTTCGGAGGATTACGGTAACTAACACTGTGACACGTGAATTTTATATATTAGATTTATGGTAAAAACACGCTTGTAAAATAAAAAAAAATAGAATATGGTAACATAATCTGGCAATGATAACAGAACTTTCTTAATAAAAAAACAGTTTATTATGGACTAAAGATTTTAAACAATATAAATGTGCACAGCAAAATAGTCAATTAATCTAAATACACCTTAGTTGTTTTCATTTCACGCTTATATTAGTTCGGTATGTATCTATCAATGCATTAATCTATGTAACGGAATCTTTGAATGTGAGTTTTGCCAACTTGCAGTAGTCGGATTGATGTGAAATTTCCATGCTTACTAAGGACCGATAACAATGCAATAATGTAAAAAAATATTCAGGATTTTCAAGCGTGTTTTTTAGTTTATACTATGTAGATTATTTAGTTATGTTTAGTTGTGCCTTTAGAATCGGTACCAATTGAACGCGTAAAATTCACTTACGGGCATTTTCAATTACCATTCTACGCCTACGAATATATTGTTATCCTCGTTTATCAGTAAGATATTTTTATCTCCTGTTAAATTTTCATAAGAGAATATTGTCATCAGTAGGTAGGTTATTAATATGCAAGTAACAAAAATTTTTATAAGTCTGATTTAAATAGAAAAATATTGGGGATAGTTATATCGAAAAGAGAAAAAATCTTGCTCAAAAGTCTTATTAAATGTTTGCCTCTGCCAGGAGGTCCATATTGTTATAAATTGAAGTACAATATTCTAGTGAATGAATAAAACTTAATTTTAACGACACCTTAAACGCATGTTAGTACTTAACTAAGAGCTTGTCCAGAAAGGGCGTATTACGCGCGACCGTTGCGTCCACAGGGGGAGGAATTCAGTACTAGCTTTACAATTCGCTCTAGAGTTCGCGCGTTAACTGGACGCAACAAGACGTCCCTAGTATCTCGACGCGGCGTAGTGCACGCGATTCACGCGCGTATTTTGATCACGCGCGATGCTTGTGGACGCGATGTATTGATGTCTAGTACTTCGACAACGCGCGTATGAATTCGCGCGATACGATTCGCGACGAATTCGCCCCTTCTGAACAAGGTCTAAAAATATGATGTAGTTAAAGAGTTATCTTATATTTTATGTCCATATTTTCTTTTACATATTGAGTAGTTTATAATATTCATAGCCAAACTTCCCCGACAAAAGTACCAATTCTACACGCACAACAAAATTTAACTAAACTAATAAATGTAAATAGCTGTGATATATGATGTATTTTAATTAATTAGATATTTCATTGTACACATTTATATTAAGAGGGCACGATACCATATTATGCTCCATACAAAAATATGGGCATCGTAGTACCCTTTTTTCTTCGCGAAAGTTAAACCGATTATAATTGTTTTACGCTATATTACAGATGAAGAGTATATCTATGCTTCTATTACTTTCTTTTTTTCAAAACATAATAACTAAAAAAAATATGACCATCCAAAAATCCCGTTGTTTCGGTTTTCTTTAGATAAAGTTGCAGCGTCTATCACACAAATTTGGTAAGGTTTTACCAAAAAAGTAAGTGATAGAAGCATAGATATACTCTTCATCTATAATATAGCTCAAAAACAGTCAAAATCGGTTTAACTTTCGCGAAGAAAAAAGGGGACTACGAAAGGTCTTTTTTTCAAAGAATTGGTAGGTAAAATCGAAAGAATAGGGATAGCAATACCTAAGGCAAATACCTAGATTAGGAGTACAGTACCCTCTTCATTAGAATCGTTAGTCTGTAATACAGTGTTTATAATAAGAGACTTCAATTAACATTGGCACTATGAAATTACATTTTTAGTTAATATAGTTGGTGCACCTAGAATCGATACCAACATAAGTATTTATTTAACAAAATAAATAAATATTTTTTTGGAAATTACTACATATTGTTACGAACACACAAAACACAAAGGAGCTAGCGCCATCTAGCAGCAACTAGTAAAACCAATTAAAGAACCGAACAGAGTGAAACCCCTATTAGATACTAGATGGCGTTAGAGGAACTACCGTACATGCGCGAATCTTCTAGAAAACATTCGTTCCGGGCGATCACGTTCGCGCACAGTCGGGAACATTCTGGAACTCGTCTCGGCGCATATAAATAGCGGCAGGGAGGCGAGCCCGGGCAGTTCAGTTCGAGCTACGATAAAGGCGACTTCGAGAGCGAAAACAAGTGATCAAGAGTGATACCAGTGAAACCTACAACTTGGCTACGATCTAGGACATTGTTAGTGCTTAGTGTTTGGACCTAGTGCTTAGTGTTTGGACCTAGTGCTTAGTGTTTGGACCTAGTGCTTAGCGTGTAACTAGTGCTAGTGAATAAAGTCTTCTAAAAGAGTCAGCAGGTCTTTCTCTCCAAATCCTTCGAACCCTAGCACGTAACAACTGGTGTCGGAAGTGAGATTTGGAGATGCCATTGACTCCGAGAGAGGACTTCGAGGGCGTCAGGACAAGGGCACAACGAGCTGCGGAGGCCACGCCCGCTGTGGACCAAGCCCCGCCCACTGGCCCCACCCACCAGGCCCCGCCCACCGACCACGCCCCTCTAGACCCGCCCACTGGCCACGCCCACCATGCCACGCCCACCGACCACGCCCATCGGGCTCCGCCTACCCAGGCCCAGGCTCCGCCTACTCAGACTCAAGCCACGCCCACTGGCTCCGCCCACCTTGCCACGCCCACCACACCGGCCACGCCCACTAGACAAGCTCCGCCCACTGGATCCGCCCACCTTGCCACGCCCACCACACAGGCCACGCCCACTAGACAAGCCACGCCCACGAGCGGCGCCGTAGCGTCAGTGGCACTTCAATTAGGAAATTTAATTGAACTGATAGAGATGCAAAGGGCTGAAATTCGGTCAATGAAGGAGTTACAAGAACGCAAGTTCGAGTCACAAGAACGCAAGCTCGGCGCTTTGCAAGAATCACAAGAACGCAAGCTCGAGTCACAAGAACGCAAGCTCGGCGCTTTGCAAGAGTCACAAGAACGCAAGCTCGGCGCTTTGCAAGAATTATTTGAAAAGCGACACCGAGACGGGATAACGAATAGCATTTTAGTTTGAAACACATCAGAGCGACAAACCATGGCATCACGAGTTGAGTGCATTTTAGGCTTGACAGCCGAAGAAAAGAAGCAATTCTTTTCAGTTTTAGGAGACAAACCCGACCCCCTGTTGAAGGAGGTATTTGGCCTCACTTTGACGGAGGTGCAGTGGAACTCCATCACCAGCATCCGCGAGATTGTTGCTTACCAGGGATTTGACCCCTGGAAGATAATTGGTGAGTTTATGAAGAAAGGAAAGAGTGAAGGCGAGACCACCTTCAGCTCCGTCAAGGTTGGAGACATTGTGGTCCAGGTCTCCAACGATCCTGACCCCAAGACTGACCTAGCATTTTTGCTGACATTGTTCCTTACTAGAGGGAATAATGTCTCAAAAATTCTATTAAAATGCGACAGTGCTGTGAGGGATGTGATATCACGCAAGTGCAGTCAGTATGGCATCAGCACAGCACCCAAAACCAGCAACACTCCAATGGGTCCCTCGGTTATTACACTTGCGAGGCTCTCTCAGGCTTTTGCACCTGCCACGGTGTCAATAATCCTGGGTCACTCATTAAGTGGTAACCTCAGACCCAGACTTTACCCCGGCGTATGTCAATTTCGGTAGAGAACTACGAATACCAGTAGACCTATTGACAGGAGGGTCACCGGAGGGACCAAAGACTGTACAAGACTATGTCTGCGATTTAAGGGAAAAGATGCGCTATATACACGCCTTGGTTCGGGAAAATGGGTTACAGTCAAGTGAGAACATGAAAACCAGATACGACCGGAAATCGAACACGAGCGGCTTCGAGGAAGGGTCACTGGTGTGGCTGCATAACCCAACTCGCCGGAAAGGGAAATCTCCAAAGTTGCAGAACCAGTGGGACGGTCCATACAAAGTGGTTACCCGACTGAATGATGTGACCTATAGGATTCAAAAGCAACCAAGAGGGACATTCAAAGTGGTACACATAGACCGTCTGGCGCGTTACCATGGTAGTAACAACGATGCTCGGGACGAGCATCTCTAAGAGGGGAGTAGTGTTACGAACACACAAAACACAAAGGAGCTAGCGCCATCTAGCAGCAACTAGTAAAACCAATTAAAGAACCGAACAGAGTGAAACCCCTATTAGATACTAGATGGCGTTAGAGGAACTACCGTACATGCGCGAATCTTCTAGAAAACATTCGTTCCGGGCGATCACGTTCGCGCACAGTCGGGAACATTCTGGAACTCGTCTCGGCGCATATAAATAGCGGCAGGGAGGCGAGCCCGGGCAGTTCAGTTCGAGCTACGATAAAGGCGACTTCGAGAGCGAAAACAAGTGATCAAGAGTGATACCAGTGAAACCTACAACTTGGCTACGATCTAGGACATTGTTAGTGCTTAGTGTTTGGACCTAGTGCTTAGTGTTTGGACCTAGTGCTTAGTGTTTGGACCTAGTGCTTAGCGTGTAACTAGTGCTAGTGAATAAAGTCTTCTAAAAGAGTCAGCAGGTCTTTCTCTCCAAATCCTTCGAACCCTAGCACGTAACAATATTAACATACATAGAAAGACCATTTGTATGACATTTATGAATGTTTAACAAATGATTGTCCAGTGCGGGAATCGAACTGGCATCCTTGTGAACGGCAGTTCGTTACATAAACCACTCGATCACGAGACCCGTCAATTGACCAAGAGCAATAAAATATTTTTATATATTATTATTTTATCACATTTCGCTGACGATTTTTGAGGGATTTAGTACTAATGATGCAGCCAAAAGGATATCGATATTTGGGGTATTTTCTGAGAGACGAAATGCTTGAAACTAAACTCTATGTCAACACGTAGTTTCAGCTTGGTTTAAACCAAACATGCTATTAAAGCCCTGAGCCCAACGGGCTTCGCGGACAACGGGCTTAGTGGTTCATGTAACGAACTGACGTTCACGAGGTCGCGGGTTTGATTCCCGCTCGGGACAATAATTTGTGTGATGTTCATAAATATCATACAAATGTTTGTTCTGCGTCTGGGTGTTTCTATGTATAATAAGTATGTATTTACAAAAGAAAAGTAGTATATGTATTCTATCCGTATTCTGGTACCCATAACACAAGCATATAAGCTTAGCTGGGGACCAGAGGACGTTGTGTGAAATGTCCATGAATATTTATTTATTTATTAGTTTTACCCAGGTTCTACAGTTTTTTTTAGTGTGTAAAGCACGGGTTAAACTCTTCAAATTATAGGTACCTACCATAGATATTAAACGCATATGTGGCTAGCACATCTGATAAAATTTTGTTTGCAGCTGTGCTCAAGTTTACTGTTTAGTAACGAAAATATGGACATCAAATAAATAAGTAATTTCTATGATATAAAATACTTTATGGAAATATCACCCTGTATTTTTGCAAATGAGAACAAGCTTGATACAGATGCAAAATCATTCGGGTGCAATAAAATCATATTAAAACTCAATATAAAACCTTACATTGCATTGGAGAATAATTTAAAAAAAGAAAGAAAATATGAAAGAAAACCATTTTTTTATATGGCAAATATTTAATATATTAGTCTTTTATAATAATCTATATTATTATGTATGATTAAATTAATATTAATTTATAAAAAAAAATACTTATATTTTAATGTAATTCTATTGCACTTAATATTTTAATAAAAAAAAATATCAAATACATTTTGCATCCGTAATCAAAAACAATATTTAACATTGAAAACACACTTAGCTCTATAATCACTAAAACGTAACAAAAAAGAAAAATATTCATAAAGCGTTCTTTTTTTAAATTTTCTAACTTTTTTTTCTTGATAAATTTTATTTACATAATGATATATTCGGTGGATGGTTTTTTTTTTTATTAATCTTAAGTTCACGTGAAAGAATGTCTTTTTACTAATATTTCTTTTTTAACTATTTAAAAAAATATTAATTTCTATAAGATTTTGAATGAGAATTTATTATGAATTAATATGAAAAAAAAAACATTAACAGCTTAAACATAGTTACAAAATATTAATACATAAAAGTATACGTAAATGAAAATCAGATCTTTCAACTAGATGAAATTGACCTATGGCAAAATCTCAGTACCTAAAATCTTTATACAACGTGTTTCAGAAAGGTGTAGTCATATTTGACCATCGTTACACATGGCCGGTGACTAGGCACTAGGCATGGATGAAATTACAAATACTAGTTATATTATGACTTTTATGCGTTAATAAAAGTATAATTTATTAAATTAATCGATCTTCTTTAAATACAACACTACTATGAGGTCATATTTTATCGTAAGGTTCAATCGCATTCAATAAACCGTAAATATCTTATAATTGATGCGTTTCTGGTAGTTATTTAATAGTAGGCAATAAACAAAAAAAAACTTACCAACTGTATTTTTCTATATGTAACTGTAATATTTATAATATTTAAGGCCTATCTAATGCAACTTTTAATTATGACTACACCTTTCTGCAACACATTGTATATATAAATCTCCTGTCACGCTGTTTGTCCGCGATGGACTCCTAAACTACTGAACCGATTTTAAATTTGATTTGCACACCGTGTGCAATTCGACCCAACTTAAAAGATAGAATAGCTTACATTTCAATTTATAGACGCAATATTATTTTATTGCAAACTATTTGTCTACCCCTAACATTTGTATGGCAAAAGAACGTGTATTATAAAAATCAATTGGTGTTCGTTAGTCACGCTAAAACTCGAGAAAGACTGGGCCGATTTTGGTCTTGAAATAATCGTGAAGATCCAGGGAAAATTTAAACGGTGACAAACGTACGTTATAACGTAACGTAAGTATGTTGTTAATTCTTTAAAGATATATGGTCTTAATAAACTAAATTAATAAATTATTCTGGTACCCATAACACAAACATAATAAGCTTAGCTTGGGACTAGAGCACGTTGTGTGAATGTCCATGAATAACATATTAATATATGGTCTTATTCATAATGACTTATCAGATGTTTAAATGGAGATTTTATCGGAGACATAATAAATGTTTTAGCATAAAAAGACTATTATGAATAACAGTTTTTGACAATTTTCGTGAACCTATTTTAGCGAACTTTTAAACCTCCGATAAGTCATTATGAATAAGACCAATAATCTAAACGCAACTTATTGTTTAAAAAGTTTTTAGTCTTTCATATTAATGATAGAAATACCTAAGAATTTTAGTACGTATTTCACTCTACTAAAAATGCAAAACGCTTGAAACAATCCGATTACTGCAAGTGGGTGAAAATCACTTTCAAAGATTCCGTTACATTGATTAAGACGTTAATAAATACCTACCGAGCTAATAAAACCCGTATTAACAATTAAAAGTTTGTTAATAAGAGAATAGGGATTGTTCATAATTTTTGACCTACTGTTTTTATATTCTTTTCAGAAAATATAGACTACTTTAAGCAACTGATTTCAATATTATATTGAAATATTCAATATACAGAATTTTTAAAAAAATCTTGAAGATATTACTTTAAATGTCGTGACGTCATCGGTTTACGCAATCTGTGTATAGACTTTTCTTGATAGACTTAATACAGATTGCACTTTATCTTTTCAAAGTTGACAAGTTGATATAATAGACCAATTTCAATTCCACTTCAGAGTAGTATATCCCTAAAAACGCCTTAATATTTTAAGTCCTTCATTTCAAGGGCAAATAGAGATCATTTGCTTTTTTGGAAAAATAATCGTTAATATAGCAAATTGTCCGAAAAAAACTAATGGATCATGATCAGAAACTCTATTCCCCGAAATGGTTTTCGAATTAAGGGCCTACATCAATATTATCGTATATCATCGCCGACACGTACATATTAACACAGCCAGTAGGCACAGAAAATGAAGAATTAGGGATACTTTTCCTATTTACTCAAAATCTACTAAATATATTTTAATTCTGATTTACGTGTTTCTATATATAATAGTTACTTATGTTTTTAAAGTTATTTCATTAGTTAATACGCGATAATAGACCGACAAATAAAAAAAATAAAAAAATTGAGAGGTTTTTTCGCTAAGATTTTCTATCGAGAAAACTTTTTTCAATCGCGTTTCTGAGTTTATGCGATCCTAGATCATATATTGAAAAAACATATACATAAAAATTAGAGCTCTAGCCATTCAATCTAAAGAAACAATGAAAACTTCGTACGTAGAAAAATGCACGAAGCTATTTTGGTATCCTCTTAAGAGTTTTAAAAAAATATGAACAATGCCCATTAGTCATTGAAAATTTTGATACCTACTACCCCCCTTTTCTTTGTTTTATTTTTATACTAGTACCAAAAACACAAGCATAATAAGCTTAGCTTGGGACCAGAGGACTTTGTGTGAAATGTCCATGAAAAAAAAAATTTTTTTTTTTCCCCTAATGCAAAAAATGTCTAACGCTATGTTCTATACCAAGATTTTAACCAAAGGCCAATACATTCGAAAACATTTGGTAATAAACGCCAAAAAAATACTTAAAACATTAGAAAATACATCCTAACACTATAACTATTAAATATAAAATCACATTGTTAACCTGTGTGCACGTTGAAACTAGCTTACATTGATAAAAACGACATTACATTTAGTTAAAACAATTGATGGGATGATGGCCTAATAAAACCAGGGTCTCTTCCCACATGTATAGGACTGCCACTTAAGCAGACCACTGTCTTTTTCAAGGGTTTTCTAACAAAAGGTAGAACGGAACCCTTTTTAAGGCAGCTCCCATACAACAAACATTTTTTTTGTATATTTTGATGATAAGCTTATTTTGATGTTATGATTATCACAGGACTATTATGTAGTACCCTATATAAATTTATTATTTTTTGCAACTGACTTGCTATGCTTTTACTGAATAAACTAAATTATAGTGGAAAAAAGATAACCATGAGCGGGACTTGAACCCACGACCTCGGAATACCGTTCCGTTGCTCTCCCATCTGAGCTATCATGGTTCGCGCATATGATGATGATAAACCGCTCAGTAGATGGCGTTGTACACAAAACATCGCACGATGTTTAACTCACATTGAGAAGGTAGTAGTGGAAGATTTGGTAAACATATGCGGATATTGGATATTGTAGGGTCGGACGCCCCCCTGCCAGGTGGACTGACGACCTGAAGAAGGTCGCGGGGAGGGACTGGATGCGGAAGGCGGAGGACCGTATATTGTGGCGTGAATTGGGAGAGACCTATGTCCAGCAGTGGACTGCGATAGGTTGACGTGATGATGATGATGATGACGCTTTTACTTAATAAATTAAATTGTAGTGGAAAAAGTGAGCACCGCAACCGGGACTTGAACCCACGACCTCGGAATACCGTTCCGTAGCTCTGCCAACTGAGCTTATTGCGGTCGTGCTATCAGTAACCAATTTGACCACCACAGCGTTCCTCGATTGAGTCTACATCGCATTTTTGATGTGCAACGCCATCTATCGACAATGTTTTGCAACAATCTCGACCAGCCATTTAGTATTCTTTACAGAATACAATTGGGCTGAAATAATGACGCGACTTTTATTACAGAAGTAATTTATTAATTTTTCAATTGACATGCTATGGTTTTACATATTAAATTAAATTATGGTGGAAAAAGTGATTACCGCAAGCGGGACTTGAACTGTGATCACTTTTTCCACTACAATTTAATTTATTAAATTTATTTCTGTCTTGTTTCTAGTCTTTAAGTTAAATATAACAAAAAAGCTTTTGAGTAATGCCGTGTATGGGAAGCTTTAAAAACAGTAATATGATTGAGAAGTGAATACCAGGCATATCTTTATCCAGAAGAATGAATTTTATCAAAGTAAGCTTAGGCAGTTACAAGAATTATCACTGGGTTCAATTTTATTCATTAAATGTTTTTTATTTAGTGGAAATTATACAGCTGTATACTTATATTATTATATATTATATAGTGTATAGACTTGAAACAAAATAATTGGTCAAGTGCGAGTCGGACTCGCGCACGAAGGGTTCCGTACCATTATCTATGCAACATAAGGCAACGTTATTAGTATCGAGCAAGAAACGGTAAAAAAATCATGTTTGTTGTATGGGAGCCCCCCTTAAATATTTATTTTATTTTATTTTTAGTATTTGTTGTTATAGCGGCAATAGAAATACATCATCTGTGAAAATTTCAACTGTCTAGCTATCACCGTTCTTGAGATACTGGGTGCGGAACCCTAAAAATCATGTTTGTTGTATGGGAGCCCCCCTTAAATATTTATTTTATTTTATTTTTAGTATTTGTTGTTATAGCGGCAATAGAAATACATCATCTGTGAAAATTTCAACTCTCTAGCTATCACCGTTCTTGAGATACTGGGTGCGGAACCCTAAAAATCATGTTTGTTGTATGGGAGCCCCCCTTAAATATTTATTTTATTTTATTTTTAGTATTTGTTGTTATAGCGGCAATAGAAATACATCATCTGTGAAAATTTCAACTCTCTAGCTATCACCGTTCTTGAGATACAGCCTGGTGACAGACGGACGGACGGACGGACGGACGGACGGACGGACGGACGGACGGACGGACGGACGGACGGACGGACGGACGGACGGACAGCGAAGTCTCAGTAATAGGGTCCCGTTTTTACCCTTTGGGTACGGAACCCTAAAAAAGTAATTAAATACATACATAATGTATAAAATAAAATAAATAAATAAATATTCATGGACATTTCACACAACGTCCTCTGGTCCCAAGCTAAGCTTATTATGCTTGTGTTATGGGTACCAGAATACGGATATAATACATATACTACTTTTCTTTTGTAAATACATACTTATAATACATAGAAACACCCAGACGTAGTACAAACATTTGTATGACATTTATGGATATCACACAAATGATTGTCCCAAGCGGGAATCGAACCCGCGACCTTGTGAACGGCAGTCCATTACATGAACCACAACGCCACGAAGCCCGTCAAAAAAAAATGTACTTATTTAATTCAGAAATACAGTCTGATATATGATAAGGGCCCAGCGGAAGACCAGCGCTGGCTCCTTGCCAGCATTTTGCTGAGCTGGGTCCGCTTTGTAACGCCTACTATGTATGTTTGTAATTTGTTGTTTCTATGTGTAAATTGTAATTGTTACAAATAAAATTATTTTTCTTTCTTTCTTTCTTTCTGATATAAACTAAATAAAAGCAATAGGTTATTCGACGCTTGATAGGTTTCTGGAAATGACATCACAGTACATCTAGAGACACTTTCAAAAACTACCAACATAAAATAAAACCTCCTCCATGTGATGAAGGATTATTACAAGTGTCATCATCCCTTTTCCTTCTCTAGGTGCTGCAAAAGCCAGGTGAGGAATATTGATCGGAGGTTAAAAGTTCGCTAAAATCAGTTTGCTAAAATTGACAAAAATTGTTATTCATAATAGTCTTTTCTCGCTAAAATGTTTATTATCTCTCCAATAAAGTGACATTATTTTATTGTTTAAACCTCCGATAAGTCATTATAAACAAGACCATGGGTCTTTTCTATGTATCTTAAGTATGTATTTACAAAAGAAAAGTAGTTTATGTATTATATCCATATTCTGGTACCCATAACACAAGCGTATAAGCTTAGCTTGGGACTAGAGCACGTTGTGTGAATGTCCATGAATATTTATTAAGAGGATATGAAAGAAAGAAGAGTAAATACAGAAATGACGCCTAACAGGATGGAAGGGCCTGATAGACCAAAATAAGGGAAAAGGAAATGATGATATAATACAGTACTGAATAAATTTCCACCCAATATACAAACATTTTATAAACAATAATATTTTTGATACTCCATAGGTTTATCAGCCATTCTATGACATAACAATTTTAATAATGTAATCCACTCAAATTTTTGGATATGCAGAATTACAAATTAATTTCCATTTAATTTATATATTTTACAATCATACAAAAAAACTTATGGAAAACCATAATATGAGCCTGGCAATAATGTGCTAAACCAGAGGGTTGCCACAAGAGGAGAAAAAAATTTACATAAATAAGTAAAAGACCTAGATGTCAGATGTACGTCTGCGTATTGACAGATTAAGAAAACAATTGTTATCACTCCTTTTCCTTTCCGGGATGCTGTAGAAGCAAGTTAAGAAATTTACTCAAATAGATGAAATCCTCCAAGTCTCTCACAGAGGATGATATCTCTTAGCTGACAAATCAGCGGAGTAACGAGGTAACGCACACAAACACTATTTCTTTGGTCGCTACACACGCCCCGTATAAAATCACCTCACGCACACTAAGAGAAAACAGTGTACGTACATAATAAGTATGATCATTGCTCTTGTACCATTCATTGCTATTAACTTTTCCAGTGAGGGTCGCCTTTAAAATTGGATTTTAAATTAGATCTTAAGCCAAGGAGAACATCAAATAAAACATTAATAAATAAATTATATTCAAGCGATCTAATAACTATTAAATTTGAGCGGATTACATCAACCAAAGAAAAAAAAATGGTTTTTCATACCAAGACCATAAATTCCAGTAATTATTTTTTCTTCAATCACCAAATCGGTATTTAATTTATTCTTTAAAACATTTACATAGAAAAACCCGATCAAACAACACCTATTGGTCCGTGCTAATATTCAATACATATATAAAATATACATCTACACACGTATGTCTGTGTGTCACACATTACTTATTTAACTAATATATCATTTTATGTATCTTAAGGATTTTACCAAGACGTTGTTTTGCCGTCTTCATACCTTTCTTCAGTCTTGCATCTGAAAAATAAGAATTACAGACTTAGAAATAAGACAGTAAATATTCGCTGACATTTCAAACGTCCTCTGGTCCCAAGCTAAGCGTATATGCTTGTGTTATGTGTACCAGAATATGGATATAATACATATACTACTTTTCTTTTGTAAATACATATGTACTTATAATACATAGAAACACCCAGACGCAGAACAAACATTTGTATGACATTTATAAACATCACGAAAATGATTGTCCCGAGCGGGAATCGAACCCGCGACGTCGTGAACGACAATCCGTTACATGAACCACTAGACCACGAATCCCGTCGAACGGGATTTATTAGGACAACGATGGTTCTTTAAATACTATGTCTAGAATATAGATTATCAAACTGGGTTCAACAAAACTTATGGGTTCAGCGGCCGTATTATGAGCTTTTATTTCCAGGCAGGTTACGTCGTGAAATGGACTGCCTAGCAAATTCGTATTATGAACATAATTCCCAGCCAGTCAGTTCTCTAAACCAGTCATAGAATAAATATGTTTAAAGAGAAGGTATGACTAAAAGTTTGAGTGCAAAATAAAATTTTTTAACTAAGTTTTATATCCGCCTTAATACTTAATTTAGCCAGGCAGTTTACGGCCTGCCCGGAACTTGCATGATTATTAAAAAGCTCATAATACGCCCGCTGTTGTTCATATTGAGGTTACACTGCACCGTGGTTTAAAAAAATGATTGTACTTACTCTTGTTATTTGGTGTATTGTGTACAGGTGGCGGAGGCCGTCGACTTTTTGTCGCTAAAACCGCGCGTTTTGCATTTTGCTGTAAATAATACATACTAAAATTAATGAACAATCACATCTTTATATATATAAATCTCCTGTCACGATGTTCGTCCGCGATGGATTCCTAAACTACTGAACCGATTTTAAATTTGATTTGCACACCGTGTGCAATTCGACCCAACTTGAAAGATAGGATAGTTTACATTTAAATTTATAGTCGCAATATTATATTATTGCAAATTATTTGTCTACCCCTGACATTTGTATGGCAAAACATCGTTTGCCGGGTCAGCTAGTACTTTCGGACGTTTTTTTTATAGATAGGGTTGGGCAAATGACTGCATTCTACCACGGGCTTTAGTCTGCTATTCAATATTGTCACAATGATAGTTCGATGACACCAGATCTGACACCCTAACTGACTTTTACAGCACCCTTGGGAGGAGATTGGGTGGTGACACTTGTATTCTTAATCCGTCACCACACGGATATATACAACGTGTTGCAGAAAGGTGTAGTCATAATTTAAAGTTGCATTAGATAGGCCTTAAATATTATAGTTACACATAGAAAAATACAGTTGGTAAGTTTTTTGTTTATTGCCTACTATTAAATAACTACCAGAAACGCATCCATTATGAGATGTTTACGGTTTATTGAATGCGATTGAACCTTACGATAAAAGATGACCTCATAGTAGTGTTGTATTTAAAGAAGATCGATTAATTTAATAAATTAATTAAACTTTTATGAACACATAAAAGTCATAATATAACTAGTATTTGTAATTTCATCCATGCCCTAGTGCCTAGTCACCGGCCATGTGTAACGATGGTCAAATATGAGTACACCTTTCTGAAACACGTTGTATTACGCTATCAGATAATAATACAAACCTGTACATGTGCAGCCTCCTTGTCTCGATGCGTATGCGCATGTGGGTGTGGATGTGGGTGTGGCCTGGCCGCGGCCGCGTGTAGAGCGGCACGTACACACTCCCTGCGCACGCCCGCACGCGCCGTACGGAGACGCGGCACCAGGCGACCGAGACGAGCACGGGGAGACCACGATTCATCTCTGGAAATATTACATCATTTTAATATGCATGATTATAATTTTAATTAACCGACATTTGCACGTCATGTGAATGGCAAAACATGTTTGAACTTGAAATAGTGTAACACCTTGCATGCATTCTATTGTTTACATTTATTGTTTGTATGTATACACGTGTTTTAGCAAATAAATATATCTATCTATCTATCAATATGTGTATTGTAATATAATGTGTGCGTTATACTCGTGAACGAGTACCTTCTACTGGGACTGATCTATTTGCTCTGTTGGGGTAACCCTCATATTCGTCATATACTGATACACATTGCACTACCCTGCAACATACACCCCTGTTTCGTTGTAAACATGAATTTAATTGAAAAAGAAAAGGAAATTGTTATATATATACTTCTTTCTTATGTACCTACTTATTGCATTCTTTAGAATAATTTTAAAATGAAGACATTGTCATCTGTCATTACAAAAATAGATTATTATATGAAATAAAACATTAATTTAAATGCACGTTTATTTTGTATACAATAGAAATAATGAAAAAAAAAAATCAATGGAAATTCTTGTCTGTTCTTCTCCATAGGATTCCCTTTTGGAACAGACGCCTAGCTTCTGACTTTTTAAAAGAGCTTGTAAACCTTGTCTACTTAAAATAAAAATCTTTGACTTTGAATACTAGCTTTTAAAATGTTTGATTAGAAGAATTTTAACATTTCAAATATTAACCAAATAAATAAAATCATACAATATTGATATAAATATTACTGCCTTTTTTTAGATTCCTTCAAAATATTTCATAAGAGTAATATACTTAATCTGTTATGTAGAATAAAAACACTTTAAAGATGCAGACTTGTTTAAAATTTAGAGTTTTCTAAAAGTGGAGAAATTAGTTACTGTTGGCACGGTAATAGCTCAGTCGGTAGAGTGACGCAAAAGTATTCGGAGGTCGTTCGTTTAATTTAATAAAAATCATGGTTAAAACATAACTCACTTTTCACCCTTTGATTTAGAATCAACTCTATTTCTTGAATTTTTCCGTCGTCTTGACGCTTGCCATTCCTCATCTTCATCTGAACTCATTTCTAATGACGGGTACACTATAAAAAAATATTACATGAATATTTAATAAATTATTTTACTAAACATTTGCAAAAATAAACAGATAGATGTGTTGGTTGCTATTTCACGCAAAAACAACTGATCTTAATTAAACTTTACATACATTTAGATCTATATGACGGGCCTCGTGGTCTAGTGGTTCATGTAACGGACTGCCGTTTACGAGTCATTTGTGAGTCATTTGTGTAATATTTATTATTATCATGTTTGTGCTGCGTCTGAGTGTTTACTATATCTTATATATAAAATTCACGTGTCACAGTGTTAGTTACCGTACTCCTCCGAAACGGCTTGACAATTTTTATGAAATTTTACATGCACATTCAGTAGGTCTGAGAATCGGCCAACATCTATTTTTCAAACCTTTTTTTTTGTATGGCAAAACAACGTTTGCCGGGTCAGCTAGTTTATATATATAAATCTCCTGTCACAATGTTTCTCCGCGATGGACTCCTAAACTAGTGAACCGATTTCAAATTTGATTTGCACACCGTGTGCAATTCGACCCAACTTGAAAGATAGGATAGCCTACATTTCAATTTATAGTCGCAATGTTATTTTATTGCAAATTATTTGTCTACCCCTAACATTTGTATGGCAAAAGAACGTTTGCCGGGTCAGCTAGTGAATTATAAGTATGTATTCACAAAAGAAAAGTAATTTATGTAATATATCCGTATTCTGGTACCCATAACACAAGCATAATAAGATTAAATAAAACTACTTTTTACGGCTTTAGACGCGTATATTAGACAAAAATTTTGGCTCGACGTTTTGGAGACTGCAGTCACCATGGTCACGGGTACGACCATACGCGTCTAAATCCGTAAAAAGTAGTTTTATTTCAACAAATGAGTCGCGCAAGTCTTAGAAAATATTATAATAAAATTAGCTTAGGACCAGAGGTTGATGTGTGAAATGTCCATGAATATAAAAAAAAACATAACACTAATATAATCACGCTAAAAGTTTAACAGCAGGACGGTAACCATAAACATGGGTGAATCTCCATCAGCTAGTATATTTTACTTACCATACTCCTCATCCCTATGCACTTCCTTAATAACATCCTCTTCATCATCCAACGGTTCCTCAGGTACTGGTTGTTTCTTCTGCTTCTTCGAGTCCCTGCCTGTCGGTGAGTCAGACGCAAGACCGAATGTTCTAGATTGAGGTGCTGCAAACCTTTCGCTTATACTTAACATGCCTTCTACCGCTGCGTCCTCGCTGGAAAACCATTATTATTTAGTTTTGTTGGAAACCACATTAGCATGATTCTACCGTCCATATCTCGTAAAGGGCCGTTCAAGTATTACGTAAGCACTATGTGGGGGCGGGGGGTCTATGTATTGCTTATTTTGAATGACATGGGGGGTAGGGGAGTCTAGATGATGATTACGTCATCGGTAATAAAATTACTTTTTTACTCGAATGGCAACCCTAATGGCGCATCCACACATGCCCGGCGGCACGGCCGGCGGCATGGCCGGCGACCGTGCCGCCGGCATTTGCATCTTTTACCTGCGGCACGCGCGGCTTTTGGTTGCCGGCGGCAGTTTGCTTGCGGCTTCGATACGGAAGCCACAGGCCGCCGGTAAAGCCGGCGGCCTGCATTCAGCGGCAACGCGGCCTGAAACCCGGCGGCATAAGCCGGCGGCATGTGTGGATGCGCCATTACATTGTCTTTGCTTGAAAACGAAACGCATTTTCGTGGATTCCCGCAAATAATGCATATGTTTAGGCATTCGCTTTAGAACCCAGTAGGAGAATTACCGCGCGCTATTCACTTGTCAAAATTTTGTCTGTCAGTATTTTTTCTTATTGTTTAAATCATACCTAATTAAAATATTTAAAAAACAATACATTAATAGAAAATATTTACGTAAGCTTACCGGGAGGGGGTAAGAGCTTTGCTTACTTTTGCTGACAAGGGTAATAACTGTAATAAATCTTCTTACGTAATACTTGAACGGCCTCTATTTAGTTTTGTTGGAAACCACATTAGCATGATTCTACTGTCCATATCTCGTATAAACTAACTGTTGCCTGTGACTTTTTGCAACATTTTTCAGTAATGCTTCGGTCCTATTAGTCGCCTATAGCCTTCCTCAATTAATGTACTATCTAATACTGAAAGAATTTATCAAATCGGACTAATGGTTCCTGAGATTAACGCGTTTAAAGAAACAAAAAAAAACAAACTCTTCAGCTTTATAATCTAATATATTAAAATATATTAAATTCTCGTGTTAGAATGTTCATTCCCATACTCCTCCGAAATGGCTTGACCGATTCTTATGAAATTTTTTATGCATATTCAGTAAGTCTGAGAATCGGCTACTATCTATTTTTCAAACCTCTAAGTGATAAGTTCACCCATAAAATTGTTTGCTAGTAGTATTGTTTTCTAGCTAGTATTAGTATAGAAGTATAGATTCAGGGTCGTCACAACATGACTACTTGTCCATGTTACAGTAGGAAACTACAATAATGTAGCATATACATCAGGATAACGTTTAAGCTAATTTTAATCCCGAAAGAATGCAACGTTCCTGTGGGATAATAAAAATCGAACAGATTTTTATCCTTTTTATCGCGAGTAACACCGCGGGGCACAGCTAGTTAGTTTAAAATTATAGATAAAACTAGCTGTTGCCCGCAACTTCGTACGCGTAGACTTTAGGAACTAAACTTAAACAAATTATACAAAAAAAAAGCCTTCTTGATCTAATCAATCTGTTGCGTAAATTTTGAAAGTAAAAGCTCACAGAGACGGGCTTCTTGGTCTAGCGGTTCATATAACGGACAGCCGTTCACAAGGTCGCAAGTTCGATTACCGCCTCGGACAATCATTTGTGTGTTGTTTATAAACGTCAAATAGATGTTTGTACTGCGTCTGGGTGTTTCTATGTATTATAAGTATGTATTTACAAAAGAAAAGTAGTATATGTATTATATCCCTATTCTGGTACCCATAACACAAGTATATAAGCTTAGCTTGGGACCAGAGGACTTTCTCTGAAAGCGAAATGTCCGTGAATATTTAAAAATGAAAAACTGAGGGACATACATACAAATATAACGATAAAATATAACAATTTGTTTTACAATAAATAAAAATAATACATACGTATCATTAACAGGTTGTTCCTCCTCAGCCAATACTGAAGCTTGTATCAAAGATTCTATACCATTAGCGGGCGCTGGACGTACAGACGTATTCTGTCTATACGTACTAACACCGCTGTTTGTATTCGAAGATACTGTAAATAAAATAATATCTCATAACTAAAGTAATTTATTAATTTTGCATTTGACATGCTATGCTTTTACTTAATAAATTAAAATATGGTGGAAAAAGTGATTACCGCAGGCGGGACTTGAACCCACCAGCTCGGAGCACCGTTCCGTAGCTCTGCCAACTGAGCTTATTGCGGTCGTGCTAACAGCAACCAAATTAGACGACCACAATCGTCACTCGATTGAGTTTACATCGTATTTTGACGTACAACGCCATCTATCGAGAATGTTTTGCAACAATCTCGACCAGCCACCTAGCATTCTTTACAGAATACAATTGGGCTGCAAATAGTGACGCAGCTTTAATTACTAAAATAATTTATTAATTTTACAATTGACATGCTATGCTTTTACTTAATAAATGTATAAATGTATGTATGTAACTCACCATTATTACTATGTCTATAATGTTTTGAATGTTTAGTTTTCCTCGGTCTAGGTGCTGGTGTTTCATCTATATACAAATCTGAGTCTTCATAGTCGTATGTGTTTGATACACGCCGTCTTACTGGACGTTCTGAACGACGAACCGGAGTGGCGGGTTGTGTTGGGGAGATTATTGGCTTGGATTCTTCAATAACCTGTGTAAAATGAAGTTGAATATAAGGAAAACTTATAGGAAATTTATAAACCGTCCTGACTCACGTATAATTTTATTATATATATAAGAAAACAATTATTTTTCATTTTATTTAATAAATGAGCAGTTAATTTGCGCAGTAACGGCGATACAACCAATGCCACATAGAGGCGAGTTGCTGAACTAAAAAGGCAAGCGTGATATTTCAAAAAAGTCATTAAAATTTCTGCTATTTATCGATAGATGGCAAAACTAAAAAGTATCACCGCTGTGCTGCTCGGAGTGGGGGGTGTTAGGTTATTTTCGTTACGGAATTTCTGGATTCGGTCTACACGCTCAAGACCCGCGATAGAAGCTATGCAATAGCTCAAAAACCTGCAGACGACTTGAGAGCCTCCTTTTTTGAAGTCGGTCAGAAACAAGTTATAAGTACTTACATAGTTAGTTGTTGTTGAATACTGATGTGCTATGGCCGCGTCATATGACGGTAAATTATGATAGTTGCCATTTACTGTTTCTTGTACTGACACATTGCTATAACTTGCTGTTTGCTGTAACAATAATATTAAAATCATTATACCTTCATGTTCCATTTCTATGGTGGTAGGCAGAGAACTATATATCGTCATCTGCTAGCTTAGATGCTAGAGATATAGCTTCGTTGGCATTCATACTTATATACCATGACGGGCCTCGTGGTCTAGTGGTTCATACAACGGACTGCCGTTCACGAGGTCTCGGGTTCGATTCCCGGTCAGTACAAATATTTGTGTGATGTTTTTAATTGTCATACAAATGTTTGTACTGCGTCTGGGTGTTTACTATGTATTATAAGTATGTATTTACAAAAGAAAAGTAGTATATGTATTCTATCCGTAGTCTGGTACCCATAACACAAGCATATAAAGCTTAGCTTGGGACCAGAGGACGCTGTGTGAAATGTCCATGAATATTTATTTATTTATTTATTTATTTATTTATCCAATTAACGATCATAACAATTTACTCCTAAGTAATTATATATTTAATGTTATTTACACGACATTCACAACAAACACGTCTATTATTGTTTTATTAACATTTTTTTTTCTTTTTTTTTTAACTTTTATTTAGTATACAAAACTATAATTATATTTATAGTCTACTAGCTGTCCCGGCAAACGTTGTTTTAAAACAAAGGTTTGAAAAATAAATGTTAGCCGATTCTCAGATCTACTGAATATGCATGTAAAATTTCATAAAAATCGGTCAAGCCGTTTCGGAGGAGTACGGTAACTAACACTGTGACACGTGAATTTTATATATAAGATAATATATAAATATAAATAATCTAGAAAGATTATTTATCTATAGTATACTAACTGTCCCGGCAAACGTTGTTTTGCCATACTAGAAAAAAAAGCAGAAATTTAATTTATTAAAAAAAGTCAGGTCTCTACCGGGAAGTAAAAAGGTTAAAAAAGTAAATGGTCGTAATTTGGCCATATCTTGTATTGCGTAAATATAAAAGGTTTATTGAATTTTATGTAGCACGGGGTTGTACAGTATAAATTTCAAGTTGACATCTTCAGTTGTAAAAGTTTGACAGACAGACACCGAAAGTGATCCTATGAGGGTATCTTTATTTTTTTAAACACACTTATGTTACGCATTTAACCCACACAATGCGAAAGAAATGGTATATTGAGATTTTCTTCTTTATACAAGACACACGTTATTGTAATATTATGTACTAGCTCTAGCCCGCTGCTACGTATGGAATTGTAAAAAGTATTTTCCGTTTATGCAACATTATTCACTAATGCTTCGCTCCTATCGCAGCGTGATGTCATGTAGCCTATAGCCTTCCCTGATAAATGTACTATCTAACACTGAAAGAAATTTTCAAATCGGCCAGTGGCAGTGGTTCATGACATTAGCGCATTCATTTAGTATATTTATATTAATATTATGAAGCTGAAGAGTTTGTTTGTTTGTTTGAACGCGCTAATCTCAGGAACCACTGCTCAGATTAGAAAAATTTTTTTAGTGTTGGATAGTCCATTTAGCGAGGAAGGCTATAGGCTATATAACATCACGCTGCGGCTAATAGGAGAGAAGCAGTAGTGAAAAATGTTACAAATTCGGGGAACATTTTCTAAATTCTACGCGTACGAAGTCGCGGGCAACAGCTAGTAATAGTATAAATTAAATAATTTCTAAGACAATTACCTGATGAACAGCTGCCGGTATAACCTCTTCATATCTTTGATAGTTGTCTACAGTGTATGTTATATCTTGCGGTTGTTGATAGCTATATACTGCTGGTTGGTAAGAACCTGGTTTAGCTGATTCTGAGTATTGGTAATCTGGTTGGATGTCTTCCGCTGAATACATTCCTGGAAACATAATATTTACTTATGGACTGGAAATAAGTGGTAGTAAAAAGACAATAAGAAGAACTAATGTTCTTCTTATGGTCAATTTGACGGGAGAACCCCGAGTTCTTGTTGTTATCCCAATTGAGCTAACGTGGTGTCCACAAATGTCAACCAATTTTACATATTCATCATCCTCCTGCCCTTATCCCATTATTTGGGGTCGGCGCAACATGTCTTTTTCTTCCATAGTCTTCTATTAGTCGTCATGTCTCTGTTAACTCCTCTTTCTTTCATGTTCTCTTTCACACAGTCTATCCGTCTTTTCTTAGGTCTTCCTCTAGACTTTTTTCCTTCCACATGTATACTCAGAACTCTCCTAACGACATTACTTTCCTCTCGTCTCATAACATGCCCATACCAGGACATCCGCTCATTCTTCAATTTTTCAGTTACTGGCATCACTTTCTGACTTCCTCTAATATATTCATTCCTTATTTTATCCATTCACCAATTTTCCATATTATTTGTAGATTACAATGGAGATTTACGACAAGACTTTAAAATGTTTCTTTAATATCACTTTCTAAACTAAATTATTAATAAAAACCTATGCCTAAAAATAAATAAATCCTATATCATATTATGTATCCAGTGGCTCCTTGTCATGATTTTACCATCGCACCTAGTACCCTTAAAAGTACCCCAAAATAAAGAAATCAAGTGCGAGTCGGACTCGCGCACGAAAGGTTCCGTACCATTATCTATGCAACATAAGGCAACGTTATTAGTATCGAGCAAGAAACGGTAAAAAAATCATGTTTGTTGTATGGGAGCCCCCCTTAAATATTTATTTTATTTTATTTTTAGTATTTGTTGTTATAGCGGCAATAGAAATACATCATCTGTGAAAATTTCAACTCTCTAGCTATCACCGTTCTTGAGATACAGCCTGGTGACAGACGGACGGACGGACGGACAGCGAAGTCTCAGTAATAGGGTCCCGTTTTTACCCTTTGGGTACGGAACCCTAAAAACGTAATAAAGAGTCAAGTAGCTTCACTTACCCGGTCCATAATTCATTTCCTGTCCCTCAATCCTAACACTTCCTTGTAAATTCTCATTAGTAAATAATATTTGTTCCTCGTGATAATCACCAATGTCTTTCTTAGATATCGTCCATTGGTGGATAGGTTTTAACACTGGACGTTGTTCTGATCGGATCAAGTGTGATTTGAGGATAGAATGTTCTGGAAGGGAGTATGGTGGTGGGGCGTCTTCTCTCGATGATGATGGAGAATTGCTGAAAGAGATTGATTTAGTTATCATCATATCGTCACGCCTTTTTCTTATAGAGTTTTGCATAGGCTATACTAGTTAACTTTAAACTACTTAACGAAAGGCATATACACGGCGGAGGTAAGTGGAAATGCAGGGAGAGGACGCCCGAGAAAAATATACTCCGATGTCATTGCCGACATACTCCAAAAGGGGCAAGCGCTTAGCACTTACAACCGTCGGGCATGTATGACCAGATGTATGAGTGTGGATGAAGCCAAGGAAGTATGTTTGGATCGTAGCAGATGGCGCTCTATAGTCTCTGCCCACCCCCATGGGACAAAGGCGTGATTTTATGACGATTTAAACTACTTCTTTTCCAGCCTATTAACGACCCACTGTTGGACACGGGCCTTCTCCACTTTGGGAGTGAATATGGTCTACAACGCCATGCTGACCAGGGGTTTTGCATTGGATTTATTTTTGAGTTTTTTATCTCTCACAGAGGGTTTTTCTGTGTAACGTCACTTTCTTTTTGAGTAGCGGCTTTCAGGCTATATTACGCCTAGTATCACTGCGACCAGATTGATCTATTGTGATCGCCACTTTCCAAGTTCTCGGTCCAAGCCTGTTGCCATAAAGAACTCCAGGATCTTTTTGGCTCCTAGAAGTTTAGTCTCTTCTGGGTAATCGCCCAGAGAGGAACATCGCATGTGCATCACTGAAGGGCAATCAGTGAGAATGTGAATGCGCATTCCTCCGCCAAATGACAGAGTCTTCACATCCCATTGTCAGTCAGCCCTATTGTCTGCGCATTCTTATTAAGGCAGCAATACCCAGTAAGTATTCTTACTAGCATTCGCAGCAGAGCAGCCTTTAAGTTAAAGAGTTTTATGAGAGCCTTGGACTGTCTCAATCTGGGATTTGTTCTCCAGAGTTGAATTGTTGAGCGCATGCAGTCTGCCTTCAGGGTCAGTCTGGCCAGGCTTTTGGGTATTCCACAAAAGGGGTTGTGTCTGTAAATGTCACTTAGCTGGTTTTTACAGCACCCCAAGAAGAAAATAGGGGTTACACTTGCCATTAACCATAACGTTATGTATCTCCAAATGTATGTATCTATGTATCTACACATGTATGTATATATATGGGGGAGACACTTATATTCTTAATCCTACACGGACGTAATTACTTACTTCATTTTAATTTTAATAGAATTAGTTTTCTTGTCTATTCTCTCGACATAACCATTTCCCTCATGATATGGCACCTCCTCATAAGTTTGATATGTTGCGTATTTATCTTGCAACACTTCTTTACTGTCAACTATATATTTTGTTTCTGGCAACCCATTTGAACGTATCACGTCTTGGTAGACTACCTCCTGTAATTAAAATAATCATTTTAGTTTTAAATGGGTCAATTCCTGCTAGGGTTCGAAGTAGGTAGACATAGAAAAGAAAACTAACAGATCGATAGTTTATACAGATTATCAATATAACAAAAATTGCTACATTTATCATTTTAGTTTAGTTTTTGTTATTTTTGTACATATGTCCCTATGGCAACTTATATTTTCAAAACTACGTAACTTATTACGATGCGGTGTTTTTTAATTGATATTCAAGAGGATGGCTTTTTTGTTTGGTGTATAGGTACTTCAAATTTTCCGAGAACGAAGTTGCGCCTGACAGCTAGTAACTGATAAATGCATGGAGTAAGCCCGTGACCAACAATGGGACGTTAAAGGGCTGGAAAGAGAGATACAATATTATATTACCTTATTATCTATGAAGAACTTATCAGCATACACTTTTTCTTCAACATAATCACCATTATGCGCCATATGCATTATTGGTTTCGGTAATGTTAGTTTTAATGATTTTTTTGAATTATTCACTTGCTTCTTTGTATGAGATTTGGTCGGCGATGTATTTTTAATTTTAAAATCCTGAAAAAATCACAAAAATATTTCAAATGTAGTAACAGACCGCGTGCATGTATGATCTACGAATAAATAAATTAATAAATATTCATGGACATTTCACACATCCTCTGGTCCCAAGCTAAGCTTATATGCTTGTATAACACAAGCCTACCAGAATACGGCTTTAATACATAAACTACTTTTCTTTTGTAAATACATACTTATAATACTTAGAAAACACCCAGACAGTACAAACATTTGTATGACAATTAAAAACATCACACAAATGATTTTCCTGATCGGGAATCGATCCCGAGAACTCGTGAACGGCAGTCCGTTATATAAACCATTAAATCACGAGGCCTGTCAAATAGACGAATCTACTATACCCGAATAGACGTATCTACGCTCGCAGAGTCGCGACTTAAACACTACGATAAGTCGCTTCTAAAGAAGCCATCAAACAAGAACAAGAAGAAGACGTATCTACGCATGCATGTATCTACGAAGAGACGTATCTACGCATGTATGTATCTACGAATAGACGTATCTACGCATGCATGTATCTTCGTATAGACGTATCTACGCATGCATGTATCTACGAGTAGGCGTATCTACGCATGTATGTATCTACGAATAGACGTATCTACGCATGCATGTATCTACGAATAGACGTATCTACGCATGCATGTATCTACGTATAGACGTATCTACGCATGCATGTATCTACAAGTAGACGCATGTATGTATCTACGAATAGACGTATCTACGCATGCATGTATCTACGAAGAGACGTATCTACGCATGCATGTATCTACGAATAGACGTATCTACGCATGCATGTATCTGCGTATGTATGTACTACATTATACTTACCTTATCTTTACCAGCTGTAGATCGTTTCTCAAGAGTCCTCAATTCTTTGCATAGCTCACGTACAAGTTGTCCAGAATTCAAACATTTGGGTACATTGTCACGTTTCGCTGAGTCCGTCTATAACCAAATCACATAAATCTATATTAATATAATAAAACTGAAGAGTTTGTTTGTATGTTTGAACTCGAATTGAAAAATTATTGTTGTGTTGGATAGTTCATTTAATGAGGAAGGCCAATAGGCTATATAACATCACGCTGCGATCAATAGAAGCGAAGCATTAGTGAAAAATGTTGCAAATTCACAGGAAATTTTTTTAATTCCACAAAATCGCAGGCAACAGCTACTCAAAATTAATTGCAGCTGGCATTCGTGTGTGACCAATGAGAATACAAGTGATGCCACGCCATTTCCTCCCAAGGTAAGGTGCTGTAAAAGCCAGCAAAGAGATACTAAAAGCAAAATAACATATTTTGGAAGACACAGAAAAGATGAAACTAAACTCTATGCCAACACATCTGGTCAGCGTTCCATTGTAAACCAAATACCCTCTCGAATTAGAGAAGGCTGATACACTAGACCTTGAGGCCTCTCAAAAGGGGATTGTAAGAGAACGGCGTGTGATATTGCCATGACCAATGACACATTATTCCTACACACAACTTCTTCACAAGAATGGTTGACATCCATAAATACCTCAATATATTCACAGTCAAAGAGGAGGCTGAACATCGGACAAGACGCTACAGAGATCGTATCACTAATCACACAAATGCAGTAGCAGCGGCATTGGTGGAACCCATTAGCAAGAGACGACTAAAGAGAAAATATGTATGGCATGCACTTAATGAAACCCCATAAATAAAAATAAATAAAAAAGAAAGGAGTGCCTTTAATGGAAGGCCATAACCTTGCCCGACAATTACACCCAAAACATCCGCTTATGGCCTGAATGCCGATGGCACGATATTAAAAAAAAAAAAACATTATTCCTACTCCGCAACTTCCTCCAACGTCAGTGATTTTTTTTTATTTTTAACACGCTTCTCTAAGTTCGGTATGTATCTATCAATGTATTAATCTATGTAACGGAATCTTTGAACGCGATTTTCACCCACTTGCAATAGTCGGATTTATTTGATATCTTGCGTACACATCAAGGACTCAAGACAATGCAATTATTTAAAAATATATTCAGGATTTTTAAGCGTGTTTTTTAGTTTTTGAACTAAGCAAATTGTTTAGTTTCTACTCTTGCCATCTGCAATCAGCCTTTTGACTATAAACAAATTTGTTATGGGTCAAATGACACCAAAGAGAGAGTTTCATCACAGGAGACATCTGAACGTCAGTCGATTTGGTTGTTTACAAAAATCTCATAATAATATGCGGTATATGTTGAGTGTAATCTGTGGCTGAAAAATTACTACTTACAGTTTTTAGTGCGTGCCATTCTTTTAATGCATTTGCAAGAATCTTGATACCACGCAACAATAACGCTGGGATGGCAGGCAGAGCTGATACACTCTCGCTTAATGTAAATTCTTCATCCTGTAAAAATTTAAAATAGTTCTACTAAAATTGTTAAGTATAAAAACACCTATATAACGATAAAAAGATTTAATAAATGGTGGCAAATATGTTGCCACTTGTAAACACCTAAGCAAATAGGTAGCTAAACTATTGCTACTTGAACATATCACAATTCAGTTATATTTTTAAGGTGGCAGATATATTGCCACTTTAACATAGCTGTGTTTTTTTTTAATAGATTGGGTTGGGCAAATGCTGCTGTCCACCTGATGTTAAGTGGAAGTGTAATTCAAATGCGAGAGACAAATAAAAAATACCTATTTTATTTTTCCCTCGCACTAGTTATTTACCAATGTTATTTCTATTGTGGCGAGCCTACTGCCACTTGAACATATCTCTGTTCAGTTACATGTTTAAGGTGGCATACAAATTGCCACTTGAGCATACCTGCGTTTCCTCATTGTGTCTCCTCAGCATAGTAAGTAGATGTGCACCCGCGTACCAATGCATCGCCTCGAATAACGGGTAGCGGTACGTGGTTGGAGTTTCAACGCGACCTTCGATCTCGTAGATCCTGTAAATATGTTAACATGGGTTTAAAAACTGACAAAAATATGGTTAAGAGGATACCAAAATAGTTTCGTGCATTTTTCTACGTACGAAATTTTAATTTTTTCTTTAGATTGAATGGCTAGAGCTCTAATTTTTAAGTATATGTTTTTTCAATATATCATCTAGGATCGCATAAACTCAGAAACGCGATTGACAAAAGTTTTCTCGATAGAAAATCTTAGCAAAACAACCTCTCTAATTTGTTATTTTTTTCATTAGTCGGTCTATTATCACGTATTAACTAATGAAATAACATTAAAAACATATGTAACTTTTATATATAGAAACACGTAAACCGGAATTAAAATATATTTAGTAGATTTTGAGTAAACAAAAAAAATATCCTTAACTCTTCATTTTCTATACCTACTAGCTGTATTAATAGGTACATGTCGACGATAATATTGATGTTGAGGCCCTTAAATGAAATAAAAATTATCTGCTTAACCCAGTGGGAAAAACGCGTGATGTTAAAAATTATTTGATACAAAAAATAAAATATTTATTTCACCCCCATGTAACACAAAACATTAAAGCAACCAAAATAGAATATAATACAAAACAACAAAAAAGTTTTTCTTTTAGACACAATTTTAACACGCTTTTATTAATAAATTAAATTACGGTGGAAAAAGTGATTACCGGAAGCGGGACTACGGAGAGCTACGGAACGGTATTCCGAGGTCGTGGGTTCGAGTCACGCTTGCGGTAATCACTTTTTCCACCGTAATTTAACTTATTAAGTAAAAGCATAGCATGTTAATTGCAAAATTAATAAGTTACGCTTTTATTAGTTCAGTACGACACGTATCAATATAATAATCAATTAAATCTTTTGAACCTTTTGAACGTATTTTTTACACACTTCCAGTAGTCGTATTGATCTGAAATTTTCCACACATACTAAGGACAGACGACAATCAGTCTATTTATTGAAAAAAAAAACCGCAACAAAATCCGTTGCGTACTTTTGAAGACATTAGCTCATATATAATAATTTTCCGTGTGGTGACGGACTAAGAATACAAGTGTCACCACCCCATCTCCTCCCAAGGGTGCTGTAATAGTCACCTAAGGGATATTGTGTACACAGATAACATCCTCTGTGAGAGATGGAAAACTTAAAAATAAACCCTGTGCCAACACGCCTGATCAGCGCGGCACAGTAGACCATAATCCCTCCCAAAGTGGAGGAGGCCCGTGCCTAACAGTGGGCCGTAAATGGGCTGGAGAAAGAAAGAAAGAAAATAACTGTTATACTTACTGCAACTGCATTTCAATAGCATAGGAATGAAGAAAATTCCCTCCAAACACAAGTGAATCACACGGTGTTAGTACGGCGTGTATCCATCCACTCGGTATGAACAGTGATTGTCCAGCAGACAGTTCAGCAGTACCGTACCACTCCACCATGTCACCAAAGAAACGTTCATTTTGATTGTTTGAAGCACACCATTGTTGATATAATGCTAAGTTTGTCGATGTTGGTGGTATTAAGTAGAATATCTGAAAATTAATTATCTCACTTTCAATCTTCTCCTAAACTATCTTAGCAAAGGCCTCATGGTCTAGTAGTCATGTAATGGACTTCAATTCACGAGGTCTCGGGTTCGATTTCCGCACGAAACAATCATTTTTTTTACAGGCCTCATAGTCAAGTGGTTTATGTAACGGACTGCCGTTGGCAAAGTCGCGGGTTAGTTAGCCGCACGGGACTATCTATTTGGATGGTATTTATAATTTTGTAGCCTTTACTTTGAAGTTAGATCTCTACCAACATATCACCGAAAACGCATGGTATGGGCATGTTATGAGACGAGAGGAAAGTAATGTCGTTAGGAGAGTTCTGAGTATAAATGTGGAAAGAAAAAAGGATAGAGGAAGACCTAAGAAAAGATGGATGGACTGTGTGAAAGAGGACATGAAAGAAAGAGGAGTTGACACAGACATGACGGCTAATAGAAGATTACGGAAGAAAAAGACATGTTGCGGCGACCCCATATAATGGGACAAGGGCAGGAGGATGATGATATCAGCAAAAAAGGTATTTATTCCACGCAAGTTTTAGCGCGATGCACTAACAAGCAACATACAAAAATTCTATAAACCATTGTTTTGGGTTCTATTACGCCAGTAACGACTTTTTTAACACCCTTGCTCGTAAAGCTGATGTAATTCCACCGGTTTTAAATAATGTAAAGCGGGTCATAAAAAACGCGTGTGTTACCAAAGCAAATATAACTGCAATATAATAAAGCAATGGAACTGATAGCCGCCGCACGACTCGAGCAGCGCGCTGTTGCTATTCAAATTTCGAACTAATCGCCGCGCGGCGCCAGTCAGTAGGCAGCGCTAGCGCGCTGTTAAAATGGCGGGAAAGCAAAAGTGTGCATTCACAGATTGAGTTTATTTAATGTTTTTTTTCTGTTTCCTCGCAAATGTGTTAAAAAACGTCGTACGATATACGTGCGTATTGGTTATAACATGCCCGGCTCAATTCCACCTCGCATGTTATAACCATCTTTACGCACTAATATCGTAATGTACTATTACATTTCTATTATATGTATAGATTGGTGCTATTATATTTCAAAGTGTGTGTAATAAAATATTTTGATACCTTCCGTCCATGTAGCACATGGTACCAAACAGTAGTACCCCCAAAATCCACATGGAAATCTGTATAAGCGCCCCCTGGCGACATGAGGCAGTACTTCCTGACGTGAGGAGCTGGTGGCTGCTCTCTAGGACCTCCCCATACTGTGCTCGCCCAATCTAGAGTTCGGGCTACTAGTGGGGGCTCCACGCAACGAGACATGCTGTAAAATAGTCATAAATCAATTGCTATATTGGAACGTAGTTCCTTTTATATATATATATATACTATGATTTACAAATGAATTATTGTTAATGGTAATATTATCGCGCGTTACAAAAGGGGGCTAGACGGAAAAAATTAAGACCAAAAGTTGTAACGACACTTTTTGCTATAGTTGTAAGTCGTGCGACGTGCGAGTGTTTCTCTGTCTGTCTTTCTTTCTTAGAAAAAAGGGTGCCCCGTATAATTGATACGCCAAATACGGCGGGCCTGTTTAAAGCATTAGCTATCATGATGACCACATCTTATTAATGTAAAACGCGATAATATAAATCTAGGATACAATATAAACGGGACGTAGGCGAGCTAAAAAGAGATTAAATAAGGAATACTTACTTAGTTTCACTGAACTCCAAACTTAGTACATTAAGAACCTTCTCATCTCGGTGTTCAGGTGGTGTTTCAAAGTAATCTATGAAATCACCAAGCGGCATTCGTAATGTTGATTGTTTACGAACGTCTATCACTTCCACCTAAAATACATGTCATAATTAGTGTTTACACAATTTACTTGCTGTAGCCTTAGACATTAGCAAATTTTTCCAGCTTTTCAAATTTTTTTTACTGATACTTCGCTCTTATTCGTCTCAACGTGATGTCATAAAGCCTACAGCCTTCGTTAATAAATGTACTATCTACCTGTTATATATCAAACATGCGGGTAGTTGTTAAACTTCTTGTTCTTAAGAAGTATATCGAAATACCTGTATCTGACACATTGTTACCATAGTTAGTTGTTGCTACCTCTTAACAATAAACTCGGTTACTGGATGTTTTATTTACATACATAATACTAACATTGAATGAATTTTTCAAATCGGAACAGCAGTTCCTGAGATTAGAGATTTCAAACAAACTCTTCAGATTAATAATATTAGTATATCCAATAGAAACCTTTAAAGCATCTTTGCGGTGCCAAATGTTGACTAAATTTTAAGGTTGCTGCCCTTGAAACACACTGTGTACATTTGAATTTTGCAAAACTGATGAACGGTAATGGTTCAAAATAACGTAATTGCCGTAACAACAGACATTGAACCTGTTTTATAAATATAGGGACTACCTGACCCGGCAAACGTTGTTTTGCCATACAAATGTCAGTGAGGGGGGGAGGTGTTTGAAAAATAGATGTTAGCCGATTCTCAGACCTACTGAATACGCATGTAAAATTTCATAAAAATCAGTCAAGCCGTTTCGGAGGAGTACGGTAACTAACACTGTGACACGTGAATTTTATATATAAGAAGAAAGATAATGAAAAAAATATCTCGCCAAAAACAGGGTTCACTTATTTTCAGTGTTTAGTATTCAGCCTTCATATTGTCAAAAATTGAAAATTTTACCTCTAATTGTGCACCACAAAACCGTAGAACAGATCTGACAGTGAATGTTCCTGCATTTGGTATTTTCATATCTAATCCTTCTGTGGTACTGAATGTAACTGGTTTTGTAAAACCTGTGTGCAAGAGAAATCTGAATTATAATAAACAACTCCCTAAGTAAACAGAATACCCTATTGAAATGGAGCACAGCCTGTGCTTATTAGCAGAATGTTAATGGATTGGTAAAAATACAAATATGTACACTCTATTTCCTTTCACAGGGTGTTGTTAGAGCCAGCCATTTATCTAGGTACCATCCTCTATGAGAATTATTTTTATGGGCAGTGAAAACTCGAAACCATCCCCTACGCCGATATCCATGGCGTGTACGCATATTTTCAAGTTCAATGTGGCATTAATAGATTAAAAATGCTCCTGAAATGAAGGAGGCCTGTTTTTAATAGTAGAATGTTAATGGCTGGAAAGAAGAAGGAGTAACTCACCATTATCTCTGATGAACTCTTCAGTGAACTGATGGGGGTTCATCCGCTGTAATGCTACAGAAGTAGGTCGTAACGGTCTGGCAGCTAATGCTCTCACCCAAGCTGGAGTACCAACTTGTGATGGACGTGCTTCCGCGCCCAACTCGTAACGATCCGCACGATGGTTGTTTGTTGGGATTTTTACTGATAATATAATCATTCCGTTATTTTTGCTTTATATTTAAAAGTAATAACCTAAAAATAGTCAAGGTCGCAAAGAGCGCCTAAAACTGTATGTTGCGGCAGTCTATAGGTGAAGCTTTTGTCCAGTAGTGAACAAAGAAAGGCTGATGGGTGGACAGAAGCTACAAAACATTTTTTTTTATAAAATGCAAATGAGAGTGAATATTTGTGTATTTGCATTTTTTTAGAAACAAGCATTTATGGTTATTTTTCAAATATACACAGTCCTACATTAAGATTATTTGCTCGAGTTATGGGAACCAGAATATGGATAAAATACACAATTTTCATATAACTAGTTATAAGACATCCAGACAGTAGAACTATTAAATGTTTGGTACATGAATTGAACAATCCATTATGCTTACTATGCACATCAAATATTACAATAAATAATATAAGATCATTTAAATTATTATTTACTAGCTGTTGCAAGCTACTTCAGATTTCTAAAATTATTCTTGATTTGACAGCATTTTTCACTCATGCTTCACTTCTACTGGTCACAGTGTGATGTTATATAGAATGAATTATCCAAACTAACTAGTTAGCCTTATAATATTAGTATAGAAGTATAGATTCTATACTTACATACTGATGGACCATATGTCTGTGCACATTTTGGACAATGGTATTTATCTATATCATCGGAATGATATATTTTAACATCAACACAACTGAAACAGACAATATTAGGTTAAATTTTACACATTTTAATACAATAATAAATAAATAAATATTCATAGACTTATCACACAACATATAGAACACAAAACATTTATTTTGTGTACAAATTAAATTATTACATTCTTCAACCTTCAAATGTACAAGGTAGATTTTCTTTTTTAATTTTTGGGGTTTTGCACCAAAAAGGTAAAACTGGACACTATTACTGAGACATTGTTGCCTGCATGTCCATCACCAGGATGTATTGTATGGTATGAAATGAAGGTAGATCCAAAACTTTTAGTTGTACTGTTGTTGTGTGTGTATATCAGTTGACGCAACAGCAACAAGTAGACGTCATCATTCATCTGCCCTTATCCCTTTATTTGGAGTTGGTATGACTAATATATTATGATAATAACAGCATGGAACCCTTTGTAAGCGAGTCCAACTCATACTTAACCGTTTTTTAATTCGCTGTCAGTTTATTTAGCTATAAGTACGGATGTTTTGTGAGTCTTTACATAAATGCTATTTAAAAATAAGGGGGAAAAGTTAAAAACTAAAAAAAAATATCTATGAAATAAAGGCTATAAAATAAAGTCTATTTTATTTTTTCTAAACATCGAAACCATCTCTCCTTTATGCTTCTTGCTTTATTTTTGGAATAAAACCTGAACTTTATGAGCCAAACAATTTTTTATAAACAAAATATTCAACTCAGGCACATATAACAAAATCTGATATTACAAACTGTTAACAAAATTTAAACAGCTTGTTAATATTTTAGTAAGGTCGAGAGATCAAAACAATTTAAATAAACACAAAGGACGGCTTTAAAAAGGCGCATTTTGGTAAACCCATGACGACCGCAAATGTAAACAAATAATACCGGGGCACATAGGTCATAAAAATATCTGAAATAGAAACATAATATATTTTAGACCTCGCAGAACGTAATAATTCACAGTATTGTTTGGAAATCACGAAATAACAAGTAAAACACACATCGAGACAAGTGATGGCCGAAGGGGCTTCCACTGTCAAACTTCACAAAATTTTTTTAACACACAACAAATTTTTCATCGCGTAATTTATATATTTTTCACATTACCTGCCATGAAACCATTCACGACAGCAATCACATTCTATCATAAATTGTCCAATATTATACGGCTGACCACACAAACAATAAGTTTCCTTCGATGACGCCATTTTAATGGCGAATAGACAAAATTCTTTTTTTTTTCTCCACGTCGCTTCAGTGTGACCAATATAAAATATGCGTAAGTGAGTAAAGAGTTTTAAGTGGCAATAATACGTAACCATAAACCGGAAATTACTTTTTAACAGGAATTTAGTTAACCTGTACTTGAAATAAAACGCCATGGAGACTAGAAGAAAGGAGGAATATCGGGGGATCAGTCCAAAAAGTGCCCACTTGTAAACAGCAAATAACACTCACTGAAATAGCGCTAGTGTAGCAAGATGAATGATATGAATGTAGCAGTTATAAGCAGAGTGAAGTGTGCTACTGTTGCGGTAATTCTTTAGTAAACGACTCACTAAATACAGGACTAACTAATTACAAACTCGATCAAAGTATGCCTGTTATATGCCTATATTATCCTCAGTAATCCTTACCCTTTTCCCAAACATACTATTTTCTATTTGCTATTTACAAATATTTAGGGTAGGTACTTAAAAACACCGTTTATGTAATTATAATAATTAATATAAATTTATTTCATAGTCATGTTTGTCTATATAATATAATAATTTAAAAAACTGCGCTGTAACAAAGCGGAAGTTTTTCTTTCCTTTCTAATTTTTGGCGCTCTTTTTAAAATTCTTACCCTAGCTACTATGGCGCCACCTTAATTTGCTGCCTTTCAGCGGACACTTATAATAGTGTAGCGTAGAATATCCTTGGTAGATTAGAGCCTCTGCATTTGCTTAGCTCATTGGATTGATGCCAAAAAAACGACTCCCATAGTGTTAAACATTGATGATTGACCATAATATGGGACTAGACAATATTCTGCGGGAATTTCAATGCTAATTCATGTTAAGAAATGTCCTTGACACTATAAAAAAACATAGGCCTTTGTTTTTATTAGTGTCGCACTGTCGCCATCTGCCGGCCTATACGAAGTCCAACAACAAAACTTCAATTCTCTCTCTCGAGCCCATTTGCGTCCCACTGTTGGGCACGAGCTTCCTCCATTTTGGAGGGATTATGGTCTACTGTGTCGCGCTGAGCAGGCATGTTGGCAAATACTTTAATTAGTCGCTTTCAATTACATATCTGAGTCAATTACTAAACGTAAAAAATTATTGATGATCATCTTTGATAATCACTGCATCTCTTAAATTTTTTGGGGGTATAAATAAAAGAACGGCATTTTTACGACACAGAACACATATAATACAATAGCAACAGATCACAATTAAAATGCATCGTCAAGCTGTAACCCACAAGAGTAGGCAGTATTTATATTACTCTTACATGATACAACAATCACTATACTTTAAAATACTTTTTTATCATAAATTACAGTAAAGACGTTTCTGTGAAGAATTTGAATTGTTAAATAACGTTGTTAATGCTAAAAAATGGTTATCTTTTTAGAAACAAAAATCACAACCATCTGCGACAATCAAATAAACGAAATTGTATAAATAAATAGAGTGACCAGAAAATATTTCCGATTATTTTATAAATAATCTTCGCAAAAAATCACATAATTTGTCAAAATGTCCAAACTCGTTATATGTACTCTACTAGTTCTACTACTCGTATAAAAAATCATTTTACATGAGAAACAAAATTTATTGACCAACTACAAGCTAAACGCAAATTTTTTGCCTCACTTTCAGTAACCATAGAATAAAAATTCTAAATTGAAATAAAAAGCGGGAAAATATAAAAAAATATATAAACCATTACTTTATCAGAGGCAAAGTTTTACGTTATTCTAAACAAAAAGTTTCTAGCATATTGTAATAAATGTATCAAGATAGAATTTTGTAATAAAAATGTGATATTTTTATTACAAAATTATTTCAATTACACTTTTAGGACGGATTTTTACGATATGGTTTATTATTGCCGACTACATTGTTTTTTTTGTAGGCATGTGGAATATAATATAAAAAGGTATAAAAATAGGACCAAATGTGATGGCACATTATACTTTTAAATGATGGCACAAAATGGGCTTGCATTTGCTTGTAAAGTGGGAAAAGAAAAAAAATATATCGAATCTCTTCGAAATTTGAATTAGACAAACTACTCGCAAAAGTCTTTTAGACAATTCCAAAAAAAAAACTATTACACAATTTTAACTATCTAATTCCTAAAGATCATAATTATTTCTTTTTACCAATTTATTAAAACAATATAAAGCATATTATTTAAATTATCACAAAATTGTGATTATCTGACATAGCTTTAGCAAAAAAAGAATTCTTTATTATTATTACTGGTACTGGACTTACTAACATTTTGAAGCTATAAGAATGAAATACAAGCCCATTAATAAATACATATAAATGTAAGCTGGACATATTTTTACACATTTATATTATTCTAAATTAGACAATAGTAATAATTACGACTTAATACTAGACAATTTTGGAATGAATTTAGACATTCACAAGCCTTGTGACTTTGCAGATGCGAGTTCACCCAGTGCCGGATTAAGACAGCGCGGGCCCGTAGCAAATTAGCTAGGTTGATCCCCTGGTCCTGCACCTCACCTCTGGACAGAGGTCCAGGGGTAGTTGAATTCATATTCTACCAATTGGGGTGGGGTTTGAGCAGAGTTAATTTATTTTCTGACCAGATACCCTCAAAATGTATAATATAGATGCCCAACAGTGGGCAGTTTATTGGTTCAGAATATTTTATAGATTTTATTTAATACTTCAAATTTAACATTTTACTTTTGGTTTAGCAACTATCACATTAAAGAGAATAGCAAAATATTTCTATCTTTTTTACTCTTTAAGAAAAGTTTAACATCGAATTATTATTAAATAAGTTAAATACTAAACTTATATTATTCTATATATTAACTAAAATAATACACGTTGGTACCAATTCTACGTGCACGACTAAACTAAAAAATTAAAAGTGATTGTATTGGGTTGTTCGGAAAGTCATTTCGTTTTTTCCCGACAGAGGATTTAATTATATTCTTTTGCACCCATCTTCACATTTAAGCCGTATAATTTTTATATGCTTTGAGAGCTCATAATTAGCAGGCTTGTGTGTGAAAAATTCCAATTAAATTCAACTTCAACAAAATTAATTCCACAAAAAAACGAAATTACTTTCCGAACAAGAAAATATTGAAATGCGTACCGAATTATTAGATGTGAAAAAATCTAATATGTCTATGCAGACGCAAATAAAAAATTTAGAAAGCGATTTAAATTGTTTAAAAACCGGTAATATTGATAAAAATCCACAAATACAAATTTCACGTTATGAAGACACTATTCGCGAAGTGCAAGAGCGCGCAGATCGCCAAAAAAATATAATTATTGTGGGTATAGATGAACTGGAGGCTGGTAATATAGAACAGAGACGTAAGCATGACTATAATGAAATTTTGAAGATCCTTAAATCAATTTATACCGAGTGTCCATGTCCGGTAAAATTATTTAGACTGGGAAAATCCGAGCCAGGGAAACACCGTCTGATTAAGGTTTGCTTTAGTGCAGTAGAAACTGCCAAATACTTACTACGTAAACAAGATAAAGACCGAAGTAAAGTAAGACTATTTTCAGATCAAACGCCTGCCCAAAAATCTTACATGCAGCATATTAAAGAGGAGTTAGCCCGCCGTGAAAGTAATGGCGAATTAAATCTAACAATTAAATATATAAGAGACATCCCTCAGATTGTGAAAAATTATCCAAAAAACGACGTCAAGAAGTCATTACCAACAAACCACTAAATAATCAAGAAAATTCATACGCTGTCTCTCATAACTATGACAGCTTACCTTCTCAAAAATCAACTTTAAACTTTTTTTACGCTAATATTCGCAGCATATGCAAGCCAGGAAAATTTGATGAACTAAGGAGTATTCTCAAGTCAATAAACTCAATAACTCACCTAGTAATTCTGACTGAAACATGGATAAAGAGCAACTTTGAGGCCCAAACATTTAATTTACCAAACTATACACACGTTTATAATTTTAGACCAGATAAAAGAGGTGGAGGAGTGTCAATTTTTGTTCACAACAGTTTGCAATATGATGTAATGGAGGATATTTGCGAAGACAATGTTCACTATTTATGGATATATCTAAAAAAATACTCATTTAATATTGGTGCCATTTATAATCCTGGTCGAGCTAATATAGATGCATTCTTTAATAGACTCTCGAGACAGCTGGAAACTAAAAAGCGATGTATTGTCATCGGTGATTTTAACATAGATCTTTTATGTGACACGAGCCACACTTCGGAATACAGAGATTTATTGGCTGTAGCCGGTTACGACTTATTAAATAAAATAGATGTCAGCCACTGTACCCGTGAAACTAACACGACCAAAACCATATTAGATCATGTATCCACTAATCTTCGCGATGAAAAATTCCATCTAACTATAATAGATTCGCCTTTATCGGACCATAAGCAAATATACCTGGAATTACTTAATCGCAAGCATGACCCCTTGCAACGTGTCTCATACGAAGCTATAGATTACATGTCACTATATAGAAGTTTAACAGAAAATGCTCTAATAAACGAAGAATATAATTACGAAATTTTTGAATCATACATACTGGAGCAGATTAATTTGAATAAAACTATCAAAGTAAAAGTACTTAACCTACCACAGAAGGAATGGATAAATAAAGAAATAATTGACAATATACGAGAAAGAAACTATCTATGGAAGAAACTCAAACAAGAACCTACTAACGAAGATATAAAACATACTTTTTTGGTAGCTAGAAACAAATTACAAAAATTAATTAAACACACAAAACAAAAATTTTATCATGAATCTTTTAATAACTGTAACAATGACTCAAAAAAGCTATGGAATTTGATAAACACTTTGGCTAGCAATAAACTTAAACTAAGTTCACATCCTCCTAAGTTGATTATATCTGGTAGTGAATTTCATGATGGTGATGACATATGTGAGCAATTTAATATATTTTTCTCGGCAATCGGTATCGAATTATTAAATAAAATATCAAACAACTGTTCAAACGTGCCGTTCTACACAATGACTTATATAGATGAAGAGCCTAAACACATATTAACCAATTTTGAACCTTGCACTGTTAATGAAATAAATCAAATCGTAAAGGGATTAGACAAAGCCTGTAGCAGTGGTATTGACGGTATTAATACAAAATCACTTATTTGTATAAGCAATTCAATAGTAGATAATCTCACAGGCTGTATAAACAAATGTTTAGCAAATGGCACTTTCCCAGACAGTTTAAAAATAGCTAAAGTCCGCCCAATATATAAATCAGGACAAAAAACAGATCCTAGCAACTACCGCCCAATATCGGTCCTTCCTATTATGTCAAAAATTTTTGAAAACGTTTTATACACACGCTTGAACACCCACTTAAACAATCTAAACTTCCTGACACCTTATCAATACGGCTTTCGACACAAATCTAATACACTATCTGCTGTAATTGATTTAGTAACTAAAATCAATACAGAAATTGATAAAAAAAACTTCTGCTTAGGGGTCTTTATTGATTTAAAAAAGGCTTTTGATGTCGTAAGTCATTCTCTATTATTGGCAAAGTTAAGGAACATAGGGTTAAGGGAGTCAGCATGCGCCATATTTGAATCGTATCTGGCAAATAGATTACAAGTGGTTAAAATAGGTAGTGAATACAAAAGTAAATTTCAACGTGTGAACTGCGGTATACCACAAGGATCGATAATCGGACCGCTATTGTTCTCAATTTATGTTAATAACATAAGCAAAATTAACCTAACCGGCGAGATAACTTTGTATGCTGACGATACATGTCTTTTTTATTTCGGAAAAGATATTAATGAGCTATTTAGCCAAGCACAAACTGATCTAGACCAATACAATTTATGGTGTCAATGTAACTTGCTAACAATTAACACAAAAAAGACCTCTTTCATGATCTTTGCCGCAAAAAATAAAAATATTCCAAACAACTTGACTTTGTCTATCAATAGTGAACCAATTCAGAGATCTCACCAAGAAAAGTACTTAGGCTTAATATTGGACGACAAGCTCACATGGAAACCTCACATATCATTTATACGCAATAAAATAACACAACTTACTGGTGCATTACGCAAAATATCATCATGTATACCAAGTAACAATCGACTAATGCTATATAATGCACTCATCAAGTCCAATCTAACATACTTAATTGAAATATGGGGTTCTGCTGCAAAAACAAATATAATGCCCTTGCAACGTGCACAGAACAAAGCTATCAAAGCACTATTTCATTACCACAAATTTACATCTACCAATACACTATACAAGAAAACAAATATTCTCAACTTGAAACAGCTTTACACACTAAGCATATGCATACTAATAAAGAAAATAATATCTGGCTCCATCCACTGTCACACTAAAATAAATAAAACAAAATATACACGTAGCATTAGAAATTCAAACAAATTGACATCCATAATACCGAGAACTGAGTATGGAAAACGAAGCATCTTGTTTGACGGTATAAAAATATACAACCACTTGCCAAATAACATAAAAGAATCAAAAACTGTGACTATCTTTAAGAATAAACTAAAAAAACATATACAAGACAGCATAGTTAGTTAGTGTCCTTAAATAATATATGTAATGTGTGTGTGTGTGTATGTGTGTATTATTATAATCAATAAAAAAAAACAATAACAATACTTTCTAATTCTCTATATCTCCATAATACTCTATAATAATAAAAAACATACAGATATGGAATGTTACCTATATGTATAACGTATTGCTGTGACAGTAAACTCATTTACATAATTTTAACTATTTAACAGTTAATCTATAATGTATAATAAATCAAAACAATCCTTTTAAATAACAAAATTATATGAATAAATAATAACAAAATTAACTTAAATAACTAATTACTTAACTTTCAAGGAAAAAATAATAAAACGATAGCGTTTGGTTAACATATTATATTTATTAAGACATTTACATTAGTTTTAGCAATTAGTAAATAAGATAAAGAAATAATAAGCATTAAGATAAATAGTATATTAAGCAAATAACTAAATAACCATTAAAAAAAAAAAATTTTAAATTATTTAATCGTCATTGTGGCATAGGCCTTATGTTGGCGTTATGTTTAGTCGGTCCGAAATCACATGAATCTACCCTCACTTTTAAATTCACTCGCATATTTTTTCATATCGTCGTTGTAACAAATTGGCGATTTAAAACAATTTATACATTTGCTTCTTTGAGTCATTGAACCAATGCAAATGATATTTACTAATAGAAATGTAAGTAAATATACTCTGTAAGTGAACTTAATGTTCTTGAGTAATAAAGATCTTTAAACACAACAACCTATTATTCCATCTCCTTCTTTATCTTTACTTCTTCTAAAACAAAGTCGTGATTTTTGTATGTATGTCCCTATGTGAGCTTATATCTTCAAAAATTCGCAACGGATCTTGATGCGGTTTTTTTTAATAGATAGAATGGTTCAAGAGGATGGCTTTTCTCCTATAATTTATTGGGGTTTGCTGTATATTGGACGAGATCTGGTAAAATTTGTCGAGAAATTCGGACGCGCGCGAACTATAAATGAAAACGCTGCCTTATCTATGTGAGGTACAACAAACTATTGTATTGAGGAATTTTCTGCTACCTATACTTCTTCAAAAAAGTCCGCGAGGGCGTATGTCTATCTTTTAAGGGAAACCCGCTGTACCCGTAATAATGTGAAAAAAATTATCAAATTCAATAGGGTGTTTTCAAAAGCTATTTATGTGTATATAGTAATATTTTTTATCAAACTAAATAGCTTAGTTAGCCTACGCAATTAATATAGATTATAACTGCTTTTTACAGCATGCAATTTAAATGAATATCATAAGAGATATGACGAAAAAAGAATTACGCGCGGCAAAATAAAATACTTAAACTGTTGGCTGAGCAACGCGAACGTTTGCTCGGTCTTCTACCCATACTCCAATGTTTCGTTATGGAAGGATGTTTATTGTGCTTTCACGTAAAGACTACTGGATGGATTTTTATGAAAATTTTCCAATGAAAAATGGAATAGGAAATGAACTTATATTTTATCCTTTTTACCGCGGGTAACACCGCGGGGCACAGCTAGTCTTTACTATAAAACTGTGTATAAACTAATAATATAAATATATATATATACTAATGATTTTAATTAATATAAATGTGTACAACGAAATAGCCAATTACTCAAAATACACTATAGTTGTTTTAATTTTTTAGTTAATTTTAGATGTGCACGAAGAATTGGTACCTTTAGCTGCAAAATGGAAATAAAAACCTAACAGTATAATTTACTACTATTAATCTCTTTTGAAATCTTTTTGTTTGGAAGCACCATTAGTGAAAAAAAAAATACATTAAATATAAATTACTTAACATAAAATTACATAACGCATGGGCATAGGCTATACTTAATAAATGAAATTATAGTGGAAAAAGTGATCACCGCAAGCGGGACTTGAACCCACGACCTCGGAAAATTATGCAAAATTAATAAATTACTTTAGTAATAAAAGTCGCATCATTATTTCAGTCCAATTGTATTCTGTACAATACTAAATGTCTGGTCGAGAATGTGCTAAACAGTATCGATAGATGGCGTTGCACATCAAAAATGCGATGTAGACTCAATCGAGGAACGCTGTGGTGGTCAAATTGGTTACTGTTAGCACGACCGCAATAAGCTCAGTTGGCAGAGCTACGGAACGGTATTCCGAGGTCGTGGGTTCATGTCCCGGTTGCGGTGCTCACTTTTTCCACTACAATTTAATTTATTAAGTAAAAGCATAGCAAGTCAATTGCAAAGTTAATAAATTACTAAAGGCTATTATTGTTTTCGACGATGTGATAAATGTTTAAAAAACCACTTCAAGTGCGAGTTGGATCATGTTGGATTCGCACACGAAGAATTTCGTACAATTATCGTGATATACCCTGACCCTAAATAACGAGATAAGGGCGGGAGAATGATATGTTATATAACAGGAGTAGCCAACAAGTCGAACATTTTTGGTCGATCACTCGCAAGTTCCATGAGGGGTCGCATTCAATGCCAAATGTTTCTAGTACTTGATACAGGAATGAACATGTACGCAGCTCATGCTTCGAGTAGGGAGACGTTCAGGGTGACCACTTTTAGTAGTTTTCTACTATTTTCAAGAGTGCGCGGCGGTATAAAAGCACATTGCATAAACGTCCCCCTTCACCTAAGAAATAAGTCGACCGCGACTCAATTTTAAAATAAAAAGTAGATCTTACGACAAAAGTTGGCCACACCTGATATATTATAACATTTACTGGTAAACACAAACTGAAATTTTCGGCTCTTCAGCTATCACCGTTCCAGAGATACAGTCTGGTAACAGACGGACGTACAAACAGCGGAGTCTCGGTAATAAATAGGGTCTCTCGCTTTATCTTTTGGTACGGAACATTAATTAAACACTTATTTCTATATAATATTTTCTAACACTTGCGCGACTCATCTGTTTAAATATAACTACTTTTTACGCATTTAGACGCGTATATTTGTTTTAAATTTTGTCCCGACGTTTCGGAGACTTTGCAGTCACCATGGTCACGGGTGAGACTCACTCTCTCGTCGGGCCAAAATTTAAAACAAATATACGCGTCTAAATCCGTAAAAAGTAGTTTTATTTAAACTTATTTCTATATTTCAAAATGCACCTCACCCATGCGTTTTTGTGACCATTTTTACTAAATATTATGTGTGATACAATATGATAAGTCTTACATTATGCTTTTGTGATTTGATATAATTTTAAATTAAAAAAGAAACGTACAAATAACGTAAAGTAAAATATTTAAGAAATATCTTCAGAAGCACATTTATAATGTTATTTAAAACACTCCATTCTATGGAATAAAGGAATTACTTTAAATAAACTGGTTTTGAATGAAAGACTTAATATTTTCTAATCAGTTTTTCAAAATTTTTTATACTTCCTATAAATTTTCAATATATATTTTTATGGTCTTATTCATAATGACTTATCGGAGGTTTAAACGGATATTTTATCGGAGAGATAATAAACGTTTTAGCGTAAAAAGACTATTACATATAAATAACAAGTTTTGACAATTTTCGCGAACCGATTTTACCGAACTTTTAATCCTCCGATAAGTCATTATGAATAAGACCATTAGTCTTTAAGACCTTTTATCTAATGTAAAATAAAAAAAAGAATGTTAATCTTTGGAATCGTAAATTTTAAATAAAATCTAATGTAGACTTATAGCCGACATAAATTAACTAGAAATTGATTTATATTTAGAGTGGATAATTAATAGCTAGCCTGTGTGGTGACGGATTAACAATACAAGTGTCACCAACCCTTTTCATTCCCAGGGTGTTGAAAAAGTCAGCTAAGGGATTTTATACACAGATCACATGAGAGACGAAGAACTTGAAAATACGATCAGCGCAGTATAGGAGACCGTAATCTCTACCAAAGTGGAGGAAGTCTATGCCCAACAGTGGGCCATTAGGCTAGACAGAGAGAGAGAGAGAGAGAATCAATTGCTAGACGTATAGTGTTTTGGGTGTTATGACGCCATATGTTATTTTTAAAATCATGGTGAATTAATTGTCTGTAATCTTGAACATAATACGCTTACAATCGGACTAGATGACACGATGTAATTTCATTTACTCAAAGTTATGTACCGTTATCTTCTCTCAGTAAATCGAGACTTTATCTTTACTTATTGTAAAACAAAGTCGTTATTTTTTTTTGTCAAAACTACGCAACGGATTTTGATGCAGTTTTTTTTAATAGATATAGTCAAGAGGATTGCTTTTTTGTACAATTTGTTAAGGTTTGATTCATATTTGAAGAGAGAGGGCTCAACACGGGTGAAATAGCAGGCATTAGCTAGTTTCACAATAAATAATAACAAATATTCATGGACATTTCACACAACGTCCTCTGGTCCCAAGCTAAGCTTATTATGCTTGTGTTATGGGTACTAGAATACGGATATAATACACAAACTACTTTTCTTTTGTAAATACATACTTATAATACATAGAAAACACCCAGACGCAGTACAAACATTTGTATGAAATTTATGAATATCACACAAATGATTGTCCCAAGCGGGAATCGAACCCGCGACCTTGTGAACGGCAGTCCAGTACATGAACCACTACGCCACGAAGCCCGTCGACAATAGATGACATACAGACAAATCTGTCAGTTTGCCTGTCATTTTATACACAATAAATATAAATCAATAACAGCAATATAAGGGCGATATAGACTCAAAGCGAGCAAGCACATTAAATTAAAAAAAAATAACAGCAATATAATCTCCAAACAAATTTGAATCTAATTTTTAGGAACTGTTTAATTCACTTTTAAAACTCCAAAAGCCTTTCGCTTCTAACTTAGAGTATCAAACCAACAGGGGCGGTTACTGGTGATTTCTTTAACAAATATACTGCCATGTCGGATGCCCAAGGGCCCAAGTCTGCTATTACAATGTTGACACAATGATCAGTCACTGATTGCTAAACGCCGAATAATAATAATAATAAATAAATATTCATGGACATTTCACACAACGTCCTCTGGTCCCAAGCTAAGCTTATATGCTTGTGTTATGTGTACCAGAATACGGATATACTACATATACTACTTTTATTTTGTAAATACACACTTATAATACATAGAAAACACCCAGACGTAGTACAAACATTTGTACGACATAAGGATATCACACAAATGATTGTCCCAAGCGGGAATCGAACCCGCAACCTCGTGATCGGCAGTCCATTACATAAACTACTCCACCACGAAGCTCGTCAAGCAGATAGACTAATAGCAGACTTGGTCCCCCGGTAACGCACACAAACGCTATAACTTAATTTCAGACACGCTCCGCACAAAATCACACACACTAAGTGACGACAGTGTCGGTACCTATGTAATGAGTATGAGCATTGCTCTCGTACCTTTTTCAGCATGGGTCGCTTATTACTCAACTCCTATTGGATCAAAACTCTAAGACTTCTAACTTTTCCTATCACAATTACAACTTCGTATATCTAAACAATATTATGCATTTAAATACTATTTTGTATAAGTATTTTTGATCAATTTTTGCTTAATTTAATGCAATAGCCATTTATATATTAGGAATTGTATATATTATATATTTGTCTATTTTAGACAAACACAAAAAATATATTCGTCTATTTTAGACAAACACAAACAATATATTTGTCTATTTTAGAAAAACACAAAAAATATATTCATCTACTTTAGACAAACACAAACACAATTATATTGTTTGTGTTTGTCTATTTTAGACAAATACAATAATTGTCTAAGTTTTTCCAATAATTTTACATTTTCTCTTTTTCATTAGTAGTTAGTTTAGCGGTCTCGCTATCTGAAGGTGGCGCGGGTTCCGTACTGTGTACCTTAATAACGGGTGGAGTCGGGGTAGAAGGCGGGTCTGGTCTGGTCGCTAATGTTAAAGCACCCGAGTTTACATCTTCTATGGCTTTGCGGAGCTGGAAATTGAAAATAAAATAAAAATAAATCGTTATTAACAATATAAATGTCTAAGAATGCAAGTATCATCACCCCTTTTCCTTTCCAGGGTGCTGTAAAAGTGTGTAAGCTGTGCTAGATAGGAATAATAAAATAATTAAAAAATTGATATTACCTCTTTAAGTGAGACGACACCAATAAGTCGGCCTATAGCAGTCACATAAGCTCTGCTTACCCCCAATGTTGAGAATAGAGAGTGTACCTGGTAAAGAAATAATATTTATTAGTAATAATATATATTATTATGGTTTTTTGGTATAATTATCAGCATCATAACATCACGCCTTTTTTCCATGATAGGCAGAGACTATAGAGCGCCTTCTGCTACGATCTAAACATATTTCCTTGGCTTCATCCACACTCATACATCTGGTCATACATCTCCGACGGTTGTAAGTGCCCTTGACCCTTTTGTAGGGTACCTTAAGAAATTTTTTGTTTTCTGAATTCCGCAAATCCATAATATACCTTAAGCAAAGAGGTTCTCTCAACAAGTTGGAACGGCGCTGGATCAATATGGCAGATGTATAAGTTCTCATCTTCGTATTCTGGGTCGTCTGGATGCTGAAATATAACAAAACAATGGATTAATTTATGAATTTTTGCAATTGACTTGCTATGCTTTTACTAAATAAACTAAATTATAGTGGAAAAAATGATAACCATGAGCGGGACTTGAACCCACGACCTCGGAATACCGTTCCGTTGCTCTCCCATCTGAGCTATCATGGTTCCCGCATATGTTTACCAAATCTTCCACTACAACCTTCTCAATGTGAGTTAAACATCGTGCGATGTTTTGTGTACAACGCCATCTATTGAGCGGTTTGCACCACGGTTTTTTCCACTATAATTTAGTTTATTTAGTAAAACAATGGATTTTAACTTTTAGTGTTCCGTATAAAAATAACGAAATGTCATAACATTTGTCATCATCATTATGTCGCAATTATCACATCACCCATTTTTGTTGTAGGGGAACCTTTTTAACTACATATTCTATTTTTTAGTACCTGTTGTTATAGAATTTCATTAATACATATACGAAAGGACAAAATCTGTGAGTAATAGGCTCCCATATTTACATTTTGTATACAGAGAGACCCTCTGTTCTGTAAAAAAGGTTTAAAAAAAACTATTTATTTGTAAAGTAATTTATTAATTTTGCAATTGACATGCTATGCTTTTACTTAATAAATTGTTCCACAATAATTTAATTTATTAAGTAAAAGCATAGCATGTCAATTGCAAAATTAATAAATTACTGGTCGAGATTGTTGCAAAGCAATCTTGATAGATGGCGTTGTACGTAAAAAAAAAAATTAACTCAATCGAGTGACGAATGTGGTGGCATAATTGGAACGAAGTTATTGATTACTGAAAAGCGACCGCAATAAGTTCAGTTGGAAGAGCTACGGAACGGTATTCCGAGGTCGTGGTGTACCTATTATTATTTTATAATCTTTGACATCTTAATTAATTCTTGTGTAATAATTAATTCTATATATAATTGTTAAGGGCCTACATCAATATTATCGTCGACATGTACCTATTAACACAGCTAGTAGGTATAGAAAATGAAGAATTAGGGATATTTTTTTTATTTACTCAAAATCTACTAAATATATTTTAATTCCGGTTTACGTGTTTCTATAAATAATAGTTACTTATGTTTCGAAAGTTATTTCATTAGTTAATACGAAATAATAGACCGACAAATGAAAAAAAATAAAAAATAAGAGAGGTTGTTTTGCTAAGATTTTCTATCGAGAAAACTTTTTTTCAATCGCGTTTCTGACTTTATGCGATCCTAGATTATATATTGAAAAAACATATACTTAAAAATTAGAGCTCTAGCCATTAAATCTAAAGAAAAAATGAAAACTTCGTACGTAGAAAAATGCACGAAGCTATTTTGGTATCCTCTTAAATTACAATTTTGTTTTTACTAATCTCATTTAAAAATTGCATGATTATAATTTTAATTAACCGACATTTATACGTCATGTGAATGGAAAAACATGTTTGAACTTGAAATAGTGTAACACCTTGCATGCATTCTATTGTTTACATTTATTGTTAGTATGTATACACGTGTTTAAGCAAATAAATATATCTATCTATCTAAGTTATTAAAAATATAATTAATGTTAATTTTTTAGTTTAGTTTAGTTATGCACGTAGAATTGGTATCATTAATACATCCCTGGTCGGGTCATGGAAATACCTGAGTGACTACCATGGCCCGGCCAAGGAGCAAGGAGGAACACTGCAAGGTTTAGTGGGTAGTTCGGGTCCGTTTTTAACCCGGGAGTCCCACACAAAGTGCGTAAATGCATTCCCCACGTAAAAAAAAAAACATTAATACATACCACATCTCTCTTCCTAGCTATTTGTAACATCCTGTCGAAGTCTATTTCTTTAGACATCTCTAGTTGTTCCCATGATTTCTGGTCTTCGGGAGACATGTCACAAACTCGTTCACGAGGCTGTAATTTAAGGAATTTATATCATTCTCCTGCTCTTATCCCGTTATTAGGTGTCGACGCAATACGAGTACTTTTTTATGTTGCAACGGGATTTGACTGAATTTTTGAAACGTAGTTACTTATCGCGCGTTACAAAATTTTAGGTCTTAATTTTTTCCGTCTACCCCCCTAGACGGAAAAAATTAAGACCAAAAATTGTAACGACACTTTTTGCTATAGTTGTAAGTCGTGCGACGTGCGCGTGTTTCTCTGTCTGCCTCTCTATGTCTTTCTCTCATAATATGAATAAAATAATAATATATTATTTTTTATGAATTATTCAGTATTTAATGTATTATATAATAATTTATATATATTCTCCGTATGGTGACGGAGTAAGAATACAAGTGTCTCTCCTTCCAAGCGGGCTGTAAAAGTCAGCTAAGGGATATTGCACACAGATAACATTCATTGTGAGAGACGGAAAACTCAAAAATAAACCCTGTTCCAACACGCCTGGTTAGCGCGGCACAGTAGACCATAATCCCTCCCAAAGTGGAGGAGGCCAGTGCCCAAAAGTGGGACGTAAATGGACTGGAGAGAGAGATATATTGTATTATATAAAATTTTATATATTCCTTTACTAGTCGAAAGGAATTTTGTTTCATCCGGGTGTCCCTTGACACTTCTCAAGTTTTTTTTATTTTAACGCATGAAACTATGAGGAAGCAAACATAACAAAAAAAAAATAAAAAAAGCTATTCTGGGCGGGGCGTGCGCAACGACCAATGAAATTACCTTATAGTATTTGTGTTTGTTATCTCAGCACTCCGCCGTCATGGCAATATATTTGTCAAAGAAAACAACGTTTGTAACATCTCCTGTATGTTTATTACTCTAAGTTCGGTACTAAAAAGAATAGCTTCTAAGCAACACATACCAATTGTACTTTCTTATTGATAGATGGACTTCTTGGTAATGAAGATGGAGACAGCTGATCGGGTAGACCACCTTCCACATCTTGTAGTAGAGTGGAACGTTTGAATATTGCCTCGAACGCTGCACGAATCCTGGGGAACAAATTAGTATAGAATTAATATTATTTCTGTAAGATATACAGGTAGTATAATATTAAATGCATAGACATACAAGACAGTGCGTCTACGGCTAAATCAATGACCCGGCTTGAAGTCAAAAAAATATTTATGTGTGTGTGAAGTACAACGCGAAGTTGCCTGGTTGCCTGGGGCAACATTATTGACGTCCGTCAAAACAAGATTGTCATTAAATTGATAAATTGTATTTTTGATGTGAAAATGAATTATTTGAGTTAAAATTACTTGAGAAATAATATGTTGTGGCATTTCTTAATTATTCTGATACACTAGAACACCCAAAGACTGCGCATTTCGTCATTTTTGTTTTTTGTTCGTGGCGGCGTTCACACTACAAACTGACAATGGTGTCAATTAAATATGGTGTATTAAAACAGATCTTGATTTTAAATGCCATGCTTGTATCAATGTGTTCAAAAGTGACGCTTGCAGATTGCAAAAATTAGGCAAAAATTACTGTCATCACGGTATGTCACTTATATTATAGTTCCATATCATTTTAGAAATTTAGACCATGAATTCAAGTTAGCCCAGGCTAACTTTACTTGTCCTCAATTAAAAACGCCAACCTTCCGGTACTTCTGTGTATGGGGGTATATCTATTTTCATACAATAAACAGTCTTGTGTTTGATTGACGTTACAATTTCGTTGTAAACATGAATTTAATTTTAAAAAAATTGGTCAGGTGCGAGTCGGACTCGCGCACGAAGGGTTCCGTACCATTATCTATGCAACATAAGGCAACGTTATTAGTATCGAGCAAGAAACGGTAAAAAAATCATGTTTGTTGTATGGGAGCCCCCCTTAAATATTTATTTTATTTTATTTTTAGTATTTGTTGTTATAGCGGCAATAGAAATACATCATCTGTGAAAATTTCAACTGTCTAGCTGTCACCGTTCTTGAGATACAGCCTGGTGACAGACGGACGGACGGACGGACGGACGGACAGACGGACGGACGGACAGCGAAGTCTCAGTAATAGGGTCCCGTTTTTACCCTTTGGGTGCGGAACCCTAAAAAAAGGAAACAATGATAAAAGTCGTGTGGCACTCGAGGACTGCCGCGGTAAAGCTATTGCATAGCATTTTATATCAACTTATGCAATTATAATTATTTATTTATTTTATTTATGCAGTATTTTTTCCCTTTGTTGCCACTAGAGCTACCTAGAGGCGAGTAAATACTAAGAGACAAGCGTGATATTTCAAAAAAGTCATTAAAAGTTCTGCTATTAATTGATAGATGGCCAAATTAAAAAGTATCACCGTTGTGCTGCTCGGACTGGGGGGTGTTAGGTTATTTTCGTTACGAAATATCTGGATTCGGTCTCCACGCTCAAAGCCCGCGATAGAAGGTATGCAATAGCTTAAAAAAAATTATGTTGTTTCTTGTCTGTTCTTCCCCATAGGATTCCCTTTTGGAACAGACGCCTAGCTTCTGACTTTTTAAAAGTGCTTGTACCTATATCACAGATTACTTAATAGTTACTACGTAACAGATAAATCACTCCAAGGAAAAATGACAATACCTACTGCTATAATAACCTACTCCCTCTAGTAGCTAGACGTTGCAAGCCAAAATGAACCAAAGCTTACGAACATAAAGTTGACTTTGCTCTGTAGGTGCGCGCTGCCACGTGCTCAGCGTAGATTGTCAGGGCTGCCTCTTTCGATATATATGTCAGTAGGTATTTGCAGTAAACTTTATAATTGAAAGAAAAAGAATTTCTTCTGTTTTAACATGTTTTATTTTTTAATTATCAAGAAATTATACATAACTTACAAATGTTTTATTTTGATGTAATGTTTAATAAATTTTTTGCCTTGGCGAAATTCTCGGTTATTAAACTTAATTGTGGAAAATATTCTGAATCGTATAAATAATTTAAGTAGGTATTCTTGTGGGAAACAAGGGCAAGGGGAGTTAAAAGGAATATTTTTTAAAAGATCAAGGAGCTTGCGACCGGGTTTTTGTCTCATGTTAATTTCAAAATTTTTAACAAATGTGATTTTTATTATTAGTTTCCATGTTAAATTAGTAAGTAACAAAACAAACAACGAACGTCGGGCTACAAGTCCGGTAACACAAAATATTTCCTCGCGTACGAACGCTCCGCGCGGCTGTCGGCAACCCTCTGAGAAATAAGCAGTCGACTGCCCGGCGGCCGGTAGGTACTTATCGCGCGCAAGTACATGGAGTGAAAGAGGCCTGCCTATATCTTGCCTACTTAAAAAAAAAATTTTTGACTTTGATTAAACAGTGATAAAATTATATTCTCTAACACACGTTTTTTTTACTTGTTATAAAATGTCTACGGTGGTCTTGTGGTTCATGTAACGGACTGCCGTTCACGAGGTCGCGGGTTCCATTCCTGCTTAGGACAATCATTTGTGTGATATTCATAATTGTCATACAAATATTTGTACTGCGTCTGGGTGTTTCTATGTATTATAAGTATGTATTTACAAAAGAAAAGTAGTATATGTATTCTATCCGTATTTTGGTACCCATAACACAAGCATATAAGCTTAACTTGGGACTAGAATATGTTGTCTAAAATTTATTTAAGAAAAAAAAGATAAAGATCTTGTTTGAAAAAGAATAATAAACAAACAATACCTGGTTTCAGCTCCCGTGACAGTGGTATATACTGAAGGTTGTGGTGTCGTAGGAGTCTGTGGTGACATTCCACCAGCTAATCCTCGAGTCAACGTGAAAGAGTTGGTCTTCTTCAGGATAGACTTTGGCCTGAACAGCTGTCCTGGTGCTGTATTGGTAATTGTAGTAAGTTAATAGTTTCTTTCCCAGGGTTCTGTTAAGGCTAGCTAAGGGAAGAGACGGAAAACTCGAAAATAAACCCCGTGCCAACACGCCTAGTCTTTCCTTTTCAGCGCAAGGCAGTGGCGTAGCTAGGCTAGGCGGACAGTGCCCCGGGGTCCTCAGGGGGCCCTCGAATCCTTACCAGAATTCTTGATCGGACTGAACTAGGTTTTTTTGCATTTTAAAAATATTTGTATATTTCATATTTTTTATTTGATAAAATCTAGTCAGTTTACATAGAAGTGGGACCTATTTTCTAATTTGCCCCAGGGCCCTTAGTTATCTAGGCCACTGGCGCAAGGACGCTGGTTATAATGCCGACTGGTGTTTGATAAAATTTCTTAAGTATAAATGATATTCACCAGGTATAAGTCCTCGTTGATCATTGGTTGTAAGCGATGTGCCTCTAGTCATTCCAGTACCAGGAACTTGCAACATATCCGGCGCTGGTGTCACCTGTATACAAAAAAAAAATTATCTTTATTGAACAGAATAATATTAACCCAAATTACAATAGTTATTGTAAATACAAAGTATTATTACTTTAAAGTTTTAGATATTTTATAATAAATATTCATCATGGACATTTCACACAACGTCCTCTGGTCCCAAGCTAAGCTTATATGCTTGTGTTATGTGTACCAGAATACGGATAGAATATAATAATATACTACTTTCTTTTTGTAAATACATACTTATAATACAGATAGGTAGACAAATAATTTGCAATAGTATAATATTGCGACTATAAATTTAAATGTAAGCTATCCTATCTTTCAAGTTGGGTCGAATTGCACACGGTGTGCAAATCAAATTTAAAATCGGTTCAGTAGTTTAGGAGTCCATCGCGGACAAACATCGTGACACGTAATTTTTAGGGTTCCGTACCCAAAGGGTAAAAACGGAAACCCTATTACTGAGACTTCGCTGTCCGTCCGTCCGTCCGTCCGTCCGTCTGTCACCAGGCTGTATCTCAAGAACGGTGATAGCTAGAGAGTTGAAATTTTCACAGATGATATATTTCTATTGCCGCTATAACAACAAATACTAAAAATAAAATAAAATAAATATTTAAGGGGGGCTCCCATACAACAAACATGATTTTTTTATCGTTTCTTGCTCGATACTAATAACGTTGCCTTATGTTGCATAGATAATGGTACGGAACCCTTCGTGCGCGAGTCCGACTCGCACTTGACCAATTTTTATATATAAAGATTGAAACATGCAGACGCAGTACAAACATTTGTATGGCAATTGGAAAAATCACACAAATGATTGTCCCGAGCGGGAATCGAACCCGCGACCTCTTAATCGGCAGTCCGTTACATGAACCACTAAACCACCAGGCTCGTCAAATTTGTTATACTAACAGTTATACATCATGTGTAGAAAATTACAACTGTTTAGCTGTTTTTAATTCTTCTTACCTCAAATCTTGAAGGTCTTCTAACTTTCTGCCTAGCCTCTTCATCTCTTCGTCTCATCTCAGCCTCCCTGTACCATAACGCTGCTATCTGTAGTCTCCTATCTCTGCCCACTTGTTTCTCTATAACCTTGACCAGCTCCCATCGGTGGATAGATCCGAGGAGTACCATGGAAGATGGACTGTCCACTAGAGGGAAGCTCTTGATTGTCTGTTGAACAAAGTAAAACTTAATATTATAGTATAACAAAGTCGTTATTTTTGTACTTATGTCCCTATGTGAGCTTAGGTATATCTTCAAAAGTACGCAACGGATATTAATACAGTCTTTTTTAAAAGATAGAGTGGCACAAAAGGATAGTTCTTTTTTTTATATAATTTTCTAAATGCCACGCATATGAAGTTGTGGACAACAGCTAATAAGTCTAACTCATTCATGGACATTTCACACAACGTCCTCTGGTCACAAGCTAAGCTTATATGCATGTGTTATGGGTACCAGAATACGGATATACTACTACTTATAACACATAGTAAACACCCAGACGTAGACGGTTTCCGAAAAGGCTTTAGTACCATAGACAACATACATACGCTGCGCCAGATTATACAGAAGACTGAGGAGTATAATCGGCCTCTGTGTCTAGCGTATGTGGACTATGAGAAGGCCTGCGATTCAGTCGAGACTTGGGCGGTGCTGCAGTCCCTCCAGCGGTGCCAAATTGACTACCGGTACATCGAAGCGCTGAAATGTTTGTATAGAAACGCCACCATGTCAGTCCGAATCCTGGATGGGAGCACAAGACCGATTCCACTGCAGAAGGGTGTCAGACAGGGTGACGTAATTTCCCCGAAACTATTCACCGCTGCATTGGAAGACATCTTCAAGCTCCTTGATTGGGCCGGACTCGGCATCAACAACAACGGCGAATACATCACTCACCTTCGATTTGCAGATGATATCGTGGTCGAGGCAGAATCCCTGGAGGACCTTAGCACAATGCTCAATGACCTCAGCAGTGTTTCCCAACGGGTCGGTTTAAGGATGAACATGGATAAAACCAAGGTTATGTTCAATGTCCATATCACTCCGGCACCAGTCGCTGTTGGGAATGCGATTCTCGAAGTTATCGACCACTACAAACAGTCCAGCTAGGCAAATCCAACTTCGAGAAAGAAGTCAACCGACGAATCCAACTCGGCATATCTTCTCGTCCAATATTCCGCAGTGCCTGAATACGAAGGTCTATGACCAGTGTGTGTTACCAGTGATGACATACGGAACAGAGACGTGGTCTTTAAATGTCGGCCTCGTAAATAAGCTCAAGTTTGCACAGTTTGCTATGGAGAGGGCTATGCTCGGTATTTCCCTACGGGGTAAAATCCGAAATACGGAGATCCGTAGGAGAACTGGCGTGTCCGACATAGCCCGAAAGGTTTGCACGCTGAAGTGGCAATGGACAGGCCACATTTCTCGTAGGACTGAGGACTGACGTAATACAAACATTTGTATTACAATTATAAATATCTCACAAACGATTGTCCCATGCGGGAATCGAACCCGCGACCTCGTGAACGAGATTTACGAGGCACACGTAAACGAGTAAGTTTAATAAACATAATAATTACCTTGTTCTGCTTTAATAGATCTTTAAGATGTTGGAAGGTCATTCTATTCCATATGTATTTGACATCACGCACCATGAAATCTTCCACACATATATCGTACATGCCTGAAAAAGTAAACAATATAATGATTTTTGTACCAATTCTAAGTGCACAACTAAACTATAAAATGAAAACATCTATGGAACTAAGGTATTTTGATTAATTAGATTTGTAGTTTTTAGTTTTAGTGAGTTTTGTTTTTCTAAAACTCGAGAACGGCTGTGCCAAATTTGCTGATTTTAGTGTTGAAATGTCTGTCATAGTCTAGGAAAAGATTAACGAAGAAAAAAAATTGAAAATTGGATCGTAAATAAATAAATATTCATGGACATTTCACACAACGTCCTCTGGTCCCAAGCTAAGCTTATATGCTTGTGTTATGTGTACCAGAATACGGATATACTACATATACTACTTTTCTTTTGTAAATACATACTTATAATACATAGAAAACACCCAGACGCAGTTCAAACATTTGTATGACATTTATGGACATCACACAAATGATTGTCCCAAGCGGGAATCGAACCCATAAACATATTAACTGTCAGTGCGCAAGTTAAACTGCAAGGCACATCTATGAAGTAATACGTCTCTCTCCAGCTCATTACCATCCCACTGTTGGGCACGGGCCTCCTTTACTTTGGGAGGGATTATGGTCTACTACTGTGCCGCGCTAACCAATCGGATTGGTTCAGGGTTTATTTTCGAGTTTTTCGTCTGTCACATAGGATTTTATCTGTATACAATAACCCCCTAGCTGGCTTTTACAGCACCCTGGGATGAAAAAGGGGTAGCGACACTTGTATCCTAATCACCACACGGACAGTAGTAGGTATGTATGTAGTTTAAAATACTTTATAGACGTAGCAGGCCATTGGTCCGTATACGCAAGCGTTTAAGATCTAAACAATATACATAATAGCTACTAAGTTATTGTATTTTAACAATTGAAAAAACATAAAAACACTTGTACATACTGTACATACATATTAATGGCTAATTAATATGTAAGTTAATTAAATACTAATATGCTAATTTAGCGTATTATGTATAAGACGAGGTGGCCGAGTGGTTAAGGCGTTGGACTGCTAATCCAATGTGCTCTGCACGCGTGGGTTCGAATCCCATCCTCGTCGATTACTTTTTAGAAAAGTTTCTATAGATACATTGTAATATATTCCGATTATGATATTTAGAGGTAGGGGGTGGATTTGTATTTCAGCCCCCTCCGAAATAACAAAAATATGTACATAGTATCTAAATAGCGTATTTTAAGCAAAAACTGAGGGAGGTGAGGGGTAAGTACCGTATATAACCTACCCAAGAAAGAGGCATCTTGACGATAGCTGTGATTCATTCGATTTCGATACATAATAATCTGCTTAGTTTAAATACTAAAAAACACGCTTAAAATTCCTGATATTTTTTTTAAATTATTGCATTGTTGTCGATTCTTGATATATGTGCAAAATTTCAGATCTATCCAACCACTGCAAGTGGGTTAAAATCACTTTCAAAGATTCCGTTACATAGATTAATACATTGATAGATACATACCGAACTAATACAAGCGTGTTAAATACACTCAAAACACTTGGATATTTATGTAAAATACATTGCAGTTATAAAAAAAATGCCAACGCGTCCGGGCCCCGTGGTAAAGTACACTAAATACTTTCCGAAGTAGAGCTCTGTGGTATATCTAGAGGGATTTTAATGGGCTGGGAAAAAGGTTTCATAAATAATAGATTAATACATATTAAAATAGTTGACACTTGGTAATGATACAAAAAAAACCTGGCTTCAGACGTTTTTAGTTCAAGTAACAACAGAAACACATTCATGTCTGAAATTTTTTACTCAATAGCTTCTATTGCTCATGAGATACAACTTGGTGACAGACTGACGAACGGAGAGCGAAGACTCGGTAATTCGACCCTATTACGGAGTATCCGCTGTCCGTTCGTTTTACCTATTTGTACAGAATCCTAAAAAAATTGTCGACGAGGATGGGATTCGAACCCACGCGTGCAGAGCACATTGGATTAGCAGTCCAACGCCTTAACCACTCGGCCACCTCGTCTTATAACAATAGCGATAAAATACAACACAACAATAAAAACTGCATTTACAATAAACCAAGCTGTTGCACTAACATTTTTATAGCTATAATAAAACTCATGCGTTTGAAAATATGTTGCACGACATCTACAACGTGTTTTCTTATAGATAGAATGGTTTAAAACAGTGGTTCCCAATTAGTTTTTGCTGTGTACCACTTCTAAAAAACCCCCAAATTGCATACCCCTAATTGTAGTAAATCTCCGTGTGGTGACGGATTAAGAATACAAGTGTCACGACCCCATCTCCTCCCAAGGGTGCTGTAAAAGTCAAGTTAGGGATGTAAAAGTTAAGTAAGGGATATTGCACACAGATAACATCTTCTATGAAGAGACTCGAAAATAAACCCTGTGCCAACACGCCTGGTCAGCGTGGCACAGTAGACCATAATCCCTATCAAAATGGAGGAGGCCCGTGCCCAGCAGTGGGACGTAAATGGGCTGGAGAAGAATTATAGTAAATCCAAAAGGTTGTGAGTGTGTGTGCATGTTTGTTACTTATTCACGCTTAAACACCCAGAGTACCTGGACCAATTTTAATGAAATTTGGTATACCTACAGGTAGTTACACCCTGCAATAATAGATAGGCTATTTAAACCGCGGCGCACAGCTAGTGATTTTAATTGATAGCCGCACGTACCCCTTAGTGGAACTTCAAGTACCCCTAGGCAGAGGACTATTTGAAAATTTGCGCCCCGGGCAATTTAATTTGACGTCCCGGGCCAATTTTATTAGCCACCCTAAAAATTATAGAGATAGAGCAATATTTTAAGCTTGTGAAGGCTTTAGCCGCCGTTCTCTAGCTGGTCGCCCTGGGCCATGGCCGCCTTGGCCCTAGGGTAAATAACTAAATACACCCCTGCCCTGGGTTATGTGAAGTTCCACTAATTGAAAAACACTGGTCTAAAAAGATGGCTTTTTTGTATAATTTATTAAGGTTTAATTTCTAAATTTCACGCGTAAGAAGTTGCGGGCAACAGCTAGTCTATACATATAAAAAATCTGTAGAAAAATTTTTTTCGTACGTCTTTACTAATTCATAAATGTGAAAAGCGGAATAAAAATCTAGGCATTTTTACGAGTTTAAGTGTTAATGTGTGTAACCAAACCATAGTTCGATATAAAAAAATGTACAACGCCATCTATTAAGCGGTATAGCAAACTTCTGTTTGATAAGGTTTGATTTCTAAATTTCACGACGAAGTCGCGGGCAAAAGCTAGTAGAATTTATTTTCAAAAAAAAAATAGTCAGATGGTTAAAGGACAACCAACAGAAGCCATTTCCAGCATTTATAAAATTTTTGTATGTTTAGATGTTTGTCTGTTTACGCATCACGTAAAATGTACAACACTTATAAATATAAAATGTTATACGTAAAAATTGTACACAGCTCAAGGTATTACTTAGTCTTTGTTTCATCGCAATCGGTTCACTCAATCAAGAGATATTTACATAATTCGAAATTTCTCAATTTGGTTACTTGCAACGCCATCTAGCGGCTAAAAAAGAATCAAAAAATTTATTGGGTCGATCGAAAAAAAATCGCTCCACGCGGACAGCGTCGCGGGTAACAGCTAGTTATAGATAAAATAATGGCATATATACTTACGGCTGGCCGATGAGAGCAGGTCTGGTAGATATGGTAGTTTCTTAATCAATATAATACTGTCGAAGCATGATGGTTGTAGAAGTGACGCGGTTGCATTCGCTGCTAATACCGATGCCATTATTGGTAGTAAATGGGTCACCTAATAAATCAAATATATAGAATTAATAATATTTTCTAACACATGCGCGACTCATTTGTGTATAATTAAGAAGACTATTATGTGAATTTATATGCTTTTATTGTTTAATAAATATCGTTACAATTGTAGTAGTCTTATAACGACGCCATTGCCCAAGAGAGAGAGAGGAAGGACGCTACCACAGACTATCCTGACTGTCACTACAGAGTAGGTAGTGACTAGGTATAACCCATGGTACCTACATCTCCCTTCTTTTAAGACAATGAGAGCTTAACTATTATATTTCGCTTTATCCTCAGCGCCATGTATAATTAAGAAGACTATTATGTGAATTTATATGCTTTTATTGTTTAATAAATATCGTTACAATTGTAGTAGTCTTATAACGACGCCATTGCCCAAGAGAGAGAGAGGAAGGACGCTACCACAGACTATCCTGACTGTCACTACAGAGTAGGTAGTGACTAGGTATAACCCATGGTACCTACAATTTGTTTAAATAAAACTACTTTTCACGGATTTAGACGCGTATATTTGTTTGAAAGTTTCCGAAACGTGGGGCCAAGATTTAAAACAAATATACGCGTCTAAATCCGTGAAAAGTAGTTTTATTTATTTATTTAGATTACAAAAACATAAAACATTAAAAACACTTTTAACGGATTTAGATCCAAATATTAGTATTAAATGTTATTATATATCTAGTTTGATGCGTCCTCAAATCCTCGCCACGGAAATTCGATACCAACCTAGATTGATTCGTGAGGCTATTGAAATAAAGAAACATACAGAGTTCTATAGAGAAGACGGTTCGGCTTTATCGCCCCGTTGGTATTTATCGCCCAGTTGGGATTGGGATTTATCGCCCAGTTGGGATTTATCGCCCAGTTGGGATTTATCGCCTAGTTAAGATATGTCGCCCAGTTCAGATTTTTCGCCCAGTTGGGATTTATCGCCTAGTTAAGATATATCGCCCAGTTGGGATTTATCGCCCTGTTGGGATTTATCGTCCTCTTAGTATTTATCACCCTGTTCTTATTTATCGCCCAGTTAGGATTTATAGCTCTATCGGGATTTATCGCCCTGTTGGGATTTATCGACTTGTTGGGATTTGTCGCCCTGTTGGGATTTATCGTCTAGTTAGGATTTATCGCCCAGTTGGGATTTATCGACTTGTTGGGATATGTCACCCTGTTGGGATTTATCTCCCTGTTGGTATTTATTGTCCTGTTGGGATTTATCGTCTAGTTAGGATATATCGCCCAGTTGGGATTTATCGCTTTGTTGGGATTTATCACCCTGTTGGGATTTATCGTCCTGTTAGTATTTATCGCCCTGTTGGTATTTATCGCCTTGTTGGTATTTATCGCCTAGTTAGGATTTATCGCTCTATTGGGATTTATCGCCCTGTTGGGATTTATCGACTTATTGGGATTTGTCACCCTGTTGGGATTTATCGCCCAGTTAGGATTTATCGCCTTATTGGGATATATCGCCCTGTTGGGATTTATCGACTTGTTGGGATTTGTCCCCCTGTTGGGATTATCTCCCTGTTGGAATTTATCGCCCAGTTGGGATTTATCGACTTGTTGGGATTTGTCGCCCTGTTGGGATTTATCTCCCTGTTGGTATTTATCGTCCTGTTGGGATTTATAGTCTAGTTAGGATATATCGCCCAGTTGGGATTTATCGCCCTGTTGGGATTTATCGCCCTGTTGGGATTTATCGTCCTGTTAGTATTTATCGCCCTGTTGGGATTTATCGACTTGTTGGGATTTGTCGCCCTGTTGGGATTTATCTCCCTGTTGTTATTTATCGCCCTGTTGGGATTTATCTCCCTGTTGGTATTTATCGCCCTGTTGGGATTTATCGTTTAGTTAGGATTTATCGCCCAGTTGGGATTTATCGCTAAGTTGGGATTTATCGCCCAGTTGGGATTTATCGCCCAGTTGGGATTTATCACCTAGTTGAAATTTATCGCCCAGTTAGGATTTATCAACTAGTTTGGATTTATCGCCTAGTTGGGATCCTGTAATAAGTTTAATAAAATCTGAAAAACAGACCAAAATAGGCCAATAAAAGTTGTAATGTTTTAATAAAATACCTGTCCAGTCATTTCGCTGACAATGACAATAGTAGAAACTGTATGTGTTACTGCGCCTGTGAAGGCAGCTGCACCAACTACGGCATAACCACCTGGAAGAGAAAAACCGGTCAAGTACGAGTTGGACATGAACACGAAGAGTTCCGTACTGCTATTATCATAGTAGATATTCCTCATACCATCACCAAATAAGGGAACCCTTAGTAATGGGTTAAGGGCAGGATGATGATGGGTATTTGCTGTTGTAGCATCAACTGATATACAAACTGAAAATTTCAGCTCTCTAGCTATCACCGTTCCACGGATACAGCCTGATGACAGACGAACCGACGGACTTTGACGGATTTTTACCTTTTGGTAAGGAATCCAAATTAAGAATGAATGAATGAATGAATCCTTTATCCCGCTGGGCACGAACCTCTATTAGGAGGGTATTTGGTCTACTTATACCAAGGCACTGGCACTGGGTTTATTTTTGAGATTTCCTTCTCTGATGTTATCTGTGTACAATAAAATATCCCTTAGCTGGCTTTTACAGCACCCTGGGAAGGAAACGAGTTCATAACACTTGTATCCTTTTGGATATAACATAACATAATTTACTTACCCGGTAATATTTTCTGTATATGTCCACCATAAGCGACACCTAGCGGACAGAAGTAATGCATAACTTCACCAGTGAATCTTCCTAAAGATGCGCCTATTTTGAACGCAGGCACGAAGATACCGGCCGGCACTGGCAGAGTACATGATATCATACTCAGAAAGTACTAGAATGAAACAATGCAATTTAATAAATCAACGCCATCTATCGGTGCGCATTGTGTATAAAAACCACAATTATTGGGTGTTTTCTATGTAAATCTATACTAAAAATGAAATAGCAAAGAGTTTGTTTGTTTGAACGCGCTGATCTCAAGAACTACTGGTTTGAATTAAAACATTATTTTTGTGTTAGATAGTCCATTTATCGAGGAAGGCTATAGGCTATATAACATCACGCTGCGACCAATAGGAGCGAGGCAGTTGTGAAAAATATTGCAAAATGTGGGAAAATTTTCTAAATTCTAGGTCTACGAATTCGAAGGCAACACCTAGTCTACCAATAAAGTTCTATGTAAATCAGTCTACCCATTTCTGTAGTACAATTAGACTGATTGTGCCAATAACATAACTATACTATAACTATAATAATATGTAAGTATATGTTTATATATGTACTTATATAAGTAAAATTGTGTGTGTAGTGTATGTATTGTTATTGTATTAGCTATTAGTACTTTCACTTATTTTTGGCATATATTTAGCATAATATAAATAATATTAGTACACCACAAGTTACCTATTCAGTCTCGGTCAAGTCCATTCTAAGGTTGTCTGGAAGAGATCGCAGCTCGCGATAAGACCGCCCTTTGTACCTATTATTAAGTCTAGTAAGTTCTGTAAATTTATATGGTGTGCAATAAAGAGTATTTTATTTTATTTTTATAACTAACTTCTGCCTATACCCATAAAAAAAGATTTGACGGTATGATGATCGCCAAGATGGCTTCCCCATATGGACCGGTGTCAGTGGACGGAGAAAGGCTAAAAATGTATGAAAAAAAAAATACAGTAATAAGTAAAATTTGAAATCCCTTTTTTGCGCATTCAAAATAAAATCTCCTATGTAATTTCTTGATCCGTGGTCAAATGTACTTTAACTATTAGTTATTCTAACCATTGGTTAGTTATTAACTAATAGTTAAGGCAGTTTTGTATTTTATGATGTACGATTTATCTATGATAAAAAATAACGATCGGTTAACTTGTTGCCAGTGAAATAAGAACATGTGTCCCAAAGTTTGGAATGGGTAACATTTTTTCCTATGACAACACCTTTTTTTAACGTTCAAAAGTGTTGTTCATTGTTTGGTTTATTGCCGGGAGGTTAGGTTAGGATAGTGTAACTTTCTATACAATGTTCAATGTTTTGTTTGTTTGATATTTCAATTTAATAATATCATATTAATGAATACGAAAGTTTTGTAAATAATGTTAAAATTAAAAGAAGGAATTGACCTTAGTTATCTTCGACTGTACTACTATCTGTGTACCAAATTTTCTTCAAATCTGTTCAAATGTTATAGCATGAGAGAGTAACAGACAAAATTAACTTTCGGATGTATAGTACCTACTACTTAGGATTATAATGTTTAATCAAGTTTTAATAATTTCCAATAATTAATTGTTATAAAATCAAAAACAGTTGTATAAACATAATTATGTATACATATATGGTTTGTGGAATGTAAATTAAGCTATTTATGTATAAGACGAGGTGGCCGAGTGGTTAAGGCGTTGGACTGCTAATCCAATGTGCTCTGCACGCGTGGGTTCGAATCCCATCCTCGTCGGTTACTTTTTGCATTTTGAATGGATTTTAAGTAATTAAAAATGATTATGAAAAAATGTATTCCTTACTCCTTAATTCATTTTTTTCCGTCTTTTTTAGTACTTAGTTGATTTTACATTGATTATTTGTATTTAAATCCTAAACAATTGCAACTACTTTATATGCACACCATGATGGTTTTCCAATTACAGCACAAAAGCGCATTATACGGCACAATGCTCAACGTTGAGTGTTCCAATTACAGCAACGCTTCGCACAATCGAGCACTCTCAAAAGTGATGCGTGTAATCCATACCAACTTCAGCGACAGAAAATTAACAAGTATTTTTTCTTTAAATTGGCATTGGTTGAAATTTTATTTATATATTATCGTTAGTAATATTATTTATTGTTAAAAAAAATTTTAAAGCTTTCGTTTCGTCGGAGTTTTCTGGAAATAATCAAAGTTAATTCAAGTTGTGTTAAAAAAAAAATAAGTTTGGATGAAGGTACAAACAATGACTTTTTTTTATATTCCACACTTTTAATGTAAATACAATTTTATTTTAGTATTTTTTTTCAACACTGAACTTAGCGCACTCTGCTGGTGCATTTGAAAACTAATTCACGTTCCAATTAATCGTCAGCATAGTTCAGCATTGTGCGGCACTGAGTCGCATTATGCTCTGCAATTGGAAAACTAGCCATTTTCTATAATATTTTTATACTATAGCTTATCCCAGAATTACATATGTTATTTGCCGTTTACTGTGTTGGTTGGTAGGTAATTGCACTTTTAAAATAGTTATGTCCTTCAACCGTAATTAAACAATCAATTATACGTAAATCTTTAGCAAATTTATATAATTTTGTTAATTCATTTAAAATATTGATGGATCATCATTTTAATTAACCATTTTAAATTCCTGTTATTCACTTGTGGTCATTTTTTTTGGATTCAACATAAATATAATATATATACAATACATTTATACATCTCATCAGCCTTTCTCCGTCCACTGCTGGACATAAGCATCTCTTACATAACGCTACAAAGTTCTACGGCTGTTTATTTTAATGTATGCAATGTAATAAACAACGCAGTGATTCCCAATTCCATGCGTACGACCTCACAGACAATATCTAGTACGACATATTTATTTTCAGATCAAATAATCGGTATAAAAAATTACGGTTGGCCAACACTTGCAAAAAATGTGGCAAGATTTTTTTCAATTTTGACATTAGCAACTGTCAAATCACATTTGCAATTCTGGGACGGATTATAGGAAAGTAATTTAGAAAATTTTGCAACATTTTTCACTAATCCATCATGCTGCGACCATTAAGTGCTTCCCCCTTATTGGTCGCAGCATGATGTTATGCCTATAGCCTTCTTTGATAAATGTACTTAATATTTAACACTAAAATAATTTTAGAAATCGGACCAGCGCAGCGGTTTCTGTGATTATGACGTTAAAACGAACAAACTCTTCAGCTTTATATTATTGACGGGCTTCGTGGTGTAGTGGTTTATGTAATGGACTGCCGATCACGAGGTCGCGGGTTCGATTCCCGCTTGGGACAATCATTTGTGTGATATCCATAAATGTCATACAAATGTTTGTACTGCGTCTGGGTGTATTCTATGTATTATAAGTATATACATATTTACAAAAGAAAAGTAAGTATATTTAATTTAGTCTATCCGTATCTGGTACCCATAATACAAGCATAGAAATATAGCTTACTTTGGGACCAGAGGACGTTGTGTGAAATGTCTTGAATATTTATTTATTTATTTATTTATTGGTATCGGTAAAGCCCGCAGCTAAGCCTCTAACTCTCTCTTCCGCTGTAACTTACTGTATATATTTGCATCTTTCTATTCTGTTTCACTGTCTAAACTTTCCTATTGCCTGCTTTTATAACTGTATGTACTTAGTGCTTTTCATTTTATTGTGTGCTTGCTTTGTTTATTTTTGTTTTGTTATTTATTATTTTGAAGTCTACTTTTATCTATATCTTGTAGTCTGTGATTTAACATAACGGCCCAGCGGAAGACCAGCGCAGGTCTCACCAGCAATCAAGCTGAGCTGTGGCCGTTTTGTGATAGACACACTTGTTTTACTTGTACCTAATAGCTGCTTTTTCTCTTATTTCTTTTTATTTTACCTGCTTGCTATTGTATTTTCCTTTTTTTGTTATTTTTCTGTGTTTTGTTACAAATAAATTTATTTTCTTTCTTTATTTCTTTCTTTTCTACTACAAAAATTTCTTTATTTCTTTCTTTTCTACTGCAAAAAGGAAGTTAATACTTACAGTAGAGAATATATATATGACAAGACATCCAAAATGGTCGACTTCTGGCGTCTGCCAGTGAGATACTATAGCTGCTTGATCAGCTGTTAATTGATCCGTCCATGTAAAGTTAGCGAAAAGTGATAACACCTGAAATAAATAATCCTTATCTTTACTTCTTATAAAACAAAGTTGTTCAAGAGGATGGCTTTTTTTGCATAATTTATTAGGGTTTACTGTATATTGGATGAGATATGATTAAATTTGGCGAGAAATTCGGACGCACGCGAGCTATAAATGAAAACGCTGCCTTATCTATGTGAGGTACAACAAAATAATGTATGGAGGAATTGTTTGTTACCTATACTTCTTCAAAAAAGTCCGCGAGGGCATATGTCTATCTTTTAAGGGAAACCCATGTACCCATAATAATGTAAAAAAAATTATCTAATTCAATAGGGTGTTTTCAAAAGCTATTTATGTGTATATAGTAATATTTTTTATCAAACTAAATAGCTTAGTTAGCTTACACAATTAATATAGATTATAACTGCTTTTTACAGCATGAAATTTAAATGAATATCTTAGGAGATATGACGAAAAAAAAATTACGCGCGGCAAAATAAAATACTTAAACTGTTGGCTGAGCAACGCGAACGTTTGCTCGGTCTTCTACCCATACTCCAATGTTTCGTTATGGAAGGATGTTTATTGTGCTTTCACGTAAAGACTACTGGATGGATTTTCATAAAGCTTTCCAATGAAAAATGGAATAGAAAATGAACTTATTTTTTATCCTTTTTAACGCGGGTAACACCGCGGGTCGCAGCTAGTTTATATATAAAAGTGAAAGTGAGTTTGTTTGTGACGTTTTCACGCAAAATCTACCGAATGGAATTGCACGAAAATTTGTATAGAGATAATTTATAGTTCTGGAAGTAAAATAGGCTATAATTATTTCGCTAAAAACTCGGTTTTCCCACGCAATTTCAGTATGGTTTTACCAAAAAAGAAAGTGAGCGCAGCGCACGGTAATAGGGATAGCAATACCTAAGGCCAAATACCTAAATTGGGTCTGTAGTCTTCTTTTAATGATAATTTTAACAGTTACATACCTGTTCTTGGTTTCCAAGATCAGCCGCCATATATTTACCAATACCAGGTGGGAACAATATAGACATAATGATAAGAGTCATAACACCGGGGTAGATGAAACGACTGAAAAATACAAAAAAAATATGTGAAGTTATTTTATAGACATTTCACAAAACGTCCTTTGGTCTCAAGCTAAGCTTATATGCTTGTGTTATGTAGGTATACCAGAATACGGATATACTATATTTACTTTTCTTTTGTAAATACATACTTATAATACATAGTAAACACCCAGACGCAGTACAAACATTTGTATGACATTTATAAAAAACACGCAAATAATTTTCCCGTGCGGAAATCGAACCCGCGACGTCTTAATCGGCAGTCCGTTACATGAAACACTAGACTACGACGCCGGCCGCTTATGTACGACAGTTATACTTCTTTGGCATAAAAATAAACTAATTTTTTTACTTCAGAATGTTGGTTTAGGGTTCCGTACAAAAAAACTAAAACGGGTCCCTTTTACTGCAACTTTACTGTCAATCCGTCTGTCAGACTGTCACCAGGCCATATCTCAGAAACGGTAATAGCTAGAGAGTTGACTTTTCTCTTCTTCTCTTCTCCAGCTCATTTACGTCCCACTGTTGGGCACGGACATTGACTTTTACAGATGATTTATATCTGTTGATGCTATAACAATAAATACTTTAAACCAAAATACAATAAATATTTAAGTGTGCTCCCATACAACAAAAGTTTTCAGTGTAACTTGATAATACCCTTCTCTCTCCAGCCCATTTACTTCCCACTGTTGGGCACGGGCTTCCTCCACTTTGGTAGGGATTATGGTCTTCTATGCCGCGCTGACCAGGCGTGTTGGCACACGGTTTATTTTCGAGTTTTCCGTCTCTCACAGAGAATGTTATCTGTGTGCAATATCCCTTAGCTGACTTTTACAGTACCCTTGGGAAGAGATGGGGTGGTGACATTTGTATTCTTAATTCGTCACCACACGGATGATACACTTAGACGACATAATTATGACTGTATTACGAATATATTATAATAACTAGCTGGCCCGGCAAACGTTGTTTTGCCATACCAAAAAAAAGTAAAAAAAAAAAGAACTATAAACCTCACGCAGCCCGAAACCTTTCCAACGAATGCAAAACCGTGGAAATCGGTCCGTGCGTTCTGGAGTTATAGCGTCAGGAAGGAAAATCCGACTTATTTTTATATAGTAGATAATACAGAAATCTGGTGTTGCAAACGTCCATAGGCTATGGTAATCGCTTACCATCAGGCGAGCCGTATGCCTGCTTGTCACCCTTGTAGTATAAAAAAAAAGAACTCTTTATGTGTGAGTCCAAATCGTTCTTGGCCAGAATTTTGTAATATAAACTTACTTTTTTTGAAGGAAATTACTAAGTGTTTTAGTGTTTCTCATAAACAAGACGTATTGACGATGTAACCACACCCAAACCGCTGCGAGAAGACCGCAAACTATTCTGAAAATTTAATTATTGTTTCTTTATATTGAGTTTCAAAATAGACAGTATAAATTAGGTTAATTTAGGTTAAAATTCGCGACCTTAGAACATACATATGGAAACGGGAAGTAGCCTTTAGGTTTGGATACCCCCGCCACCTTAGAGCATTAATCTAACAGGAGTTGACACTTTCAAGAGACTTCGACAGAAAAAGGTAAAGGAGAGCAATTTTCATACTCATATGCACAGGCAGTCTTATCTCGTTGTGCGTAAGTAGCGATTGATTAAATTACGTGTTTATATGCGTTAACTCTAAAACGTTGACATCAATACATTTGAAAAAAGAAAACGGTGTATTACATCTCTTGTAGCTGACTACAGTGAAGCTGTTATGCTATTGAAGGAGGCCGCGGAAAGGCAGCGTGAGGCAAATACGCTCACTGAGTCACTCCGCCGAGGCAGACCTGGGAGGAGGAGGCGCCGCTACACCCAACTCCTTACCGTACCCTAGACAGTGCCCACGTTGGCCTGCGTGGGGTCGCTGGAGAGAGTACGGAACGGAGATCCTCTGGTGCCCCATAATAACCGAGAAGTAAGACGTCGCAGTCGGTTTTTAGTGGGTATTTCTATGCCTACGGCATGGGCGAGTCCTAAATACCCTTTGATCATCTTCATCCATTGTCAAAAGGATGCATAAAAGTATTTTCCGACTACGTCAAAAAAAAAAACAAACAAATCTCCTGTTGGTTCAATACTCGAAGTTCATTCCTGTTCCTACTCCTATATCCTTTCCAAAAAGAATTAAATTTGACAGAAATAATGTCAGATCTAATATATTTTTTGTAAAATTTTCAGCATTTTAAGGGGGAAGAATTCTTGCCAGTGGGCCACATATTCCCTTTCTTGATGCCATACAACTTACCCTAATAACACAAAGACAGCAAACTCCTGAGGATCGAAGGGAAAGTCTTGGGGTAGATTGGTCGGGAACAGTGGCTTTACAGTCGGCATAGCGCCTGACCACACTGATAATAATCTAAACATCTGAAAATAAAAGTATTTTATTTAATTTCCACTCTCGCTCTCTCTCTCTGTCTGTCTCTATCTCCAGCCAATTACTACAACCGCTATAATTCTACTGTAAGTTAGCATCACCGCACTACGTAATTAATATCTATACTTAAGAAAACTACTGAACCCTGTCTCTTAAGATACAGGCTGGTCCTAGTTTAAGAGACAGAGGTATATAACTGTACTACTTAAATTATTGTTCTTACCATATAAGCATATATTGTAACATAGTACATATGTAAACATTCTTAAAAATAAATAAATATCTTATCTTATCATCTTATTAACGTTTTACTGTAAGGCACGGGCCTTCTCCACTTTTGGAGGAATAATGGTCTACTGTGCTGCACTGACCAGGCGTGATGGCATAGGGTAGGTATATGTTCGAGTGTTCCGTCTCTCACAGATAATGTTATCTGTGTATGTTCATGAGTAATATGCCTTTCGTTTGTGCAAACCTCAAGTAGCTAAGCATCGGAGTACCGCACCCTTGGGCGAAAAAGAGGTGGTGATAACTATATTCCATTATTTTTTTAAACTTGGTCTTAAGCTCGATGTTTCTTTATGAGGGAATAAGTATAAGAGTACAATGGTACCAAAGTTACAATCAAAATTCATTTTCTAAACTTAACTAAAAAAAGAATTTTCGTATTGAAATTTTTTAATATATTTCTAAAAAAATTATTTTGATAGTGTCGATGCCACGTTTACATTAAGAGGATACCAAAATAGCTTCGTGCATTTTTCTACGTACGAAGTTTTCATTGTTTCTTTAGATTGAATAGCTAGAGCTCTAATTTTTAAGTATATGTTTTTTCAATATATGATCTAGGATCGCATAAACTCAGAAACGCGATTAAAAAAAGTTTTCTCGATAGAAAATCTTAGCGAAACAACCTCTCTCATTTTTTATTTTTTTCATTTGTCGGTCTATTATGGCGTATTAACTAATGAAATAACTTTAAAAACATAAGTAACTATTATACGAGAAACACGTAAATCAGAATTAAAATATATTTAGTAGATATTGAGTAAACAAAAAAAATATCCCTCATTCTTCATAGCTGTGTTAATATGTACATGTCGACGATAATATTGATGTAGGCCCTTAACTGAACTTCTCGGAAAACAATAACTGATTATTGCAGACCAAAGATTTTTATTAATATAAATGTGCACAACAAAATAGCAAAATAATCTAAATACACCAACAGTTGTTTTCATTTTTCAGTTAAGTTTAGTTGTGTACGCAGAATTGACACTACTATCACCTAATCTAAATTTATCATTCATGATACAACGAACCTAGATGAGTACAGTTCGTTAAGATTAATAAAGAAATTAATTTCGTATGCAAAACACATTCATTTTAATAAAGCAATCAAACTCGACGCGAATTCATTATTTATCGACGTTTTTAACAAGACGTGCTTGTAACTCAGATGTGGTTTTTAGTTTAACAAACTAGATGGCGTTGGGTCTAATTTAAAAGTCGCTATTATTATTTTTTCTACCGACAATTTTTTTTTTCAGCTTTTTGTGGATCCAAGCTAAGCTTATATGCTTGTGTTATGGGTACCAGAACACGGCTATAATGCATAAACTACTTTTATTTTGTAAATAAACACTTATAATACATAGAAACACCCAGACACAGTACAAACATTTGTATGACATATTTTATAAACATCACACAAATGATTGTTCCGAGCGGGAATCGAACCCGCGACCTCGTGAACGACTGCTGTTCACGAGGTCGCGGGTTCGATTCCCGTTACATGAACCACTAGACCATGAAGCCCGTCGAATTTAAAACAGACTAACTTTGAGCAGACTTCCAGTCTTCCACTCTGACATGAGTATTGTAGAATTTTCAAAAAGAAATAGGGATCCTTGAAAATAATAATTGAAAAAAACGTTTTGTAATACAGGTACTAAATTTAATAATGAATACTTACAATAGCACTGCAGCAAGCCGCGAAGAAACCGCGCCAGTAGTTGCGTACAGCAAAATATGTTGATGTTACTTCTATTGAAAATAATACACCTGAAAATATTGAATTAATTTAAGATAAAGTACATATTATAAAGATTAAGTACAGTGCTACTAACTAAAAAGTTTCAACTGAAAGTTTTAGATATCTCATTATACGAAATTTAGCCAGACAGTTTACCCATGAAACTGAACTACCTGGAACTTGTATGGTTTTCTAAAAACTCATAATACGCAAAATCTGCTAGATTTATTTTAAAGATTCTTTACAGCTGAATTTTTTAACACATAGAATAAAATGTATATGTATAATTATGTAGTATATCCGTATTCTGGTACCCATAACACAAGCATAGAAACATAGCTTAGCTTGAGACCAGAAGACGTTGCATTTTGGGAAATGTCCATAAATATTTGTTTATAGCCTATTAATCATCAGGCTAAAAGCCAAGTAGCGGGACAGTAACTATAAACGTAAGTGAAACGGCGCACATTACTTAGTTTAATTATGTTCATAGATACATACCTCCGACAGGCGCGGCGAAGCACGAAGCGACACCAACAGCGCAAGCCGCAGCCAACATCTCAGTTGTGCGGGACTCGTTCGCATATATACCTTGGAAAGTCGTCACTAGTTTGGATAGAAGAGTCGCTACCATCGACGCTATGTGGACAGAAGGACCCTAGCAACAAAAACTTGTATAGTCTTACATTCTAGATTAAAACCATTATCACATAAGTCGACCGCTGGGTATAGGCATCTCTTAATCCAGCCAAAATACAAGCTACTCCGATTTTCGCATCCAGTCCTCTTCAGGTCGCAGTCGTCTGTTGACTAAACAGAGAGGCCTCTAAGTTTGCAGAGTCACGGTCTCTACTCTAGAATTTGGTTGCTTCATCGATTAACGTATAGGCTATTTTTCCTTCCGGGAATCCTAATCACCTGTAGGGACAGTATTCTTTGTACTATACTGACTCTATACTGTATTACTTGTAATATACTGATTTCATTGTTTGCAAGTAGACATATGTCAACAGGTCTATGAATGTATAAAGACAGTTGTTCTCGCCGCCTGTTATTATATACAAACTAGCTGGCCCGGCAAACGTTGTTTTGCCATACCAAAAAAAAGTAAAAAAAAAAAAAAATGAACTATAAACCTCACGGAGCCCGAGACCTTTGCAACAAATGCAAAACCGTGGAAATCGGTTCGTGCGTTCTGGAGTTATAGCGTCAGGAAGGAAAATCCGACTTATTTTTATATAGTAGATATATTATGTATGGATTCATTGTAAGATGACGTGTGTCAACAATTTAGGAATGAATAGAGGCAATTGTTCTCGCCACCTATATAAGTTATTGTTATAATCAAATAAATTGAGTCGCAAATAAACGCCATTCAAGTCCGGACGTATTTCACTTTATCCTCTAACCGACGACACGACATATATTATACACCTAAACACCTGGCCTGGTCGGCGGATTCTCGATATTTTGTGGATTTTGTGGTTGGAGGAGAGTTGGTAAAACTGCGAGATACAGCTAGTAATAAATAGGTAGTGTATAATACCAACCTCTTTACCAAGAGGCAACCCAGATCCTAGTGTTGCCGTGAGCCCAATTAATTTCGATATCATGGCTCGATAAGTTAAATACTCTTTGAGATGAACTCCCCGAAGGATAGTCTTCATTTCCGGAATACCAGACCCTGAAAATCCATTAGCATTATAATATTTACTAAACACTACTTAATAGACACCGATTTTCAATGGTTGCAGACTGCTAAACAGGTACAGATAATGGGGGACAAAGATAAAAATAAGTCACCTAACATAATCTTAAGAATAATTTGCCAATGTCATTCAACATTTTGCTTCTAATTTTCATAACAATTAAAATGCAAGCAGGATATTGCAATATACTTACTATTCAGACTGAATGAGACTTTCATTTTAAAAGAAATGCAAATTTCTTTCAAACAAAATAATTACTCGATTTGTTATGCAAATAACAATCGAGTAATTATTCTGTATTAACGAAAATCTAAGTTTGTTTAGTCTAATTAGTAACAAATACATATATTTACTTTAATTAATGTAAGACTAAGATAATTTTTGAAAACTTTAGAGTAATCATTTCTTCATTCTCTTGCCCTTATCCCGTTTTTGGGGGTCGGCGCAACATGTTTGCTTGTTGCAATGGGTTTTGGCTGAATTTTACGTCAAACCTTTTCGGGTATGCGCGGTGTCACGCTAAATGTTCCCTCGGTCGTTTCTTACGCGCCCGATTTATCTATCCTTCACCCCACGGAAACTTACGAAAGTATATACGGTTGGTTTTGAAAATCTTATGAGTATAGAAAAACTGACTGAACCTTACCTATACTCTGTGCAGCAACTATGTGTACGAAGCCAGCTGCGAATAATATCAGGCATATTGGCAGAGACACCCACGCCACGTATTGACTAAAAGTTGACGTTGCTAAATCTTTGTACATCCACATGCGAGCTGGAAATATAATACAACAATTAAAATCAGCAAAGATCTATTAAGTATTACACGCATAAAACACTTACCGACTGTAGTTACTCATACTTTTATCCATTGAAAGCAAAAGAAAAAAGAAATAATCGTATTATTTTCATCGGTTTCAAAAGTGTGCAAAATTTTAGTTTCGAAAATAGTAAAAAAAAATCAAAGATTCTCCTAGAAAATATTAAGGGAATGTTCTTAAATTTTCCTTTAAATCTGATTAATAAACATAAAGGTACATTTAGTTGGTCCTTTGCATTATATCAAACTAAACTAGCCTAAAATCGATTCTGTCAGTTACTGATCTAAGTAAGATGCATAGACAGATTAAAATTAAACGGCCACGGGTTTTAAATACATAATTCGCTTTCTTATATGATGTAAGTGTCAGCTAAAGGAAACTATATATCAGTAACATCTGCAAATAACTGGAACCCAAAAACCAAACACTAAAACAAACCTGGTCAGCTTAATTAGTAGAGACCAAATCCACGGAATCCACCCCTGCTATAGAGAAGGTCTTTGCATAATAGGAGCTCATAAGATGAAAAGAAGAAACTTACCATTATTACAAACAGCAATTCCCCTATCCATGGCGAAGTTGAGTATAGCCATGATGATGCCGAGTAATGCCAGGAACACCCAGTCCTCGCCGAGCCGCGCGAACGTATGCCTCCATAGGTAACCTGATAAACACTTCTGTACATTGTTTATTTATAATTATTTTGGAAACTCTTTGTTCGTTACTAATAGAGTTAATAGTAATGTTGACCCAATGTTAATGTTATGCGTGGTAGCTTTCTACAGGGTAAGCTTGTCTCAATGGTCAATGGGTTGATAGATGGAAGTTGAAACTTAGTAAATAATTTATTTTCAAGGCTGTTTCGTGAGAAGATCGATGCAACTGACATCTACAACTGATAGAAAGCTCAAAGTCAAAACTAATTTCAATTCGTCTGGTCACCATGACACAATAGCTAAATTATCCTCCCGTTGTCTTTAAAAATCCATGCGAGATTTTTGAACCAAGAACTGGATTTCGTATGTTATAAGCGTTATAACCCAAAAACCCTTTGGTATATCCCCGAAAAGCTTATACCTGCTGTGCATTCCTTTATTTCAAGATATAAGTATGAACATAAATGAAACCAAAGGAATCACAGCAGCTGACGCTATATATTATCTATATGCCTGATCTAATTTGAAAGCGATTCGTGCCGAATATTGGCACATTTGTTAGCTGGATGAAACGCTCTGTAGTCTTTGCCTACTCACGGGAGAAAGACTTTAACGAATTTTTTTTTTTTAATAAATATTCATGGACATTTCACACAACGTCCTCTGGTCCCAAGCTAAGCTTTATATGCTTATTATTTATATTTAAGTAAAATCTTTTATTACTCACCTAATACTTTAAAAAATTTGCCTCTAGGTCTATGTTTGCCACTTGATTCAAGCTCCTTCTGTCGAAGCTTATCGTCTTTTCGTCTCTTCTTGCGGAGTCTTCTTAGTCTTCTGGCTTCTTCTCTCGCCGCTTCACTTAGGTCGCGTTGATAGCGACCATACATCTAAAACAAAAGATACTTAAATTACTACCACATCTTTGACGTGCGAGTCTGAGCGCAGATCTGAGCTTCGTTACCTATATAATTAGGCTTTTAATACAAAAATATACAATATCTAGGCGTACCACCATCGCTACTCACAAGGGTTTCTTTTTTATTTCAGTGATCGAGTTTCGAGACATAAATAATTAAAAATCTTTCATAAAAATGTAACTAAAATTGAGATTATTGCGAAAACAAAAGAAAACCACACGAAAACTCGAAAACCCGCTTTTCCCCAGATTTACGATCAAGCTCGGCAGATAAGTTTATAACTCCCGAGAGATTAATAACTGCCGAAATCTCCATTCACTATATAGCATTTTGAAAAACTACTAAAGATATTATTTTAAAATGTTGTGACGTCAATCGTGCCTTTTCCTAATAGACTTAAAACAGATTGCAATATATCTTTTCAAAGTTGCCAAGTTCATCACAGAGTAGTGTAAGAACGCCTTAATATTTTAAGTCCTTCATTTCAAAGGCATATAGAGATAATTTGCTTTTTTTGAAAAATCAAAAACTCTATTCCCGAAATAGTTTTAGAATTAAGAGTATAAAAAAAATATGAACAATGCCAATTTGTGGCAGTGGGGTCGTGTACACGGAGGATCACCCGGCCTGTGGCAGACGACCACATCAGGACGACGGACGGGGAAACCTAATGCTCATTGAATCGGCCCTTCCGTAAGGGGGCCACTCTTGTCGGGACAGACTCAAGGCACCGCCATGGCCCCGTAGGGCTGAATGAAGAAATAGAAAAAAAAATGTCTACAATATTATCTTTCGGAAAACACAGCAACATACAATAACACGGTTGCCTTTTTTAACTACTTCTTCCCTTGCATCTTCCACATCCATTAAGATAATGATAAAAGATATGATAAAAAAAAGATTGTTTTAAAAAAAACAATCTTTTTTACAACATTGTTAACTTGAAGATAGTGTTAAGAAAGTACTACAACTGAACGATTCTGATCATAAACCTTGAAAGCAAGCTTTGTTTGCATTTATTATCAGATTATCTCTTTTGTTTGGCAAAGATGATAAATTTAAAAATGGTAGCAAGTCTCAATGTTTGCTAATTAATCTACTTGCATTTATATTACCAGAATTGGTTCCCAAAATCGTTCAAGACAATGGTTTAAGAGTGTACGGCAGGAAACCATTCTCCATACAAATATATGTACATCGTACTCTGCTGTTTTCTTCGTGGATATTGCCTCTAGAGCAACGAATTTTTCTCCAATTCCGAATTTTTACTTTCTTTTTCTATCTCATTATCATGATTCTTTTGGCTTTTTTCCCGTCATTTGGGGACGACATGACGAATGTTATTATGATAATAAACGCTACGGAACCAAAAGTCCCCTGTTTTTTTAGTTATTGTCCATTCCTATCCTAATCCATTACGTCTTCCGTAAAAAAAATTCATAACAAACGTTTCTTTTCCATCCACAACAATAACAAACGCCTATTTATTAAAAAATCTGGTCCAAGGAGGTCGTAACTAAATATAACCGAACCAATTAATACTACAATTAAACTACTAGATACGTGGGTGTATAACTATTTTTAGACGCTTGCTCTGTATGGCTATTTTACATGATGACAAATATGGAATACCTATAATACCTAGATGTCCATACGTTGACGGTGTAAGAAAACATGTGTATTTCCCTATTTCATCTAACAAGGGTGCAACTACCTAACACTAACTATAACATACAATAAGAATATAATAAGAAACAATACAAACAATAAGAAAATTACTGTCGGTGTCTATTTATTGCTGTTACCCTGACATTGTCACTACTATTAAGAAAGAAATAAAAGATGTGAAATTGATAATTATATAAAAGAACGATTGTAAACCACCAGAAATTACAAGAAAATGTACAAAGTATGTAAAGATGTACAAAATGTGTAAAGATTAATTTTATTGAGACTAGAATCTCAATAAACCAATGTAAGATTGTTAAATAAAGAATGCATGCTAAAATAGGTCCCTGATCAAGTCAGGGAAAAAAAAATAGCTATACGTCAAAGATAATAGTCATTTGAGGGGCCTCGTGGTCTAGTGGTTCATGTTCCGTACTGCCGTTCACGAGGTCGCTGATTCGATTCTATTCTCGCTCGGGACAATCATTTGTATGATATTTATAATTGTCATACAAATGTTTGTACTACGTCTGGGTGCTTCTATTACATAAAGATTTTCTTTAAAGAAAAATAATTTTAATAAATAATGAACGAATATACAAAATAATGACATTGAACTAAATATTTCTAGTACACACTGACCAGTAACAAAAATAAAGACTGACCCACTTCCTACAAATGTTTACATTACGTTACGTTTGACATCAAACAATTAATTAATTTTGCACAAATTAAAGTATGAATTAAACTTTTATTACGACAAAAATCTGTAAAAACCGAGTTACTGAGAAAGTTTCAAAACTCAATTCCATCATTGTATTTCTAAAGTTTCAGTAACTTTAGTAATACACAATACTCCGTGACTTCGTACGCGTACAATTTAGAATTTTTTCTCCTATTTACAACATTTTCTCTGATGCTTCGCTTCTATTGGTCGCAGCGTGATGTTATATATATCTAATATATAAAATTCACGTGTCACAGTCTTAGTTACCGTACTCCTCCGAAACGGCTTGACCGATCTTTATGAAATTTTACATGCATATTCAGTAGGTCTGAGAATCGGCCAACATCTATTTATCAAACCTTATTTCTTTTTTTTTAGTATGGCAAAACAACGGTCAGCCAGTAGCTTATAAATTTAATTTTTTTCAAAGCCCTGCTGGACAGACATGACAGGATGGCAGCTCTACATAATACGGAATGGTACCGGAGAAAAAGCAATATTGCGCTGATCCCAAGTAAGATATTGATGTAAGATATTCATTACGAACTGTAGCTTTGAAATGTCCTATGAAAATGCATTCACAATTTTATGTTTCATTTAGGCATGAACAAAGATCACGTGATCCGATATCTATTGGGGGTATCTATACCCAAATAATACCACAAATTACTTAGTAGCTATCTAAATACTGTACCAATACTAGTATTTCCACATAATACCTATATGAATAACCTAAAAAACAAATCTGAAATTCACACAAGTAAGACAAATATTTGCTTTGAGCTGCGCAAGCGAAAATCACTGGTGTCCACAAGTTAATCTTAGCAAACGTCATCAAAACGCTGCGTTATTTACTCACGTGATATGTAAAAGATAATCTTAATCTAGAGGACATAATGTACACAAAATGTTTAAATTAAAATTATCAATGCTAAGAGACTACTTTATTACCCGGTCTAGACAAGGGCGCATTTACCCTAGGGCCATAAGGGCCATGAACCGGGCGGCCAGATTCAAAAGGGCGGCGAAAACCTCCAAGATTAAAATTTAGCTCTATCTCAATTAATTTATATAAATAAAATAAATATTCACGGACATTTCACACAACGTCCTCTGGTCCCAAGCTAAGCTTATATGCTTGTGTTATGGGTACCAGAATACGGATATACTACATAAACTACTTTTCTTTTGTAAATACATACTTATAATACTCGTACATAGAAACACCCAGAGGCAGTACAAACATTTGTATGACATTTATGGATATCCCACAAATGATTATCCCAAGCGGGAATCGAATACGCGACCTTGTGATCGGCAGTCCATTACATAAACCACTCCACAACGAAGCCTGTCATATGGCGACTAAAAAATTGGGCCGGGGCGTCAAATCGAATGGACGGTAAGCCTTTTCAAAATACGTCACTGGGTTTAGATATTAAATCATTTTTTTACCCCCTCACAACTCTTTAACATTCCACTGTTGGGCCTAGGACTCGTCAACTGTGAGAAGGTATATGGTCTACTACGCCACACTGACAAGGCGCGTTGGCATAAGGTTTAATGTCGAGATTGAATCACTCACAGATCACAGGTATATCAGATAGTGTATTGGCGTACAGTTTTGAAGAAACGTAACTTGCTAAATCATACTTCATAGACATACTCGTAGATATATAAGTGGCTTCAAGCCAGCCGAGTAAAATAGCCATAGACACTACATCTGGTGAATCTGTGTCACAGATGATGAAAAATCTTAACACAAACATTAATTACAATATTTCTCATGTAAGGTACAAAAGACTTTAATCCCATAACCAGGCTTAACTGCATTATTAATTGAAGAATCGTTAATTATATAAAACCAAAAAGTAATAAATAAAATGCGCATACGCATCTTACGTAGTCATAGATATAACAATGAACCCGTTTTGTAAAAAAACTCATTGAAATGCCACAACCTTGACCGATGTATATTTAATAATTAGTGAACATTAAAAAGAGCTAGATAGAAGTAAACCTTGGCAATTTGAGACTTCATATTATTTCGTATCATGGTATAGGACGCGTCACATAAAAAGAACGCTGGAAGAAAGTGGTGGGGGCGTCTTTAAGCATGGGTACACTCTCGCACGAAAGCTATGTGCCTATTATTTTATTTTTGAACTAGGCTATCGCTCGCGGCTCGTGGCTTGGTACCTACATATTTGTTATTCTTTATAGGTATTACATAGAAAACCGATAAATCGCCTATGCGCAGCTTGACCGCCAGCGTTCTTTTTACATGACGCGACCTGTATTATTAATATAATTTTGTTGCTGACGCTACCATATGTACGAGGTTGTTCTTCTTTGTAGAGTTCTCGAATACAATTTTTATTGATCAGATATATAAACATAAACATATTATCCTCTATTTGCTTATACCATCTTCTTCTTGTTCTTATCAGTCCCGCAGACCAGGCGTATTTGCACAGGGTTTATACTATCCATCTGTTACAGTAGATGTTATCTGATCATAATATCCCGTAACCGGGTTTGGGAAGGAAACGAGGTGGTGGCATTTGTTTGACACTGTTAACTACACTATACTAGCTTTAGAGGAACCAATACATGCCGTTTTTCGCATAAAAAGAGGCCTATCTCCTTACTCAAGCTCTAGGCTATATGTAAACCAAAATTTGAAAACAACGGTTTTGTAGTTTTGGAGTGAAATAGCGTCGTTCAGAGAAAGACAGAGTTAACATAATATTTTCTAACACTTGCGCAACTCATTTGTTTAAATAAAACTACTTTTTACGTATTTAGATGCGTATATTTGTTTTAAATTTTGGCCCGACGTTTCGGAGACTTTGCAGTCACCATAGTCACCCGTGACCATGAATCCGTTAAAAGTAGTTTTATTTAAGACAGAGTTACTTTCGCATTTATAATACGCGAAAATACATTAAAAAGCAGCGAGACTCTTCATCTTCGTTTGCCCTCATCCCAAATAATTAGGGGAACACGTGTTTATTTTTTTTCAAAATTTTTCTATCTCCACACTATCATTGACCCTTTTTAAAACGCTTTTATAAGTTCGGTATGTATAGCTATTTAACGGAATCTTTCAACGCGATTTTCACCCACTTGCAGTAGTCGGATTGATTTGAAATTTTGCATACATATCAAGGACCGATGACAATGCAATTTTTTTAAAAGATATTCAGGATTTTCAAGCGTGTTTTTTTAGTATTTGAACTAAGCAAAATATTCTTTCTCAGACAGTGCATCCATCTTTTCTTTATTCTAGCAAAACTAAGTTTCCTTTATTAATGACGCCAGTTAAAAAGTTTTTTGTTCAACAAGCATATCACGGAATTTTATAATTACTATAAATGTTATTATTACACTAATTTGCTATAATTAAAAATAACAATCACCATTCACAAGATTAACGGAAGTGTGATTGCAATCTTTAAGTTTCGCATACGTTATGTGTCACGGTAATTAGTATTAGTATTTACATATTATCTATACTTATAATAAATCTGTAGAGAGGTCAATTCTGTACATGAAATATATTTTTAAAATAACTATCAGGGGGTGATTAGTGATCGATACTGATGCCAAAAATGCAATAAGTAAAATTTTTGTCTGTCTGTCTGTCTGTCCGTCTGTATGTTCCTTATAGAAACAAAAACTACTCGACGGATTTTAACGAAACTTGGTATAATTATTCTTCATACTCCTCGGCAGGTTATAGTATACTTTTCATCACGCTACAATCAATAGGAGCAGAGTAGTGAAGGGAAATGTTGGGAAAAGGGGAAAAGGTGCTCCATTTTTTAAGCTTTCGTCGCGTGTGCAGTCTTAATGGTTAAAGTTACATAGAAATCATGTATGACGGAAATATTCTACATAAAATTGTCTAAAAAATATCCCGAAACAGCACATATCTATATTTTATGGTTGACTCACAATAACACGTGTAACTCCTGATAGCTTAGCAGTTCGTTCATTCTGATTATATTTGTTTACCTTACGTTTATAATACTCTCACTCAAGCAGTAGTTAAAAATGTTGCAAAAACGGGGAAAATTTCCTAAATACTACGCGGACGGAGTCGAGGGCAACAGCTAGTTATAAATAATTGTGGTCTTCGTATACTAGTGTTTAGAAGTAGACTAACTGATTTAAGATCGTCAGAAAATCTAAAATTAAAAATATCCAAACACTCTACTAATTTTATGTCCAAATCTTTCTCAGTGCAAGCTGTCCGATTATGGAATGAATTACCACTATCTATAAAACAAGCTTAAAGCTCAAAATCATTTAAAAAACTTGTGAAAGATCATTACTTATCTATCAGTTCTTAACTATTATTATATTATTTAACCTTAATTTTGGTTTGTGTTACAGTAAATAAATATTATGCCATTTTTAGTTACGTATATGTGTACTTGTTTATGTATGTACGTGATATTAACGGTATATAAGTAGTTTATGTATGCTATATTTTAAGTAATATTTACTTAACGGGCTTCGTGATGAAGTGGTTTATGTAATGGACTGCCGATTACGAGGTCGCGGGTTCGATTCCCTCTTGGGACAGTCATTTGTGTGACTGTGATATCCATAAATGTCATACAAATGTTTGTACTGCGTCTGGGTGTTTTCTATGTATTATAAGTATGTATTTACAAAAGAAAAGTAGTATAAATGTAGTCTATCTATATTCTATATAAATATAGAAACATAGCTTACTTTGGGACCAGAGGACGTTGTGTTAAATGTCCTGAATATTTATTTATTTATTTATATTTATTTACTTATTTATTTTATTATTATAATAACACTAGCTGACCCGGCAAACGTTGTTCTGCCATACTAAAAAAAAAAGGTTTGAAAAATAGACGTTGGCCGATTCTCAGACCTACTGAATATGCATGTAAAATTTCATAAAAATCGGTCTAGCCGTTTCGGAGGAGTACGGTAACTAACACTGTGACACGGGAATTTTATAAATTAGATAATTATTATAATTTTTTTTTTCTCTTCCCTTACATTAATCTACTTGTACACTGCAGCCCCACTTTATTTTAGTCCCTAACTTTTCTTTCCATCCCATGGTTGCCTGGAAGAGATCACTTTATGTGATAAGGCCGCCATTTGTACCTAGTTTTAAGCTTAATTTCTGTTTTCTGTTTCTTGTAAATATGTACAGTAAAGAGTTAATCTATCTATCTATCTGACCAATTTGAACTTTGAGGGTAAGAACACTAACAACTATTGTATTTTGAGTGATTTTATAAATGTAGAGAGGTAAAAGTTCAACCGACTTTATGTGCCTTTGAAATTTGAGGATTTTCCTCGACTTCTCAGGATATAACCATCAGATCCTGACCTGGTGCTAATGCGACCAAATGGGAACCATCAGCTTTCAAATAAAAAAAAGAATCATTAAAATCGCTTCGCCCAGTTAAAAGTTATGAGGTAACAAACATATATACAGGGTGTCCCAGAACTCAACGTCAAGCCGAAACGGGGTGACAGGATAGATCATAACCATCACGAGAAAAATCAGAAAAAAAATCTATCCCATGCAGTTTGAAAATTATGGGCATTTTAAGAAAAACCTAGAAATTTGGTCTAACTGTACCATTTTTCGGTTATTGTGGTTAATTTTTATTATTTTTGGTCATTTAAACTTTGGAACCGTAACCCTAAATAACATCTCGAGAATCACAGTCTAAAATAATGACACAATTACCCCAAGTTTCCTAGAATTTAGACTATTTGTTAAACTATGAATTTAAAATTTTCAAACTTTGTCGACTTTGAAACACCCTCCTTTAAAAAAAATGTACTAGAGTGCCTTGGCAAGTGCCATTAAGAGTTGGCGCATTTAATCAGGATTGTAAAATGGTACAATACTTGTAAGTTTCGTACTAAAAAAAACGAGTAAAAAATAAAAACCTCAAGTAACCCGATTTTTGCTAACCCATTTTACTCAGGAAAAATGTTTTTTATTCGCACAAGCCCTTGGTAGGTTCTTTATTTTACGGCAAAATGATGAGAGAGATGGATAGTGGACATGTTTGCCATGAGCGAGCGAGACAGATAGTGACGCCACGCAGTGAGACGGAGATGCATCGTTTAAACGAGTGCGAATGAAACAGATACAGACGCCATACCAAGCAAATAGCTACGCTGCCAGTCTGACACCAGTTAGTACATTTCGCTCATTCGTCTACTGCGCACCTTTCCGTATTCGCTTGTGTTAATTTAGTACTGACAACTTTGGCTTTTCTTTTTGGACTTGGATTTTTGTGAATTGGACTTGTTGATTACATACCGGCAACTTTGGCTTCTCTCTTTTGGAATTGGACTTTTGTGTTGACATCCTTCTCAACATCATCATCAGGACATCAACTCTCGAGGATATGCCCGGCTAATAAGTAGATCTTTTTTAAGAAGATGTAGGGCGTGTGTTGAAGCTGATGGTAAACAATTTGAACATTTGTTTTAATAAAAAATGTTATTTTCAAATCTGACTTTTATTCCAATAAACCTAAACAAAACAAGGTCAACATTTTTCATTATTTTATTAGTATTTTGTTGCTTTGGTAAAAGTGGCGTCACTATCTGTCTCGCTCGCTCATGGCAAACATGTCCACTATCCATATCTCTCATCATTTTACCGTAAAATAAAGAACCTACCAAGGGCTTGTGCGAATAAAAAACATTTTAACTGAGTAAAATGGGTTAGCAAAAATCGGGTTACTTGAGGTTTTTATTTTTTACTCGTTTTTTTTAGTACGAAACTTACAAGTATTGTACCATTTTACAATCCTGATTAAATGCGCCAACTCTTAATGGCACTTGCCAAGGCACTCTAGTACATTTTTTTTAAAGGAGGGTGTTTCAAAGTCGACAAAGTTTGAAAATTTTAAATTCATAGTTTAACAAATAGTCTAAATTCTAGGAAACTTGGGGTAATTGTGTCATTATTTTAGACTGTGATTCTCGAGATGTTATTTAGGGTTACGGTTCCAAAGTTTAAATGACCAAAAATAATAAAAATTAACCACAATAACCGAAAAATGGTACAGTTAGACCAAATTTCTAGGTTTTTCTTAAAATGCCCATAATTTCCAAACTGCATGGGATAGATTTTTTTTCTGATTTTTCTCGTGATGGTTATGATCTATCCTGTCACCCCGTTTCGGCTTGACGTTGAGTTCTGGGACACCCTGTATAAAAAACATAGAGACGAATTGAGAACCTCCTGCTTTTTTTGAAGTCAGTTAAAAATGAGGGCGAACGAAGCGATATGCTACAGATTTCACTACTATTTTTATTGATTAAATATTTATTCCCATTTATTCCTTTAAATTGACACTTGGGTTGGTTAGCTTGAAGACATTTAGTTATTAAATATGCTTTTGCATTAAGTTTAATGTAATTACATGTCATTACTTATAGGATAGCCATCTCCGTTTGAAGATATTAAAAATTGGTCAAGTGCGAGTCGGACTCGCGCACGAAGGGTTCCGTACCATTAACTATGCAACATAAGGCAACGTTATTAGTATCGAGCAAGAAACGGTAAAAAAATCATGTTTGTTGTATGGGAGCCCCCCTTAAATATTTATTTTATTTTTAGTATTTGTTGTTATAGCGGCAATAGAAATACATCATCTGTGAAAATTTCAACTCTCTAGCTATCACCGTTCTTGAGATACAGCCTGGTGACAGACGGACGGACGGACGGACGGACGGACGGACAGCGAAGTCTCAGTAATAGGGTCCCGTTTTTACCCTTTGGGTACGGAACCCTAAAAAATTGTAGTGCAAAAAATAACACGCTTGAATATTCAGATATTTTTTTAAATGATTGCATTGTCATCAATCTCAAAATGTGTGCAAATTTCAGATCAATCCGGCTCCTGCAAGTGGGTGAAAATCGCTTTCAAAGATTCTGTTGCTTAGATTAATACATTGCATGAGCTAATAAAAGTGTGTTAAAAAACTAAAAAAATTGGTCAAGTGCGAGTCGGACTCGCGCACGAAGTGTTCCGTACCATTATCTATGCAACATAAGGCAACGTTATTAGTATCGAGCAAGAAACGGTAAAAAAATCATGTTTGTTGTATGGGAGCCCCCCTTAAATCTTTATTTTATTTTATTTTTAGTATTTGTTGTTATAGCGGCAATAGAAATACATCATCTGTGAAAATTTCAACTGTCTAGCAATCACCGTTCTTGAGATACAGCCTGGTGACAGACGGACGGACGGACGGACGGATGGACGGACAGCGAAGTCTCAGTAATAGGGTCCCGTTTTTACCCTTTGGGTACGGAACCCTAAAAATCTAATTTAAATTTACCTATAGATCTATTTAAATGGTAAGTTATAATAACTAAAAGAGTTATTATTGTTGATAGCTCAATATAATGCCAAGTATATTGTTTAACCACAGATATCCAGTGGCGTGCACATATATTTGAAGCAGGGTAGGCTCTTATACTGTAGGTAGTACTCTTATAGATTTTTAGCATAGCCACGCGACGGATCTCTAAGTCGGAAACCATGCCAACAGAACAAATTTAAATCTGAATATCCCGAATCAGTCCACACTGTACTAGAATTACTAAACAATAACTACGTACGTACATACATACGTACATGTATGTATGTACATACGTTTCATAACTTTTAAGGGCCTACATCAATATTATCGTATATCATCGCCGACACGTACATATTAACACAGCCAGTAGGCACAGAAAATGAAGAATTAGGGATACTTTTCCTATTTACTCAAAATCTAGTAAATATATTTTAATTCTGATTTACGTGTTTCTATATATAATAGTTACTTATGTTTTTAAAGTTATTTCATTAGTTAATATGCGATAATAGACCGACAAATGAAAAAAATAAAAAATTAGAGAGGTTGTTTCGCTAAGATTTTCTATCGAGAAAACTTTTTTCAATCGTGTTTCTGAGTTTATGCAATCCTAGATCATATATTGAAAAAACATATACTTAAAAATTAGAGCTCTAGCCATTCAATCTAAAGAAACAATAAAAACTTCGTACGTAGAAAAATGCACGAAGCTATTTTGGTATCGTCTTAACATGAAATTTTCGAGTTACATTGGTGCCTATTCTATGTGCAGACCTAAACTTAACTTAACTAAAAAATGAAAATTGATAGCGTCTATAACACAATTCGGCAATGTTAACAGAACTTTTTTTATATAAAAACTGTTTATTATAGACTAACGATTTTAATTAATATAAATGTGTGCAAAAAAATAGCGAAACATTTAAGATACAGCAATAGCTGTTTTCATTTTTTAGTTAATACCTATTATACCGTTGTCCGTCCAGCTACGCGTGGCGCTGATTCGATCGGTACCGCGCTCGCATGTTGTAACAAAAAACCTTTATAGCTTCTTATCTATAATACCTAGAGTGAAGACAAATACTACGAAAAATTACTAGAAGACTACAGATGAAATCTATCTATTTTTTAAGATCTGAAAATTTATTTTAAAGTATTAAAAATGAGAACAGAAGAGGACAGAGGAGAAAACATAACAATTCAAAATATAACTCGATTTTACTCTTAAAACTGTGATATGTATGCTATATGTATACTTAATTATAAAGCACAAATCATCTAGTTTATCTTGATGTATAATAATATTAATAATCTATGAACTCATAAATAAAACTAAACTACTTACGACAATCAAAATCAATAAAAACTGCCATCTAGTGATTATGGATTGTGAAGTAATTCATCAGCTATCTATTACACAACTTATAGACGCAAAAAATAACGCAATTTGTCCATAGATGTCGGTATATCTAATCGTAACTGACTGTTGATACTCGTTTCGATACGAGATTTACCAAAAGTATTTAATTTTAAGCTTTCTTTCTATTTTTTTATATTTTATTCTTTGTCGCGGAATGGAAATTATTTAAATCTGAATATCCCGAATCAGTCCACACTGTACTAGAATTACTAAACAATATGCAAGGGAAACAAAATAATTTATTCGTGTGTACACAACCACATAGCCAGTTATACGTTTCATAACTTTTAACATGAAATTTTCTAGTTACGTTACCCTTTTGTTGATTAAGTTGTAACTCGGGTATACATCTACCTATAGACACAATTTGAATTTTTTCACCGAACGACAATTGTGAGAACTTGTTATTTTTAATTTTTAACAAACACACACTATCAACACACATTTCACAATCAAATAACATTTTAAAATCAACAAACGAAAATCCATACAATTATTAAATTAAAGAAACTCAATATTAAACAGTTCAATGAATCACACCAATAAAACCTTACTAAACAAAAATGCATACGTGATTTATTAGACTTCCGAGTTATAAGTAACGAACGAACATTGCCGAATACTCGCGATAACATCCGATCGCGAAAGCAGACGGCAGGATTTTCAGTATAAATCGTCTTGGATATGTAAGCCTGTGTGCGTTTGGGAACTGTGCACGGACACCAAAATTTCTACACACATATGAACTCATGGCAGGCGAGCGGCGTGGAGCTTGTCCGACGCGTTCGTCCGACCAATATTATTCCTTCGCCAAACGCCTGGCAAAAAACAATTTGCAAGCACATATTGGTGCTATTTATGAATTATTAGGTAGGCGTTTTTAAGTTATAATATTTTGTTTAATTAATAGTAAATACATGAATAAAGTCATCTAAATCATACGAACGTTTTATTAAAATATCTGTGAATGGCAAGTAAAGCAGAGCCTATCAGCTTGTATGGAGTGCACGCCACTGCAGATATCAATAACTTAGTTATAAAAAACTCTTTTGTAATAACGTATTGTAAGAACAATGTCTGTGTAATACATAGGAAGTTAAGTGTCGTAAAACGCTTTGTCTATATATTTATATCTTTGGTTTTCTATGCTTTGTTTTGAAATAAATAGCTTTACAAGGCTAGGTTTTATAACTACTTAACTTAATATTAAACAAAGTCGTTATTTTTGTATGTGAGCTTATATCTTCAAAATTACATAACAGACAAATGGTAGCCTTAAGAATGAGTCTAGTTAGAACAGACTTACTTTAACAGACAGAGTCTGTTGTATTCCGTCAGGCCAAAAGATTAACCGACAAGTTTGTTTTATTCCGTCAGGCTATAAGATTAACAGACAAGTCTGTTTTATTCCGTCAAGCCCTAAGATTAACAGAAAAGTTTTTTTATTCCGTCAGGCCATAAGATTAACCGACAAGTCTGTTTTATTTCGTCAGGCCATAAGATTAACAGACAAGTCTGTTTTATTCCGTCAGGCCATAAGATTAACAGACAAGTCTTTTTATTTCGTCAGGCCATAAGATTAACAGACAAGTCTGTTTTGTTCCGTCAAGCAAACGGCGCTGTATAGGCTATGCCTAACCCCATGGGGAAAAGGCTGATGACGATAACGATAAGGGGTTAAAAACATTTCAGTATACTTAGCAGAATGCGATATAATTCCGACATCCTAATAAAACCAGGGGTAGTGAAACTTGAAACTAACGTGACCTAATTCTCGTCATTAAACCACCAGCTTATTGGATACCTAATATATGTGAAGTGTCAGGTTGCAACTTGTCACAGTACACCTGAACTAGACCATTAAACAATAAAATGGCGCCGTGGGAGGAGAGGAAATACCGTCTGATGAGGTAAATTTCGCAATTACTGCGCCTCACAATTGGCACGCGTGAAGTGTCGCAGGACAGTGTAATTTGTAATGTCATCTAGTTCCTTGGCTGTTATATATGGCGGGAATATTTTATCCTTGGGAGTTAGTTTATTTATCTTCACGAATGTAAGTAGAAAAAAATTGCTGCTAACAACTGCTCAATGGATATAAAAAGACTCCAGAATATTGGAAGAATTAAGCACTTCTGGCACAATGGTGGTATCGATGTTTTACTCCCTGTACGTGATTGAGACAGTAGGTCCGATTCCCACATTAGGCAATTTGAGACCATTATTGTACAACCTGAGCAGTCAAATTGTAATAAGATTTTGAGATCTCCCCATTACTATTCCATTCAAAGAGGGGACTCATACCCTCTTGAAGTTCTTAACCATAACAGAAACCTATTGGCAGCTAAACAAAAATATCTTATAAAAGGTGATTCGAACCCGAGATCAAGCTGAAGCTCATAATTTGTTACACTACACGAGTTATGAAACAGTAAAGGAATCAAATATTAGTTACTTTCAGTTTTCCTATAAAATTGTCATGGCATTAAAAGATGTTAAACGTGGAAGTAATCTACGTTAGTTTATCTTAACGTACAAGGAAGGTGTTAGTGCAACTAAAGTTGCAGTTTAACACGCAATGTTTGACATAACTGAGGTAAATGTCAATGTTACGAGCTATTTAAGTGTAATGAATGATGATAGTGATTTTAGACAAGCACTATAGCGCAGTTTGTAGTAATGCTTTCAGCGCAGAAGAAATCCAGTTCTAACCAAAGATATGATAGTGCCACCAGTTTTTTTGTTTTAGTACGTTTGAAGAAACAGAACAACTACTTATTATAATATCTAGAATGAAATTGTTTTGCTTTAAGATGCGGTAGGATACACTGCAATAAAATGGCAACAATAAGCCGCAGCCTAAAAAGATAATGCTTGATATAATTACGTAACACACTACATTTTAGCGGTATAAGTTTCTTTGTAATTACACAAATTACATAAGTAACAGTTTCTTTTTCATGTGACAACAAAAAGAAAGCGAAACCCTCAAAGGCGTCTACTTCAGTCAGGTGTTTTCAGTGTTGAGATCATAAATTAGACTCCAATTAATAAGCACGATCAATAATCATAGACATGATCGTACGCTAAACACCAATAAATGTTTAATTAACATTCACTTAATGTATTAGCGCTCAATACAATCAGACAATAACGTCATCCATTCATTCAATGCGCACGCGCAGCCTTGATTTTCATTTGTAAGGTTATTGTAAAGAAAGTTTATCAAAATATTTTCTAACACTTGCGATACTCATTTCAATTTTTTTTGCAGAATTTGCAGACAACCCGTGACCATGGTGACGGCAAAGTCTCCGAAACGTCGGGCCAAAATTTAAAACAAATATACGCTTCTAAATCCGTAAAAAGTAGAAAGTTTATCAACTTTTTTAAATGTGGTTATATCAAAAATCCTTTCTCAAATGACAAGGAGGAGGTTTTAGCTGTGCCTTGATTGATACTTTAGTCAGTCAGTCAGCAATCTTCTTTATATATTTCTTGGTGTCAAAGACAACAAATTAGGTTTTTTTAGATATTTCTCTAAACACTTGTAGTTTTGTTTTAAATGATGTGTAATAATGATTATTGAATTTTGTATACATGATTTTACTCGTTCCGTTTTAAATTCTTCAATATTTAATTTTATGCTAGCAATTTACTAAATAATGTCAACGTTAACTTGTCACGATTTAACATCGTTATTAACATGTTTTGTCAGTTAAGATTAACACATTACAACTTTGGAATAAATATTATGTAACGATGACTGAAGGTTTGTATGAAGCAAATAGGACATAGCTGTTGCCCGCGATTTATATAACATTTTTCACTTAGCTTTGTACCTATTGGTCGTAGTGTGATGTTATATAGCATATAGCTTTTCTTTATCTTATTCTTTCTTATTCTTATTCTTTATTGTACATATAAAGTATATTTACAAAGTTTGAAATTTAAATCTAATGTACACAGGCGAGCTTAATTCACTATTGAATTTTCTTCGAGCAACCCTTATTATTAAGTAATTTGAGGAAGATGGGCACGTAATGTAGAACAATAAACAAAAACAAAGCTAACTACAAATACTTACCACTTAAGAAAGAAAGAAAGAAGATTACTTAATTTACTATTACTTAATTGATACAATTTACTTATTTCTACCATATCAATACATAAACACTAATATTTACACACGATTACCTAATAAAATATATATTTTAAATAAAGTTTCTATAAATAAACTACATACACAATACATAAATATAATATTTTCTTTTCTCGATAAATGCATGTACTATCTAACACCGAAAGAATTTTTCTAATCGGACCAGCGGTTCCTTAAATTTGCGCATTCAAACAAACTCTTTGGCTTTATAATAATAATAACGCCAGAGCTATATGCTCGGGGGTGGAAGTGTCAATTTCAAGGGTGTAATTACGGGGAAACCCGCTCCGGGTCTCGGCCCGCGATGGTGAAACCAGTGCCGCACCGCTCTACACCCCAAGCCGCTCACACCGGTGTTGCTCCCTGCTGCCTTGTCTGGCGGCTGTGTGGGGGTCATCCCATCTAGTGAGTCGGCGAGACAGCGTTTGCCACGGTTCAACAACTATTAGTATTGAAGGTAGGCGACCGTATTATTATTTGCAATAGTTTAAAAACTATGGACTTTAATGGACTGGTTAAATTTAAAAATTTAACCAGTCCATTAAACACTCAACACAATAAACCAGTTCATTTCACTACATTATTTTGCAATAGATCTACAGCTACCATTGGCATTCCATGACTCCACTTCTATAGTGCAGGTGTGGAGTGTCGGTGGTAGGTGTCCCACCACATTTATTTATTCATTAAAATTCTCAAAGGGCCTCTGCATGTTGGACCCATGTCCCCATGTAAGCCTTACAAAGGACCGGGTATTTCTTATAATAGAAATATACCCGTGACTGCAAAAGTGAGAAACAAATAATAATAATAAATATTGCTGGAGAATATTAGTATAGATTCATTCGAGTATGACGTACATACATAAAAACCCAAATATAACAAGAATTTGAAATGTGCCCATAACTATAGAGAGGCATTCACAAACGTTACTGTGAGGTCTCGTAGTAGGCATGGACGCACAGGGGTAGCAAAATCATTTCACAAACGATACTTAGGTGGTGAAGCGCACTGTGCGTTTGTTAAACTGAACGCATAGCTAAGTTTTGTCTATGAATACAAAGGCTCGATGAACGGAACGCACTGAGAAGTGTTACCCTTTGCACAGTGCATCAACACTTAAGTACTTACTTATGTAAGTATTGTTTGTGAATACGGGTGTATATCTACTGGCGAAAAAGACTTCTCGAATGACGTCTGCGAAGTTGAACTTCAGGACAAGGCCGTAATTAAAACTAACTACTTTATACTGGTAGAACATAATTCCTCGGAGTATCATTAAAACAAACATAAATTTTCCAAAAGGAGTATGCGGGCTTCGTCAGCAGTAAAATTAAAGTTATTGCTTTATAAAATACTATAGCACAATTTTGTAGCTACAGATTTTCGGAAAATACCTGACCGGCTTTACCATATACATATATACAAGACTGACATTGGACATCTTATATGTTCGTATACGTAATAATATGTGAACTAGCAGATATCCTAGATAGATAATAGCCCGATTATCTAGGATATACGCAAGTTGTAAGAATCAGCTGAAGGAAACTACTCATTGACTATACCGTAGGCGATGTACAAAAATGTGCTTAACACGTTGTAGATATAAGCATTGTAGATATAAGCATTGTATTAGTAAACACAATAATAAACCACCGTTACGATTTTATGATAAGTATTAAAAAGTACAATAAAAGGAGCTTAGTGCAAAACTTGTCCGTGTGTTGACGGACTAAGAATACAAGTGACACCACTCTATCTCCTCCCCAGGGTGCTGTAAAATCTAGCTAAGGGATATTTTACACAGATGACATCCTCTGTGAGAGACGGAAAACTCGAAAGTAAACCAACACGTGTGCCAACACGCCTAGTCAGCGCGGCAGAGTAGACCATAACCCTTCCCAAAGTGGAGGAGGCCCGTACCGTTAATGGGCTGGAGAAAAGAGAAGAGGTGCAAAACAACCCATATTTATTCCTGTTTCAATTATCTTTTCATTTTCTCTGCTTTTAAGCCCTTTACCATTGGGCATTAACATTCTTTCATTTTTATCAGGATATTTTTTCTATTAAACGGCAATATCGATGCGTCTTGGTGTATGGTATAGGTTAATGTTCTTCTTTCGTAGATATCTTTATCAATTATTAACTTAGTTCACTTATTAGCAACCACGAGGGGGAAAGGCAGACATATTTTTAGACCCTAGTTCTGAAAAGATAATGATTCTAGGATCATTATCATATATCAAAGGATCATAATTTCTTATTCTAGAATGAGAAATGATCTCAAAATGATGACGATCTGAGAATGATCCTAGAATCATGAAAACATTAATGTTTAAATCTCTTTGGATTTGTGCTATGTATTTCATGAGCATACTACAACGTCTGTCAGAACAGAACCTAGGCCAGCCGCTCTTTAGTCCGTTACCATATATACTGCCTTTTGTTCAATTGTTTCAAACAAGTTAATACTTACCAAGGTACTTAAGTAGCTGTGTCCGATTTCATCTTCGGAAGTTTCTCCGGACACTAATGTCTGTCGTTTCCACTTCATTATAACACTTTATTATTAATACATTTAAAATTATAGTCGTTTTTAAACTATGCGCGTTTATTCGAATGGGCTGTGGCAAAATTTATAATGCGTAACCATTTTAAAACAGATTTTACTGCACCAATTTTTGGAATTGCGATTAAAAAGGATATTTTACTGACTAGGCATAATCTAGTTATTATTTTTTGAGTAGTGGCTCCGTATGCCTGTAGGCCTGTATTATCCCAAACTAGTAATACAATATATTCTAAATACAATTAAGTTTCACAAAACAGAATTTATTCAATTCTGGAAGGGGACCATTTTACTGATATCACTAAATCCAAAAAAATGGTCTTTTGGATACGTGTATCGTCATTAGAAGAGGCGTTATATACGTAATGTATGTAATAATAAGATTGTAATACGGTAGTAGATAATAGTGGCTATATTGTGAATTGTTTCTTTTAACATAATCCAAATAAGTTCATAGCACTAGTACGCTAAGGATTTGTAAGATTGTCAAATAAAACCACTTTTTATAGATTCAGACGCGTGTATTTGTTTTATATTTTAGCCCGACGATTCGGGGACTTTGCAGTCACCATGGTCACGGGTGAGCTAGCTGAGCTAGCTAGGTGAGCTGTAAAGTGTTTTGTTTTTAAATGTGTGCTGTAAATTTTGTTGTCTTTTGCTTTTTTCTGGTTTGAGTAAATTATAGAGATATTTTTAGTATAGTATTTAGCAACGATATAATTAAATAATAATTTTTTTTAATTATATTACACTGTTATGTTAGTTTTAATTTGGAATTAATATAGAGTTCATCAAAAGGTATTTCAAAATTAATTTAGAAATTAAAACAGATTGTTTTCCTCTAGATATGGAATTCTTCTTATTGGAAGTCTATTGTAATTTTCTTATCATTATGAGGGGTGTTTATTTTAAAATATTTAGCAAATACAATTCGATAATTCATTTTTTTCTCTGAACATTTTTCTTCCCTAACCACCTCGTTTTAAGCAATTAGGATAATATCCAAAATCTTATGATACATTTTAGATACAGTGATTTTAATCACGCGCGTCTCATAAATTAAACGGTCCAAAATTATCTTAGCGTCATTGATGATTTATGATATAGGAATTCTTATCAGTGCGTAATACACTGGTGACCTGTAATACAGGTTTTTAAATAAACCCATAATAGGCACCAGCTCTCACAATGTTGATTCCTTTTGTGAAATTTTGTTCTTCTTTTGTTAATCCTCTTTAAGTTGCTGTGTCTACATTGTGAGAAAATAAATCATTTATTTATTTATTTATTATTTTATTATATATTAATTTCAAGAAAACCGTAATTATATACACTTAAAAATTGTCACAATGCCCAAAACACGTTCACTATTTTCTTTTTTAATTTTCGTATATGCACCTTAGGTTTGCTCACATAGAGAAATAATTTTTTTTTTTGGCTATTTTCTTAGCCGGTTGCGACCGCTCATCGCATCCAGGTAAACTAAACTAATAAGATACGATGCTCTCGCGCGCTTCTGAAGCTGAAACTAAGCAAAGGCTGTGTACCGAGACACGCGGGAGCGGATTAATACGTATATTTAATTTAGTTCTGTTATCTTGGAAAAATAGCTTATTTAGATTCTTTTGCGCAAATATTTATAGTGTTAAGTAAACATACGTAAAAAGTATAGGGAGATAATGTCAAATGACGACAATGCAAGAAAGAACTCTAAACAAAATCTATGTCACACCGTCAAACATATTTAGTTTTGCGACACTGCGATAGCCTTTTTTCCTCCACCTTTGGCCACCAGTCACCCTTCAGTATATTTTTCTGTTGCCCCTTTTCTAGCTACCCTCATAACCATATCTGCAGCCGCTGCTGCTAATAAGCCTAGAGAGTAGGGTCTTTCTAGATCGGACCACACTAAGGAATCTTGCATTTTATTTCAAGAAGCTCTATTTGACACAGATTTAAACATTCTATCTCTCTCTCTCTCCCAACAGCTCATTAACATTCTACTGTTGGACACGGGCCTGTTCCAAATTGGGAGGGATTATGGTTTACTGCGCTGCGCTAACACGCCTGGTCAGCGCGGCACAGTAGACCATAATCGCTGCCAAAGTGGAGGAGGCCCGTGCCCAACAGTGGGACGTGAGTTGGAGAGAAAGAGGAGAGGAGGCGCTGCTCTGACCAGGCGTTTTGGCACAGGGTTTATTTTTCGAGTTGTCCGTCTGTCACAGAGGATGTTAAATGTGTAAAATTATAAGGCTTGCAAACTCTACCAGTTTTCAAAAAAAACCTGTAGCGACATAATCAATCTTTAATTAAGATAATAAATAATAATGGTAGGAAAAAGCAAGTTGTGATCACCTCAAGTAATTGGGATAACGGTAGGAGGAAGTTATGATAATGAAATAATCAACTCATGGTAAAAATGTGCAGTAAAACGCTGCCAAAGTAAGAGGTGAATGCCAAAAAACCTTATGTCCAGTTATCTGATTATTATACAGTCGCATTTAATAAAGCAAACACTTAATTTATTAATATTTTTGCGATTGACTCGCTATGCTTTTACTAAATAAACTAAATTATAATGGAAAAAAAATTATAACCATAAGTGGGACTTGAACCCGCGACGCCATTTTCATTCATTCATTTTGTTTAGAGTTCAATATTTGCGCAAAAGACGCGTGAGTTGGTGCAAACCGCTCAATAGATGGCGTTGTACGAAAAAAACATAGCACGATGTTAAAACTCGCATTGAGATGATTGTAGTGGAAAATTTGGTAAACATTTGCGTGGACCATAATATCTCAGTTGGGAGAGCGACGGAACGGCATTCCGAGGTCGCGGGTTCAAGTCCCGCTTATGGTTATCATTTTTTTCCATTATAATTTAGTTTATTTATAAAGCAAACACTTATTCTCAAAAACAGGCAGGTTTTTAGAATAAGGACATATTTAACTTCTTTTCGAGCAGAACTTAGGGCATTATAATAAATAAATATTCACGGACATTTCACACAACATCCTCTGGTCCCAAGCTAAGCTTATATGCTTGTGTTATGGGTACCAGAATACGGATAGAATACAAATACTACTTTTCTTTTGTAAATACATACTTATAATACATAGAAACACGCAGACGCAGTACAAACATCTGTTTGACATTTATAAACATCACATAAATGATTGTTACGTGCGGGAATCGATCCCGCGACCTCGTGAACGGCAGTCCGTTACATGAACCACTAGACCACGAAGCCCGTCAAAAGTAGAAAAAATCAACAAACAAACAACAATCCAACATGACTAGATACGAGAGCAATGCTCATACATATTGTGTACGGACGCTATCGTCTCAATATCCTGTTGGTTTTATACTCGAAGGACCAGAAATATCAACGATTTACTTGCTGGTATTAGTACACCGAGTAAAGTTGATGAGGTTGATGTCGTTTCTTTAAGAGAAGTAGAAATTCAGGCATAACCTGTATAGAGCAGTAATTTGAACGAATAATCTGTCTAAATCGAAGTTAATGGATAAATGCAGAATTATAAATATTGAACGTAGAGTGACTATCGACTTGGCGACCGAATGACCCTTACAAGGAAAGATTAAATACTTGTTAAAAAGGCAATCATCTTTTCAACAAATTGTTTTGAAGTCATTGTGTTTCTAGTAATTTATCATCAAATTACTTTTTTGGTCTTAGATACTAGCTGTTGCCCGCGACTTCGTACGCGTGAAATTTAGAAATTAAATCAAGTTTACTATGACAGTCGATAGATGGCGTTGTATCATTTTTTATATCGCGCTATAGTTTCGTTCGACACATTAATACTTAAAAGCTCGTCAAAATTTCTATAGTGTCATCAGCTCGTTTTCACATTTATGAATTAGTTAGGACAAAAATAAAATACAAATGCAATCCAAATTTATATAAAAAAGAGAAGAGTCATGGGATTCATGGGCATAGCTAGCAAGAATAGGGTTTTCAATAATTCGTTTTATTTCAGTGCATATAATTTGTCGGGAAATAACCTCAAAATGTTGCTTTATTGATGAAATTTTAGGCATTATAGCGATAAAGTGCTTCTCTTTCTTTCCAGCCCATTTACGTCCCACTGCTGGGCACAGACCTTCTCCACTGTGGGAGGCATTATGGTCAACTATGCCGCCCTGACGAAGCGTGTTGGCATAGGGTTTATCTTATATTTTTTCCACCTCACACAGAGGATGTTAAATGTGTACAAAATCCCTTGCCTGGCTTGGATAGCACCCCGGGGAAGAATTAAGGTGGTAATACTTAAGTAAATTTTTTTAAACTTTGTGTGACTTGTACACTTGTTAATAAATAGTCACAGAGTCTACTTCGCTATAACTCTATGGTCCAAAACGTCGGGACATAATACAGGTATCGTACCTAAAATAAAATGCAGTTATCGCGAAGTAGACCTGGTGATTATTAATTTAAATTCTTAATCCGTAACCATACGGCTAAATAAAGTAATTGACATACACTAGTCCATCTCTAATATCTTCAAACGCGCACATCTAAGCCCACAACCTAACAATCTCTACCACGGTTGCGTCACATAATTAGCACAGTTTGTTACATTTAGAGCGTCCTCCATCGATAACAATAACGTTTATCGATACCTCACAACACTAATCACTCGATAATAACCTGTAACAACACCAATCATCTTTGCACGTGATTTTTTCACAGCTGTGATGGTCGGATGAGAATGTAGAAACTAGTTGCTATGGTTATTCCATTGATAACATGGTCGAAACAAGAGAGAAGTCAAAATGAAGCATTTCTCCTTAGCACATAAAGGTGCTACAGTTGGTGATGTGACGGTGACCAGACGTTTAAGCATTGGGTTTAAGTTAGTTATTATTTTTGGATATAGCAATTTGACTTGCTGTGCCTATTTCTGAAATGTAAGCTGGATAATTAATTTACAAAAAGTGGAATTCAAACCTACGACCAATCTTTAAGTTTAGTTTTGAAGCTAGGAAATAAAAATATGCGGCTTTGTTAGACTTAAATGCTATCATTTTAAGAAAAAAAAATGTCTAAATATAAATGTGGCAAGCACTTTATTAACGTGCATGTGCACTCCAACCCATTAACGTCCCACTGTTGGGCAGGAGCCTCCTCCATTTTAGGAAGGATTATGGTCTACTACGCCCTGCCGACCAGACGTATAGGCACAGGGTTTATTTTTTAAATTTCATATCTATCACAGTGGATTTTATCTGTTTACAATATCCCATAGCTGGCCTTTACAGCCCCCTGAGATGGGAAAGGGTAGTGACACTTGTATTCTTAATCCGTCGCCATACGAGCAAGCACAGTATTATTCGCCTAAAGATCTCAATACATGAGTCACAGCAAAACCCGGAAGCTGTTTGTTTAACAAACATTAACGTAAAAGTGCGTAAAGGACATCCTTTGCGTAAGTCAGGAGCACGAGTCATAAAAGATGTCTTCCGAGGGTTTTGCAATCTTATCCGTACATCGCATAGAGCATAGATATTTTGTTTTTTAATCTCGTTTTCATTCGCATTGAAAAATTTTTTTGTGATGGATAGTACATCTATCGAGGAAGGTTATATAACATCACGCTGCGACCAATAGGAGCGAAGCATCAATAAAAAATGTTGCAGAAACGGAAAATTTTCAAAATTCCATTAATTATTTATTTATTTAAAGGAGTATTTTATCTACTATAAGAGACCGATCTAATTAGTATTGGCATGGAGAAAGTTTAAGTAAGAAGTGAGTTAATACACTTTCTATTAAATTCACTTAGATGATGATCGCTACAGTACCTTAGAGAGAAACGGGTGATGATAAATTCTTACACTGAGATCCTCAAACCCTTAAAGAGACCTTTATCTGGTGAAATTATTTCAAAGTTTTCATTAATACTAAGGTATCCTTCTCAATCCACGACTGGAATTCTTTCCCAGAGATTACCACAACGCGCGATACTGAGCCATTTGTTTCCAGCAGCTCGCGATGATCTTGACCATATCGTAGAGACATATACCCTCCGTCATTGGTACGTACTGGACCATTTACTATTTTATCTCCATCTCAGTAACGTCCCACTATTGGGCACGGGCTTCCTCCACTTTGGTAGGGCTTATGGTCTTCTATGCCGCTGACCAGGCGTGTTGACATAAGGTTTATTTCTGAGTTTTCTGTCTCTCACAGACAACATTATCTGTGTACAAAATCCCTTGGGATTGGTGATCTTGGTGATCCCTTACCCTGGGGTGATGACATTTATATTCTTAATCCGTCACCCCATTTACTTTGATATTTTAAGAATGAATAAAGATGTTTGCGTGTCGTATGTTACAATTCATTAAAATACAATGTACTTATAATGTTTTTTCCCTATTTCTCAATATTAAGGAAAAGATTATACAAAATAATACATTTCCTACATAATTATACAGATAGATAATAGCTAGTTTTTTTAGGTCGGTCATTGCAGTAGTAAGCAGGTTTATTGATACGCAGTACAAATATATACGAGTAGTACGCGTGGAATTTAAAACACTCTCCCCGTTTTTGGAACATTTTTCACTGATACTTCGCTCCTATTGGTCGCAGCGTGATGATATATAACCTAAGGTCTTCCTCGATAAATGTTACATCCAACACAGAAAGAATTTTTCAAATGGGACCGGTGGTCCCAGAGATTAACTGGAACAGAACTTTTCAGCTTAACAATATTAGCTATTCAAATTGGCTATAGCTAGCTAAAGCTAGCTATAGCCAAGCTATACTATAGACTATAGCTAAAGCTATTATTCTATATTATTTTACTACACATTATTCACTTAGTTAAGGTACTCTAAGGATTTGTACTGATAGGGCGATATAGTCGCAAAGCGACCAAGCCTTTTAAATAAAATTAAAAAAAAAAAAAAAAAAATTGGAAAAGGATCAAGTGTGATATTCTCAAAAACAAAAGACATTGTTGTTGTCAATAGGTTAGCATCAAGCATATTGATTATGCGACTCGATTATACACATGAGTTAATGAGATAGAAAGCTTCGATTTCCAGCCAATTCGTAGAATGAACGCTACTTTCTAAGCATCTTGAGTTAGGTCCTACGCTCGATGTATTAATCACTAGTAAAAGTCCATCTTTAAGGGCAACATAAATTGTAATTCCCGACTGCAAATAAAAATGCCCCTGAAATTTCCAAAGATTGCCTTCTAAGTTTCTACATTTTGATATCCTATTCGACAAGTTTGAATACTCTACATAAACGACATGTTACTATTTCGCTCCAAAAGGCACTTATTAGAAAAATATGAAGTAATAAAAAAAATTATCATATCTATGCAACTTAAGGCAACGTTATTAGTATCGAGCAAGAAACGGTAAAAAAATCATGTTTGTTGTATGGGAGCCCCCCTTAAATATTTATTTTATTTTATTTTTAGTATTTGTTGTTATAGCGGCAATAGAAATACATCATCTGTGAAAATTTCAACTCTCTAGCTATCACCGTTCTTGAGATACAGCCTGGTGACAGACGGACGGACGGACGGACGGACGGACGGACGGACAGCGAAGTCTCAGTAATAGGGTCCCGTTTTTACCCTTTGGGTACGGAACCCTAAAAATCTATACTATTATTATAAAGCTCAAGAATTTGTTTGTTTGTTTCAACGCGATAATATCAGGAACCATCGGTTCGGTTTGAAAAAAATATTAAGTGTTGGATAGTACATTTATCGAGGAATGCTATAGGCTATATTACATCACGCTACGAATAATAGAAGAGAAGTATCAGTGAAAAAATAAAGCAAAAACGGGGAAATTTTCTAAATTCCACGCGTAGGAAGTCGCGAGCAACAGCTAGTTACATATTATATCTACAAGATAATCATTAAAAACATAATATATCCCTCATAGACAGTCGGACAACAAGGTAAGAATCTAACTGTATCTATGTATATCTAAGCATACATCTAATATATAAAATTCACGTGTCACAGTGTTAGTTACCGTACTCCTCCGAAACGGCTAGACCGATTTTTATGAAATTTTTCATGCACATTCAGTAGGTCTGAGGATCGGCCAACATCTATTTTTTAAACCTTTTTTTTTATTATGGCAAAACAACGTTTGCCGGGTCAGCTAGTAAGTATGTAAAATCACCTCATTAAAGATGACATTTAAATCTTTGTGGTCATTTTAAGTGGCAAAAAAAGTGTTTATTTAAAGAGGAGGTTCTCAATTCGTCTGTATGTCGTTTTTAGGGTTCCGTACCCAAAGGGTAAAAATTGGTCAAGTGCGAGTCGGACTCGCGCACGAAGGGTTCCGTACCATTATCTATGCAACATAAGGCAACGTTATTAGTATCGAGCAAGAAACGGTAAAAAAATCATGTTTGTTGTATGGGAGCCCCCCTTAAATATTTATTTTATTTTATTTTTAGTATTTGTTGTTATAGCGGCAATAGAAATACATCATCTGTGAAAATATAAAATTCACGTGTCACAGTGTTAGTTACCGTACTCCTCCGAAACGACTAGACCGATTTTTATGAAATTTTCCATGCATATTCAGTAGGTCTGAGAATCGGCCAACATCTATTTTTCAAATTTTTTTTTTTTTGTATGGCAATATAAAATTCACGTGTCAGTGTTAGTAACCGTACTCCTCCGAAACGACTAGACCGATTTTTATGAAATTTTACATGCATATTCAGTAGGTCTGAGAATCGGCCAACATCTATTTTTCAAATCTTTTTTTTTTTTGTATGGCAAAACAACGTTTGCCGGGACAGCTAGTAAGTATGTAAAATCACCTCATTAAAGATGACATTTAAATCTTTGTGGTCATTTTAAGTGGCAAAAAAAGTGTTTATTTAAAGAGGAGGTTCTCAATTCGTCTGTATGTCGTTTTTAGGGTTCCGTACCCAAAGGGTAAAATTGGTCAAGTGCGAGTCGGACTCGCGCACGAAGGGTTCCGTACCATTATCTATGCAACATAAGGCAACGTTATTAGTATCGAGCAAGAAACGGTAAAAAAATCATGTTTGTTGTATGGGAGCCCCCCTTAAATATTTATTTTATTTTATTTTTAGTATTTGTTGTTATAGCGGCAATAGAAATACATCATCTGTGAAAATTTCAACTCTCTAGCTATCACCGTTCTTGAGATACAGCCTGGTGACAGACGGACGGACGGACGGACGGACGGACGGACGGACGGACGGACGGACGGACGGACAGCGAAGTCTCAGTAATAGGGTCCCGTTTTTACCCTTTGGGTACGGAACCCTAAAAACGGAAACCCTATTACTGAGAGTTCGCTGTCCGTCCGTCCGTCCGTCCGTCTGTCACCAGGCTGTATCTCAAGAACGGTGATAGCTAGACAGTTGAAATTTTCACAGATGATGTATTTCTATTGCCGCTATAACAACAAATACTAAAAATAAAATAAAATAAATATTTAAGGGGGGCTCCCATACAAAAAACTGATTTTTTTAACCGTTTCTTGCTCGATACCAATAACGTTGCCTTATGTTGCATAGATAATGGTACGGAACCCTTCGTGCGCGAGTCCCACTCGCACTTGACCAATTTTTATTTAATATTTTTGTTTGTTTGTTACCTTGTAACTTTTAACAGGGCGAAGCGATTTTAATGTTTTTTTTTATTTGAATGCTGGTGGTTCCTGTGTGGTTCAATTGGCACCGGGTCAGGATATCAGATCAGGTTATTGCCTGAGAAATCGAGGAAAAACTTCAAGTTTCAAAGCCACATGAAGTCGGTTGAACTTTTTTTATTAAATACTCAATTATTTTAATCCAAAGTAAATAAATAACTAGTTATTTCTCATGTGTGTAATTCGGATCATTTACGAGTATGCCGTGCGAGTTAGAATTAGTTGCGGAAGTGTGGCTGACCGTAATCAAGACCATTCGACACGTTTCCATTATGTTATGATACGATATATGACAATATTATATTTAAATATTATTAAGGACTATTGGGAAGGATTTATGGACTATTAGGGATTTTATAAAATTACGTGTGATATTTATAGACCATAGAGATAGATTTATTTTGTACTGAAAGTTTTGAGCTTTCGGTCAAAAATACATATTTTCGTACTAGGTTACAATTACAATCTGAGTATCTATAACTATAAAATTTTAACATCCATTCTAAAATTGTAAGAGATGATTGAGATGATGATTGAAAAGTTTGAAGAACCCAAATACGGCAGAAAAAACAATAACGAAGTAATTTACGCAAACTTCTCTCTCCAGCCCTTAAGCGTCCCACTGTTGGACACAGGCTTCCTCCGCTTTGGAAGGGGAGGGACTATGGTCCACTGTGCCGCGCCCCCCAAATGTTGGCACAGTGGACCACCGTTAAAAACGTAGTTGATTCTAAAATTCCCTATTTCTTTTTAATATTGCATTACCATTTGTGCTCGAGAGAAGAAATTTCTGAACGATCCGACATGTTAAGGTGTCGAAAATCACGTTCAAAGATTCCGTAACGGAGATAAGAACAAAGCTAAAAAAAATTTGCTTAGTTCATAAACTAATTATGAACTAAGCAATATACGGAATTTTAGAATTAACTACGTTTACATAAACTCGCTCGAAAATCCTGAATATTTTTTAAAACTATTGCATTGTCATCGTTCCTCAAAAAGCTTCAAATCAAATCAAATCAAATCAAATCATTTATTTGTCAGAATATGGGTACAAAGGTGTATAGGTACATTAATCAGAGTCCGAGACCATAATCTGCCAGTATCTGGCGTACAAATATTCGAGTGTTATAATATTTTATAAATAGAGATATAATTATGTAATATTTAGTCATACTATTAAGTCATATATTAAAAATAAATATTTCAAATAATCAAGCAACACAAAATACAAATCAATACAATGTCACAGTTTTCTAGCGTCTAAAAATTCCTTAACAGTATAAAAACATTTATTTAATAAGAACCTCAATAATTTTTCTTTGAAAGCCTTCGTAGTAGTGATGTCCTTTATGCTAGTTGGTAATTTATTATAAACTAGCTGTGCCCACGACTCCGTTCGCGTGGATCGATTGTTTTCGATCGACCCAAGAAATTTTTTGATTATTTTTTTGCCGCTAGATGGCGTTGCAAGTAACTAATTGAGAAATTTCTTATTATGTAAATATCTCTTGATTGAGTGGACCGATTGCAATGAAACAAAGACTAAGTAATACCTTGAGTTGTGTAAAATTTTTATGTATAACATTTATATTTATAAGTGTTGTGCATTTTACGTGATGCGTGCACAGACAAACATCTAAACCGACAAACAGACAAAAATTTAAAAAATGCTGGAAATGGGTTCTGTTGGTTGTCCTTTAACCGTCTGACTATGTTTTTTGAAAATATATTCAATGTACAAAAAATATTTTTCTACAGATTTATTATATGTATAGAATAGATTTTTATAGCCATACAGTACACATTCTTGCTATACACATCTACTCTTTGCTTAGGTATTACTAATTTATGATTGTGTCTGCCTGGTCTCGTTTGAACATCATCGCGTCTGCTAAACAAATTAGAATGTGTTCTTACAAATATGCAGATTTCAAATATATAAAGACTAGGCAATGGTAATATGTTAAAGTTTTTAAAATATTTCCTGCAGCTATCCATTTGTTGTAAACCAAATATTGCCCGAATACATTTTTTTTGCAATACAAATACTCTATTAACGTCTACAGAATTACCCCAAATTATTAGTGCATATCTTAGTTTAGATGCAACATAGCCATGGTATGCGCTAAGAGCAGCATCCAATGAAGATATCTGTCTCAAACGATAAAGTGCATAAACAAACCTATCAAGACTCAAACAAAGCTTTTCAATATGTTGTTTCCAGTTACAATATTTGTCATCATGACACCCAGGAATAGGGTCGCATCCACTTCTTCAACTACCTCGTTTTTATTTTTAACATTAAGTTCAACAGCTCTACTGTTATAAGTCTGGAATTGTAGCATTTTTGTTTTATCAATATTGACTTTCAAATTATTAACATCCAACCAATTTGTTATATTATCCAATGCTTCGTTAACTTTACCCTCCATTGTATTTTTATTAATATCTTCTATAATTAAAGTAGTGTCATCAGCATACAAGACACATTTCTGCTGTGTTACACTAGGTAAATCGTTTATGTATAATACAAACAACAAGGGTCCCAATATACTCCCCTGGGGTACTCCAAAATTATTCATGAGTTTAAATTCTGATCTAATAATTGATTTATACTTTCCCAATATAATATCATTTAATTCAACACATTGACAACGATTTTCTAAGTAGCTATGTAGCCAGTGTAAAGCATTACCACGGATTCCATATTTTTCCAGTTTATACAGCAGTAATTTATGGTCTACAAAGTCGAAGGCCTTCGACATATCTAAGAATAATGATACAATGCATTTTTTACTATTAAGACTCTCAGTAACTATTTTCATAAGTGTGTAACATGCCAAAGTAGTCGAATAGTTTTTTCTAAAACCATTTTGTTCAGCCCTAATTATATTATTGTTTTCTAAGAATCTATAGAGTTTATCGTGCATTATTCTTTCAAAAACTTTTGACAACACCGGAATCAAGGTAATTAAAGGCTTGCATAATTTCAGATCAATCCGACTACTGCAAGTGAGTTAAGATCATTTTCAAAGATAGATTACATACATAGATTAATACATTGATACCGTTACATAGATTAATACATTGATAGGTACGTACCGAACTAAAATAAGCGTGTTAAAAATCGTAACGTATATAACAATGGATACATACTAAAGTCTTCCCCTTACAAACTCACAATTACCTATTATGCTTGTTCCTTTGCGCGCGAGATGTGAACCGTGCGCTCTTTATGAGCGCAAATCTTGCAGAGTAAAAAAAATGTTCTACCTACTAAAGTCATATTTTTAAGTTTGGACTTTATTAACCGTGAACTTAGATTACACTAGCTAATGCTCGCGGTTTCACTCATGTTTATGATTAGGTACTACCCCGCTTTTTGGCTTTCTAGATGATCAACTCCCCTTACAATATTGTCCTATGTCCCCTAGGCGGGGCAGATGGCGTAAACAGTGATTCGCCATCGCGATCGGTCTTGAGCTGCACTTTTTATCTCGTTCCATGTCTAGATCTAGATCAGGGACCTGGAGACTCACCTTAGTGCCAAAATCTGAAAGAAACTAAAGTTTCTGGGTCATCCTTCTAACCACGATCTGTAAAGGACTGGAACAATTTACCGATGTCTGTGTTACCTGAGACTTACAATTTAGGTCCCGTTCACGGCTTCTTCCATAGTTGGTACGCCTTACCATCATATATTCCATTGACGCTTATCATCAGATGGTATGGAATCTAGTACCAACAGGCAATATTTAAAAAAAAAAAGGAATTAGGAAGGGCTAGAAAGACCAGAGTATTATAATAGAGTATTAAAAAAAAAAGTTCAGTGACTTCATGTGCTTTAGGAATTTATGGGTTTTCCTCGATTTCGCAGGAGATAACCATCAGATCCTGACCTGGTGCCAATGAGACCGCACGGGAACCAACAGCTTCAAATACAAAAACAATCAATAATATCGCTTCGAGCAGTTAAAAGTTATAAAAACATAAATAAAAAAAAGACGTGTGTCACTCGGGGACTGCTGCGGTAAAGCTATATATTATATAGTATTTTTTATCAACTTAAGCAATTATAATTATTTATTTATTTTATTTATGCAAGAAGCTAAATACCATAAACTAAAATAAGATTAACAATCCATAATTACTGATGCTTACATCTGTCCATTGTTTTATGATAATTAAGATAAAATAGCGATTGTCAATCAAATGTCAATAAAATAAAAATTGGTCAAGTGCGAGTCGGACTCGCGCACGAAGGGTTCCGTACCATTATCTATGCAACATAAGGCAACGTTATTAGTATCGAGCAAGAAACGGTAAAAAAATCATGTTTGTTGTATGGGAGCCCCCCTTAAATATTTATTTTATTTTATTTTTAGTATTTGTTGTTATAGCGGCAATAGAAATACATCATCTGTGAAAATTTCAACTCTCTAGCTATCACCGTTCTTGAGATACAGCCCGGTGACAGACGGACGGACGGACGGACGGACGGACGGACGGACGGACAGCGAAGTCTCAATAATAGGGTCCCGTTTTTACCCTTTGGGTACGGAACCCTAAAAATAAGCAATATACAGACGAATTGAGAACCTCCTCCTTTTTTGAAGTCGTGTAAAAAGTAATCAAAGCCATTAATCATTGTTATTACAGGACGTACATTTTTATAATTACATCGAAGCCATAACATTAGGTAACAGTATAGTTAATTAATTCAATTACGCGACATCTAGACTAAAACAAGGTTGTCTATTCAAATTAGTTCTAAATTCAACACTCGTAACATCCCAAGTTCGAGTCAAAGGTCAAACAAAATATAATATAAAAATATCATGACAGAATCGTGTTTTATAAGTTATTAACTTTTTAACACTCTTTTATCTATCAATGTAATAATCTATGTAACAGAAGGTTTGAATGTGATTTTCACCCACTTGCAGTTGTCGGATTGGTTTGAAATTTTGCAAACATACAATAATTAAAAATAATATTCGGGATTTTGCAAGCGAGCGTGTTTTTTAGTTTTTGAACTAAGCAATATCAAAAAAAATACGCTGTAATCTGAAAATTTAGGATATATTATGTATGTTGTCGATTCAAAATCCTTATTTTAACGCTGTTTAATTTGGGTATCAGACGCATGCGCAGTAACGGGGAGTGTTAAGCTAATTTTTTGTTACGGAATTTCTGGATTCGGTCTCCACGCTCTAGGCCCGCGATAGAAGCTATGCAATAGCTTAAAAACACGAACTTATAAAATGAAAAATAAAAAAGTAATCATTAAAGTGTAGACGATAAATGCAGTAATTATTGTGCAAAAGTAAAAATTAATCCGATGTATTTAAGGGGTGTGAAAGTTGTGTTTAAAGACGCTGTTACATAATGTGATAGATACGAACGAAACTAGCACAAGTTTTTTTTAATTTAATGTCCACCTTAGTACCGTAAACCCCTATTAATTTAAGGATATCACAGAAATGTGAGAGGACTAAGAGATATAGGCAATAATTATATATGAAATCTGACAGAGTATGGATGGATAGAAAGAAAGAAACAAAAACGTTTAATTCTTGCTTGCGCGTAAGGTTACATAAAAATGATTTGAAATACAAAGTTATAATAGAGAAAACAAAAACAACAAAATGAAAAAGACATGTTGCGCCGACCCCAAATAATGGGATCAGGACAGGAGAATAATGATGGTAATGAAAAGAGGACTAACTGCCGCACTCAGAGACATTTAATGGTTACTTAAGGAGCTCTTTAGTATTGTAATAAAAAAGTTCACTCTCAGAATCAGATAACGGTTTATTAGGGTCCCTTAATCTGCCGCACTCAGAGACATTTAATGGTTACATAAGGAGCTCTTTAGTATTAATTTAAAAAAGTTTTAACTTAACTTTTACTTTTTTAAATCAATACTAAAGAGCTCCTTAAGTAACCATTAAATGTCTCTGAGTGCGGCAGTAAGAGGTTTTGATTAAAAATCTGTACTAATAACTCAAGTGAAACGGCAGAACACAACTAGTATTAAATAACAACAAAACATCAATGACAAGGATGACATTCGCATATTCGAAGGTGTCAGTCTGAATTTTAAAGCATGCTAATATATTAATGTCTAGGTCTTAGGGAAGTCTGGATATCATAACATAAATATTCAATTTACTTTGTAATTTTCCTTCCTCTTATAGCTATCAGTAAGTTATAATGAATCAAATCAAAAAAATCAATTCAAAATCAAATCATTTATTATAGTAAACAGATTGTACACAAAAGATATCGACGGGCTTCGTGGCGTAGTGAAATGGAATTAAATGAAAAATCATTTAATCAAGTACACACAATTCTTCAGAAAAATTATGTGCTTATGACATGTCCAAATTATTTTTCCCTACCACCGGTTCAGGACGCAATCTGCTGAGAAGAACCGGCGTAAGAAACTCAGCAGAGCTTTTAATCAAATCAATATTTTTTTAATTAAATGTCAATTATACTTACAATGCTAATAAAACATTACAATATAGAATATGTATTGCTCCAGAGCAACCTACTCCCAAGCTTTATCATCTATACTTATAATAAATCTGTAGAGAGGTCAATTCTGTACATGAAATATATATTCAAAATAACTATCAGGGGGTGATTAGTGATCGAAACTGATGCCAAAAATGCAATCAGAAAAATTTTTGTCTGTCTGTCTGTCTGTCTGTCCGTCTGTATGTTCCTTATAGAAAAAAAAACTACTCGACGGATTTTAACGAAACTTGGTACAAATATTCTTCATACTCCTGGGCAGGTAATAGTATACTTTTCATCACGCTACAATCAATAGGAGCAGAGTAGTGAAGGGAAATGTTGGGAAAACGGGAGAAGTTACTCCATTTTTTAAGCTTCCGTCGCGTGTGCAGCCTTAATGGTTAAAGTTACATAGAAATCATGTATGACGGAAATATTCTACATAAAATTGTCTAAAAATATATATCTATAATACTCTCACTCAAGCAGTAGTTAAAAATGTTGCAAAAACGGGGAAAATTTCTTAAATTTTACGCAGACGGAGTCGAGGGCAACAGCTAGTCTTTAATATAGTCAGAAATTTTATAATACGCCTTTTTACATAATTTAGTTGTAATGAATTTTTTAAATTTAGAATTATTAAATTCTCTTACATCAATAGGGAGTTTATTATAAAATCGTATACAATGACCCATGAAAGAGTTACATATTTTGTGGAGACGGGTTACATGCATCACAAGATTGTGTTTATGCCTTGTATTAACATTATGGTGGTCGCTTTTTTTTGTAAAATTATGAATATTTTTATGAACATACAATAAATTTTCATATATATATTGCGAAGCGACCGTTAAAATATTTATGTCTTTGAATTTCTCCCTTAGAGAATCCCGCGGACCTAGGTTATATATAGCTCTAACAGCGCGTTTCTGGAGCACAAATATCCGATTAATGTCCGCGCAGCTTCCCCAAAGAAGAATTACATAGCAGTGGTTCCTGTAATGGACTGCCGTTCACAAGGTCGCGGGTTCGATTCCCGCTTGGGACAATCATTTGTGTGATATCCATAAATGTCATACAAATGTTTCTACTACGTCTGGGTGTTTCTATGTATTATAAGTATGTATTTACAAAAGAAAAGTAGTTTATGTATTATATCCGTATTCTGGTACCCATAACACAAGCATAATAAGCTTAGCTTGGGACCAGAGAACGTTGTGTGAAATGTCCGTGAATATTTATATTTATTTATATTTATATGGATTCACCTGGTTCCTGTGCTAGTTATTACTGTGTTACAGGAAATGTTAAGATTAGAAGATTTACTCTAGTAGAATATCATAGGTTAGGTAGCCACAGAAACATCTGGAGAAAGGCGGTCAGCCACATGGGGCGCAGCAACCTGTCTTGGCCTATCTCTCCTGGGGCCCAACATACAATGTTGTCATAATGATCAGTAACCGATGCCATTATGGCGCCATCTTCTCTTCTTCTCTTCTCCAGTCCATTTACGTCCCACTGTTGGGCACGGGCCTCCTCCACTTTAGGAGCGATTATGGTCTACTGTACCGCGCTGACCAGACGTGTTGGCACAGGGTTTATTTTCGTGTTTTCCGTCTGTCACAGGACATAATCTGTATGCAATATCCCTTAGCTGACTTTTACAGCACGCTTGGGAGGAGATGGGGTGGTGATACTTGTATTCTTAATCCGTCACCACATGGATCAACATGTATGTATGTATTATGGCGCCTTAATAACGTTATTTATAACAAAAAAATTAAAGTAGACTACCAAACTTAATAAAATTCGCCATTATGCAATCAGTGACTGATCACTACAACATTGTAAGAGCAGGCTCCCGCATGTGCATGCCGACGGCGGCCTGCTGAGAACGCAACGTGTGTGACACGAATATACATCTTAATAGTTTTTATTACTAAAATAAACGTATAGATTATGATTAGAAACCCTTTTACCCAAAATGGTTTACGAATTATGAGTTTAATAAATAATTGGTCAAGTGCGAGTCGGACTCGCGCACGAAGGGTTCCGTACCATTATCTATGCAACATAAGGCAACGTTATTAGTATCGAGCAAGAAACGGTAAAAAAATCATGTTTGTTGTATGGGAGCCCCCCTTAAATATTTATTTTATTTTATTTTTAGTATTTGTTGTTATAGCGGCAATAGAAATACATCATCTGTGAAAATTTCAACTGTCTAGCTATCACCGTTCTTGAGATACAGCCTGGTGACTGACAGACGGACGGACGGACGGACGGACGGACAGCGAAGTCTCAGTAATAGGGTCCCGTTTTTACCCTTTGGGTACGGAACCCTAAAAATGAACAATGCCAATTCCCATAACAGCGCATTTCAAAAGTACATAATAAGACAAACACATAAAACCCATTTAATTTCCGTTCAATTCTAGTTATTACCAAACAATACATTACTCCAGTGTTAAATGATACATGTACTGAATAGTTATGCGCACATTTTTTATTGAACTTCATTATAATTCCAATGTTTTATTTATGTGCACTACAATCGAACGGAGGTCGAATTTTTTCTGCGCGAATTATTGAACTCACTACCGTAAAAGTTCAAATACAAGGTTTATTTGTTAAGAGAGGACTACAGCCCCAATTTAGGTATGGTACCTATTGCTATCCATATACCCGAGAGCCGCTAAACTTAACTAAAAATTGATAGTATGCTTAACACAATTCGGCAATATTAATATTGTAGTTTCTTAAGTGTTTCATATCATAAAAACTAACTTTTAGACTTTTAGATTTTAATTAATATAATATACTGTGCCCAATCAAAATACTCCATATACATATAGTTGATTGCATTTTAGTTAAATTAGATTAAGTTCACACACCAGAATCAGCCTCAATGTTACTGTAAACCATATTATATAGTAAACTAAAATATAAGGTAAGTACTTTATAATATCAGTGTCAAAGAATCCGGTTATGTACGAGCTTGACTCGCACGCGAAGGGTTCTGTAATGTTATTTTCATCAAATAACGGGATGAAGGTAGGAAAATGAAGATTATGAGTATTTGTTATTATAACATCAACTAATATACATAAAATAAAATAATAATTAGTTCAAAAACTAAAAAACACGCTTGAAAATCCTAAATATATTTTTAAATAATTGCATTGTCATCGGTCCTTTATATGTAGGTATGCAAAATTTCAAATCAACCCGACTATCGTAAGTGGGTGACAATCGCGTTGAAAGATTCCGTTACAAATATAATACATTGATAGATACATACCGAACTTATAAAAGCGTGTTAAAAATAGATAAATATATATGGGCATTACTCACAACGTCCTTTAGCCCCAAGCTAAGCTTATATGCTTGTGTTATGGGTACCAGAATACGGATATAATACATAAACTACTTTTCTTTTGTAAATACATACTTATAATACATAATAAACGCCCAGACGCAGTACAAATATTTGTATAACAATTAAAAACATCACACAAATGATGGTCCTGACCGGGAAACGAACTCAAAAATGTGAAAATTTCAGCTCTCTAGCTATCACCGTTTGAGAGATACAACTTGGTGCCAGACGGATGGACAGCGAGGTCTCAGTGACAGGGTTCCGTTTAACCTTTTGGTACGGAACCTAGAAAAGCCAATGATCGTCATCTTACATGTTTACTTAATTGTTAGCACAATTATCTTCACTTATTGTTATTGGCTGTGACATGTTCACATTTATAAGATAATTCTCATATATTTAAGTTAAATATGTATTTAAATGTCATTGAACTAGTCAGTTAAGACAATTCCTAATCACGCTCCGATATCATAAAACGTAAATTCAAACATCTATACAGTCAAAACTTTCGCTAAAAAGCGAATAAAATTTTAACAGCCAGCATTCGTCAAAATTTTATTTATTTATTTATTTATTTATTTACACTTCGCACAAACAAAATTTGTACAATGGCGGACTTAATGCCAAGGGCATTCTCTGCCAGTCAACCATTGGGTGGTGTAGAAAAAGTCAAGGGTAGGTGTAAAACAATACAAAACACAAACACAACTAAAATACTTAATAATAAACTTACCTACAATCAAATAAACACAAACATAAACACATAATATATATAATATATATATATCACATAAACATACATATATATATATATACATACATATAAATACAAATAAATAACGATAGATTCAATTGATATTACTTAAAACAGTAGGAAATTAAGTAGTAGGAAAATACGAAACTAGTTTGACTACGCTGACAAATCTAAATAAAGTTGACGGACTCTACGCTTAAATAAATTCCGGCTACCGGACATCCTGATCTCGCGAGGAAGGGCGTTCCAGAGAAGAACGGACTGAATGATGAAGGAGGAATGAACAAGGCTAGAGCTATGTCGAGGGCAGGATAAAAGAAGGTCATTGGAAGAACGAAGATTTCGAAGGCAAGTTTCAGAGCGTTTTAGGAGGTAGCAAGTCAGATAGACAGGTGCATCAGGTGCATTTAGCAGTGAGTAAAGCATGCTTACAGCATGTAAGCTGCGGCGCTGTCGAATACGGAGCCAATTCAACTGCAGACGAAATTTGGATACATGGTCATATTTGCGGAGATTAAAAATGAACCGAATGCAATTATTGAGAAGTCGGTCAAGTTTGTTGAGGAGATCTGCATTCAGGTCGAGATAGCACACATCACCATAGTCGATAGTAGGGAAAATCAGGGTCTGCACAAGCGATAACTTAGTCTTGTATGGTAGAAAATTCCTTAAGCGATATAAATACCTTAGTATTGCTGTTACTTTGCGGCTTACGTTTGCAATCTGAGTTTGCCAATCAAGAGTAGCGTCGATATGGAGACCCAAATCTCTCACACTAGGGCTAATAGGTATAACTGTACCATTAAAAGTAATTTTTGGAGCCGATGAGATATCGGCTCTGTTCATTAAACGCGAGCTACCGATGAAAATTGCCTGGCACTTGCAGGGATTTACAGTAAGACCAAAGCGGTCAGACCATTCCTTTACTGCTTTGAGGTCTTTGTTAATTAATTCGATTGCAACCGGTAACTCATCCACTTTAGCATGTGTATAAAGCTGTAAGTCGTCCGCGTATAGATGAAAGGCGCTGTGAAGGTCTTGAGTAATGAAGTTAACAAATAAAGAAAATAAAAATTTTCTTAAAATATAAACATTTCTAAAAAGTTGTTAGAATACAGGCACAAATCAGCTCTCTATTTTCAAAAAAAATGTTGTAGGGAATAGGGAAAGGACAATTTCTCTGAAGCGATAACGCGAAAAGTTTCTAGATTTTAGAACAAACTCAATTTCTTTTATAGGTAGATAACTTATTAACTAACTTATTACAATATTAAAAAGATGTTTGAGTATCATAATGGTAATTCCCGCCAAAATAAAATAACAAAATATCTTCATTTTTTTTCATATTTTAGTCTAAATTGAGTTCTAAATTTTAAAAGTTTTATTGTTTTATAATTTTATTATTCTTTTAATGGCTATCAAAGAGTATCTATCTATACTAATAATATAATGCTGAAGAGTTAGTTTGTTTGAACGCACTATTCTCAGAAACCACTGGTTCGATTAGAAAAATTCTTTTAGTGTTGGGTAGTACATTTATCAAGAAAGGCTATAGGTTATATAACATTACGCTGCAAAAATGAGGAATATTTTCTACATTTCACGCGTTACCAAGGCGCGGGCAACAGCTAGTAATAATATGCTTACTGGCACAGCCCCATGACTAATTAAGATAAAATAACGAAGAAAAATAATTAATTAATATGTATAACTTTGTTACATAAACAAACAAATGCTCTCAGGTGACATATTGTTTACATAATTATTATTATAAATAAATATTCATGGACATTTCACACAACGTCCTCTGGTCCCAAGCTAAGCTTATATGCTTGTGTTATGGGTACCAGAATACGGGTAGAATACATATACTACTTTTTTTTTGCAAATATATACTTATAATACATAGAAACACCCAGACGCAGTACAAACATTTGTATGACAATTAGAAAAAAATTGGTCAAGTGCGAGTCAGACTCGCGCACGAAGGGTTCCGTACCATTATCTATGCAACATAAGGCAACGTTATTAGTATCGAGCAAGAAACGGTAAAAAAATCATGTTTGTTGTATGGGAGCCCCCCTTAAATATTTATTTTATTTTATTTTTAGTATTTGTTGTTATAGCGGCAATAGAAATACATCATCTGTGAAAATTTCAACTGGCTAGCTATCACCGTTCTTGAGATACAGCCTGGTGACAGACGGACGGACGGACGGACGGACAGCGAAGTCTTAGTAATAGGGTCCCGTTTTTACCCTTTGGGTACGGAACCCTAAAAATCACACAAATGATTATCCCGAGCGGGAATCGAACCCGCGACCTCTTGACCTTTTGATTATTATGTACTTAGTCAAAATAATGATAAAAACACGGCCAAGTACATGTTGGACTCGCATACGTAGGGTACTATAGCGTCATTTTCAAGTACTGGTCATACTGACTTGACTATGTCCTTTAAAGGATATCATTTACACAAAAAATTTTGGTTGTATGGGAGCCCCTTAAATATTTCCGTTCAGGTTTTTGGTATTTGTTGTGTCTATTTGAATTCTGGTTTTAAGTATTTGCTGTTATATCATCAACAAATATTCATCTGTGTAAATTTCAATCTCTCCATCACCCTTCTGGAGATACAGCGTAATGAGATAAGAAATTGACGGACGGACAGCGAATTCACACTAATAAGTTCGCGTTTCACGTTTTGGTACGGAACCCTATTAACGATAACAATTGGCATTGTTCATATTTTTGTAAAACTCTTAATTCGAAAACCATTTCGGGGAATAGAGTTTCTGATCATGATCCATTAGTTTTTTTCGGAAAATTTGCTATATTAACGATTATTATTCCGAAAAAGCAAAGGATCTCTATTTGCCCTATATATCTACATAATAAAAAATATAAAAACAGCAGGTCAAAAATTATAAGCAATCCCAATTGAAAACGATTTCAGACTTTAGTATTTCGCATTTCACAACCTGCGGCGTTCGCAGCGAGTCATGGCGCAGAGAGCTGCCAGGGCGTATCGCACCGTCTCACTTGAGGCGGCGTGTGTTATTGCCGGGAGCCTCCACTGGGACCTTGAGGCGGGGGTCCTGGCGGAGGTGTACCGAAGGAGGGCCCTGATGCGACAGTCGTCAATTGAGCCCCGCCCCGAAGAGATCATTCGCTGGAGGAGCGAATGTCGCGACGATCTCTTTGGGAGATGGGCAGAGAAATTGGAGAATGTCTCCTCGGGCGGGCGGCTAATTCAGGCCGTTCGCCCCGTGCTGAGAGAGTGGGTCGAGGCGCCGCACCGGGTGCCGACCTACCACCCCTCACCCAGCTCCTCACGGGCCACGGCTGCTTTGCGAAATACTTGTGTGAGCTGGTTGGGATCGAGTCGTCGCCCGGGCCCAAGCATTGCGCGTCCGGGGCCGTGGACACGGCTGATCACACACTGGCCGTGTGCATGGCTTGGACTGCGCAGCGTGCTCGACTCACCGGCGTAATCGGTGCTAATTTGTCGCTGCCGGCCGTCATCGAATCGATGCCCGGCAGCAAAGAGAGTTTGGCCGCTATCACCTCCTTCGCTAGTGAGGTGATGGTGGCAAAGAGGGAGGCCCTGCGGGAGCGCGAGCGCTCGGGCGATACTTTGCCCCCCTGCAGGGCCCCGGGTAGGGGTCGTGGGCGCACAATAGCTGGCGGCCCCAGCCAACGAGGACGCCACGCGCGGCAGTCGCGCCAACAGCGGCGGACGGCCTCTCTCCATGTGTTCCGGAGAGAGGCGTCGGACTGATGGGGGCGCCTAGAGCCCGCCCCGTCACAGTGAGCCCCCACCGATAGGGGGCCACCCCCGGTCGGGTCATGGTAATACCTGAGTGACTACCATGGCCCGGCCAAGGGTCGAGGAGGAATACCGTGGGGTTTAGTGGGTAGTCCGGGTCCGTTTATGACCCGGGAGTCCCACACAATGTGCGTAAATGCATTCCCCACGTAAAAAAAAAACCTGTGTTCCATATTTTAAATTACCATCCGAAATTCTTTCAATGCATCTTTTAATGTAAGGTTAAGTTATGACTTACTCAACAAATTAATACAAAAAATATTACCATCTTTGGTAGTAGGGTAAAAACTAACAAGAACGTTACAACAAGCGCCATAAATAAATAGAATTATTTCATATGTGTGTTAGTATGTCACATAATACAATTACATCGTAATATTTGCAAACTAAGGCACTTTTGTTATATACATAAAATAAGTACTTTCATACTGATCTAGTTTTCTACACTGCGGATATCCGGGTATTCGATTTTGTCTTGTACAATATAAACTGTAACGGTCTTATTCATAATGACTTGTCGGAGGTTTAAAAGTTCGCTAAAATAGGTTCGCGAAAATTGTCAAAACTTGTTATTCATGATAGTCTTTTTACGCTAAAACGTTTATTATCTCTCCGATAAAATCTCCGTTTAAACCTCCGATAAGTTATTATGAATAAGACCACAACTCTATACTAATATTATAAAGCTGAAGAGTTTGTTTGTTTGTTTGAACGCGCTAATCTCAGGAACCACTGGTTCTATTAGAAAAATTCTTTTAGTGTTAGATAGTACATTTATCGTGGAAGGCTTTATAACATTACGCTGCAACCATTAAGAGCGAAAAATAATTAAAAATGTTGCAAAAGCGGGGCAATCGTAGTCCGTTGTTTTCTTCGTGAAGATAAAACCGATTTAGATTATTTTGCTCCATATTATAAATGAAGAGTATATCTATGCTTCTATTACTTTCTTGTTTGGTAAAACCTTACCAAATGAGTATGATAGACGCTTAAATTTCATAAAAGAAAACCGAAAAAAAACGGGATTTTTAGATCGTAGGTCATATTTCATTTAGTTATTATGTTTTGAAATAATATACTTAGTTTAAAAACTAAAAAACACGCTTGAAAATCCTGAATATTTTTTTTTATTATTGCTGTGTCATCGGTCTTTGATATGTGTGCAAAATTTCAGATCAATCCGACTACTGAAAGTGGGTTAAAATCACTTTCAAAGATTCCGTTACATAAATTAATATATCGATAGATACATACTGAACTTATACAAGCGTGTTAAAAAAATTCAGTATAAAGACCTAGACACTGAGAAAGTAATCGTTGCTCTAGACCCCATCCACGAAGAAAATAGCGGAGTACTACGTTCAAATTTTTGCAGAGCATGGCATACTGGCGTGCCCCCTTAACAATATAGTTATGGTCTTATTCATAATGACTTATCGAAGGTTTAAAAGTTCGCTAACATCGGTTCGCGAAAATTGTCAAAACTTGTTATTCATAATAGTCTTTTTACGCTAAAACGTTTATTATCTCTCCGATAAAATCTCCGTTTAAACCTCCGATAAGTCATTATGAATAAGTCCGTAACTGTTTGTTTTGTACCTTATAAATATGTACCGTATAAATATATACCTTAAAAATATATGTATAAAGTAATTTATTAATTTTGCAATTGAGTTGCTATGTTTTTACTTAATGTGATCCATTTTCCCCTACAATTTAATTTATTAAATACTAGCTGATGCCCGCGACTCCGTCTGCGTGGAATTCGGCAAATTAAATTAAAGTATATAAAATTATGTAAAATAAAATATAATATTTTCTAACACTTGCGCGACTCATCTGTTTAAATAAAACTACTTTTTACGGATTTAGACGCGTATATTTGTTTTAAATTTTGGCCCGACGTTTCGGAGACTTTGCAGTCACCATGGTCAGTCTCACCCGTGACCATGGTGACTGCAAAGTCTCCGAAACGTCGGGCCAAAATTTAAAACAAATATACGCGTCTAAATCCGTAAAAAGTAGTTTTATTTAAATAAAATATAAAATAAAAGGTAGCCTATGTCCTTTCTCAGGGTCTAAAGATTGTCTGTGCAAAATTTCAACAAAATCGGTTGAGAGGTTTTAGCGGGAAAGCGTAACAGACAGACAGACAGAGTAACTTTCGCATTTAAATAAATAAATAAATATTCATGGACATTTCACACAACGTCCTCTGGTCCCAAGCCAAGCTTATATGCTTGTGTTATGGGTACCAGAATACGGATAGAACACATATAGGTACTATTATTTTTTTTGTAAATACATACTTATAATACATAGAAACACCCAGACGCAGTACAAACATAATTTATAATAATAATTAGACATCGGATTATATGCACTATCAAAATGCTAAAATATGCATGCAAATATGCACTAAAAAAGGGCGAAATATGCACAAAATATGCACAATAAAAAACCATTTATAGTAAGTAATTTCTAATCATTAATTAGAATTTACGTTTATTTATATTTTAATTTTTATACATTATACATTGACATATAAATCTGTGACATTATAATCAAAAGAGACAGCAGACAACCTATAATAGGTAATGTTTATTTATTATAATTTTTGTGACAATAAACAATAATATATTTTTCCAGATTTTCTATAGTAAACTTGTGACGTTTGTCACTTAATATCAATTTATAGGCAGAAAATGACCTTTCGACGTCAACTGACGTTACCGGACAGAACTTGAAATTTGGCGCCATTCCTGCAGAGACCTCTTCAGGAAGAGTTTGTCCGCTGCCGTTGATAAATGCATCGATTTTTCTTATTCCATCAAGATCAGGGTTTTTATACAATACTGCATTTAATTTGCCACGAACCTTTTGCGATATTACAGACGGTAGGGCGTTACTCTGTTCAATCATTTTTTCTAATATTTCCAAGGACTTGCACAGAGGAAGGTTTTTAGTTTCTAATTTTTCGATTGCGTCGGGTATATCGCTGAAATGTGTTGCAATAAGAGCAATATTTTTTTTTATTGAAGGATCCTCAAATGCCAGCTGGCTTGACTTGATTGCGATGGCATCTGATCTGTCAAATGATCCAACTACTTCTTTTATGGCATCAAAATTCTCAGCATAAAACAATACAGCTTTTAACCAAGTTCCCCATCGTGTTAATATTGGTTCTGGGGGTAGTGCAACGTTTGGTAGTTTCTCTTTATATGCTTGAACTCGTGATGGTGCTTTTAAAAACACTTTTTTTGTAGAAGAAATCAATTTATTTACTATGCTGAACTCATTTCTGATTTCTTCCGCCAATCGATGTAATCCATGGGCTAGGCAGGTGATGTGCAGCAATTTTGGGTAGAATACTTTAAGAGCCTGACCAGCTTTTACCATATATGGCGCACCGTCAGAAACAAAAACACATATTTTCTCGTCCATAGAGGAATCGGGAAATAGTGATTTGATGGAATCATTTATGAACCGGGCGATAGTTGAATGGTTTGTTTTTTCTAAAACCTTGCAAGCAACCAAATGGGGAATAGAGGGCTCTTTAGATAATTTCCCAACAATTAGATTCGCTATATATCGTCCACAGGAATCTGTCGTTTCATCTGCCGATATCCATATCAAATCGTTCGAGAGATCGACGCGAATTTCACCAAGTACTTCTACGTAGATATTTGAAAGGTAGTTTTTTCGAATTGTGGATTCTTCAGGAATTATCTGATTAGTGCAATACTTCTTTAGGAATTTCCTGCTTACTTCGTTATTTAATTGGTGGAAAGGTATATTGCAAGCAACAAAAAACTCACACAAATCTTTATTGAATTGTACTTTGTTTGAAGTATCCGAATTAGAAGACGAAATATGAGTTAGCAGTTGTTGACAACTTCTTGCAGGTTTCTGTTTTGCAGCTAAATGTGAAGCAGTACTCACATGTTGATCGATTTGATATTTTTTTGATGAAGGTATTCGCTTTTCACAAACCTTGCAGAAAATCACAGTGCCATCAGTCGTAAATTGGTCTGGATATTTTTTTATCCATGATTCCATTAAAGCATGGGTATTTTTTTTCACTGGCGGCATTATTTTATTTAAAATAAAATAAGGTTTTCGTAGATAAACAAATACAGCGAGACAAAAACAATTGAATTGCGTTAGGCGCGTGAGTGAAGTAGTAAGTGTCGTACGCCCCTCCCCACCCGCACGCCGCATCCCGCCAACGCCTATCGAGCGCAGAGCGATGCGAGCCAAAAGTTTACAATTTTACATTCAGTCAGCAGTCAGCGCTCGCTGTCGCTGAGTGTGTGCGAGGCGAATGCGTCGATCTGGGTTGTCGACCGGCATAATACAACACGTATTACTATTGAAATAAGCACTCTTTATGAAAATGTACCAAAATATGCAATAATGCTATAAAAATAGAAATATATGCATTTGCATATGCAAATATGCAAATGCATATAATCCGATGTCTAATAATAATATTATATTATAATAATATAATCTTATATATAAAATTCACGTGTCACAGTGTTAAGTTACCGTACTCCTCCGAAACGGCTCGACCGATTTTCCTGAAATTTTGTGTACATATCCTCTAGGTCTGAGAATCGGCTAACATCTATTTTTCAAACTTTTTTTTTTAGTATGGCAAAACAACGTTTGCCGGGTCAGCTAGTCTTATCTAATATATAAAATTCACGTGTCACAGTGTTAGTTACCGTACTCCTACGAAACGGCTTGACCGATTTTTATGAAATTTTACATGCACATTCAGTAGGTTTGAGAATCGGCCAACATCTATTTTTCAAACTTTTTTTTTAGTATGGCCAAACAACGTTTGCCGGGTCAGCTAGTAATATATATAATATTAGTAGGGATATCTTTGGACAAGATTATTATAATCGTTTACAGAAAAAACTAAATGTCTTTGAGCAAGATAAACAATACCTAATGTCTTAGGTAATTTTAAATTGATTTGATAAAATTGGATTAAAATAACAAATAATGATAAAATTATTTGTGGTTGCTCATTATTGACAAATTAAAATAATCATTATCTTATTATTGTTAAACAAAAACTCTTCCGCATTATTATATTTCCGTCAGAGACAAATTAGACAAAGATGGGTGATGGACAAAAATAATACAAGTGTCACCTCTCCGTGTCTTCCCCGGGGGCGTCGTAAGAACGGATCGAAGGAACCACGCCGCATTACACCTGCGTATACACTCGAGGGTAAACATCAGGCAAATGGCCATCAGCAAAAATCAGCCAAACCTCGCTGTAACATGCAGATCCTAAATTACGGAATAAGGCTAGGAAAATGATGATGAAATGATAATGATCTAGTCAGTTCGAAGTGAATTAGGAAGGCCTGTTGCCCAACTATGGACGGAGTGAGGCTGGTAGATGAATAGGATTGTAGCCCACTTGTGGTATAACTCTAAGTTCTTGTCAGGATTCCGCAACACAAGGCAAATCGAGACCCTATTACTGAGACTGCTATTCATCCGTTTGTCATCGGGAAGTATCTCTAGAACGGTGATAGCTAGAAAGCTAAAAATTTCACAGTTGATGCTACAATAATACTCATCATCATAATTTTTCTGCCCTTATCACGTTATTTGGGGTCGGGAATACGATGAATATAAGGGTAATAACATCGTACGGTATCTTGGAGGATATGGTATTGACGAGCCTCGTGGTTGAGTGGTTCATGTAACGGACTGCCAATCAAGAGGTCGCGGGTTCGATTGCCGCTCGGGACAATCATTTGTGTGATTTTTCTAATTGTCATACGAATGTTTGTACTGCGTCTGGGTGTTTCTATGTATTATAATTATGTATTTACAAAAAGAAGTAGTATATGTATTCTATCCGTATTCCGGTACCCATAACACAAGCATATAAGCTTAGCTTGGGACCATAGGACGTTGTGTGAAATGTCAAATGTCAATAGTCTGATATAACCTGCTGATAGTATGGAACCTTTCGTGGTCGAGTCAAACTAGTACTTTACCGGTTATTTGTCAATATATGTTTAGGCAACTATCTATAGTTATTACGTGCTTTTTACATCGATATTATCCAATAAATTGATTCTCTATCGAATTTTCTAGTAGTTTAATGGTAGTAATATTTTATTTCAAACAACGTGACTGATAAAAACATCAGAAACTGGTCAGTCATAGATTTGATAAAAAATATTCGCAATAATACGGAATTTCTTGTATAATCTGAGTGCTATCACTAAAGGATTTAAATTCATTGATAAGATAATTATGTAGTCACTTCTCATAATCCTTTTCTTATTACAATAAAACTTTTTGTACGACTCGGAACTCGAATCCGAGACCCAGATAAAAGGCGAAAGCCTAAGGACTACGCCACCGATTTCCCTTCCATCCACGTGCCTTTCTCCGTCCACAATTGGACATAGGCCTCTCTCATAAACGGGCCTCGTGGTGTAGTGGTTCATATAACGGACTGCCGATCATGGGGTCTCGGGTTCGATTCCCGGTCAGGACAATTATTTGTGTGATGTTTTTAATTGTCATACAAATGTTTGTACTGCGTCTGGGTGTTTACTATGTATTATAAGTATGTATTTACAAAAGAAAAGTAGTTAATGTATTATATCCGTATTCTGGTACCCATAACACAAGCTTATAAGCTTAGCTTGGGACCAGAGGACGTTGTGTGAAATGTCCATGAATATTTATTTATTTATAAAACACCACAACGCGCAGGTGGACTATACGACATAGCTCCAAGAGTTAGCACGTTAAAGTGGCAATGGGCAGGCCACATCGCTCGACGATCTAACAACCGTTGGGCAAGGAAGATCCTCGAATCAATGGCAGTCCCCAACAAGGTGTATTATTGGCACATGCTGGGAGCCGTTGGATGTAGATAGCACAGGATTTATTTTTAAATGACAATAATTACTGTTCACTAAAGTTAAAAGATATATTTGATTTCAGGAAAAGAAAAATATTGCAATTAATCTTCTACTCAATTAAATAAAATAATCTTTCTATAATTGAGTGCAAATTGGCCATATTTATCATAATTAAAACAAACACATGCCCAATAAATAAAAAAAAAAACAAATCTTAGATAGAGCATTAATACATCTGGAGTTGACATTGCCAGTAAACCGGTAAACCCTCGCGGTAAAAAGTACGGGAGCATTGCTCACATTCATTGTGTACGGACACTGTCGTCTCTTAGTGTGCCTTATAATAAATAAAAGTAAAATAAATAAATATTCATGGACATTTCACACAACGTCCTCTGGTCCCAAGCTAAGCTTATATGCTTGTGTTATGGGTACGATAGAATACGGTTAAACTATATTATACTACATTTCTTTTGTAACTACATACTTATAATACATAGAAAAAACCCAGACGGAGTACAAACATTTCTATGATAAATATCACACAAATAATTATCCCCAACTGGAATTGAACGGAACTTGTGAACGAACCTCAGTAATAATATGGTGTCTGTGTCTTTTTTGGTACGTATCTCAAAAGCACCGCACAAAGCATCCATATCCATTACTCTCCTAACTTTTCATTTGCACAAACCACGTATTTATCAGTTGAGTACAAAAACCGATAAATGTTTGCGATATGAATATCAATGTCATTGCTGTCGTTTGATATTTCCTCATATTTATTACGTATTACGTACTTATTATAGAACAAAGTCGTTATTTTTGTATATAACTATATTATATCTCTATGTGAGCTTATATCATCAAAACTACGCAAAGGATTTTGATACACAAACATACCCTGATAGCATTTCTTACTATAGATTTAATTGGTAAACAAACCTACAAACGTATCTTGAATAATTATTATAATCGTACAACGACCCATGTGACTTTATGACCCAGAAGTGGTCTTATAATCTAAAAGTAAACATGGATTGTAATGACATTATAAATCAAAAGCTTAAAGGATTATTACAACAGGAGATGGTAATGTCAAGCGACCCCAGCTGAAAAAGATACGAGAGCAATGCTCATACTTATGGTGTAAAGACAGTGGTAACGATTCAATAACCACAACAAAACTTAGTAAAAACATGAATATTGATAGTGCCAAAAACATAATTCGGCAATCTTAACTGAAGTCGGTTAAATATAAGTATTTTATTTAATTAATACATAATAATATGTACACAACAAAACAGCCATTAAATCAAGATACACCATAGTTGGTTTCATTTTAGTTCGGTAAAGTTTATGACGTATAAGAATTGGTGTCAACGTCGTCTGTTAGCATGTGTATGTTTGATAGTGTGCGCAGAGCCTATATGGCTTTAAGGGCACCGCAACCGGCATATTACGTTATATTAATATAGAAAGAAAGAGACAGATACATATTATATTAATATACCGAGATGTGTCTATAATTATGACGTCACCGACAGATATACCTGTTTCTTTCTCGCTATATTAATATCTCGTAATATGCCGTTTGTGGCACCCTTTATGCGTGTGTGACGGACAATAGATTAACGTTATTACTTGTGCGTTAACTCGTCACGTCGTCACAAACGATCTGAGTCTCAAGTCTGCTATTCAATGTTCAGTGAAAGATCAGTGAAAGTTCAATTGAATGGTATCATTTGTGACAAACAAAATAACAATAGACTACAAAACTTGATAAAATTCGCTATTATGCAATCAACAAATGCAATAACTGATGGCTTAGTGGCGAATTTTATCAAGTTTGGTAGTCTACTGTAAATTTTTTGTGGTTATAATGGTTTCATTGAACTATCATTGTGACACAATTCATTAGCAGACTTGGCCCCCTGGCATTTGACAAAGAAAACAGCTTTAGTAACGCCTCCTGTTGATTTTATACTCGAAGAACAACAGAAAACAAGTTCTTCGTGTTTATTTCTACTAATAATATTTATATATCATTAGCAAACGGCGTCGCTTTGTCTGTCTGATCCATATTTGTGACATTAGCATAATCGGTCTGAAGTTAAGAGTCAGTTACTAACCAAATGGTGCCCGAGATTTCATATGTTTATAGTTACTGCCTGCTCCTTGGGTTTCAGCGTCATGTTAATTAAACCCAGAAGCTGTAAAATTTCATCAAATCTATTCAGTAGTTTTTGCGTTCAATTAAATTTTTTTACCCCTTTTTGCAATATTTTTAACTAATGCTTCACTCCTATTAGTCACAGCGTGATGTTATATAGCCTAAAGCCTTCCTCGATAAATGTACTATCTAACACTGGAAGAATTTTTAAAATCAGACCAGCTGTTCCTGAGATTAGCGCGTTCAAACAAACAAACCCTTCAGCTTTATTATATAAGTTTAAATTAGTTCAAAAACATATTTTTTATCTTTACCTACACGAGTTAAAATAGATGTCAACAAAGCAGCATCATATCAGCTCAACTAAAGTAAATCCTATTCAAAAGTAAACACTAATTTAGTAAGATAACAATACGACAAGTGTACCGCATTCTTGAGTTAAAAATGTATTTCTAAAGTAATTTATTAATTTTTGCAATTAACTTGCTATGCTTTTACTTGGTTCAAGTCCCGCTTGCGGTGATCATTTTTTCCACTATAATTTAATTTATTAAGTAAAAGCATAGCTTGTCAATTGCAAAAATTTATAAATTACTTTAGTAATAAAGGTCGCGTCATTATTTGAGTCTAATTGTATTCTGTAAAGAATACTAAGTTACTGGTCGAGAATGTGCTAAACAGTCTCGATAGATGGCGTTGTACATAAAAATGCGATGTAGACTCATTCGAGTAACATTGTAGTGGATAAATTGGTTACTGTTGGCACGGCCGCAATAGCTCAGTCGGTAGAGCGACGGAACGGTATTCCGAGGTCGTGGGTTCAAGTCCCACTATAAATTAATTTATTAAAAATGTATTGTCACGTGAATAAATAAATACATATACTCGTAATTTTAAACAAAGGTAAGGGTCTCAAATTAACTTTATACCTACTGCTGTCTTCGTATTAAAAGAAATAGCCTAATGCTCCGTGTAGTTATTTAGAATACGAGTACGGATAAAGAATACAAGTGTCACCACCCCTTTTCCTTCTTAGGGTGCTGTTAAAGCCACGCCAGCGATATTATGATGAGTTTAACGCTAACTAACACTGTGACACGTGAATTTTATATTTATGAAGAAGATTATAAAGCTGCAAAGTTTATTTGTTTCAACGCCTTTATCTCAAGAACCGCTGGTCCGATTTCAAAAATTCTTTCAGTGTTGAGTAATACATTTATTTTATCAAGGAAGGCTATATAACATCACGCTAAGACTGATAGGAGCGAAGGATAAGCGAAAAAAATTGCATAAACGTGGAAAATTTTCTAAATATCTCGCGTTTGAAGTCGCTGGCCACAGCTGGTAGATTACATTATTGAAACAATCTAAATAATTGAATCTGATAAACATTTAGCATAACACCGTGCGAATATACAATATATTGATAAGATACCATTATCATTATATAATATTAATAAAATATTATCATATTGTATTGGCAACATTCTTAGGTATCAATGTTAATGAAATGTGAACAAGGAAATCTTCTGGTCAAGATAGCGAATTAGTGACGACTCAATAGATTTTTATTTTCAGGATGATAATTCATTCAATCTCTTGATAATGTTTTTTATAAAACTACACAGTACCTACATAGTTAAGAGGGCACGATACCAAATTAAATACCAATATCATTTACCATACAAAAATATGGGTATCGCAGTTCCCTTTTTTCTTCGCGAAAGTTAAACCGATTTTGATTGTTTTTACGCTATATTATAGATGAAGAGTATATCTATGCTTCTTCCTCCTTCTTTCTTCTCCCTTTCCGTACTCCGTGTGGTGACGGATTAAGAATTCAAGTGTCACCACCCCATATCCTCCCAAAGGTGCTGTAAAAGTCAGCTAAGGGATATTGCACACAGATAACATACTCTGTGAGACACGGAAATCTCGAAAATAAACCCTGTGCCAATACGCCTGGTCAGCGCGGCACAGTAGACCATAATCCCTCCCCAAGTAGATGACCAACTGGAGGACTGGGTAACAGTGGGACGTAAATGGGCTGGAGAGAGATATATTCCGTTCCGCACCAAAAGATAAGCCTGGACCCGATTACTAAGATTCACTATCCGTCTATCCGTCCGTCTGTCACCAGGCTTTATTAGCTATTCGTTGTCGTATTATGTTATTTGGGGGTCAGGATTTTGTAAACATCAACTATGTATTCACGTTGTATATAGATTAACTGTAATATTTTTAACACTTTAGCTATCAGCGTTCTATAGATAAAGCCTCGTATAGGTCGCGTCATGTAAAAAGAACGCTGGCAGTCAAGCTACGCATAGGCGATTTATCGGTTTTCTATGTAATACCTAATAAGAATAACAGATATGTAAGCCAAGCCACGACTCACCCGGGAAAGCCTAGTTCAAAAATAAAATAATAGGCACATGACTTTCGTGCGAGAGTGTACCCATGCGCAAACACGCCCCCACCACTTTCTTCCAGCGTTCTTTTTACGTGACGCGTACTAAATATAACAGACTAAGCAGACAGACGGACGGACAGCGATGTCTCAGTAATAGAATCCCGTTTTTCGACCTTTGGTTATAGAGATCAGAAATTAGCTTATCATCATAAACTACATGACTTCATTAAAAAATGTGAGCTTATATCTTCAAAAATACGCAACGGATCTTGATGCGGTTTTTTTAAATAGATAGAATGGTTCAAGTTTCAATCTTATACATATAATATATAGAAAATAGCCTTCCTCAATAAAATCTATTTCGTAAATATATAAATAAGTAAAATTCTCTAACACTTGCGCGACTCATTTATTCTAATAAACTCACCGTTTGCTTGATTGAAAAAATTCTGAAATTAGCGCTTTCAATCAAACAAACTCTTCAACTTTATAATTAAATATTAGTATGGATTTAGTGCGACAATTCGGAAACTTCGGTGGTTTTATTAGAATAAATGAGTCGCGCAAGTGTTAAAGAATTTTACTTATTTATTTATTTAGGAATTATTCGCCCCCGGTGCAAAAAAGGCGCAACTTATTTTTTTAAATTTTTAAGCGCATTGATATAAAAGCTTACTTTTAAGTTTCTTTTTTAACACGCTGTTATTTATGTATATATTCCGTAGGTATCTATCTATCAATGTATTAATCTATGTAACGGAATCTTTGAAAGTTATTTTCACCCACTTGCAACAGTCGGATTGATCTGAAATTTTGTACACCTAACCATGACCAATAATTTAAAAAGTTGTGTTTTTTTAGTTTTTGAACTAAGTAGATTATTTTATATTTATAAAGCATGTTGGCACTTGATCCCATGCCACCTGATGGTAAGCGACAATGGAATCTTTGATGGTAAAGTGTACCAGGTATGTAAGAAGTAAGTTATTTTAACTTTGAATTGATTTGTAATTATATAACAAATATAATGATATCCTTGTAATGTCACGGTCAGGAGTCACTTCAATTTAAATCAGTACACATAACATCAAGGTTGTGTCTTTCTCGGTCGAGATTTGTAGATAACATATCACAGTATTGACGTATGTCATATCAGTAGCAACCGTATATCTCGATTTTACGTTTTAAGTTAATATCCTTGTATACCACTATAGATATGAGTTTTTTTTTAAAGTTCAACTGACTTCATGTGCCTTTAAAATTTGAGGGTGAGAAATCGAGGAAACGATTTCTTAGGAGATAACTATCAGATCCTGACATGGGAACCACTAGCTTTTAAATAAAAAAAGAATCATTAGAATCACTTCGTCCAGTTAAAAGTTATGAGGTAGCAAACATAAAAAAATAACATAGGTACAGACGAATTGAGAACCTCCTCCTTTTTTGAAGTCGGTTAAAAATGTTAACAACAACAATGTAACAGCAGAAGTTAGGAGTTCCTCCTGCTTCTTCTTTGCCCAGTAACCTCATACGTATAGGCCTTGTAGTCCGTGTGGTGACGGAATAAGAATACAAGTATCACCACCCCATATCCTCCCAAGGGTGCTGTAAAATTCAGCTAAGGGATATTGTACACAGATAACATCCTCAGTGAGAGACGGAAAACTCGTAAATAAACCCTAGGCCAACACGCCTGGTCAGCGCGGTACGGTAGACTATAATCCCCCCAAAGTGGAGGAGGCCCGTGCCCAACAGTGGGATGTAAATGGGCTGGACAGGAAGTATAGGCCTTAAGTAATTTATTAATTTTGCAATTGACACGCTAATGCATATATATAAATTAAGTACCTATAGGCCTTCTTGATTTCCAGACGATATTTGATATACGAGTACTGTGCCACGATGAGCAGGTGTCTTGATATCGCTTGATATCGTCAGAGTTTAGTTTCCAGTTTGCTTGTCACACAGAGGACGTTATTGAATATTATCCATTATCTGGCTATTACAGCAGCGTTAGGAGGAAATGGGGAGATGCAATTTGCATTCTTAATTCGTTACCACACGAACATCGCTTTAATAACTAATCAACAAAATTTTATTCCCATGTTGGGACAGAATCTAATGTATCAATGCGTAAAATATCATTTGTAATCCAGAAACGTAATGAGAATCTCCAAAATTCAAGTCTGGTATGAGCTCTGCACATTTTAAGTTAGTCTTTGACTATCAAGCCACTATTATTTCTAAGGCATATACGTCATAAGTTACTGTCAGTCTCAATATCATCATATTTAGAAGTCTCAATAAAGCAACCCAACACTACCCAAAACACAATCTCTCCTAAGTAATGTAGGTTGTCTGGAAGAGATCGCGGACACCGAAAAGCGGTAGTCTTTTCGGTGTCCGCGATCTCTTCCAGACAAAACTTGTACATAAAAAATGGTGACTTAACTCTATTTGAGTATATTTGTATAATTGGTGTGCAATAAAGAATATTGTATTGTAAAGAAATTTTTAAAATAATTTCGTTTCCTAAACCTCTCGACATGACACAGCCCAGCTTTTCCTCAATTTGTAGTTGTAGCATAGTGTCATCAAGGCAACTCTGCTTATATACTAACTACAAGGTGACAATAAAACCGAATGTAATTAGCAGAACGCAATGTATCGTGTGAAAAAACGATATCGATACAAATCCGAAAATGCAAGATTTATGCAAATTGACACCTGCAGGCAATGAACTTGATATATTTGGCGAATTTATTTAAATTTAACTAATTAATTGCGCATAATTTAATTAAATAGGTATACTTGAAAGGCCAATCACCCGCATTGGAGTATTAATACTCAATGAAAATTTGTTATTTTAGATTAAAAATGCAAAATTTATTGACGTAGTTTATTTCCGTTATTATTGAATCAGCCGTACGTAGTTACAAGAAAGCGGACAAAAGTCTCTGTCATGAATGAAACAAAATATAGTACAAGTGATACAGTTTCATTTTAATAATTAACTAGATGTTGACCGCAACTTCGTACGAGTAGAATTCAGTAAACAAATCTGAAAAAAATATACAAAAAAGGCACCCTCTCTGCAGTCTGTAAAAAAACTGCTTCAAAATCCGCTGGGTTATTTTGAATATACAGGTTGTCCCAAAAGTCGACAGGGGTCGCCAGCGCGCAATATCTGGCGCGCCACCCGAAGAGATGATCGCGCGCGGCGGGCCGGTATCCAGAGACCCCCGCGCCAAACATGATGGGGGGACCTAATGCTCCCCCCGTCGGGCCGGGCCCCGTTTAGCAGGGCCACCCCTCGGCGGGTCATGGTAAAGCTCAAGGCACCATCATGGCCCGGCAGAGCAAGGCGGAGGAAAAAAAAAATTTACCAAATGTCGACGTCAAGCCGAAGTCACATGATAGATAAGGTCATAATAGTTATCAGATAATATTTAAAAAAAAATGTTTTTATATTTAAAATAATTGCACAATATTGAAAAACTGATTCTACAAAACATGACATCTTATTTCAAGCTGGAGCAGTTAGCTTAGATTTTTAAGGTAACAAATTACATTTCTTTATTTTCTGATAACTGTTATGACCTATCATGCGACTACGGTTTGACGTCGACTTTTGGGACAACCTGTATAAGCTCAAATTGGGACATACATACAAAAATAACGACTCTATTTTATAATGAGTAAAGACTAATGACTAACATTAATGGCATTACAATTTATCGCTAAAGCCAAAGAGTTAACAAGGGCTGGATTAAATTTTATAGACATTGTGATAAATAATCTAATAGCAGTTTATGAGATAATAATAACGCCTTTAAACACTTATTTGTTGAGTTAATTGCGCTTGCGCAAAACTGCAGAAAGCAAATTTGAAGGTGACCGTATTATTCGTTTAAAATTCTTCAAAAAAGAAGAAAGTTTTAACAGTTAATTATGACACTTACAAAATATAGCGAAATAACACTAAGAAATTCATTTAAAATATGTTTTTGTATGTATACCAATATTATAAAGCTTGTTTGTTTGTTTGAACGCACTAATCTCAGGAACCACTGGTCCGATTTTAAAAATTCTTTCAATGTTGGATAGTACATTTATCCAGGAAGGCTATAGGCTATAAATAATCACGCTGCGATTAATAGAAAGGAAGTCTCAGTGAAAAATGTTCCAAAAACGGGGAAAATTATCCAGATTCTTTTAATGCGTACGCTGCGGTTTACGTGGTCCAATTATTTTGTGATTTCAGCGCGTACGAAATCGCTTGCAGCAGCTTGTTTAGGTAATAATAGCAAATTACGAAATCCAAAACTGGTCAAAAGCAAAAGGAGGTTCTTATAAAGACATGTTTCTCTAATATTTACTTAACCAATGCATGAATTACAAGCGATAGGCACTGGTAAGTTAACGTAAAAGAGATAATTATGCCTGTGGTTGAAAAAAATTGGTATTTCGCATCGTAAATCGTGATGTCATTGCGGTAATCTGTTTAGTTATAAACAACACTTATCATGGTCCATGAGTATGACGAACGAAAGTGAACGAAAAACTAAATTTAAATAATTTTTTCAATAGACTTGAAAAAGTGATAATTATTATAACTTTTATAAGTTAAACTCTGTTTTAAGCAAGGGAAAAACGATAAGGGTATTTTTTTAGAATGCACTTACGTCATACAAATCCGGTGGAGTGAAATTAGTCGTAAATGTGCATGCACCGAACCGACACTCTGAAGTTAGCTACAAAGTACTAAAGATATTTATGCACGTGATGTAAATAATTATTTTTATACATGTACCTACTTATTGTTTTTCCTTCCTTTGTTTACTGTTGTTTTTTTCGTGTAGTCTGTGTCTTCTCTTAGCATTATGCTGAGCTGAGGCCGTTTTGTGAAGGGTTTCACACATCTTTCGTTTTATTTCTTATAATATCTTTATATACAGGGTGTGGCGTAAATGGTGGTCCAACGCTAAGGTGGTTATAGTTCAAGTATTCAACTATCATATAAAAAAAATAACCATTTTTAGCCATTGGTTTTGGAAATATTTTTTTTTTATTTTTTTGTAAAAAATCGATAAATATTTTAATAAATGAGAATGTAACTTCGACAAATGACATTATTTTTATGTGTATTTTTTGTGTTGTACGGGCGAGTACTAGCACTAGCACATGCATTTTCGTTTTTTCATGTAAACCCCAAAAATAAACCCATAAATAAAAAAAAAACTGAAAATTAATTTCTCGTTTTTAACAAATCATGCATTTTAGATGTGAGTAGTGTAAAAAAAAATGGCTAAAAATGGTTAATTCTTTTTTTATATGATAGGTGAATACTTGAACTATAACCACCTTAGCGTTGGACCACCATTTACGCCACAACCTGTATATAAATCTTCTGTACGTGTGTTTGTAATTGAACTCCTCCTAAACGGCTGGACCGATTTCGATGAAATTTGTTGTGTGTATTCAAGGGGGTTTGAGGGTGGTTTAGATTCACAACTGGCTGGACCGATTTTGATGAAATTTTTTGGTGTTGATTTTTACAAAGAATTGTATGGCAAAACAACGTTTGCCGGGGCAGCTAGTATACTGTATATTTTTTTCTGTGCCTAATTGTATTTGTGTGATTATCCTTCCAATAAATTTATTTTTCTTTCTTACTTTCAACTTTTTATGGATTCTATATTTCCTGTTAAAATTACTAAGTTTGTAGTTAGTAAAACATACATAGACTGGTTACTGGCCGCGACTGCGTATGCGTGAAATTTAAAATCACTACAATATTTTTACATAATTACTAGCTGATCAGTCATACCTATTACCTAGTATTTACTGGATAGAAAAGTAATAGGACAAATATATTATGTAGTTAGATCTGTCCGTCATGTAGTATCTCCAAAATAACTATTATGTTCTAGTTTTTATAATCTATGTCAAACTTAAACACACTTTAAATAACATAGCCAGACTAGTTTTATAATGAAGACTAACTAGGTATATAAACCTACTTTCACATAGATACAATACATTTTGTAGTACAAAAGATATCTAAACATTTTAGGTAATCAATTAACAAATTAAAACTATAGATTAAAACGAAAACATTTGTTGTATGAGAGCTTCTTAAATATTTAATTTATTCTGGTTTTAAGTATTTTTTTGTTACATGGCAAAATTGAAAATTTTCGACTTACCTATAAAAAACACTATAACTTCGTTTTTTTTAGTCTTATTGCCCTATAGGGCAACAGATATACATCATCTGGTTAACTGGCTGGATACAGCCAGTTAACCAGATGATGTATATCTGTCGGAGAAAGAGAGAACCTATCGGTGAAAACTAGAAAATTATCACCATTCATAAGTTACAGCCTAGCGACAGATATTTGAAAGACTTAATCATATAAAAGGCTATTTAAACTTTCTCCACAGACCTCTATTTCTTTTTACAAAATCAAAGCAGAATAAGTTATTTCATGTAATAATTGTTACCAGCCTGTGAAAACTTAGTCAAAAAGGCCCATTGAATTATACAATTATAAAAAAAAAAATTGTTGTTTGACCATACTAACACAGTTTATTTTCTCTTTATATTGCTTACAGACACAGGATTTCTATAAAGTTTATGTTCTAAGCCAATTATCAAATATTATTATCCTTATTTTTAGTATGTAACTTTTTTTTAAAGTTACAAAAAATATGAAACTAACAGCTCTATTGATGTCAATTACACTTTAATTTTATGCCGTAGCACATTTATTTAAAAAGTTTCCTTGTTCTTCATTCAAAAGATACAGTTCTGCTTTTTGTTAGAATCATATAAATAACAACAACAAAGTAAATACAAAAGATTTATTAAACTGTCACTAATTAATAATATTTATGTAAGTACTTTCATAAAAACAAGCATAACTGCTAATAATTCATTACTATTTGTCATATATTTGTTTTGTTAATTACTATAGTTAATTATTAAAAGCCCGAAATTTCTCGCATTCGTTTCTCTATTTTTTAATGTTTATATTGATTTTGATATATAATGAATTGATTTTATAATGATGTTTATAATGATTAATTTCGCTTATTTTTTGGTTAATTAGATTTTAAAATATATGTTTGTTTGTTTAATAGATAAATAAAATACAAGATAGGTGCTGCTTAATATATTTTAAGCAATACACGTCGAGAAATACATCCTACTCACTACAGTTCATGCAATAAATAAATAATTTTGCAACACGTCATTTCAGTCTAGAAAGTAAATTTTATGCACTTACCAATGTATTCTGGTATCCTAATCCAGTTTCCTCATCCGACAAGTCCTCTTTGCTATGTAGAGACTTCATTTTCACAAAATGTTTAAACTTTTAACACAAAAAACTGCAAATCAAAACAATACTAACAAACTTTGCAAGAGTAACAGCTGCGTTTCGCAGTTTTTTTTATATACGGTACTCTTAAAGAAGTAGTGTCCGTCGCTGGTCGGCCATTCGTATAATTTATATATAACCGGTCTAAGAGTATATTATGATACCGAGACAGTAATTGCATAAACGCGATTTAATGCAAATTGCTGTCCGCATCATACGATAAAATACGTACACACCGCCCCTCATCAAATGACCGACTGACAAAGAAAGAATGACAACTGTTGACAAAAAACTTGACAAGTGACAGTGAGCATTCAAAAGATTGGATTCGTGACCATGAACTTGAACTTAATCGTTATCTATTTAGGGCTGTGTAGAATTTCAATTAAAGCTATTTATTTTCGTTATCTTAATAAAAATGAATTGTATAATGATTTATCTAACACCATTGAAATAAACAAGCGAAACACGACACGACGTCACAATATTCTGAACGCAACTAATCTTTGATTTGAATTGGAATTACATTCAACGACCACGGGCGCTTCGTTCCGCATATGAATCGACATTTATTTAGTTTCATGTGAGTTTCATATGTAACAGTCAGTCAAGATAAACCACTTTATTTTATCAGATTAATTTGCAAAAGACACGCGACGAGCAAATATTTGCATTATATCCAACACAATTATACAAGATAAACATTATAATGTGACTTACGAATACGATAGGTACTTAACTTCTATCACATAATGCCTTGTTAAGTAAGACTGGCCTGCTAATAATCCTATTCCAAAATATTTTTTAGGCTCAAAGTCTTTACTTAATTACACAGTGTAATTTATTATCTAACATTTGCACGATTCATATGTTTAAATAAAAATTTTAGCCCAAAGTTTCAGACGTTTTGGGCCCTGGTGACTGCAAAGTCTCCAAAACGTCGAGCTAAAATTTGAAACAAATACACGCGCCTAAATCCGTAAAAAGTAGTTTTATTTATCTAATTGTATTTACCTGACCTTACAGAGATTAGGATAAACAAAGAATTTGTCCAGCATGCCAAAAACAAAGTCAATATCAATAGTCATTCATTAATAAAACACACGTCAAAAGAGTATTTCATTTCATTTATTTGTTTGCAATTCAATTTCATTCTATCAATCTAATAAACTAATATTATAAAGCGAAATACTAAATATAGCTGAAGAATTTGTTTGCTTGAACGCGCTAATTTCAGGAACCGCTCGGGTCCGATTTGAAAAATTGTTTCATTTCAGTGTTGGATAGTACATTAATCTAGGATGGCTATAGGCTATATAACATCACGCTGCGACCAATAGGAGCGAAGCATTAGTGAAAAATGTTGCAAAAACGTAGAAAACGCGCACGGAGTCGCGGACTAAAACTACTTTATTATAGAAGACAAAAATACCAGTTACATACGTTTGTTGAAAAACGTTTCAAAACAAAAGATATTCATCTCATTGTCTGGTTGGATGTGTTAGGATGGTAATTGTCTACACGGTAATTATTGTAACTAAACAGTACGTTACACAATAGGCAACATTTATTTAAACTTAAATATAGGTACTGCTGAATAGTTCAGAATGAAACAGCACAAAAGAATTACAAAGAACACCATGTTTTTATCTTTATTTTTGTTTTTTATTGACTAGGCACAGGCCTGCTCCACTTTGGGAGGGATTATGGTCTACTGTGCCGCGCTGACCAGGCGTATTAGCACAGGGTTTATTTTCGAGTTTTCTGTCTCTCACAGAGGATGTTATCCGTGTGCAATATCCCTTAGCTGACTTTTACAGCACTCTTGGAAGGAAATCGGGTGGTAACACTTGTACTCTTAATCCGTCACCACACGGAGACGGTACGTGTTTGTCAATGTATAAATCTATGTAAAGGAATCTTTGAAAGGTATTTTCATTCACTTGCTACTTATTGCAACGCATAAACATTCGTCTCGTGGACGTTCATCATGATGGAGGTTAATTGAATCCACAACCTCGTAAACAGCAGTTCCTTAAATTATACCACAGGACTTTTAATAATCTTAATTCAAAGTATTATTTTTACTAAATAGTGATATTTAAATCTTTTTTTTTATCAAATTACGTATTTAAAAGAGCATGGATTGTATTCAAGTGTAGCTAAATTTATCAACAAGTTTTTGTGATACACTATTTTTTATCATCACGTCTTGATTGGGTCTAAGTCAAGGTTTTGTATTATCGTAAGACGTAAGTGATATAAGTAGAAATGTCTAAATTAGAAAGGAGTACCAAAAATAACTGTTACTGTAATTTTTATACATATTATTTTTAACCAGCTGTTGCCCGCGACTTCGTACGCGTGGAATTTAGAAAATATTTTCCATTTTTGCAACATTTTCACTGATGATTCGCTCCTATTGGTCGCAGCTTGATGTTATATAGTCTATAACCTTTCTCGATAAATGTATTATCCGACACTAAAAGAATTTTTTAAATCGGACCAGTGGTTCCTGAGATTAGCGCGTTCAAACAAACACACTCTTAAGCTTTGAAGGGTTGTTATAACTTTAAATCTTATGTGCGTGCTATATTTCATTTTAATTAACTCGGTACCTACTTTTAATTCTGTGGAAGAAGCTTCATGCCGAATAATGTTTCGAAATTCGGAGTTATGACGTTTATTGTTACTTTATTGACATGTTAGAAAAAGCGCTTAATAAGACTTATATTAAGATTACACCACAAGACAATATAACGACCATACTCCAAATTGCTCCAAATTTTTGTACAAGCAGTATCATTAATATACAACTAGATGTCACTGTTTAAACTAAACCGCGATTTTTTTTTCAAGACAATGGTAATGTACATGCAGCCTGGAACTTGTTTCTATTTGATCATAAGAGCTAATTTAAATAAAAAGTAACCGCTATTGAAATTCATTGAATTACTTTCTTCCTGCTTCTGGGTGCATGTGGGTCAGTAAAGTTCTTGGGATGTGTGCTACTTTAGTAACCTGCTTGCAACATCCATAACTGGCAAACGTATTCATACAATGTTAGATAGATTCTCTTTCTTCATTGTTTTAAACTATTTTTTAAATGAGTAAGCCTTATATTATGATCCGAGTGGTGACGGATTATGAATACCAAGTGTCACCACCCCACTTCTTACCCAGGGTGCTGTAATAGTGTTATACTTGATCAATGGTAATTGCCAGCTATGGGACAATATAATCATATAACATCTACTGTGAAAGCCGGAAAACTCGAAACTAAACCCAGTGCCAACACGCCTGGTCAGCGTGGCATATTAGACCACAATCCCTCCCTAAGTGGAGGAGGCCCGTGCAAGAGGATGGTTCTCCTGTATGATTTGTCAACGCTTACTTTCTAAAATTCTACGTGTACGAAGTTGCGGGCGACATCTAGTTTAATAATAAAACAACATTTTGAAACGAATTAAACTTTATTTATTCACATACAACAATAATACGAGACAACATTGATAATTCCTTTACAAACTATGTATAGGTATTTCGTTTTTAAATAAATCTGTTTAGAAATAGAATATAACTTATAGCATTAATCCAATAAGAGTTGGCGTAATTGGGCGACCCCTGGTGAAAAAATGTTAGAGAACAATGATTAAACTCACTGTGTACGAACACTGTCGTCGTCTCTTACCGAATTGGGATTGTTCATAATTTTTGACCTGTTGTTTTCATATTTTTTTTAGAAAATATTGACTATTTTAAGCAACTGATTTCAATATTATTGAAATATTCACTATATAATTTTTTTTTTAAATACATAAAGACTATATTTTAAATGTTGTGACGTCATCGTTGTACGAAATCTGTGTATTGCCTTTTCCTGATATACTTAAGACAGATTGCAATACAACTTTTCAAAGTTGGCAAGTTGATATAATAGACCAATTTCAACCCCACTACAGAATAGTATATCCCTAAGAACGCCTTAATATTTTAAGTCCTTCATTTCAAGGGCAAATACAGATCATTTGCTTTTTTGGAAAAATAATCAGCAATAAAAATAATAGCAAATTTTCCGAAAAAAAACTAATGAATCATGATCAGAAACTCTATTCCCCGGAATGGTTTTTGAATTAAGAGTTTAAAAAAAAAATTAACAATGCCAATTGTGTGATCGACACTATCAATGTCATCATCAACGTTTAGTTTGGTTCTGCGCGTAGAATTGTTACCAGTTTCAGTACACAATAAATATGACCATTGATCTCGTAAGTTTTTCAGGAATCGCTTTATTATTCAGCTCCTGTTATATATATTAACGCTTTAAGTTTTTGATTATAACTATGGGGATATAGACATAATTATATCACGATGCATAAAAACTATTTGATAACGCTTTAATGCAATACAATATCATGATGTTTTTCGCTTATAATTATCTCTAAAACCAGGGCCGTATTTTACCTAGACTATCGGTTATTAATTCGTAATGGAGAATTGGGGCCACAATAATCGCAAAGCCCTGGGTGATGGAGAAATCAGGCCTGTCCAAAACTATCATGCATTCATACCAGATAAAAATACGAAACTCTCTCCACACGAGTGCAATTAACACAACTAACAATTGACTTGTTAGGGTTCAGTATCAATAGTTAAAACGGGAACCTATTACTAAGACTTCACTATCTGTATTTCCGTCCATCCGTCTGTCACCAGGCAGCACTTCATAAACGATGATAGCTAGATAGTTAAAATTTTCAAAGATGATAAATAAATAAATATAAATATTCATGGACATTTCACACAACGTCCTCTGGTCCCAAGCTAAGCTTATATGCTTGTGTTATGGGTACCAGAATACGGATATAATACATAAACTACTTTTCTTTTGTAAATACATACTTATAATACATAGTAAACACCCAGACGCAGTACAAACATTTGTATGACATTTATGGATATCACACAAATGATTGTCCCAACCGGGAATCGAACCCGAGACCTCGTGATCGGCAGTCCATTACATAAACCACTCCACCACGAAGCCCGTCAATGATGTAGTGATGTATATCTGTTGATGCTATTACGACAAATACTAAATAAACAACAAAATAAAACATGACAATACGATTTTCATCATCATCATTATACCATTACGCCACTATAGAGCGCCATCTGTTACGATATGATTTTATGGTGATGATTATTTCAACATGCTAATAACGATACGAAACCCTCCCTTTGTGAATCAATTAGTAGTACTTAGTCGGACTTTTGTTCCATTCCTACCGCATCGATATCCATTTGTGTGTTGCCTGTGGCCTAATTATAGTAAATGCTACGGGACCGACGCCATTATGGGCAATTGGGAATCGCACTCAAAAATTTACTTGCTCCTTACTCCTTACCCTGATAGCACGGCAAAGAAGGGCCGATCAAATTCATTTATTGCTATATTTTGCTATTCATTTATTGCTATATTTCTATAATTAAATCAAAACAAAGAAAACCAACAGTAATAAAGCGTCTCCCGAAATTAAATCCTGGCCATGCCCATGGTATAAATGTATTCATTTATAGTATTAATATATTATATTATAATATTGTATTAATATATTATAATATTTATATCATGGTGGTATATTTACCACCATGATAATAATGACAAGGAACCCTTTGTCCGTGAATCCAATTCGTACATAGCCGGATTTTCTTCCCAATACTACCGCGCAGATATCTAGTTACATGTTCCATGTTCCATGCTGTAAAGCCTGCCATTTTTTGGGTGGTTTAATTACGTAGTAGGAGCAGTAAGTGGTACGAGTACCACGCTTTAGGGGTCCTCTGCTTAGAAGTTTATCTACACCTTATTTTGATAATAAGGCAAGGTGCAAATAATTAAATGATCTCGGGGTCTCTTCAGTGAATTCGCTAAAGAGCCTGAGCTCTCTTAATCCGTCACTGTGCCTAAAAAGACCTATAAATACAAATTATAAGGCCTAATTGAACACTATCAACTAGCACCTAATTGAAACTAAAATAAAATGTCTAGAACCATCAGATATATTGACCAAAGTGTATCCAATATATTGCATTTAATATTGAGAATAATGCTGGGAAAAATACGCGGGAAAAACGATCTATGTTGATTGCTTTTGTTTTAGCTTGAGCTGCTTCGGCGGCATCCTAAAAGTAAAAAGAAATGTTTACACAAAAATTCATCTTCTTCTTCTCCAGGCCATTTACGTCCCACTGCTAAGCACGAGCCTCCTCCACTTTGGGAGGGATTACAGTCTACTGTACTGCGCTGACCGGGCGTGTTGGCATAGGGTTTATTTTCGAGTTTTCCGTCTCTCACAGAAGATGTTATCTGTTTGCAATATCCCTTAGCTGACTTTTACAGCACCCTTAGTAGGAGATGGGGTGGTGACACTTGTATCCTTAATCCATCACCACAAAAATTCATAATGTTACCAATTAAACTTAACTAAAAAATGAAAAAACAGCTATGGCGTATTTGAAATGGCTATTTACGTTTATTTTTATTAATTAAAGTAACGTCTATAATATACAGATTATATTAAAAAAGTGCAGTTAACATTACCAAATTGTGTTGTAGCCACTATCAATTTTCATTTTTAGTTAACTTTAGTTGTGCATGTTGATATCAATATCTGTAAATAAAATTGTGCCTATCTTCTCCTTCTCCTTCTCCAGCCCATTTACGTCCCACTGTTGGGCACGGGTCTCCTCCAGTTTGGGAGGGATTATGGTCTACTGTGCCGCGCTGACCAGGCGTATTGGCACAGGGTTTCTTTCGAGTTTTCCGTCTCTCACAGGAGTCACAGGAGATGTTATCTGTGTACAATATCCCTTAGCTCTTATCCTCCGTGTGGTGACGGATTAAGAATACAAGTGTCACCACCACATCTCCTCCCAAGGGTGCTGTAAAATTCAGCTAAGGCTATCTTAATCCTTCTAAATACTTGAACAAAAATGTGTTTGCCCGTGTTGGCACAGGGTTTAATTTCGAGTTTTATCACTTACCTGGCTTTTACAGCATCATGGGTAGGAAAAGGGTTCGTGATACTTGTATTCTTAATACCTCAATATACCACACAATGTGACTACGATCGATGGCGATGTACGTTCAATATTATCAATGTTTTCTTACCTTCTGCTTACCCGTGCCATCACCAAGTACGATGTTCACCAAGCAATATTCCATAAGAGCCATGAACACAAATCTGAAATGTTATGTTATGTCTGAGTCCATAAACACACCACTGTTGGACATGAGCCTACTGCAAAACAGAGAGTATCTTTGATCTATACTTCTAAACTTTACTAATTTAGAAAGCTGAAGTTTTTTTGTTTGAACGCGCTAATCTCAGGATCCACTGATCCGATTAAAAAAATTCTTTCAGTGTTGGATAATACATTTATCGAGGAAAGTTATAAGCTATTTAAATAACATCACGCTGCGACCAATAGGAAAGAAGCATCAGTGAAAAATGTAAAAAAACTGGGAAAATTATCAACGCGTTGAAGTTGTAGCGTCCTCTGTTTCCAAAGTAAGCTATATTTCTATGCTTGTGTTCTTGTGTTATGAACTTATGAGTTATTATAAATTATTTTCCTTTTGTAAATACATACTTTTAATACATAAAAAACACCCAGACGGAGTACTAACATTTGTATGACAATTTACATAATACCTATGCTATTACACTGTGCGGGGATCGAACCCACGACCTAGTGAACGGCAGTCCTTCCGTGAACCACTAGACCACGAGGGCCGTCAATATAATAATATACTCACACAGTACAAACAGACATAAAAGCATCGACTGCTTTCAGATATGAGACTGGTGGTAGTTGTGCTTGTGACTTGGCGTGCTGCGTAGAGAGGGTAAGCAGTGAGGTCACTCCAAGAGTGACCCGAGCAGGGGCCGCGTCAGGCTTGATCCAGAATGATACCCACTGGGAAAAAAATAATTTGATAATACGACTTCTGTACTATTATGATATCTGCCGATGGATTTTACTACTTTTAAGTGTACCTAAGTGTAAGCGTAAACGCAAATGTTAGTGTGGGTGTACTTTTAACTACTTTTGAGAAAAAAACTGTCATGTAACATCGAAAATAGATCGTAAACTCATTCATTTCATAAGTATAGCATGCTTTAGCATATCCATGTATAGCATCCCTTATCCCGTTCCTGGCCGGATCATGGTAATACCTGATGCCATGGCCCGGCCAAGGGGCGAGGAGGAACACCGTGGGGCTTAGTGGGTAGTCCGGGTCCGTTATCTGACTCGGTAGTCCCACACGAAGTGCGAAAATGCATTCCGCACGTAAAAAACAAATCCCTTATTCCGTTATTCGGGGTTCGCGAAACATGACTACTTGTTGCGCGAACAATATATATGTAGCATTGGTATTTAGCTGATTTTTACTCGCGGCCAACTGCTTGACGTCAACCCTTGGGTAAGTATGTACGCAGTTGTCGGTTAGTCGGTTCTTACGACCACAAACAAGACATGGGGAGATGACATAGCACAGTATGTTAATAAAATTCTAAATTACGATTTGCCTTTGTTCATTTCTGACTCAGAATAAAATATTGAGATCAAATTAACGGAATTATGATGGTTATAAAAATATTCGCGGTAAAATAATCCCGCAGGTTTCAAAATTATATAGCAAACTAGCTGGCCCGGCAAACGTTGTTTTGCCATACCAAAAAAAAGTTTAAAAAAAAAATTAACTATAAACCTCACGGTGCCCAAGACCTTTCCAACGAATGCAAAACCGTGGAAATCGGTTCGTGCGTTCTGGAGTTATAGCGTCAGGAAGGAAAACCCGACTTATTTTTAGTAGATAGTTTTAACAAAAAAAGTAAAAATATAATTTAAACTTACGGACATAATGACGATCAAACACGTAGGTATATAAGTGTTGAAGAGATGGTATCCAAGACGACGTTTCAGTTTGAAGATCACTTCCAAACACGTGAAATTACCTGAAATACAATAAATTTCAATATTCATTTAGAAATACTTACACGCCATCTTCCTATTAACCCGATAGGTGGCTCGTTTCTCTCTCTCTCTCTCCAGCCCATTTACGTCCCACTGTTGGGCACGGGCCTTCCCCACTTTGGGAGGGATTATGGTCTACGGTGCCGCGCTGACCAGGGGTATTGGCACAGGTTTTATTTTCGAGTTTTCCGTCTCTCACAGAGGATGTTATCTGTGTGCAATATCCCTTAGCTGACTTTTACAGCACCCTTGGGAGGAGATGGGATGATTGGCAGGAGGTTGGTAACACTTGTATTCTTAATCCGTCACCATACAGAGATTCGTCACCACACGGAGAATGGCTCCATGGCTTGTTTGGTTCGGTATAATTAACCATCACTTAAATAGACGTTAGATAAAAACGGCAAAGATCTCGGATCTCTTTCTTTCTCCAGCCCATTATCTAACTTCTTATAATTTATAAAACCGGTTATATTATAAATTTATATGCCCGGGCATAAATCTTTGGGCACGGCCCTCCTCCACTATGGGAGCATTTTGCTGCGCTGACCAGCCGTGTTGGCACAGGGTTTATTTTCGGGTATTTCGTCTCCTGCAGAGAAAGTTATTAGATATAAATATCTCTTGGCTAGCCTCTTACAGCACTCCAGGAGGAAAAGGGGTGGTGACACTTGTATTCTTAATCCGTCACCACAGATGCAAGTATTTAGGTTTAATGTAAAGATATCATAACTGTGCCATAAACATTATTAATGCTAATCTTTTGGATAATTCGTGGCTTAGGTTCGTAGTAATTTTATGGTTAAATATTCAAAACTAGGTCATTATTTGGACAGTAGAATTCAGATTATAAATGACCATGGCATTTTTATTATCTTCGTATTAATCTTAGATTACCCTACTTCTCGTTATAATTTTTATGATAATAGTAGAGTTTTTTTATACTACAAGGGTGACAAACAAGCATACGGCTCGCCTGATGGTAAGCGATTACCACAGCCTATAAGTTTGCAACAGCAGAGGTATCACTCGCGCGTTACTGACCGTTTCATACAATTTTTTAAGAGCACCATACTATAGTCCTGTGGAAAAACCACGATAGGAAGTTTATTTCGTAACCTAATCGTACGTGGAATAAAATAAAATTGCGGTTCTTAGGTGTGATAAAGAAGACTTAGCATTTTAATAGATCCATCCATACTATAAGGGTGACACGCTAAGAATACAAAATATTTCCTCTCTGCGGTAATTTAAAAAGCCAGCAAAGGTAAACAGAAGATCTTCTGTGAGGAACGGAAACCATAAAAGTAAATAAATAATCTATACTTACTCGTATAATAAATCTGTAGAGAGGTCAATTCTGTACATGAAATATATTTTCAAAATAACTATCAGGGGGTGATTAGTGATCGATACTGATGCCAAAAATGCAATCAGTAAAATTTTTGTCTGTCTGTCTGTCGTCCGTCTGTATGTTCCTTATAGAAACAAAAACTACTCGACGGATTTTAACGAAACTTGGTACAATTATTCTTCATACTCCTGGGCAGGTTATAGTATACTTTTCATCACGCTACAATCAATAGGAGCAGAGTAGTGAAGGGAAATGTTGGGAAAACGGGAGAAGTTACTCCATTTTTTAAGCTTCCGTCGCGTGTGCAGCCTTAATGGTTAAAGTTACATAGAAATCATGTATGACGGAAATATTCTACATAAAATTGTCTAAAAAATATCCCGAAACAGCATATATCTATTTTTTATGGTTGACTCACAATAACACGTGTAACTCCTGATAGCTTAGCAGTTCGTTCATTCTGATTATATTTGTTTACACTTACGTTTATAATACTCTCACTCAAGCAGTAGTTAAAAATGTTGCAAAAACGAGGAAAATTTCCTAAATTTTACGCGGACGAAGTCGAGGGCAACAGCTAGTAATAAATAAATATTCACGGACATTTCACACAACGTTCTCTGGTCCCAAGCTAACCTTATTATGCTTGTGTTATGGGTACCAGAATACGGATATAATACAAAAACTACTTTTCTTTTGTAAATACATACTTATAATACATAGAAAACACCCAGACGTAGTACAAACATTTGTATGACATTTATGAATATCACACAAATGATTGTCCTAAGCGGGAATCGAACCCGCGACCTTGTGAACGGCAGTCCAGTATATGAACCACTACGCCACGAAGCCCGTCAAGTAAAACTAAACCCCAAATTAAACAATGCTAAAACTAAATTTTGTGCTAAATTGTCTTGGTATCACCTTTCTAGCTAGCCACTGAATTTAATTGCAGATTTTTTTTTATAAAAAACAAATTAAGCATTGTGTACCTACGTAATAGATATGAAAATGTTGAAGATTCCAGCTAAACGTTCATTATAGCACTTTAGACGGGCTTCGTGGTGAAGTGGTTTATGTAATGGGCTGCCGATCACGACCTCGCGGGTTCGATTCCCGCTTGGGACAGTCATTTGTGTGATATCCATAAATGTCATACAAATGTTTGTACAACGTCTGGGTGTTTTCTATGTATTATAAGTATGTATTTACAAAAGAAAAGTAGTATATGTAGTCTATCCGTATCTGGTACCCATAATACAAGCATAGAAATATAGCTTACTTTGGGACCAGAGGACGTTGTGTGAAATATTTATTTATTTATTTATTTATTAGCCATCTCATATTACTATTCATTACGTATACGTATTACTTAGCCTAATGTTTTTTTTTTTCTTGTTTCTGACATTATGTACCTATGAATGTGGCTAATGATTCCAAAGTTTTCTTTTCTTTGGATCCTTCTTTTTTGTTGTGCCGTCAAGAGTCAACTTACCAGTAGAATAGACGTGTGTACAATCAGCTGTACTGTTCTGAACCAGTTCCAGTTGAGGCAGCTCAATATTCTCATCCACCTCTAAAGGAAGGTCTTTATCCCATTGGAAGATCAGGTCATCTGTTGTATGGGACACTGGAAATATCAACACATTACACGTCAGTTTTACGGCCAGCCATCTGCTTGAAGGTTGACGACAAAATAAACCCAAATCGCATAGTAACACGAACAAGTCATGTTGGGCCAACTTTGGTACCACAACTAAACTTAACTAAAAATTAATAACAACTATGGCCTGTTTTGATTAATTGGCACTTTTTTATTATTTAAAATCGTTAGTCTTTTTAAACTAACGTTTGGAGACAGGGGTCGCTAAACTACCGCCCGTGGGCCACATCCAGCCCGCGGACAGATTTTGTCCGGCCCGCGGAGAGCTAGCATACTTGAAAATTCCTTTTAAAGAACATATTTTTTATAGCAAATTAAATTTAGTTTACTGAAGTATTCTAATTTTATGTTGAATAATAATTATTAATATGTCATCTACATTGATATGGTCATGGTTCAAATACTCATAATCGCTTCAACATACTCATAACGATTTCAATCCGCGGATGTCAGAAAAATTAATAATAATATGCAGTGTTGCCGTTTTGCGGACTTTAGTCAGATTTGCAACCTTTTTTAAACGTTGCGTACTTTTTCGGGCTTTTTTTTCATCAGTGGACTATTAAAATGTTTACCACCGGCAACAATGATAATATGGTTTTGGCTCTCGGAACTTACTGGAGTAATCATGGCTCTAAGGCTGGAAAGTTTGGAGACCCCTGATCTATAATATAAAGATTTTCTGATAAAAAAGCTCTGTTAACATTGCCGAATTATGTTATTAAACAATTTTATATTAATTTTATAGTTAAGTTTAGTTGTGCACGTCGAATTGGTACCAGTATAAAGGAAAATATAGGTAGCACATAGGGTACAATATAGGTAACATAACACAGAACTGAGAAAGTAAATGTTTTTACGAAATAGAAAAAGAAAAATTTTACAGTTAGATGAAGATATCTTTCTGGTCGCACTGTTCATTTACTGAAGGTCGTGCCTAATTATTATTGATAACTTTATCAGCTCCCGCCACTTTTACCTATCCTCCGCTTTTCGAAGAGCGATTGTGAGATGAAGATACACTATTTCTATAAAAGAATCTGAAGAAAAATGATTCAAAAATCACTAACACAAACGTCGTCTGAGCTTTCATTGTTTGTAAATCCAATTGGACTAAAAGCATTCCACTGGTTTTAACACGATAGACCAAATGCAGCGAATTTGCTTTGCATAAAGGGGATGTTTACACTATTCTGTATCCCTATTAATTGCTAACTATGTACATACTTAGTAAATCATGTGGTGACACAATAAGAATACAAGTGTCACTACCCATTTCCATCCCAGGGTGCTGGAAAAAAGCCAGTTAAGGGATATCATCACACACAGATATCATCAAAACCCAACCAACGCACTTGTTCAGCATTGTAGGCCATAATCCTTCCAAAACTGGAGGAGGCTCGTGCCTAACAATGGGACGTAGACTAGAGAGAGAGAGAGAGAGTAAAAAGGCGAGTTAGGCTTAAGGCATTTATAATATATATAATATATATTATTATCATAATTTTATAGGCCTAGAAACCATTTCTGGATTTCACTTCCAGGGTGCTGTAAAAGCTAGCTAATATATACTACTAGCAGTGAATATCAACTGCGGGAGACGGGTTAACTCGAAACTTAACCCTACCTACGCCAGCATGCATGGTCAGCGGAGTAAAGTAGACCAAAACACCCCGAGGTGGATAAGGCTTGTGCTAGTAGGACAATAATAGGCTGAGAAGGGAGAATTATATTTTCAAAGAAAAAATATAATATTCTTTCGTTATTGTAAAACTAGCTGTTGCCTGCAACCTTATATACGTGTAATTTAGTAAATAAAAATAAAAACATTAACAAACACACACAAAAAGAGCACCCCCTTGAACTATTCTATGATCTATTATAAGAAAACCGCATCAAAATCTTACTTACTATTTAAGATTAAAGCCATTGATTAAAGCCTACATAGGGACGTGAAGTAGACATAAGTGAGATAGAACTCTATTTTTAGAAGCACAAATGAGGGTTGCAAATCTCAATACAAATCTATATTTAGAACCGCATATAAAATCCATAAAAATCGTCAATATTTCAAAACATTAAAAGTATTTGTCGAGTGGGTTTTTACTTGGACAAGTTGAATTTGTAGCGATACAAGAAAATTATCGTTTGAAGAGTTTGTAAGATGTGGGCCAAGGGTCCTCAAGAGTGCCTACTTGAGGTCGTATAGTCAGCTCGTTTTTATCGCATGATCGGGAGGGTGTTTATATTATATAGGCTTGACCGACAATATGATGTTTATCGGTATGCAGTTTGGAGTAACTACTTCAAAAGGACTATGTTCAATCCTGGCTTCGACGTGGACAGCCGATTTATTAGTAATTTAAATTATAAATACACGTCTCTAATTATTTATTAAATATTGGTACCGATTCTACATGTATCTATTAATTTTTATTAGTTAATTTTGTTATGTCAGAGATAATTCTTGATGCCCAAGATGTCGTGTGTAAAAGTTATTCCGTGTAATAACTACTAACCAAATTTCATAAAATTACTATAAGTTTTTTAAATTTATTTTGTCAAATTTAAGTTCCTAATATTTTGAGATCTCATTTTCAAAATGATTCAGAAGTAATTATAATGATAAAGTACATAATTATGCTGATTTAAATTACAAAATATAACTTGAAATAGAATAAAATTATTATAAAATTTTTATAGTTACTATTATATAGTTATATATATTATATTATATATAGTTATATGTATTATATAGTTATTATTATTTTAATAATTATTATTAAAATTATATATTATTTTTATAATATCGATTATGACTTCAGAAGTAGACCCCATCCCTAGCATTTTGTCACTTCTACGCTATACGGCATGTATATTGCCGCGAATGATTGATTTTGAAAAATATTTGTAACGCATATCAGGAAATATAGATACGGCAATATGTGGCTCGTATCGCACTAGCAGAAAGTTTAGATTTAATTCTGCCGCGGTGAATGTGTTAATTATATTTATATAATTATAAATATAACATAAATGATTGTCCCGAGCGAGAAACGAACCCGCGACCTCGCGAGCGGCAGCCCGTTACATGAACCACCCGATCACGAAGGACGTCATCATAAAATATATCCTTTCAAAAACACGCAACTTTAAAAAAAATGCGATAAAATTGTGAACAAAACTTTATTTATAAGCCAAGCATAAAATATGTTCGATGATACTCGAGGTTGGAGGCAGCTCGTTATGCATTCATTGTGGGTGAAGTAGGCTCAGGACGCGCCAACACAGCCTCTCAACTTCTAATTATAACCTATGTTTGACATTTTGTGTTTCACTTTGATATTTCACAAGTATTTTTGATATCCTGGTTTAATTTTGTACAACATTTTAGGTGTTCTTTGACTAATTGAAGAGTGTTTTTCAACAGCCAGGTTTTATGATAAGATGTTTAAAAGAAAATAAGAAATATTTTCACCGAAAGAAGTGTCAATTCTATTGTTTACCATAATCTTCTTATACCGGGTGCTTCAAAAAAATGTATACACACTTTGAACTTCCATAGAAAATTTATTTACCGTTCTACAAAGTTAAATTTCAGGAAAATAGAAAGCTGAAAGTCCAATGTAAATGAAACATAAATAACAAATGTTAATACTGTTCAAATTGGTGACCTGCAGCATCAATACAATTCTGAGTACGAGTCACCACTGATTCTGTACATCGTATCAAAACGTCCAATGAGATTTCTCTACACACTGCCTGAATTTCATTCCAAAGAATGTCTAGGTTACGTGGTTTACGTTTGTACACCTCATCTTTTACTGTGCCCCACAAGAAGAAATCCAGCGGTGTAAGGTCTGGAGAGCGTGCTGGAAACTCGATTGGCCCCCTGCGTCCTATCCACTGGCCTTTTCTTGTGGGGCACAGTAAAAATGAGGTGTACAAACGTAAACCACGTAACCTAGACATTCTTTGGAATGAGATTCAAGCAGTGTGTAGAGAAATCTCATTGGACGTTTTGATACGATGTACAGAATCAGTGGTGACTCGTACTCAGAATTGTATTGATGCTGCAGGTCACCAATTTGAACAGTATTAACATTTGTTATTTATGTTTCATTTACATTGGACTTTCAGCTTTCTATTTTCCTGAAATTTAAATTTGTAGAACGGTAAATAAATTTTCTATGGAAGTTCAAAGTGTGTATACATTTTTTTGAAGCACCCCGTATATAAAAATCAATTGCTGTTCGTTAGTCTCGCTAAAACTTGAGAACGGCTGGGCCAGTTTAATTCGGGTCGCGCACGGGACATTGTGTTTATTTATAAATGTCACACAAAATATGTTTGTACTGCGTCTGGGTGTTTCTATGTATAATAACTGTGTATTTACAAAAGAAAAGTAGTATTTGTAGTACATCCGTATTTTGGTACCCATAACATTAAGTGTGAAATGTAAGTAAATATAAAAAAAAAGAAAAAGAAAATCTACTTACAGCTTTCCATTTGCAGCTTACATTCTTGAGTATCATGTGGATAGATCAAAAAGTTCATAGCACAGGACAGCCGTAGAGTTAATTTCACCATATATAGTATAGCTTTCTCCTTAGACAACCATACATAGTGATTAGGAATAGTCATCGTCTGAAATGTGACGGATTTTGCATTTTTGAAGAAGGAATCTGGACGCCACATGTGCTTCAACCAATCTACTTGCAAAAGCCTGAAAAAAAAAAGGTTAAATGACGGAGTCGATGAAGCTATGATCAACATAGCATAGTACCTACCTATTGGTCAAATCCTAGTCTTATTTAAACCCCGATTTGAGTTAATTGACTTTTTTATTACAAATATTAGGTATAAGTACCTTTGGATTTATATCATATCTAACACAATCGGAAAAACTGGACGAGAACACCCGGAAAAATTAATACGCATGTCATCAGCAAAGTGCTTTAAAAGGGTCAAGTATGTAGCTGTTTCAATCGATGTGCATGTATGACCTGTATGAGTGTATATGACGACAAGAAAGTGCCAGCATACCCCCCAAGGGAACAAACCGTGATGATATGAAGATGTTAATATATTAGAAGATGGTATGTCTACCTGTATCCTGATCTCTAATATACACCAACCTGTATTCTGACGTCATATTTTCTGGCAATCTCAAACGATGGTCTTTCCATGTTTGTGCGAAAAATATATCTGCCGCATAGGTCTGAAAACATAGCGCGATTAAGGATTTGCCTTGATAGCTTGTTTATTTGAAGAAACTACTCTGAAAATCTACTTTCTTTTAGTACTTAGTTTGACTTTAAACTTGAAGGCTTTCGCCGCCCTTCTCAGGTTGGCCGCTCGGGCCATATCCCCCATGGCCCTAGGGTAAATACGCCTCTCCGTTAATTGGGAAATAGAGATTCGAATAAAGGCTTTGTTTTCCGATAGTATTTATGTCCTTGTAATGTTGTGAAACAGTCTTAAAAATATTTACCATAGAAGTTTCGTCAATAGAATCCAATCCCATGACAGTGACATGAAAGTCCACGACAGTTGGTTGATCGTTCACTTTAGGAGGTCTCATCTTATCATACATACGAGGGTCTTCAGGCAGCAAGTCTTGAAGAGTTAGGAGCGTTGACCTAGTACATATAAGTAGTCACGTAAGTGCATACCTAAATATACCTGATAAGTACCTACACGTCTTCTACAGCTATGAAATTTTGATTTAAAAAAAAAGAGCAATAAGTTTTATTTTGAAGTTAGCAACAGTCGGCTAGAGCAGTGGAACCTAATGGGAGAAATCAATGGACTATACATCTGGGTGGATCGTTACCGACCCCAAGCATCTCGAGATTTTGTGAGTAGCTCTTTAGAGCCAAACTTTTTGACGATTCTACTTTTGGGATTATTTCTGCAGATCTTAAATCTCCACATTTCAGTAACAGTCCAACTATACATGTATAGTAGCAGCATAAATAAAATACAACTTTCATTCATGGTAGCAGGAGTAGCAAATTCGACGGGCTTCGTAGGGCTAAAAAGCAATTATAGGGCCTCTTTATAGAGTTTGTTACAGGGCTTTCTATTTCTTTTTACCGTTCCAAGTTTTATTGGGACCATTAGGAATAAGACAATTCTTGAAAACATTATGGCGTAATCAAAAATATTCACAATAATCTCAGTTATACAAAAGAATATAAAGCCGAATGGACTTACTGTATAGTCAGTTTAACATTTTGTCAAATGTTTTAAGTATAATAATACGTAACATCTTGTGTGCGAGAAAGGCAAACCCATTCCCGGTCAACAGATAAGCTTTTCATAACGGAAATGGACATTTTAATATTAATGAGAGTATTTTGAGCACCATTCAATATTTATTTTTATATCTATTGACAAAATGCTATCGTTCTGAATTCAGCAGATTTATTGTTTCTGTTCGTAATACGGAGATATCCGTAGGTAACCGGGCGTATCCGACATAGTCCATTAGGTTAGCACGCTGAAGTGGCAATTGGCAGCCCACATCACTCGTAGGATTGATGATCGTTGGGGAAGAAAAGTTCGAGTGGCGACCACGGACCGGGCTGTCCCCGACAAGGTGGAGTGATGATATCGTTAAGGTCGCGGGCAGCAATTGGATGCAAGCGGCACAAGATCACGTGTTATGGCGTTCTATAGGGGAGGCTATGTCCTACAGTGGATGGAGAAATGCTGATGGATTGTTTCTATTGTGACGGATAAGAATACCAGTGTCATCAATGTCATCATCCATTATGTCCCAGGAAACAGTAAGAACTTTAGGAACAACATAAGTCAATAATAATAATGTCTTTCGTGAAAGAAGGAACAGCTAACCCAACATGCCTGTTTTGCGTGATTTAGGTAGACCACCATACCCACCCGAAGTGGGGCAGGCCTGTGGCTAATAGTGTGACCATTATGGACGTTTTACAAGCAGTTAACGTCTACTGTAAGAGACGGAAAACTCGAAATTAAACCACCTGCCAACACGCCTGGTCAGCGCGGCACTGTAGACCATAAACCCTTCCAAAGTGGAAAAGGCCGTGTTCAGCAGTGGGACGGAAGAGGAATGGACGTTATATATAACCTAATCTATCAATAGCCTGCCATTAAATAAAGTAATTATTTTATTAAAACAAATAAAATCGCTTTTAGCTCAAGATTCACGCGTTTTTGGGTACATATATTATTATTTGAAACGGTTTTATTTTGTATTGTCAAAACTGAAAGGATACAAATAGGCACTTTACTTTGCGTAATTAATTTATATAATGGATAAATTGTAATTCAAAAGTGTTGGAAGCAAAACTGACAAATTCTTACATAAAATCACATTTTACGGTTTCAGAGATTTGTTTTAAATATTACCCCGACGTTTCGGAAAATATATAAGGTTTTTAGGCTTTTTCTCTTTTCTAAATTGTAACTTTTGAATACACCTTTTCTACACCTCCTAGAGTTAACTGGTAGATCCCCAGGCATTAAGTATAACTTTGTACAAATATTGTATAAAAAGTTTGAAGTTTGAGTTTGAAGTTAAAGTAGGTAAATAAATAAATAAAGGCATCAAAATCTACAAAATGTAGTTTTATATAAATAAATGTGTCGTGAAAGTGTTATTATTATCAAAAATCTTTGCTAATATTATAAATACAAAAGTAAAACTGTGTTTCGCTCTCTCACGCCAAAACTGTTAAACCGATTAATTTCATGTAATTAATTTAATTCATTACAAAAATTTTTTTAACTTTTCACGGTATTACGAAACGTTATCAACTTTCGATATTGTCAAACGCAACATGGTTTATGATCGACTTTTATAATAGCATTTTATAAGTTATGAGCTTTAAAGCTATATTCATGGGAAATCGGAAATCTTCTACACTTTCATGTTTTTAAAGTATCCATTGCTTGCCCGCGATTTTGTTCGTCTAGCTCAGGTGTGGCCAACTTTTGTGCACATAAGATCTACTTTTTATTTTAAAATTGAGTCGCGAATGTCGCGATCGACCTATTTCTTAGATAAGAAGGGGGACGTTTATGCAATGTGCTTTTATATCGCTGTGCACTCTTGCGAGTTCCAGCAACATACATGAATATTTATTTAATGGGTTAAAAAACTTTGTCCAGGGGAATTAGAATAAAAAATCCATGCTGAAAATCTACTAAAATAGTAGAAAACTACTAAAAGTGGTCACGCTGAACGTTTCCCTACTCGAAGCATGAACTGCGTACATGTTCATTCCTGTATCAAGTACTAGAAACATTTGGCATTGAATGCTACTCTGACTGACCCCTCATGGAACTTGCGAGTGATCGACCAAAATTGGTCGCGTGATCGACCTGTCGATCGCGATCGACTTATTGGCCACTGCTGGTCTAGCTAGACTCTACTTATAATCGATTTAGAAGATTAATTAACGTAGTAACTATAGCTATATACTATTTTTGCAAAATTTTTCCCTGATGGTGCGTTCCTTTTGGATCGCCGCGTGATGTTTTATAACCTATAAATGACTTTCTCTATAAATGTAGGTACTATCCAAAACTGAAAGAATTTCTCAAATAGGAATAGTCGTATAGGTATCGGCACGAATCTTGAGCGCTGGTCTTTACCTGCGCAGAAGTGAATTATTAGGTCTATTTGGAGGTAGGAGGTGAAGCGCGGGAGCGGTTGAATCAAATCAAGCCAGAGTACCCGTTTTCGGCCATATTTTCATCCCTCTGGGAAAATTATAAATATTGATGCTACAATTCCGGGAATCGAGCTTTTCTTTAGGAAATTTCATCCTCTTTTTTAATCTTTTTTTAGATTTAAAAAATTTTGATTAGTTTTTGAGATATTTACAAAATACTAAAGCCATCTTTTTTTTTTAGTTAATTGTTAATAACTTTTACAATTATTTCATGCGGAACTTCATTTTTCAAAAATCATCTAGATGTCATTCCGAATCGAATGACACCTCAATCATAATTTTCGGAGACTGCTGAAAAAAGTTGGTCTAAATGGCACTTGTTGACTAGACTATCTGTGCTAGATGCACTTTCCTTAAGACTACGAGTACACTTCAAGACAATGGGCATTGTTCATATTTTTTTAAAACTCTTAATTCGAAAACCATTTCGGGGAATAGAGTTTCTGATCATGATTAATTATAATCATGATAATGTATATTAACGATTATTTTTCCAAAAAAGCAAATGATCTCTATTTGCCCTTGAAATGAAGGACTTAAAATATTAAGGCGTTTTTAGGGATATACTACTCTGAAGTGGAATTGAAATTGGTCTATTCTATCAACTTGTCAACTTTGAAAAGATAAAGTGCAATCTGTATTAAGTCTATCAAGAAAAGTCAATACACAGATTGCGTAAAACGATGACGTCACAACATTTAAAGTAATATCTTCAAGAATTTTTTTTACGGGTTCGATTCCCATACAGGACAATTATTTGTGTGATGAACACAGATATTTGTACTGCGTCTGGGTGTTTTCTATCTATTATAAGTATATAATTACAAAAAAAGGAGTATATGTATTATATCCGTAATCTGGTATCCATATCACAAGTATTATTACGCTTAGTTGGAACCAGCGGACGTTGTGTGAAATGTCCGTAAATATTTATTTACTCTTAATTAGAAACAATTATTATCCCTAAAATGATATAAATAATAGACAATAATACAAGTATTTTAATTTAATTTAATTAGCGCTTACCATCAGGTGGAATGTAGTCAAGCATAAACATGTATAACGTAAAAAAAAAATTCTGAATACATATAATTTATTATAATAAAGTAAATCATCTCTATTTTTTTGCAATGAAGTATACGATGCGCAAAGCGATCCCCACTCTACCACCGAGCGCTCAAGATTCGTGCCGGGACCTTTACGTGAGATTTGCGTGTTCAAACAAACAAACTCTGCAGGTTTATAATATTAGTATGTATAGAAGTATAGAGATATACATAATACATATACTATAGTAACTATAACCTATGTGCAATTACTAGTCGTTGCTTTGCTACTTTGGGATGAATAACCTTCTTGGTGAAAAAATAAAAAGATTTTTCACCGTTGAAATAAACTATCCGAAATTTTAAGTTAATGCTGTGAAAATAATGGGAATGGGTTTAATCCCTACACATACGAATTGAGTGTGTGTGATTAAAAAAAGTTTTTGGTATTGCCTAAATGTTTTCTATTCAAATAGGAAAATTTTTACCAAATCTGTGTTTATAAAAACGAAATCGTAATCTGGTATCCTTTTCACAAGTATTTAGCTTAGTTTTTTGTTAACCCGTCGTGCGCGAGTCCGACTCTCACTTGACCAGTTTTTTTTTGTTGATTTTGACCAGAGAACGTTGCAATACGTGTCTAGGCTGTGTGTCTAGGTATTTAATATATATTTATATTATTATATTTATTACAAGTCCAGAGTCCAGATTAATACTTACTGGGCATAGCAAAGGTCAGTTGCTCCAAACCACAGGCGGAGAAGTGCAGTTGTGATCCATAACCAACGTTGAGCCGCCATTTTTATTACTCAAAAATAATCTTCGCTAAAACTTTAACATAATTATTTTAATTATGCGTGATCATTATAAATGTACACGCTATCATGTAATTTTAATACATTTTAATTTTATCTCTTTAATATCGTTACAATTTGAAATGTTTATTCATATTCAATTCTATTTAAAAAAAAGGTTTTATTTTTAATTTTTTATCTTTGAAATGGCAAAGGGCGCGATGTTTGTTGCATGTCGTGAAAACCGCGGCAAACGTAATGACGGACGCGCGGGAAAAAATAACGCAATGACCACAGGATGCGTTTTAAAAAGTTTCTGACATGCGCAATTGGTTCTTGTACAGTAGGTACAGTAAATGCAACAGTATTTGAGACGCGAAATTTAGACGGATTAAAAATACACGACCTGCTTTTCCACCTTATGAATGAGGTACCTATATCACTTCTTATAGTTTTTCCGTACCTAAGTCATAACTAAATAGAATAGAAACGTACAGTCATCGTCTGGACAGGGATTCTACAGACACATACCGCCTACAACTTACACATACCGCACTTACAACCGTCGGGAATGTATGACCAGATGTATGAGTGTGGATGAAGCCAAGGAAGTATGCTTCGATCGTAGCAGATGGCGCTCTATAGTCTCTGCCTACCCCCATGGGAAAAAGGCGTGATGTTATGATGATGACATACCGCCTAATCGATAGCCCATAAATTTGTTGATGACATTGCAACTGTTTAAGCCGATCCCAGGTAGGCAATGGTCTTTATCGGTCTCCTCGTGGTCCACTCAGGGTAATGGAATTCTCTGGCAAACGCTCTCCACTAGAATTTGGCTCATCAACCATGGGTCAATAGTTGGAAGAACTAAACTCACGAGCGTTTTCAGTGAAAATTTCTTTCAGTTTTGGATAGTAGATACATTTATCGAGGCAGGCTATAGGCTATATAACATCACGCTGCGACAAATAGGAGCGAAGTAATTGTTTTTGTTGCATTATGAGGATACCAAAATAGCTTCGTGCATTTTTCTACGTACGAAGTTTTCATTGTTTCTTTAGATTGAATGGCTAGAGCTCTAATTTTTAAGTATATGTTTTTTCAATATATGATCTAGGATCTCATAAACTCAGAAACGCGATTGAAAAAAGTTTTCCTGATAGAAAATCTTAGCGAAACAACCTCTCTCATTTTTTATTTTTTTCATTTGTCGGTCTATTATCGCGTATTAACTAATGAAATAACTTTAAAAACATAAGTAACTATTATATATAGAAACACGTAAATCGGAATTAAAATATATTTAGTAGATTTTGAGTAAACAAAAAAAATCCCTAATTCTTCATTTTCTATACCTACTAGCTGTGTTAATATGTACATGTCGACGATAATATTGATGTAGGCCCTTAACTGATATAAGGCCCGGTGGCAGACCCACGGACGGACAGACGGACAGCAAACTCCCAGTAGGTACCTAATAGGATCCCGGTTAACATTTTGGTACGAATCCCTAAAAATTGGTCAAGTGCGAGTGGGACTCGCGCACGAAGGGTTCCGTACCATTATCTATGCAACATAAGGCAACGTTATTAGTATCGAGCAAGAAACGGTAAAAAAAATCCGTTTTTTGTATGGGAGCCTTAAATATTTATTTTATTTTATTTTTAGTATTTGTTGTTATAGCGGCAATAGAAATACATCATCTGTGAAAATTTCAACTGTCTAGCTATCACCGTTCTTGAGATACAGCCTAGTGACAGACGGACGGACGGACGGACGGACGGACAGCGAAGTCTCAGTAATAGGGTTTCCGTTTTTACCCTTTGGGTACGGAACCCTAAAAATGTAACCAACTATTTTATACTAAATCGATGAATCTCAATCTAATAAACTAATTTATTAACAATTTTTAAAATTAATTAACTATCAGTGCTTTTATGGCCAAATATGTAACTTTATTTTACAAAAATGTTTGCCAAAAGTACAATAGAATCTGGTAATACTTTGTTCACCGTTTCTTCCGTAATATCAAAGGGTAGGGAGAAGGTGGTCCCGGTAACCGAGATGGGACCATCATACCGGGAATACCTTCTCAAATTGGCTGCCCCGGGCCATGGCACCTATGGCTCTAGGGTAAATACGCTTCTGGACTTTAAGCGTATACCTACTGTTAATATTGATAATACCTCACAAGACATGTATTTACTTAATTATCCTACATACGGCCAATACTTATTATTTTATTATTTGCCTGAATACTTTACGACTTTGTATTAAAGTCGCAGAGTAGGTATTCAGGCGCAATCAACTACTAAACCAAATTACAGAACAAACAATGATCGTCACAAGCGGGAACATTTTTTCCACTATAATTTAGTTTATTATGTAAAAGCATAGCAAGTTAATTGTAAAAAAATTGGTCAAGTGCGAGTTGGACTCGCGCACGAAGGGTTCCGTACCATTATCTATGCAACATAAGGCAACGTTATTAGTATCGAGCAAAAAATTAGGTAAAAAAATCATGTTTGTTGTATGGGAGCCCCCCTTAAATATTTATTTTATTTTATTTTTAGTATTTGTTGTTATAGCGGCAATAGAAATACATCATCTGTGAAAATTTCAACTGTCTAGCTATCACCGTTCTTGAGATACAGCCTGGTGACAGACGGACGGACGGACGGACGGACGGACGGACGGACAGCGAAGTCTCAGTAATAGGGTCCCGTTTTTACCCTTTGGGTACGGAACCCTAAAAATTAATAAATCATCTACAAGGTAATTAAAGTAAAATTTCAAAATGTTGTTTGGTCCAGTATTAACAACTCTATACATATATGAATAATATTTGAAGTATCGGTACGTGTTTAAGTCGTCTTGTGCTCCCTCCCCAAGGCCAATAATAGGCTTGGAACTGCAACGTCAATGATTTCGGAGAAAAATACTCCCGCAACCTCTTGACCGGTACTTTCTGGTTCATATGAGTTCAGAACAATATGATTGCAATTGTATGTAAGTTATGTAACATGGGAAGGAAGGAGGTTAAAAATATTCTTACGTACTAACTTATTTACTACTTCCTGAAACAAAATGAAATTCTTGAAACAAAATGAAAATTGAATTTACTTACATCTCGTGGCCTACGTGGTGACGGGCCTCGTGGTTTGTGGTTCATATAACGGGCTGTCATTCACGAGGTCTCGGGTTCGATTCCTGGTCAAGACAATCATTTGTGTGATGTTTTTAACTGTCATACAAATGTTTGTACTGCGTCTGGGTGTTTACTATGTATTATAAGTATGTATTTACAAAAGAAAAGTAGTATAGGTATTCTATGCGTCTGTGCGTATTCACATAACACAAGCATTATAAGCTTAGCTTGGGACCAGAAGACGTTGTGTGAAATGTCCATGAATATTTATTTATTTATTTATGTCTATTTGCAAACTAAGCTGACTATTTGTGATATGGCTACCCAAGTTGTTAGCTACCAAATTATAGAAATAACAAGATATCTAAACTTTAAGCCAGACGCAGCACAACATGCTGAGCATGTCTACGAACGGAAATCTGGCTACAAATAATATGCTGCAATAAAAAAGAAGGAATATGGCGAAAACTATTTCTGAACGGTTGCAATACTGGTACAAGTGTTTCAATGTGACATTGGTGACTTTTGTCGGTGATGGTGTGGGTAGGATTGTTCATCACTATTTCACTACCATTACCGGAGTGGCTATTCCGAGGTACTTTTTTTCCTTATTCTACCTCAGATGTCAGGATTATTTCCCCTCAAAACGCATAGGCAATGTTATATGAAAATGACATACGTAGAAATTAATGAAATTGCTCAGAAAACCTAGTTTCCACCTATTTATCATCGTTACAAGACGCTATAACATCATAATTCGACGGGCTTCGTGGTGGAGTGGTTTATGTAATAGACTGCCGATCACGAGGTCTCGGGTTCGATTCCCGGTCAGGACAATCATTTGTGTGATATCCATAAATGTCATACAAATGTTTGTACTGCGTCTGGGTGTTTACTATGTATTATATTAGTATGTATTTACAAAAGAAAAGTAATTTATGTATTATATCCGTATTCTGGTACCCATAACACAAGCATATAAGCTTAGCTTGGGACCAGAGGACGTTGTGTGAAATGTCCATGAATATTTATTTATTTATTTATTATCATGCTACCACATAATCATCGTATCAATTTTATTTTGCTATTACTGTCCTTATTTCAGTGATTTATGTCACCCATATTTGGTTATCACACAAAAAAACTACCATCTACTTTTATCTACTACGGCTGGCAACAAATCTAAGCTAATAAACTTTAAAATGTGTGGGTGAAAAATTGTCAGTGTGTGACGAAATTTGACAGTTGATGTCTATGTATTACATGTATTTTTTATTGTTTTGGCTATTTTCAGGTACTTTTTTATAAGATGAGCTCCGAATTCATACAATTTGTTTGATTAGCGAGGTCAAGGTTTTTTGATGTAGTTTACTTAGTGTGCTGTAATGATATGCTCGTGTTTGTACCAATTGTACATAAATACGTTCCTTTATACTCAAATCATAATGTAATAAAGTTTAATAAGTTAATAAAGTTAATAAAGTAGTAATTAATAAAGTTTTTAGTTTTTAAGTTTTATTTTGTGTTAAATATTAATGGAACAAATATTTCTAAAATTAGTAATTAATAAAATTATCTGTTATTTATTTTAATATTTTGTTTTTATTATGAATACAAAAACCAAAGAGCTATAACACCGGGCAAGTACGAGTCAATCTCGCGCACGTTGGGCTCCGTACTGTTATTACCTATCATGCCACGCCACGCCGCGCCGTCTAAAGGTATCGTCAAATTACTGTGGCAACGTTTGCTGTATGGTAGCTCCCTTAAATATTTATTTAATTCAAAGTTTTAGTGCTTGTTGTTACAGCATTTAGAAATATAGCTACATTATTATATTATCACTATATCAGTGAAAATTTCAAGATACTGTTCCTGAGATCCAGTTTGGTGTCAGGCCAATAATATACCAAAAGGTAAAAATAGGAGCCTATTACTGAAACTTCGGAAACTTACGGAACCCTAAAAACCGCTTCTACGGAGCTATCAGATTTATTTTTGCTTTTGGGAAACAAAGAGTCAGAAGAACAATGCAGAAGAATGTTATAAACTCAACTTGACAGCAGAGGTGCGGATGGAGGAGCATCTCTGCGCCCTTCTGGCACGCAATGTCCAAGTAATTATTAGTAGATATAGGAAATTTCAAAAACAAATAGGCATGGGGTCAAATCGAATCCATCACAGTAGGATCTGCATAAATAGTGAGATCTGAGGTATGAGAATCATAAATCGTAAAATGAAAACCATAATCGAATTAAAATTTTTGTTTGGAATATAGTGCACTGACAAGTAATTTTGGTGCTAATAGGACACTTTCCACGTCAATGGTTATCAGTTTATCACTGCGATGTCTGGGTTAGTCTTCAAGTTTTCTATTGCTATTTTAAACAATGTGTTTTGTCTTTTTTTTGGATATGAGTTTCACAGACCTCTTGTGAAATATTTTTAATTGAAACCTAGAACAGAAATCACACTGGTCAATTCTAGGTTTGTGAATTGAAATGTTATCAAAACATGTGATTCGTAAACATGGTTTGGAAATTTGACCCGACGTAAATGTGCTCAGATGATGCCAGGCAATAGTAACTAAACAATAAAAAAGTGGCAATAGTATTATATTCTGTATAAATAAGCTGTAACATGCTCTTACATGTAACACAGTTACTAATGTTTGTACAAATCACTTAACAGATTTTATACCAGATATTGCCTTCTGTCGTGATCAAATAACATTTGCTATGTGGCAAAATGTCACACTTGTATTTATTTGACAAAATTCTAGCTGCTGCACATAGCAGATTTTTTAAGAGTTTATATCGATAAATATTGACCTTAACCACATAGAAGTTCTTACATACGATAGATAAGGTAGTGAACTATTCAGTATGGTTAAAATGTTCAATTTTCAAAATATGGCACATAGTAGGTTTTGGTGTGACAACGACGATATATTGTTTAAAATGTTATGTTGTATGTTGTTCCTACATTTCTTTATCTACTAGCTGTTGTCTGCAACATTGTATGCTTGAAATTAATTAAGCATGCATTTCTCCTATCAATTTCAGTGTGATGTTATATGGCCTATTGCCTTCCTCAATAAATGTACTATTTAAAACTGAAAGAATGATTTAAATCAGTCCAGTAGTTTCTGAAATTAGTGTGTTCGAACAAACAAACTCTTTACCATTATAATATTAGTATTATAGAAGTGTAGTTACAGAATTTTAAAGAACAGTAAGCACATTTTAGTTTAAAACTATATTAATGTAATAAATGCACAAATATACTAACATAACCACTCTCACTTCGTATAGCATGAAGGCCACTAAATAAGGATAACAATTGGAAGGGGTATATTTTATTTTTTTAACAAAGAAATAAGTTAATTTCAAAGTTTCAGAACTAACATTTTTAGGTTATAATGTAATTTTATAACTTACGAGCAATAACGATCTGTTTATGAACAACATGATTCAAATTAATTTAAAACTGAAAAAGGAATATCTTTTTAAATATTAGATTTTTTAAAGTGAAAATGAAAATATAGAAAACACTTTATAGCTTATAAATTAAAATTAGTTGGTAGGTTATAAATTATAGGCTTATTCTGCTTATTTTATTACGAAAATACAGCCTATTTTGCTGAAGTACGTATCAATAACGCCTTATTTTACGGGCTTAATTTATGCCCTTATTTGTACACACCAAATATTGCCAAAGGTTACTCAAGTAAAAAGTACCTAGGAATAGCCAGTATATCCACTGCCTAACATTACACATCCTTTCCATAGATTGAAAAATAATAAGAGCACTGATCATATTTAACCTTACACCGACCAGATTACACAGTAGGTACTTTTAACGTCCACTCTTTTCCACTCGTAATTGGCGAAGTCATGGCAATAATCTGCTAATGGTGCCATTAAAAACAAAAAGTTGAAGTTGAACATTACACATCGGCAATATCGATATTTAAACAAAATCAACATATCGCCGTTCTTTGCAAATTTATTATGCAGTTGTAGATCAAATAATCTAACAGGAAACTTTAGAATGTCTGGCACGTTCTATCAAGAAGCTGAAGCAATAGAGGAGGAATAGGAACTAACAAAAATCTGTCTCTCAACTATAGACTGACTCAATGTTCCCTAGTTGATGAGCCTTGTTTTACGGAGATTGAGATAATTGTTTAAAATTGTATATAACCTGTTTGTCGTCGGCATCATGATACTGATAGCACAAGCATGATGATAGTCAGGCGGCAAATCTCGATACGACAAAACACTGTATACAATTTATAAATAAGGATTAATAAAATATTGCCGCATATCAATAATAAATGTTCAAACGTTGCTCTTTATGAATTTACAGAATACTATAAACGTTCCGACTTTTTACAAAATTAAATATCGATTATCGATGATTTGTAGTTTTGTAGGCATCCCTAGACGCTGGATGTTGTGGCCGTGCGTATTGTATATTTTTTCAATTTTTTAACTTGATTTTCGGAATTAAATGAAATATTTGCTACTTGATTGATGTGATATAAAATTTCTATTCTATGTTTCCATAAGTTGTTTAGTGCAGCGAGAATATACATATTGAACTAGACATGGAGGAAAAGTGCGAAGCTAAAAGCTTTTGTATTGGATGTTTTTGTGAAAACAATGAAAGAAAAATTAATTATTACACTGTAAAATGTAGTTCTATGAGAGAATTATTTAAGGTAAAGCTTTTTAAGATCTCTTCTTATAGTATCAACAATTCATAAATCTAAAGAAGTGCCCCAAACTAGTGATACAGAAACCAAAACATTTTAATTATCATTCAAAACCTATTATGTTTTAAACATTTACTGTATTTATTGCATAATTAGTATGTATTGAGGAAGGCTATATATATATAGCTCAGCATAAGTCATAATTTTTCTATATTCCACATTTTCAAATTCGCAGGCAACAGGCAATGAATTTTACTAACCTTTTTTTTAGACACCAGACATAGTATTATGTTATTTATGCAAAAGGATGCTACAGCATGCTGAATCATTTATACAGAATGTTCAAAGCAATCAAATATTGTTAGAGAATTTTAATAATGTAAGTTTATTATATTGATACCTTATATTTAAGCCTAAGCTGTTGGGTTTTACAGTTAAGGCACCCTGGGGAGGAAAAAGAGTGGTGATACTTGTGTTAGTAATTCGGTGTCCACACAGATTAGGGTTTTGTGCACCTATTTCAAAATGACTTGACTAAAAAATAAATAATTTCACACAACGTCCTCTGGTCCCAAGCTAAGCTTATTATGCTTGTGTTATGGGTACCAGAATACGGATATAATACATAAACTACTTTTCTTTTGTAAATACATACTTATAATACATAGTAAACACCCAGACGCAGTACAAACATTTGTATGACAATTAAAAACATCAAAAACATTAAATAAATAAACAGTGTTTACCAAAGTTTTTAACTGACTAAAAAAAAGAAGACATTCTCAATGCTTCTGTATTTTTTTTATGTTTTTTACCTCATAACTTTTAACTAAGCCAAGTGATTTTATTGAGACTTTTTTTATTAAAAAGCTGGTGCTTCTAATGTGGTCTCATTTGCACCAGGTCAAGATCTAATGGTTATCTCATAAGAAATCGAGTAAAGCCATCAATTCAAAGGCAAACACTGTTTTCAAATAATAAGTATCTAAATAATCGCAGTAGACTACCGAGGTGAACTTATGAAACCGGTTCAAATAAAACCCAATTATTTACAATTTCAGGGCTTGGATGATACAGCAAAAATGCTCAAATTACAACCGCTAGTCAACTTACGAACATTTTCGAATGATGTACTGGAATTTTCTGGTAAAGATGGTAATAATATGGAAGAAGGTATATTCTCAGTTGTAGGTAATCAGAATGTAAATATAAAAATTGAATTAAAAGAAGAAACTGGATTCATTGATGCACAGGATTTTATTGATGGAAATCAAGGTAAATTAAATATTAAATATTGATATGAGTACTTATCTATATTTTATAAGCCCTTAACTTACACTTACAACCGCGTATCACCCTAGGGCCATACGGGCCATGGCCTGTGGCGGCCAGCCTTGGAAGGGCGGCGAAAGCCTTCAAGTTAAAAATTATGCTCTATCTCTATTAATTTTTAGGGTGGCTAATGAAATTGGCCCAGGACATCAAATCAAAAAACCCGGGGAGCTAGTTTTCAAAAATACACCTCTGGTTGTGCATGTATGATTAGATGTATGAGTGTAGATGATATGAGGAAATATGTTTGGATCTGAGATGATGATCTATATCTTTACTAATAGTTATAACGCTGAAGATTTTGTTTGTTAGAACACGAATAACTCGAATATCTCTGGAACCAGCAGTACCAATTAGAAAAATTCTTTGAGTGTTGGATTGTTTATTGTCATTTATCGAGAAGGCTATAGGCTATATAACATCACGCTGTGAACAATAGGAGCAAACAGTAGTGAAAAATGTTGCAAAAACGGGAATTATTTTCTGAATTCCATGCATATGGAGCTGCCTGGAACAGCTAATAAGTAATAATGAAATAAATTTTACAGATTATCCAGATATGTATGTCAAAGAAGAAGAACCGACGTTAGCAGAATTGTTAAAAGAAGAATTAGGAATTGAAAGAATTAATAAATTAGAAAATCAACATTTAGATAGTATAAATTTACCAATACAAGAAAATTTTAAGAAAAACGGTAATTATTATATGTATACAAGGTTGTTGTTGCCCGACAGCCCTTATGCTATATCTTTTTCTAACGTATAATTTCCTTATATCTATCTCTTTCTAACTTGCATAGTTAATTGCCCACGCACATGTGCCATTCAATTCGAAGAATTGGCAACAAAATACCAATTCTGGACTCAGTAAACGCTAATAATGTCAAAAACAACAATTTATGAATCTCGTGTCTGTTTAAAAATTGTTCACAACTTTTTTTTGTGGCGAGTTTTTCTAAAGTATTATACCATTTCAGAATCCACTTTAGTTGCGTCAACTTTTAAAAATACTTGCCATAGTAGTGTCAGTACATTTTTTTTTACACCACGCTGAGTGAAAATGAACTGAGAGTAAAAAACCTTCAAAATTTTTGGGAAAATATCAACTTTGATTGCTTATTGCGTAAAAACTTTATGTACTGTGGGCATTTTAAATATTGTGGTAGCGGGCAGTACTAATACGGTTTCCGATACAAAAAAAAAATCGGAAATATTTGGAAAATTGTGGTAATTATAGTTAAAATACATAAGAAGGTGTCAATTTTCAAAGGTTTTAATACTTTTTTGATATCTCTAAAATAAATTACGATACATTTTTTTTTAAATTTTTTCTTGAGTAGTCATGAGTAGGTCTAACTTCTGGTGCCCGCTTATCGTTGAATTTTGGGACATCTTGTATATGTATGTATATATCCGTCAATTAGACCTCGTGGTCGCATGTTCGATCCCCTGTTCTATCATTTTTGCTACTATAATTTGAAGAAAAGTCAAAGTCAAAGTCAAAGTCAAAATATTTTATTTCAAGTTGGCATGTTTTACAAGCTCTTTTGAAACGTCAGAAACTAGGTGTCTGTTCCAAACGCGGATCCTATGGAGAAGAACAGACAAGAAACTCCATGGATTTTTTTTTTCCATTTCCTTTCATTTCCTTTCATTTGAAAGAAAAGCATAGCAAGTCAATTTCAAAAATTAATGTAGAAATATAATGTACAGTCATTATTTCGGTCCAATTCTTCTGTAAAGATCACAAAGTGATCGATTGATTGAGAATGGTGCAAACCGCTTGATAGATGGCGTTGTACACAAAACGTCGCGCCATGTTTAACTCATATAAAAAATATTGTCATGAAAAATTTGGTTGTCTTGTGCTGATCCCATGGTAGCTTAGTTGGGAGAGCAATGAAATGGTATTCCGAGGTCGTGGGTTCGAGTCCCGCTCATGGTGATAATTTTTTCCACTATAATTTGAATTATTAAGTATTATTATTTACTAATTAATGTAGAAGATAATATTTTGGGTTCCCTAATGATTGACCAAAAAATTATTGACAAATGATCATTTGACAAACAATGTTTCACCAAATGATCATTTGGCAAACGATACATTTGACAAAAGTAACATCTTACAAAAACTTACTTAGCAAATAATCCATTAGCAAACACTACACTTGAGAAATTTGTTAAGTATTCAAATATCAATTGACCTTTTTTTCATTTCACCAAACGATATGTTTCGTAAATTAAGTTTTAATAAAATTAAAAATTTATCATTAACATCATGAATCATTATTAATGGGAGATATGCCCTAAAGTCGCTTCTGGTATTCAAGTTATAACCTAACCCAATCTAATAAAATAGATAAATATCTCCAAAGACGAACAGGTTAATAAGTAATTATTTTGCAAATAAAGTAAAATATCATTTATCTTCATTCTATCTATCTATACAAGGTGTCAAAAAATTAACTTGTCATATTTTTAGGAGTTGTTTTGAATAATATATCATGAATAATCGCGGTGAAAAAGTTAAGAAAAACGTTACCGTTTTGAAGATTTGTAATGATTTACATTACGCGTAAATGTTATGCGCACTGTACCACAATACACTCGCTGTCGCCAGCTGCGAGCTGCGACAATGTAGCGAGCGGGGTCGGTCGGCGCAAGCGACTGCCGACGAGTGAGACTGAAAGGCATAGTACCTACATTATTTTGTAGGTAAGATACGCATAAAAATATTTGATGAAATCCTTTTATTTCGTGAAAAAATGAAATTGCTCAAATATTTTTATTTTAATTTTAGCGTGTTTATTTTTCGATACCAACTATCCTCACAAAATTTGACAAGTTGATTTATTTACACCTTATATATAATAAAATATATCAATTAATACTTATAGTATATTCTTTTTAGGAAAATCCATAGCAGTGGCTTTGCAAAAAAATATGCAAAAGATGGTCATTTTAACAAGAATACCAAATTTTTAGACCAATAGTAGATTTATCGGATAACTCAGTTGCCAAATGTTAGTTTTGTAAAGTAAACATTTGCAAAATGTAAATTTTAGTGTTGATCATTTGGAAAAATGAAACATTTGTAAAATGATCAGTAGTAAAATGATCAATAGGCGAATTCATTGTTTTGCCAAACGTTGTCTGTCAAGTGTACTTTTGCCAAATGACTTTTGGTCAAACAATTGGACACCGGATCGATCGAATCGGATATTTTGTTATATAGTCTATGTTCTATTGCAGACCGCAATTTATCTTTATGCTAAATTTCATGCGATAACCTTAGGTAGTTTTTGCGTGAAAACCTAACAAATAAATTGCCCTTGAATATTTATTTATTTGATAATTTTTACAGACAAACCAAAAATAAAAATGATTTACTTATCAAAAGAGCAATGTTATGAAGAAAGATTACAAATGGCGACGGATCAGAAATATTTGAATTCAATATATAAATGTGTTAATTGTATTAAAGGATTCCTTTGTAAAGGAGGTTATGACATACATATGGAAAAACATAATCAGGTATTGAATATATAAAATTCTCGTGTCACAATGTTCGTTCTCATACTCCTCTGAAATGGCATGACTGATTCTTATGAAATTTTATATGCATATTCAGTAGGTCTGAGAATCGGCTACTATTTATTTTTCATACCCGTAAGTGATAAGGGTTGTCCACCCTTGACATTTGTATGGCAAAACAACGTTTGACGGGTCAGTTAGTTGTTATATAATATTTTTTTGTTTATCCATGTGGTGACGGATTAAGAATACAAGTGTCACCTACCCATTTCTTGCTGAGTGCTGTAAGAGCCATATGAAGCCAAGGAAGTATGTTTGGATCGTAGCAGATGGCGCTCTATAGTCTCTGCCTACCCCCATGGGAAAAAGGCGTTATGTTATGAAGATGATGCTGTAAGAGCCAGCTACGGGTTGTTAAAAGCTAATAACATGATGTGTGAGAAACGGAATACTCAAAATTAAAGTCTTCCTTTTCGACGAGCCTCGTGGTTGAGTGGTTCATGTAACGGACTGCCGATCGAGAGGTTGCGGGTTCGATTCCCGCTCGGGATAATCATTTGTGTGATATTTCTAATTGCCATACAAATGTTTGTACTGCATTTGTGTGTTTCTATGTATTATAATTATGCACTTACAAAAGAAAAGTAGTTTTATGTATTATATCCGTATTCTGGTACCCATAACACAAACATATAAGCTTAGCTTGGGACCAGAGGACATTGTGTAAAATGTCCGTGAATATTTATTTATGTATGAATGTAAGTGAAGTCAAGAAAGTATGTTTGGATATATTAAATATATTAAATATAGCAGATGATATTAAAGTCTCTGCCTACACCCAAAAGAAAAAGGCGTGATGGTATGATGATAATGATTGTTTGTAGCATATTGTACCAAAAGATAAAACGGGATCTTTATTTCATTTTAATTTTTATGTTACATTTTTTTTGTTTATAGTGTATGGGGGATCATGAATGCGATATATGCAAAACAAGAATGGATTCAAAAGAAAAATTAGCTAATCACATGAGATATCATGAAGTGTAAGTATGTAATACTAGTATTTTGCTACGGGTTCACATGTCAATGGTTTGCTGTAAAAAAAAGTTCTAAGTCATTACTAAAGTAATTTATTAATTTTACAATTGACATGCTATGCTTTTTACTTAATAAATCAAATTATGGTGGATAAAGTGAATTACCGCAAGCGGGACTTGAACCCACGACTTCTGAATACCGACCAGTAGCTCTTTTTTAAAAATATATAAACACAATCGAGTGACGAATGTGGTGGCATAATTGATTACTGAAAAGCACGACTGCAAGAAGCTCAGTTGGAAGAGAGGACGTGGGTTCAAGTCCCGCTTGCGGTAATCACTTTTTCCATCATTTTGTATTTCTTATATAAGTCATTTATCTTTATTGACGGGCTTCGTTGTCTAGTGGTTCATATAACGGAATGCCATTCACGAGGTCGCGGGTTCGATTCCCGCCTCGGATATTCATTTGTGTGATGTTTATAAAAATGTCGTACAAATGTTTGTACTGCGTCTGTGGTCTTTTGTAAATACATACTTATTATACATAGGTATAATAAGTATGTATTTACAAAAGAAAGGTAATTTATGTATTATATCCGTATTCTGGTACCCATAACACAAGCATAATAAGCTTAGCTTGGGACCAGATGACGTTGTGTGAAATGCCCATAAATATTTATTATATTATATTTATTATTATTATTATTTCAGTCGATACAAATGTATGGAGTGTGGTTTAATTCGTAAATGCAAGGAGAGTGTCAGAAATCATTATTTATCGGAACATGTTACAAGTAGTTCACAATATGTATGTCCAAAATGTTCTAAATCATTTATGTAAGTATTTTTTACATAGTTTTAGTTTTTTTTTAGATTTTGAATTCAAGAATGAGCATGTTATGTTATGTTATGTTATGTTGCCTGGTATGGGCATGTTATGATAAAAGAGGAAAGTAAGAGTAAATTTTATATATATATATGTCGGCTAGGCGTAAAGGACATAGGTTTTAAAAGAATATTAAAGTGTTTATAACCAATTTGTAGGTATACGAAATTAGTTCCTGATTTACTTATGCCTAATTAGTTAGTTAAATCTCATTTAGTTTAGTATCTGATTAATGTCGAGATATTAACTAAGAATATGCCCTAAAGATATTGAAGATTACATAACTTGTATCATGGCCGTAATGTTAAGATTGTATTATGTCGCAACTCCCCCACTACCCCCACTCACAAGTTGCTTTAAATACGATAGGCGAACGTGGCTGAGGTTCAGTATTATTCGAGAATTCGTGCTGTATACATCACGGCGTATTAGTGTGTGTGTAGAAGTCGGTATTGTACGAGTGGTCGCGCTGCTCAATCCCCGACGTATCGATATTGAGCTGGTCCTTATAGGCGTCGGCGCGGCGTGTATCTGTGTGCGCGTGTGTGCGTGTATTGTGTAAAGTCGTCATGTACGTGTTTGCGCGTACATGTATTCCTCATTGTGTGAACGTAGTGATGATTCTTCGTTGCGAGGCTTGGGCACTGGCTATAAGGGGTTGATGTGGAGGCCAGTTATCCTTATAAGTGTGCAAGAGTATGATAGATTGAGGTGTGAATATCGGTAAGACAGTTCTTACGCTATGTGCTCGGATTCCTGTTCAGGCCTCTGGTCTATTTTCCGACATATATTATCTTACTCTCTGGAGTAAATAAACTCGGTTGTCACAGAGCGCTTCTGTCTAGTAAAGCGGACGCAAAAAAAATATAAAAAGAACTAAGAGCGAGATCATTGATGAACTAGTTCGCATGGTTCACCTAAAGGAGCGCTCTTTCGAACTAGGTCGTTCGCGAAATACCCTTTTTTATTTTTTTTATTTTTTTAATCATATTCTACTGTGCCGCGCTGACCAGGCGTGTTTTCACAGGGTTTATTTTCGAGTTTTCCGTCTCTCACAGAGGATTTCTGTTATAACATTATCCCTTAACTGGCTTTTACAGCACTCTCGGGAAGAAATTCTGGCACTTGTATTCTTAATCCGTTACCACACGGACAAAATTGCATACTAATTAAATATTAGTTTGTAAATATTAATATCATCACTAGTTTGTTACTTATTTATTTTCTATATATGATATATACAGGGTGTGGCGTAAATGGTGGTCCAACGCTAAGGTGGTTATAGTTCAAGTATTCACCTATCATATAAAAAAAAAATTAACCTATTTTTGCCATTTTTTTTTCCAAATAATATCATTTGTCGAAGTTACATTCTCATTTATAAAATATTTATCGATTTTTTACAGAAAAATAAAAAAAATCATATTTCCGAAACCAATGGCTAAAAATGGTTATTTTTTTTTATATGAAAAAGAAATAAATAAATATTTATGGACATTTCACACAACGTCCTCTGGTTCCAAGCTAAGCTTATATGCTTGTGTCATGGGTACCAGAATACGGATAGAATACATATACTACTTTTTTTTTTGTAAATACATACTTATAATACATAGGAACACCCAGTCGCAGTACAAACATTTGTATCACAATTAGAAAAATCACACAAATGATTGTCCCAAGCGGGAATCGAACACGCGACCTCTTGATCGGCAGTCCGTTACCAGAACCACTACACCACGAGGCCCGTCAAAATGATGATGATGATAGGTGAATACTTGAACTATAACCACCTTAGCGTTGGACCACCATTTACGCCACAACCTGTATATGTTCATATATTTATATTATGTTTTATACACGTTTATTAGTATGTATTTGTTTATATTTACACACCACACATATTTAAACACTATCCAATCGACATGTCCATGCAGGTTGTCTGGAAGAGATCGCTGACAGCGATAATTCCGCCGATTGTACATTAATTGTTTGTATATAAATTGTAAAAATATTGTATTATTGGTGTTGTAGTTACGTCCCACTGTTCGGCACGGGCCTCCTCCACTTTTTTTTTTTTTTTCAAATTCAATTTCTTTATTTCGGATAATAGAAATCCATAGGTAGGTACATAATTTACACTAACAAATATACATACATTATCTGAGCAATAAAAATGTCATTAGTAAATAAATTAAGAATATGTAGTACGAATATTGCAAATTAAATCAAAATAATATATGTCAGAATGAAAAAAAAAAACTTTGGGAGGGATTATGGTCTACTGTGCCGCGCTGACCAGGCGTGTTGGCACAGGGTTTATTTTCGAGTTTTCCGTCTCTCACAGTAGATGTTTTCTGTGTGCAATATCCCTTAGCTGACTTTTACAACACCCTTGGGAGGAGATGGGGTGGTGACACTTGTATTCTTAATCCGTCACCACACGGAGTTTTGGTGTGCAATAAAGTATATTGTATTGTATTGTAAATATTGTGTATATCGGAGAAAATCACCGTAGACATCACCTGTAATTATTGCCAGGGTAGTCTCCAATCCAAACACCCTGTAATACTGAATAAGCTAACTACGTTAACTACAACATTCTATTAACTACGATGAGATTGATCCGTGGCTTACGACACGTGTAGCTGGTTTGGAAGGATCCTTTTATGAAATTTCAACGGGTCACCATTCAGTCTCACCAACTACAGTAAATAAACGAATTACTCACCATTTACACCATTTAAGGACCCACATCACAATCTTGGAACCTAAGTTAAAACTAAAAATCCTTAAGTAAACTATTTTAATCAAGTCTCCTACGACACGGCCATTCTGCGAATACACACGTCCCCGTGTGTAAATCTGCAATAGAACTAAGTTTTTCCGCTCGGCTAATTCTGACCCAATATAAAGTCGCAAAATAAAGAAATCCACAACTAAGATTTGTCCATACACTCGGTCAGTTACAACAATTTCCACAATAATTCAACATTCACACTCGGTCAGTTACATTAATTCCGCATTATCGTTCCTTTGCACGTTCTCACAAATACACACTAAGCAATAACACTTTGGAGGATATTCTAATTGTTTAAGTTATAAAACTGGGCAGCGTAACGACCTGTATAATACTGACTGCTCTAGTTGTCAGGTTTTTCGCATTTTTGCTAACGAACTTTAAGTTGTAGTGGGTTCGTATCGACTTATCGAGCCAATACAATTGTAACATTCAATAGATGGTTTCTAATCATCAAATCCACTACACATTAAACTTGTGTTTTCATAAAGACAACCGCTCGGCTGTAATTTGTCAACTAATTATTTAGGATTTAGCTAATTAATCGTAAATTACTCAGAAAATGATTTTTAGCTACGTTAGTAAATGCATTAGAATTTTTTTTTTTTTTGTTTTCTTTTTCTTTCTTTTCTTTCCTTTGTTTCTCTTTGTCCTTATTGACACACGGCCATTCTGCAAAGGCACGCGTCCTCGTGTGTTCCCTATCTACTTGAAACTAATAGAAGGGTTTCCGTTTGGCCTATCCTGCTGATCTAGACGGATTCAACAGTAAAGGAATGATTTTCTAATTTAGTTTAAATACTAATGATTAAACTATCATTAAATAAAAAATTGAATTTTGAATTTTCGTACTGGCATACGAATAAACACTGTTACTCTGCCTCCTACTTGTAGCCCAAGTAGAAGTTAGGCCTACATAACTATGTTAGCTGTTGCTACCAAACACCTACATCGTGAATAGTAACCGTTGGTTGGTGTACAGTAATAACGTGGTATATTTATGAGTAAGGATAGAAAGGATGAAGGATTTAGGAAGGATAAAGGGTTCAGGAAGGATAGGTAAAGGAAAGGTCGATGTTGCCACGTAGGCAAGGGCCCTAGGAATAAACGGATAGGTTGATGCTGTGCCATAGGCGGTCCTGTTCGCCGTCGTACACAGGGGACCATTATTCTTTCAGGATAGGATATAGTGGCTTATTGTAGCATCTTTTATTTTTGGCTTATTGTAACGCTCCACGCGCCAACAGCTCTTTTAATAATAATAATTAGTTTACTCGTAGATACACCACGGTAAACTGCGTTGTTAATATTATAAATAGTTCACTGAACGTCTCTGTACACCAAAAACGCTCGTAAATTAAAATTAAGACGCAGATAATTTGTTATGGTATGTAGATCTGCTATAGTCAATCTACTACAACAGATTCTTGTTCCAAGTAAATAAGCTCAAAAGTTATGCTCGTGAATACTCAGAGGTGATCTCCTGTCACCTCGATAATTTGTAATAAGGGTCGTATGCGCGAATAAACGGAAAGTAATAAAGTTAAAAACAAACAGTAGACTTCATTTACAATGAGAACCACGCGAAACAGTTGCAGATTGCTAGTGATTATTTTTTTCAGCCTGCATAGACCAATTAATAAAAAAAATAATTCTTACTTTAATAATTTATTAGACAATTAATTAACAAGTAGAATCTTATTAGTCGCATAGATTTAAATCAAAATACAACTGAAGTATTTTATGGGCATTAAAGGCATTTTGGAATTAAATATTTGTAATAAGATGAATGAAAATTTCTATGAAAATTTTATAAACATGTTATAGGTAAACCACAATAAAGCAAGTGGTTAATGTTATTAATAGTTTACAAGACGTCTCTGCATTATCAAGATCATAGTTGTAGATGTTTTAAAAAAGGAGATTTCACGAACTGATTATAAGTAAGTAAGCCACAATAAAGCGTATGGTTAATATTATTAATGGCTCAGTAGACGTCTCACACGTCAGTAAGTTAAAGATTTCAAAAACTTATTATACACCACAAAAAGTGATGTTAATAATTATTAATGGTTACTAGACGTCTCCATACGTCAATAGCACCGTCAGGTTCGTATTTGTAGCTAGATATTTCAGAAAAGATTTTAACCACATATTATAGGTACACTACAATAAGTTGCGTTGGCAATGTTATTTACGACTCACTGCATACGTCAATAGTACAGACGAGAACATAATTGTAAGAAGATTTTTCAATACAAGGTTTCTAAAACGACGACGCACGTATATAGATCTCTTAAACTTTCTTTCGCTGTCAAATAATTTAAAATTTAAAACGCATATTTCGTCATTCTCTTTTTATCTTTTACATGTAACTACATGCAGGTCTAATTTCGAGTATTTAGTTAACCATGATTTAGATTTTCTTCTCGCTACCTCTCATCTAGGTGAGTTTCTTACGATTTTATTTGCTAATCACAAATAACAAAGTCTAGTAACGCGTTAGAATATGCAAAACACATTATTACATGGCGGAGATTAAATCTTTATTTTTCTTTATAACTTTTGTCACGAACACTTTGAAACGAAGTGTTGAATGTTGATAAAGCCACACTATATTTCTGTTCGCAATCAAGTAAAATGATTTCACAATTATTTATTGATACACGAGATAAATTAAGCAAATGAACACTGTAGATTTATAAAATTACTAATAAATCATTGTCATTTAATTTTTGTTACGTAGTTACAGTGTAATTAACTAATTACCTGTGACTTGTTATTATCAGTCTTTGCTTGTTAATATAATCAAAGTAATTTTTATCCAAAAAGAAACTTTGCGAAAACTTTAAATTTTTACTAGAACGCTGGTTACGGTTAATTTTACTGTTCTAGTTTTTTTTTTCAAAACAAAATCGAATATCAACTATTCGATCCCACTTCTGATATCGGAGAAAAGGTATCGTAGACATCACCTGTAATTATTGCCAGGGTAGTCTCCAATCCAAACACCCTGTAATACTGAATAAGCTAACTACGTTAACTACAACATTCTATTAACTACGATGAGATTGATCCGTGGCTTACGACACGTGTAGCTGGTTTGGAAGGATCCTTTTATGAAATTTCAACGGGTCACCATTCAGTCTCACCAACTACAGTAAATAAACGAATTACTCACCATTTACACCATTTAAGGACCCACATCACAATCTTGGAACCTAAGTTAAAACTAAAAATCCTTAAGTAAACTATTTTAATCAAGTCTCCTACGACATGTATAATATTTTCAGAAGGAGTAAATTACTTAGTCGACATATATTAAGAGTACATAATATTAAGGAGAGAGTTGAATGTGCATATTGTAATCGTACATATTGTACTAAAGATGTTCTCAGATCACACATGTTATTGTAAGTATATATTTTTATTGCAAAACTAGCTAATACCCTCGGTTTCAACCGCGTTTATAGTTATTGAGCCTGTCCCAATATACAGGAAAATTTTACAAATTATACCTGCAAAAAACTATTCTTATTTAGTAAATTAAATTGTAGTGGAATAAGTGATCACCGCAAGCGGGACTTGAACCCTCGACCTCGGAATACCGTTCCGTAGCTCTGCCAACTGAGCTTATTGCGGTCGTGCTAACAGTAACCAATCTGTCTACCACAATGTTCCTCGATTGAGTCTACATCGCATTTTTGATGTGGAACGCCATCTATCGAGGATGTTTTGCAACAATTCAGTTATTTTTATTTATAACTCTTGAACTTCTCTATTTAAAAAACACATCAAAATCCATTGCGTAGTATTTGAAGATATAAGCTTACATAGGGATATACAAACATACAACTTTATTTTATAATAAGTAAAGATAATTAATTTATTTTTATAGGAAACATACAAAAGAAATATCTGCAGCGCAAGTGACAAAGAATTGTATATGTTCTGTATGTGGACAATGTTTCAAAACTCCATCACAATTAAGATATCACAGTATCAAACATTCGGATAATAGAGATTTTTACTGTGTTGAATGTGATAAGTGAGTAAATAAATAAATATTCATGCACATTTCACACAACGTTCTCTGGTCCCAAGCTAAGCTTATATGCTTGTGTTATGAGTAGAATACGGATAGAATACATATACTACTTTTTTTTTTGTAAACACATACTTATAATACATAGAAACACCCAGACGCAGTACAAACATTTGTCTGACAATTAGAAAAATCACACAAATGATTGTCCCGAGCGGGAACCGAACCCGCGACCTCTTGATCGACAGTACGAGGCTCGTCGTATTTATATGATTTAGATATAAAAGGAATATCTCTCTCTCTAGCCCATTTACGTCCCACTGTTGGGCAATGGCCTCCTCCACTATAGGAGGGATTATGGTCTACTGTGCCGCGCTGACCAGGCGTCTGGCACAGGGCTTATTTTCGAGTTTTCCGTCTCTCACAGAGGGTGTTATCTGTGCGCAATATCCCTTAGCTGACTTATACTGCACCCTTGGGAGGAGATGGGGTGGTGACACTTGTATTCTTTATCCGTCACCACACGGAGAATAGGAAATATATCTAAAGGAAAGGAATATATATCTTCAATATTTAAGTACTTAAATAAAACTACTCTTTAAGGCTTTAGACGCGTATATTTGTTTTAAATTTTAGCCCGACGTTTTGGAGACTGCAGTCAATACTGTCACGGGCGAGACTGAGCTGTAATGTGTCTTCTACGATTAGTTATTACAGAGTTTATTCACATTCGATTTTCATTTTACATTGACCATGAAGATAGACTTTTACCATAAACTATATTATCTGATACTTACATAAAATTCACGTGTCACAGTGTTAGTTACCGTACTCCTCCGAAACGGCTTGACCGATTTTTATGAAATTTTACATGTATATTCAGTAGGTCTGAGAATCAGACAACCCTCCCCCCCGCTGACATTTGTATGGCAAATCAACGTTTGCCGGGACAGCTAGTATTACTTATATTTAAAATCGAAAAAATTAAAATTGATTGAGTTTCTTGTCAGTTTTTTTTCCGTAGGATTCGCATTTACAACAGACACCTAATTTTTAAGCTATTGCATAGCTTCTATCGAGGGCCTTGAGAGTGGAGACTAAATCCACAAAATTCGAAATTTAAGTTCCGTACGTAACGAAAAAACCTTACATTATCGGCGTTACTGCGCATGCGTAATCCCCTCTTCGCCCCGCAATTTATTTCATACTGTTGATACTAAGGGCAAGCGCCTTCCTCAAATTAAACAACGTATTAAAATAAGGATGTTGAGTCGACAACATATATCCTAAATGTTCAGATAACAGCGTATTTTAGATTTTAATAATGTAAAATAATGTCAAAACTAAAATTGTATACCAACAGATTGACATTTGACATTTAATTTAAAACCGATTGACATTTGATTGACAATCGCTACTTTATCATAATTACCATAAACAATGGACAGATGTAAGCATCAGTAAATAAGGATTATTAATATTATTTTAGTTTATGGTATGTAGATTCTTGCATAAATAAAATAAACAAATAATTATAAATACACTAGCTGCGCCGGCAAACGTTGTTTTGCCATACAATTCTGTGTAAAAAAAATTTCATCAAAATCGGTCCAGCCAATTGTGAATCTAAACCATCCTCAGACCCCCCTGAATACACACAACAAATTTCATCAAAATCGGTCCAGTCGTTTAGGAGGAGTTCAGTCACATACACACGCACACAAGAAATATATATATTAAGATAAGTTGACAAAAAAATGCTATGCAATAGCTTTACCGCGGCAGTCCCCGAGTGCCACACATCTTTTTGACTTTCCAGTCAGGAATTTTAAGTTTCATTTTAGTATTTTGTAGAGAACTAGTTTTCTTTAACAGTTCATTTAATTTCAGGAGATTCAAATCACAATATGCGTTAAAATACCATTTAAGGACAGCTTCTTTACATGTAAATAATAAAGAATTACCGTAAGTATTTAAAAATAAATATTCAAATATTCATGGACATTTCACACAACGATCTCTGGTCCCAAGCTAAGCTTATATGCTTGTGTTATGGGTACCAGAATACGGATATACTACATATACTACTTTTCTTTTGTAAATACATACTTATAATACATAGAAACACACAGACGCAGAACAAACATTTGTATAACATTTATAAACATCACACAAATGCCCCGAGCGGGAATCGAACCCGTGACCTCGTGAACGGCAGTCCGTTATATATATGAACCACTAGACCATGAAGCCTGTCATTTCTTGTACAATATTACTCCGGTTTCAACGAGCCCCGTGGTCCAGTGGTTCGTATAACGGTTTGCCGTTCACGAGGTTGCGGGTTCGTTTCCCGCTCGAGACAATCATTTGTGTGGTATTTATATTTGTCATACAAATGTTTGTACTGCGTCTGTGTCAGTAGTATATGTATTATATCTGTATTCTGGTACACATAACACAAGTATTTAAGCTTAGCTTGGGACCAGAGGAAGTTTTCGTACTCTATTAACCTCAAATTAATCCTTCTACTAGTTCACTTTGAGGTATTAGGCACTTTGGGAAGATATCTAGTCTTCTAGACCAGTTGTTATAGGGTTTAAGGTTTTTGTAACATTTTTCACTTATGCTTCGCTCCTATTGGTCACACCGTGATGTTATATAGCCTATAGCGATAAATGGACTATCCAACACTGATATAACTTTTTAATTCAAACCAAAATGAATATTTATTTATTATTTATTTAAAAAAAAAAGAATTCAAACCAGTACTTCCTGAGAATAGCACGTTCAAACAAACAAACAAACTCTTCAGCTTTGTAATATTTGCATTTTATTATTTCAGACTAGCATGTTCACACTGCGACAAACGTTTCTCAACCCGACGTGATTTAACGAGACATACAAACAGAATACATCTAAAAGTCAAGCCGTACGCTTGTGATAAATGTGATAAGGTATATTGTTACTTTATTTTTATTTTCGGGCTTTTCTTTTTATATACGGGCTTCGAGATGGAGTGGCCCATCTAACGAATTGCTGATCACGAGGTTGCGGGTTCGATTTCCGCTTGGGACAATTATTTGTGTGATGTTTATAAATGTTATACAAATGTTTGTACTGCGTCTGGGTGTTTCTATGTATTATAAGTATGTATTTACGAAAAAAAAGTAGTATATGTATTCTATCCGTATTCTGGTACCTATAACACAAGCATATAAGCTTAGCTTGGGACCAGAGGACGTTGTGTGAAATGTCCATGAATATTTATTTATTTTGTTGTTGTATCTCATGAACAATGATAGGTTGAATGTTAAAATTCTTATAAATGATGTAATTTTTTACGAATTTTAGTTTCAAACTAACTTTTGTTATGAGTACCAGAATACGGATGTATAACGTTACGCCTTTTCCCCATGGGGGTAGACAGAAACTAAAGCGCCATCTGCTACGATCCAAACACACTTCCTTGGCTTCATCCACACTCTGTACTAATATTATAACTAATACTATAAAAAAACTAGCTGACCCGGCAAACGTTGTTTTGCCATACAAATGTGATCACTTATCACCTAGTCACTTAGGGGGATGAAAAATAGATACTGGTGCCGATTCTGAGCGCACAACTAAACTTAACTAAAAAATTAAAATTGATAGCGTCATTATCACAATTCGGCAATGTTTACTGAAATTTCTTATTATTAAAACTGTGTATTACAGACTAACGATTTTAATTAATATAAATGTGTACAACGAAATGGCAAGTAATAGCTATATTGACACTACCAATTTTCATTTTATTAGTTAAGTTTAGTTGTGCACTTAGAATTGGTACCATTGTCCGATTCTCAGACCGAACGGATATGTATACAAAATTTCACGAAAATCAGAGTAACAGGAGAATTTTAAGTATTAGAAAACATCATATTTTTTGTATGTTTGTAACAAATAAACACAAAAACTACTGAACGGATTTTTAATTCGTTTACTATTAACGTGTTTCGCGTACATAGTGTCATGTAACATTTAGTTTTATATTTTTTAAATAAAATTCACGTGTCACAGTGTTAGTTACCGTACTCCTCCGAAACGGCTTCATCGATTTTTATGAAATTTTACATGCGTATTCAGTAGGTCTGAGAATCGGACATCTATTTTTCAAACTTTTTTTTCTTTTTAGTATGGCAAAACAACGTTTGCCGGGTAAGCTAGTCTTATATATAAAATTCACGTGTCACAGTGTTAGTTACCGTACTCCTCCGAAACGGCTTGACCGATTATTATGAAATTTTACATGCGTATTCAGTAGGTCTGAGAATCGGACAACATCTATTTTTCAAACCTTGTTTTTTTTTAGTATGGCAAAACAACGTTTGCCGGGACAGCGAGTAATTTAGTACAAATAGCTATTATTTTTCAGGCGTACGGTACTTCATGGGATCTAAAAGACCATCAAAGATTTATACATGACGGGCACAAAAGACCATTACAATTTCCTTGTCCTATGTGTGACAAAGTATTTACTGTAAGTATTTATAATTAAATAATAAATATTCAGGACATTTCACACAACGTCCTCTGGTCCCAAAGTAAGCTATATTTCTATGCTTGTATTATGGGAACCAGATACGGATAGACTACATATACTACTTTTCTTTTGTAAATATATACTTATAATACATAGAAACACGCAGACGCAGTACAAACATTTGTATGACATTTATGGATATCACACAAATGATTGTCCCAACCGGAAATCGAACCCGCGACCTCGTGATCGGCAGGCCATTACACAAACCACTCGCCACGAAGCCCCGAATATTATAAAGTCGAAGAGTTTGTTTGTTTGTTTCAACGCGCTAATCTCAGGAACGTCTGGACCGATTTGAAAAATTCTTTCAATGTTGGATAGTACATTTATCGAGGATGGTTATATATTTTAGGCATTATAACATCACGCTGCGACTAATAGACGCAAAGCAGCAATGAACAATGTTCCAAAAAACGGGTAATTGTTCCTAATTTACGCGCGTACAAAGTCGCGGGTTACGGCTAGTTTAGAATAATTATCATTATTCTCCTGTCACTATCCCATTATTGTTTATATTTGACATACAAGTGTTTGTACTGCGTCTGGGTGTTTCTATGTATTATTAGTATGTATTTACAAAAGAAAAGTAGTATATGTATTATATCCGTATTCTGGTACCCATAACACAAGCATATAAGCTTAGCTTGGGACCAGAGGACGTTGTGTGAAATGTCAGTGGATATGTATTTCTATTTAGGTATATTATATTATTTATTATTATTTGGTAGGTCTGACGTCATATCCCTTTTTTGGGATCCTATAAAGTAAAATCGGGATCTAAGTACTGAGAATTCGCTATCTATGTATATGATAGCTATAGAGTTGAAACTTTCACAGATGTTAAGAGGAGACTACAGTCCTAATTTAGGTATTTGCCTTAGGTATGCTAAAGGGACAATAAATAGTTGAGGCAGATTTTACCTACAAATTCTTTAAAAAAAAAGACTTTTCGTAGTCCCCGTTTTTCCTCGCGAAAAAAAATTAATAAATATTCATTGACATTTCACACAACGTCCTCTGGTCCCAAGCTAAGCTTATTATGCTTGTGTTATGGGTACTAGAATACGTATATACTACATATATGTACATACTTTTCTTTTGTAAATACATACTTATAATACATAGCAATACCCAGACGCAGTACAAACATTTGTATGACAAATATAAACATCACACAAATGATTGTCCCGAGCCGCAAAATGAAATCAACATGAACAAGAAATCTTATTGCGCCGACCATAAATAAATGGATTAGGGCAGGAGAATGGTACGGAATCGAACTTACCTATATTTTGTTTCAGCGTAATCACATCCTGAAAGATCACATCCGCATACACACTGGTGAACGTCCATATCAATGTGGCAAGTGTCCTGCCACTTTCAACCAAGCCAGTATATTGAGAACTCATGACAAACGTGTACACAAACTAAGACCGGGGAGAAATAAAAATAATGAATTAGAACAATAAATACAACAAATACAAGCCCCGCGCGTTGATATTGCGATTGGCGGCCATGTTGGTGACGTCATAGTGACGTATAGATGAGAATATTACATTTTGTTAGCTGTATTTTTTCTTTGCTGATGACGTCACGAGGGCGTTAATTTGACAAGGTTCCATCGCAATATCAACGCGCGGGGCTCGTACACAAAACTGTAACGAAATAAATAAATAAAAAAAATCAAAATGTATTTTTTTTTATAAAATTCATCATCATCAACATCATCTTAACATCACGCCTTTTTCCCATGGGTGTAGGCAGAGACTATAGAGCGCCATCTGCTACGATCGAAACATATTTCCTTGGCTTCATCCACAGTCATGTTTATTTTTTTTTTACGTGGGGAATGCGTTTACGCATTTTGTGTGGGACTCCCGAGTCAGACGGACCCGGACTACCCACTAAACCCCACGGTGTTCCTCCTCGCCCCTTGGCCGGGCCATGGTAGTCAGTCAGTTATTACCATGTCCCGACCAGGAAAAGAGACGCACTCATACATCTGGTCATACATGCCCGACAGTTGTAAGTGCTACGCACTTGACCCTTTTGGAGTATCCCGGCGATGACATCGGAGTATATTTTTCTCGAGCGTCCTATAATATTCGGCAACACTTGCGCGACTTATTTATTTAAAATTTAAAACAAAATAATAATATAATTCGTCCGTGTGGTGACGGATTAAGAATACAAGTGTCACCACCCCATTTCTTTCCCAGGGTGCCGTAAGGACAATATAAGCAGTTAACACCTACTGTGAGAGACGGAAAACTCGAAAATAAACCATGTGCCAACACGCCTGGCCAGCGCGGCTCGGTAGACCGTAATCCCTCCCGAACGTGGGTTGGAGAGAGAGAGATATTTAATATTGTTCTCTGGTTTCGAATTGAGCATAATTATTGTGGATAATATATCATAACTTAAGACTGTGAAAACCAAAACAGAAGATTAAGGAATAAATAATAGATATTTTATAGTTTTATTGTTCTCTGGTCCCGAATTAAGCATAATTATTGCATATACAAATTTATAGACACGTTACATAGCGAGTTATCCGCGCGTTGTATGGGGGAAGCCCATGTCCAGCAGTGGACTGAGAAAGGTTGATAGATGGATAGAAATATAATGTTTTGTACATTTTGATATGTGAATTCTAATACATATTTATAGAAATATTGTTGTGTTTGATTTATCAAAATAAAAAAACAACTTTAAACAATTTCATAAAGGATTATTTGATAAGGTTTAAAACAGGTTTAGGGTTCCATATTTATAATGATTCTTTCTTTATTTGAAATCTGGTAGTTCCCGTGTGGTCCCATTGGAACCAGGTCAGGATCTGATGGTTATCTCCTGAGAAATCGAGGAAAACCCTGGATTGTATTTGTTTTTTTTTAAATACTCTATTATTAGCGTACGAAATCGCGGTCTAAATGCTAGTTTTCTTATGCAAGAATCTATAATTATCTAGCCCCATAGACAGTGTATATCCCATGACACATCCCTTTGCCCTACATACCTCGTAGGAACTAGTTGACGGAAGTTCTTCCTACAGTGCTACTAACAATTTCCTATCACACATTAGGTGTGAATATACTACGTAGATACCTATATTATAATCAGCATACATGGCATTATAATCCGACGATATATCTACAGATCAAGACAAGTTTTTAAAAATCATGCTAGTATATTATTTATTTTCAGGGTTTCGTACAAACCCTTATAGGATCACTCCGGTGTCTGTCTGTCTGTCCGTCTGTCAACCTTTTTTTACTCAGTAACGGCTGAAGGTATCAGCTTGAAACTCACGATATGTAGATCTATGCGGTCCCTTGCTGCAAAAAATACAGTCAACCTTTCACCTTTACGCATTTAAAAGATATAAGTAACCGAATTACTACCATTTTTAAGAATTTTTCGACTTATGCTAGGGAATCAAAATTCACAGGTTACTTCCCGTTGCCCTAGAGCCTTGAAATTTGGCATATATCAAGTCTATATAGTGCTGATATAGGGAAAAATCCAAAAACTTATAATTTGTCATCACATCACAAGTAAAAATACAATAGTAACACCAGTAATACCAACTTATGAAGTAGCTTTAATGTAGGCGATTCCCTATATTTCAACTACAAAATTAAGTTAGTGAGTTGTTTTGAGTTTAATTAAATGATTATTTGAATGCAGTTACTTATGTTTATATCTCTAGTAGGTACGAAACGTGTACGAGTTTATTTTAAATATTCGTTAACTCAGCGTGCGTCTATGCATGCCGAGCTAATAAGAGCGTATTAAAAAAAAGCTAAGCTTATTGAAAGCCGTGTAAGCGCTGCAGGTTTGTTTCTCACAGTTCATAAATGTATGAAAGTCTGTACGCTCAGAATGTAAGTAGATACTGTACGTAACATTTTTACCAGATAATAATTTGTTTGTAAATAATGTATCTATACGCCCCAGACACCTACATACAATAATTAGCAAACTTCTAATGGGTAACAAATGCTAAAGAGAGCTGATAATGGAAACCTTATTATCACTTATGAATCAGAAAGTTGAAACAAATTTCTAAAAATAAATTGGTTCTCGTTTTTACCTGACTGTCAAGGATGGGTCACAGATTTACTAGGTAGTAGGTAGATACGTAGGTATCTACGCGTTCAATCGTAAAGGACAATATTCAATTTCGGCCCAAAAGTCATCCGAGTGTTTTTTATTATGGGAGTCAGCTTCTACCACCACTCCTTCACCTGCTTTTTTGCGTTGAAAAGTCTGGATTTCAGTAAGTTTCATTACACAAAAATCTATTCCTCTGGCGGTGCCAAATTGTTCTAAGCTTGATGGAATCATCCATCAGCTATTTTCAGACATGTATGGGGCATATCTCTCACCCTAAAAGCACCACAACCTGCCACTCTGTGTCATTCACATACAATCCATCCATCAGCCTTTTTCCGTTCACTGTTGTAGGCCTCCCCCATAGAACGCCGCAACGGGCGATCTTGTGCCGCTTGCAACCAATGGCTCCCCGCAATCTTAACGATATCGTCGCTTCATCTTGTTGCGGGCCGCCCCACGTTGCGTCGTCCGGTCTGTGGTCGCCACTCTACAACTTTTCTTCCCAACGATCATCAATCCTACGAGCGATGTGGCCTGTCCGTTGCCACTTCAGGGTGCTAACACTTCACATGTCCGTATTTCGGATTTTATTCCGTCGGGAAATACCGTGCAGCTCTTTCCATAGCACGCTGTGTTACTTGAGCTGAGATACGAGGCTGACATTCAAAGACCACGTTTCTGTTCAGTATGTCGACGCTGGTGAATATTTGACGCGAAGATATGCCTAAGCTTCCCGAACGCCGCGCCGCCCAGCCGAGTTGGATTCGTCGGTTGACCTCTTTCTCGAAGTTGGAATTTCCCAACTGGACTGTTTGTCCTAAGTAGACCTAGTGATTGACAACTTCAAGAATCTCATTCCCAACAAATACTGGTGCCGGAACGACATAGACATTGAAAATAACCTTAGTTTTATACATGTTCATCTTTAAACCATTCCGTTAGAAAACACTGCTGAGGTTATTGAGCATTGTGCCAAGGTCCTCCAGAGGTTCGGCCACTACCACGATATCGTCTGCAAATTGAAGGCGAGTGATGTATTCGCCAGTAATGTCCATGCAGTCCGGGCCAATGGAGAAGCTTGTAGACGTCTTCAAATGCAGTGGTTTCGGGCAGTTTCGGGGAAATCACGTTATCCTGTCTTGGTTCCGTACTCCTGTCTTGGATTCGGACTGAGATGGTGGCGTTTCTGTACAAAAACTTCAACGCTTCGATATACCGATAGTCAACCGATGCGGCGGTGCTGTCTTTCCTAGAATGTCTTCTCATAATCCACACACGCTAGACACGGAGGCCGATAATACTCCCCCGCCTTCTGTATTATCTAACGCAACGTATGTATGTGTAGTAGGTCCATGGTACTAAAACTTTTTAGGAAACCGGCTTGCCCGGAAGGTTGGAAGTAGTTAAACCTGCGCGAGACTCGATTTGTAATGACTTTAGAAAACGAGAGCGAGATAGGTCGATAGTTCTTCTAGGTTTTATCACCCTTCTTGAAAAACAACACCACCAAGATTCACGCCTCCGGAACAATACCCCCCAGGGTGACGGAGTTGAACAGCTTCTGAAGACCACGAGAACCAGCTTATCACCGCCTTCAGGAGTTCCGTAGTGATTCCATCATCGCCCGGTGCTTTACTGTTCTTAAGCTGCTTGAAAGCCATTCTGATCTCGTACAGGCTGACGTCTGGAATATCCGGAGTCTGAGAGTTTACCGATTCTAGGAGCACGGCGGATCCTAAAATATCGGACTCAATCGTGTGCACAGTTTCTACAAACTTGTTGTTAGTATCGTTCGCTATTTCGCACTCGTCTAGGCATTGGAAGCGCTTTTGAAGTTCGAGCTGAGAGCTTTTGCGGTGTTCGCACTCGGCAGCTGACGTAGGATGTACTGTAGACTTCATCAGTCAGGACCGCTTGGCTTTGACACGAATATTCAATGTGCCTTCATTGCTCTATTATCCACATCAGTCAAAAACTAGGAACCGATACAAACTTCTCACTCTTTTCAACTGGATGATGAGGTGTTGGATAGTTAGAGAGTTACTAGGAGCTGATCAAGCCATCGCTCTACACGGTAGGGAGCGGGTAAAACGACGGCTTGAACAGTTTCGTGAGGCCATTATATGTGAATAACACAGAGTGGCAGGTAGTGGTGCTTTTAGGATGAGAGATATGCCACATACATTTCTGAAAATAGCTGATGGATGATTTCATCAAGCTTAGAACAATATGGCACCGCCAGAGGAATAGATTTTTGTACTTAAAACCAGACTTTTTAACGCAAAAAAGCAGCTGAAGGAGTGGTGGTAGAAGGTGACTCCCATAGTAAAAAAAAAACTCGGATGGACCTTCCCAACACGGCTGTCATATTTTTTGCGTTGGCCGGCAGTTTGACATTTGGGCCGGACAATATATGAAACGTGAATGATCTCCTTTAGCTTAGCTAAATCGTACTTCATATTCTTTCATATCATATGACGTATACCCTGTATCAGAGACACATAGATATAGATTTCACGTACTCTTAGATATTTATGTGGCTTATATTATCTAATATATAAAATTCACGTGTCACAGTGTTAGTTACCGTACTCCTCCGAAACGGCTTGACCGATTCTTCTCAAATTTTACATACATATTCAGTAGGTCTGAGAATCGGCCAACATCTATTTTTCAAACATTTTTTTTTAGTATGGCAAAACAACGTTTGCCAGGTCAGCTAGTTTATTATTAAAAATACATACATATTATTAATGTTAAAAATAATGTAAAATATTTAGCAAGTGAAAAGTTGCTTACTAAATTATTTATAGCTTCCTATTTTATTTAACTTCTTTGTTTTGTTAAAGGTAAATCTGAAGAAGAAGTTCTTCTGTAAAAGTTTATAATGTTGGCCAAATATTTTTAGTAATAAACTCTTTTTGAAATAAGCCAATAAAAATAGGTACCTGCTTAGCTAATTATAAGCAATAAGAGTATCAATACATTTTATGTTTAGAATTGCCTATAATACTTAGATTACTATAAATCTCCGGACACATTTGTTCAGTATATCCCGTGTATAGTGAAACCGGAAGTCGTCACGTCCGCGCCTCCCTCCCGGATGTCGCGCCTGCTCCCGTGGGACTCGTGTCGACACTAGTGACATCTATACTATCTGCCAACAATCAAGTAATGGTTTTGCAAACAGTGAAAGTATTTAACCGACTTTAAAAAGGATGAAACTTTCAATTCGTCCGAATCTTTTATGTTTGTATTAGCTATTCCCCGCCACTTCGTATGCGTGGAATTAAGAAAAGCTTTTCTTTGCTGCTTCGCTCCTATTGGTCGCAGCGTGATGTAATATAGCCTAAAGCCTTCCTCGATAAATATGCTATCTATCTTTTAAGGTTCTTTTAAAACCATCTTAAAATACATTTTCCTTATAAAAAGTTTTGACAGGTTGATGACAAAAACCGTAGTCCCAAAAGTGTTTAAAATATGCAAAAAACTTTGTTGTTGTCATTGTTCGGGATCCGTGACTAACACTGGCAGACAAAACCCTTTAAAAGAGATGAAAACCTTAAAACAAAAACCTATGCAAACGTCTGTGGTCAGCCCGACATACGTAGACCAAATACCCACCCAAAGTATAACCGGCGCGTCCCCAACAGTGGGGCTGGAGAGAGAAAAAAAGAGGTTACAGTTTTGTGACGAAATACCGTATAAGGCAGTATGATTCCCATGTGGTGACGGATTACGAATACAAGTGTCACCACCACGCTGTTAACTTCTACTGTAAGAGACGGAAAACTCGAAAATAAACCCAGTGCCAACACGCGTGGTCACGTTGCGTTGGCATGGTAGATCATAATCCCTCCCAAAGTGAAGGAGGCCGTACCCAACTATTGAGATCTGAATGAGCTAGAGACACAGAGGGAGACAGAGAGAGAAAAAGAGAGAGAATGCAGTACGGAATTTAAAAAGTAAAGGTTTTGCTTTAACTTATTTTTAGGACAATAATAAGACAAATTCCATTTAGTAGCTACGGAACCTTTCTGAAACGAATCTACATCAAACTTGATTAGCTTTTTCAACTTCATAAGTAAAGAATTTACAAAAAATATGTTAAGGCTCTCGGTAACTCACGGCCGGGATGTAATTTAAGTAGGTCACAGGATCGATACGGGTCGATCTTGAAACTTTATCTCACACGGTGTCTACCAGTGGCTTTGACAGTGATTGTCATTGTTTCCCCTCATTAATATCCAAGGGGAGTATTATATCTTCAAACCAGGCTTACACCAAAATGTTGGAAAGTTTGTTGAATCTTGGAGTGCGTTTTGTGTACATTTCATTCGAGTCGAGGCAGTGTCCCATTAAATAATAATAAATAAATATTCATTGACATTTCACACAACGTCCTCTGGTCCCAAAGTAAGCTATATGTCTATGCTTGTGTTATGGGTACCAGAATACGGATAGACTACATATACTACTTTTCTTTCGTAAATACATAATTATAATAAATAGAAACACCCAGACGTAGTACAAATATTTGTAAAAGTAAAAAGTAAAAATCGTACAAATGATGGTCCCGTGCGGGAATCGAACCTGCAACCTCGTAAACGGTAGTCCGTTACATGAACCACTCGACTACGAAGCCCGTCAAATTATTTACTATAGACTCTATAGATATTATAATTATAAGATAAGATAAGATAAGATAAGATATATTTATTTGCAAAACATGTGTAGGTATAATAATACAATAAATTGCTTATTATTATAGATCTTAAATACATATTTAGTAGGAGTCAACATGTTTAACCATGACACTGACTTGACTTATAGATACTTCTTATTAAATGATGATTATAGTACATTTATTGAGGAATTATTGACCAATAAGAGCGAAGCATCAGTGAAAAATATTGCAAAAACGGGGAACATTTTCTAAATTCCACGGGTACAAAGTCGCGGGCCACAGCTAGTACTTAATATACAGAATTACAATATCATCATCGGTCCGATAGCCACACAGAATTGATTGTAAAGGCTTCATTTTATACGGGTGTCTCCGGAACCGCAAAAATCCTTTTCAAAAATATTGTATGGAGTTTTTTAACAATAAGCTCTATCTCGAAGAAAAACCGGACATTTTAATGTCAATCATACAAAAAAGAATAATAAACATAATATTTTACATAAAAATAAGCTCAGAATTCTTGTTACATGCCGGAGACAGAACCCATTTCAATCAAATATGAGGATTTGATCCGACTGATAAACATTTCTTAGAAGTAGTAGCTGAAACTGTTTACTTATAAGTTACCTAGGTTTCCTGACCCAGATAATATCCAAATATATAATATTTATCCTTTGAAATAAAGTGTATTATATCTTTATAAAAGGACTGTTGCCGAAGCTTCCTACGTGTGGAATTAAAAAACAATCCCTGTTTTTGCAACATTTTTCACTAATGCTACGCTCCTATCTGTTGCAGCGTGATGTTATATAGCCGAGAGCGTATTTATAAGACGAGAGGGACCTGAGATTAGCGCGTTTAAACAAACAACCAAACAAACTCTTCAGCCTTATATTAATAAGTATAGATTATTGGTTGCCTGGGACTTTTTCTCTCCCTCCAGCCCATTAACGCCCCACTGTTGGGCACAGGCCTCCTCCGTTTTCGGAGGGATTATGGTCTATAGCTATGGTCATATTTAGGCTTGATCATGGCTTCACAGAATACAAATTGTATAAAGCTTTCAATATAAATCCTAACGGTCTTATTCATAATGACTTATCGGACGTTTAAAAGTTCGCTAAAGTCGGTTTCCGAAAATTGTCAAAACTTGTTATTCATGATAGTTTTTTTACGCTAAAACGTTTATTATCTCTCCGTTTAAACCTCCGATAAGTTATTATGAATAAGACCATTAGTGTTCTCCTATGTTTTAAAAGGAATTATATTTTTCTAATTGTGAGGGCATAATTTAGGTCGTGCATTGCCATTAATTTCAACTGAAAATGAGGAGGGTTCTTGTCTTGATTTTTCAGCACAAAGAAAGGATGTTATGGACACTGTACTATGTAGCCGAATAGAATACCTAAACTTTTTAACCGACTTCAAAAAAAGGAAGAGGTTTTTAATTCGCCTGTAGGTATGATTTTATTTTTAACACGCTTTTATAAGTTTGGTATGTATCTATCAATGTATTAATCTGTGTAACGGAATCTTTGAAAGCGATTTTCAGCCACTTGCAGAAGACGGATTGATCTGAAATTTTGCACACCTAACAAGGACCGATGACAGTGCAATAATTTAAAAGAATAATCCCAATTCCTTGATCAGAATTACTAGATTAGCATGTTGAAGTATCACTATGACCACACTTGTATTTTTAATTATACACGTAATAGTTTAATTGTATATGAGTAGACTCACCAAGATTATTGTGTTTCTACGTATGCCTTTCATATACAATCAGATAATTTCACATAAAAACGCTTTGTTTATAGAATCAGGTAAAAATATCATAATTGTTTACTTGTGTTTACTACGATTGTGACAACATGTGACAACAGAAACTTATAATCGACGAATTATAATTGACGGGCTTCGTGGTGTAGTGGTTTATATTGCGGACTGCCGATCAAGAGGTCGCGGGTTCGATTCCCGCCTCGGACAATCATTTGTGTGATGTTTATAAATGTCATACAAATGTTTGTCCTGCGTCTGGGTGTTTCTATGTATTATAAGTATGTATTTACAAAAGAAAAGTAGTTTATTTATTCTATCCGTATTCTGGTACCCATAACACAAGCATAGCTTAGCTTGGGACCAGAGGACGTTGTGTGAAATGTCTGTGAATATTTATTTATTTATTTATTTATAATCTTATTACTTTAATATGAACATAACTCCCAGCCATCCAGTTCGCTAAAACAGTCATAGATTAATATGTTTATAGTGAAGGTACAACTAAAACTTTAAATACTAACTAAAATTTTTCAAACGAGCAATTCTTGTAAGTATATAATATATAATTGGAATCTCGGAATCGGCTCCAACGATTTTCATAAAATTTAGTATATAGGGGGTTTCGGGGGCGATAAATCGATCTATTTTTTAAACTTTTTTTTTTAGTATGGCAATACAACGTTTGCGGGGTCAGCTAGTATGTTATAATTATAACCTCACATAGAGACAGACATACAAAACTATCGACTATGTTTTATAATAAGTAAAAAAAAATTAGTATTTTATTAAAACAAAAAAAAACAAATATAAAAAAAAATTAATCAAGTTATGGTGGAAAAAGTGAATTGATTTATTAAGTAAAAGGCATAGCATGTCAAATGCAAAATTTAATAAATTAAAAAAATTAAATTAAAATTTTAATTTTTTTTTAAACATTTTTAATTCTACGCGGCGGATTTTGATGTGTTTTTTTTTAAAATGATCGAGTGGTTTGAGCTTTGTTTGTATACACGTCTAAAGTTTGCTTCTTGTACTTTAATATATTAATATACATTACCTATTTAATTTACATTGTTTGGGAACACAAGAGTATACTTGTTATGCCTATATTTCGTACAAAAGTACACTTATTCAACTAAATTGCAGTCGTTCCAAGCATTCACTGAAAATATAGCTCATCCCTGAAAATTATATTCTATCACTACGCTTTAAGTTATGTTTTCACCTGTTAAACTGTACTTAGATGCCAATGTTATTAAACTTAAAATATTTAATGTTATAGAATATTAAATCTTATGTTAAATACTGTATAATATAGAATAAATTGCACAGGTTTTATAAAGCTTATTTGTAGTTACTATTTGTTCTCGAAGTTAACTCGATAATGGATATTATCTCACGTTTTATTGTTGGTAATGCAAAATGTGAATGTTTTATTTTATTTCATTTAAGTATTTATTGTAATGGCAGGAAATATAATGATTGTTATTTTTATTTATAATGTAAAATGTACTTATATTTAAATTTAGTAAGCAAAAAAGCGTAAGAGAACGGGCGTATCCGACATAGCCCGAAAGGTTAGCACGCTGAAGTGGTAATGGGCAGGCCACATCGATCGTAGAAAAGTCCTAGAGTAGCGACCACGTACTGGGCGATGCAGCGTTGAGCGGCCTCCGACAAGGTGGAGCGACGATATAGTCAAGGTTGCGGGGAGACATTGGATGCAAGCGGCACAGGACCGCGCGTTGTGGCGTTCTATGGGGGAGGCCTATGTCCAGCAGTCGACGGAGAGAGGCTGATGGATGGATGGATGGAAGCCAAAAATATAGTAAGTATATTATTCGTGTGGTGAAAGACTAAGAATACAAGTGTCACCACCCCATTTCTTCTTTAGAGTGCTGTAAGAGTCAGCTAAGAGATTTATGCTTATTGTTTAAGATACCAGATCAACAAAAATTCAGAGTACTTAAGGGATTTTATAGATTCTATATATGCTCGCGTGGTGACGGATTAAGAATACAAAATTGTCACCACCCCTGGTAAAGGAATATTGTGCACAGATAAACATCCTCTGAGAGACAGAAAAATCATAAGTAAACCCTGTGCCAACACGAATGGCCGTAATTTCTCCCAAAGTGGAGGAGGCCCGGGCCTAACAGGTTTTTTATTTATTTATAATATTCATGGACATTACACACAACGTCCTCTGGTCCCAAGCTAAGCTCATAAGCTTGTATCATGGATACCAGAATACGGATAAAATACAACTCTTATTTTTTTGTAAATACATACTTATCCATCCATCAACCTTTACATAGGCCTCCCCCATAGAACGCCACAACGCGCGGTCTTGCGCTAACTGCATCCAGCGGCCCCCGGCATATTTGAGGATACCGTCAGTCCACGTTATTGGGGGCCGCCCCACGCTGCGTCGTCCGGTTCGTGGTCGCCACTCGAGGACCTTCCGTCCCCAACGGTCATCAGATCGTCGAGCGATGTGGCCTGCTCATTGCCACTTTAGCGTACACATACATACTTACAATATTATCTGTGATACTTATAATACATAGAAAACACCCAGACGAGAACAACAGTAAGACGTTGATGAAAGAGAGAAGGGATTTTCCATAGTAGGGGTGAGGACACGTGTCTTTTACGCACGCGCGTTTCAGGAGCTTGTGATTGAAATGATCCTTTGTGCATAAGGGTAGTAATCTCAGCACGCGTCACACCCTTCACTGTGAAAACACGCACAAAACACGGATAAAACGTAAGTTAAACACTGGTCTTATTCATAATGACTTATCGGAGGTTTAAAAGTTCGCTAAAATCGGTTCGCGAAAATTGTCAAAACTTGTTATTCATATTCAATAGTCTTTTTACGCTAAAACGTTTATTATCTCGCCGATAAAATCTCCGTTTAAACCTTCGATAAGTCATTATGAATAAGACTATTATTCTTTACTTATTATAAAACAAAGTCGTTATTTTTGTATGTTGTATGTCTTAATATGATCTTATGTTTTCTAAGCAGATATTGATGTGGTTTTGTTTAATTGATAGTGGTTTAAAAGGATAGCTTTTTTGTACAATTTGTTAAGCTTTTGTTTCTAAACAAAATTAATTTTTTTTAAATTTTTATTTAATTTTAATTTAATTTAAAATTTAATAAAGGACCCGGGAGACATTTAAAACTAAAGTTCGCAATCATTACACCACATTACTGGCAGAATCTACTCATTGAGTAATTCCACAAACTCACTGTTTCTTTGGTTATATAGGTATATGTAGTATATTATGTATGTAGTTTAAGTATTATTACTAAGTATGGTTATATTATCTATTAAGTATGTAGATTATATTTATTAATTATAGTTTAAGTATTAATGTTATTAGGGCAAATAAAATTACTTTTTACGGATTTAGACGCGTATATTTGTTTTAAATTTTGATTTTATTTAAACAGATGAGCCGCGCAAGTGTTAGAAAATATTATGTTATTAGGGTACACATAAACGTTTGTATGTATTAATCTAAGTAATGGAATTTTTAAAGGTGATTTTTACTAACTGGTCGTAGTTAGATTGATCTGAAATTTTGCACACATATTAAGAGGGTACTGTACTCCTCATTTAGGTATTTGCCTTAGGTATTGCTATCCCTATTTCCGAGCGCCGCGCTGAAAGGGACAAATATAGATGAAGCTGATTTTACCTACAAATTCTTTGAAAAAAGACGTTTCGTACTTCCGGATTTTTTCGCAAAAGTTAAACCGATTTTAATAGTTTTTGCGTTATTTTATAGACAAAGAGTATGCTCTATGCTTCTATTACTTTCTTTTGTGGCAAAACTTTACCAAATTTGTGTGATAGACGCTGCAACTTTATCTAAAGAAAACCGAAAAAAGTAGGTTTTTCGGATCCTCATATTTCTTTTAGTTAATATTTTTCGAAAAAAAGCAAGTGATAGAAGTATAGATATACTCTTTATCTATAATATAACGCAAAAACTATTAAAGTCGGTTTAACTTTCGCGAAGAAAAAACGGAAGTACGATACCCATACTTTTCATGGAGCATAATTTGGTATCGTACCGTCTTAAGGACGATGAGATCGTAATAATTAAAAAAAACACTCAGGACTATCAAACGCTTTTTTAATTTTTGAGCTATTGAAAATAAATTATTTCTAAGCCAATAATTTTTTTCTAACTACTACGTGTTTAAATAGATTTTTCTTTTGATCAATCAGTTCTTGCGATTCTTTATTTTACATTATAGGTTTTGGTTTTAATCTGTACAGTCTTGCTTAAACAATAATTGCGAAGAATTTTAACATAATAAAATGTGATAAATTGTAGAGATGCACTAATTTAATAATTGATTAAAAAAACTATGTATATTACAGAACTCATAAAACCTAGTCCCAAGTTAAGCACAATTCTTGCGGTACAGGTACTACATACAGTCAAGCATTTTTAGGGTTCCGTACCCAAAGGGTAAAAACGGGACCCTATTACTGAGACTTCGCTGTCCGTCCGTCCGTCCGTCCGTCCGTCTGTCACCAGGCTGTATCTCAAGAACGGTGATAGCTAGACAGTTGAAATTTTCACAGATGATGTATTTCTATTGCCGCTATAACAACAAATACTAAAAATAAAATAAAATAAATATTTAAGGGGGGCTCCCATACAACAAACATGATTTTTTTACCGTTTCTTGCTCTCATACAACAAACGTGATTAATTAAGTATTGTGTGTGTTGTTTGCTCATTTATTAATAACGTGCCTTATGTTGCATAGATAATGGTACGGAACCCTTCGTGCGCGAGTCCAACTCGCACTTGACCAATTTTTTCAATTAGGTATCTATTACGCTCACAAGCTACTATGACCAGCTAGCCATGCATTTCCCATGGGAGTAGGCAGAGACTATAGAGTGCTATGTGTTACGACCTAAACACATTTACACACATGTTGATTTTTAGGGTTCGTTATCAAAAGGTACAAGACCCTATTACTGAGACTTTGTTCATCTGTCCAACTGTCGGTCATCATGCTGTATCTATGGAACGGTGACAGCTAGAAAGCTGGAAATTTAATAGTTCGTGTATATATCAGTTGATACCACAATAACAAATAATTATCATCATAATTCTCTTGCCCTTTTGCCATTATCTCTCGAACCGAACGGTGTGATAGCTAGACAGTTGAAAAACAGTTCGTATGTATTAGTTTATACTACAGCAACAAATACCCATCATCGTTATTCTCCTGAACTTATCCTCTGACAGGCCTCGTGGTGGAGTGATTCATGTAACGGACTGCGTTCACGAGGTCGCGGGTTGGATTCCCGCTCGGGACAATCATTTGTGTGATATTCATAAATGTCATACAAATGTTTGTACTTCGTCTGGGTGTTTACTATGTATCATAAGTATGTATTTACAAAGAAAAGTAGTTTATGTAGTATTCTAGTATCCTTAACAAAAGCGTATAAGCTTAGCTTGGGAGAGGACATTGTGTGAAATGTCTAGGAACATTTATTTATTTATTATCTATTTTTCCTTAACTTATTGTTTGGGTGCCCGTTATTTGGTGTTAGTTAGGGTCGATGGGACGAATGTTTTGTCTTTGTAATGTTTCACAATGTTTTCACGGTCGCGCACCTTCTTCCGACTTAGGTACCAACCGAACCAACGACTTCCAAAATACAGGCTTTTGCTTTGGAAATCAGATATTGTATGTGTTTATAAATCTGTGTATCGACCTTAAGTTACTTTATGGTTTGTACTACATTTGAGACTAATAAACATTTTTATTATTATTTCTTTTTTAAATATTGTGTGTGTAGGTATTTTATTAATGTTATTCCTTGTTTATTCCTTTTTCCCGTAGTATGACTGATGACAGTTTTATTTTTATAAGGGTTGGACACTGCTAAAAACCAGCGTTGTGGGATGGTCGTGAGTCCATCTCACAACAATTGCTGAGCAGTGTTAAAAAATTGAATGAAATGTCCATAAATATTTATTTATTATTATTTATATATCAGAATTATACAAAAGTATGCGTATTATATAAATGACCGTACATTCTCATAGAAAATTGTTATCCGTTACATTTCTTTACAAAGCCCCCTGACTTCCGCTGTGGAAACGATTCTCTGCGCTCTCTCTACATAAATAATAAAGGATTGTTTATAGGAAATGGGAAGGAAAGTACAGTTTTTCCTTAATATCTTTTGAAGATAACAATTAATTATATTCTACAAGTACCTAAGAGGGTACTATATTTGCCTTAGGTATTGCTATCCCTATTCCCAAGCGCCGTGCTGAAAGGGGCAAATATAGCTGAAGCAGATTACCTACAAATTTTTTGAAAAAAAAAGACGTTTCGTTGTCCTCTTTTTTCTTCGCCAAAGTTAAACCGATTTTGACTGTCTTTGAGTTATATTATAGATGAAGAGTATGATGCTTCTATCACTTTCTTTTTTGGTAAAACCTTACCAAATATGTGTGATAGCCGCTGCAACTTTATCTAAAGAAAACCGAAAAAACGGATTTTTCGGATGGTCATATTTCTTTTAGTTATTATGTTTGGAAAAAAAATGTGATAGAAGCGTAGACATACTCTTCATCTATAATATAGCGCAAAAACAATTAATATCAGTTTAACTTTCGCAAAGAAAACAGGGGACTACAATGCCCATATTTTTGTATGGAGCATAATTTGGTATCTACGGACATTAAAAAAAAAAATATTAAACAAAAAAGCACAACTTAGTGTTAAGTGTTAACGTGGTATTTAAATCATAAAAATGTAGTCGTATAAGTTTATTTATACTAAGTATAGTTTGTCACCACACCATTTCTCTCCCAGGGTGCTGTAAGGACTTGTACTACATACTAATAAATAATAAATAAATAAATATTCATGGACATTTCACACAACGTCCTCTGGTCCCAAGGTAAGCTTTTATGCTTGTGTTATGACTACCAGAATTCGAATAGAATACATATACCACTTTTATTTTGTAAATACATACTTATAATACATAGAAACACCCAGACGCAGTTCAAACATTTGTATGACAATTAGAAAAATCACACAAAAGATTAACCCGAGCGGGAACCGAACCCGCGACCTCCCCTAATTTATTAATTTAGCAATTGACTTGGTATTCTTTTACTTATATTACGGAACGGTATTCCGAGGTCGTGAGATCAAGTCCAGCTTTTAGTGATCTTTTTTCCACTATATTTTGATTTATCAATTATTGCTGGGCTCATTAACTTCTTATTATTAGATATTAGAGCACTGTTTTGACGATTATTTGAGCTAATAATCGTATGATAATCAGATTTGTTACTGTTTTGCGAAAGGTATAATTTAGATTATATATGTTTCGTATTTATGTATTTCATGGACATTACACACAACGTCCTCTGGTCCCCAGCTAAGCTTACATGCTTGTGTTATGGGTACCGAATACGCCGAAAACCGCAAGCGGGACTGTTGTACGTAAAAATATATAAACTCAATCAAGTGACGAATGTGGTGGCCTGATTTGATTACTGAAAAGCACGACCGCAATAATTAAGCTCAGTTCTTTGGAAGAGCTTTGGAACGGTATTCCGAGGTCGTGGGTCCCGCTTGCGGTAGTCACTTTTTCCACCATAATTCGATTTATTAATTAGTTATCATATTTCATAATAAGTCCTAAAGTCCATGCCGAAATTGAGTAGGTATGAATGATGTCTTTGTTTAGTCAATTAATACAGCTTACTGAAGGAGGCAAATTACCTTCCTTTGATGGGAGGCTCAACGGTGTTCTCTGTGGCAATATTGCATAGTTTCGCAAACAAGTATCGCCCGCACACTTAGCCCACCCTAGGCAGTTCACTCAACCAATAAAATCGACTCCCGCGCATTGATCCCTCTTTCCGGTGGTTACAGGCGCTCATAAATTCTTTCTAAACCTGACAGCTTCACGATTCACATGTATACCTATCATGTAGTGTGATGCCATGTCAGATTTCAACCTCACAATCGGCTCAGCATGTGAAGAGTCACAACGCATCAGCCGCCATTTAACTTTGACAGTTTGGTTACGTTGATGACTTCAAAGTGCTATGTGTGTGTGTGCAGTGTATAATTTGTGATGTTTGTGTGTGTAAGTATGGCTTATTTTGTGGCGTTTTTCAGTGTTTTCAAGTGAAATTTTTAACTGGAATTTACTGTGATTTTGTATTACGGAAGAAAAACATTTAAATGTGAACGTAAATTCTTTTTATTCTGTAAGCTGTTGTGTAAAATTTAACAAAGATACCAAAAAGCATCCTCTTGAAACACGCTATTTATTTCAAAAACCGAAACAAATTTTGTGACGTTGTTTTGAAGATATAAGCTCATATAAGGATATACATACAAAATCATATCAACTCTTGTAATAAGTTAAGAAAATAAAATGAAAATCAATTTCCATTTACGAAAAAATATTCCGATTCGTATGTCAACAAATAAAATTATTGAAATAATTCCAATACAAGTTGGCTTTCTATAATTTTAAATAATTACTTAACGTTCATAATTTAGGTCTTGGGTCAGTTATTTTACTAGATAAACGCAAAACCTGGTGGAGAGCTTTAAAAGCTCTTGTGGTATCAATAACAGATAAATAACAAGATTGTGTTCATAAAGCCCAGAATAAACAGAAGTTACTTCTGAAAGATCTATCTTGGCTTTACCAGCCAGCCGAAGGAGATGACCGCAACAATTGGCTAGTGGTTAACTTGTCATTATCAAAGTACTATTGCGAGAGACTCAGTCTCGATTTCTGTTCGCTATGCAAAAACCAAGGCTTGATCACTAGTTTTTTCAAGCCACTTGCATAGATTTCGGCCTACAATGGAAGATTAGAGGCCGAATCGTTAAACAGTGTTGCTTCTTTCTTGGCCAAAGTAATCAGACAGAATCTCTTTTTACTTATTCTGCCCATAACAGTTATTTGAGCTCGGCGCAATGCGTCTTAATGATAGACTCCCAGTAGATGTAGGTTTAGATTTTATATCTTACTTCGAATCTAATATATCAGATAGAGTTTGTAATTGCTTGATTTATATACAATAATTTCCGACAGATTTGTGACCAAGTGTGAAGTGTTTTCGATGGATATTCCTTTCCCTTTTTACATTAAAATTCTAAAAGGGCCTTTGCATGGTGGACCCATGTTCCCGTTTAATATAAACCGCTGAAGGGACCGCGTATACCCTTAAGTTGGACCCCGTGACGAGTTTTATAACATTTTAGGAAATTCTATTTGAACCTTCGAATATGTACCAAATTAATACAACCTAAATTCGATATATATGTATATCGACTCTATTTTATTAAATTCAAATCCAGACAACAACATTTAAAAATTAAACAATATTGGAAGGACCAAGTTATTTTTCAAGTTGTTGTCTAATCAGTCCTTGATAATTCTACAAAAAATGAGATTAATCTAAAATTTGAAAGACGGGGACAGCTCCTTTTAAAGACACAATATAAATTAAGTAATATTAGATGAATATACATATAAAACAAATAATAATATTTTAATATAGCGATTTAATCAAAACACACCTCAGTCTACGCTTTTATGAAAATATATTGAGTCATTTGAGACTAAAAATGCGTCAAAAATAAAACCTAAAATGAAAACAACTATAGATGGTGTATTGTGTGAACGTAAATTCTTTTTATTGTGTAAGCTGTTGCCCGAAAATTCGTACGGGTGGAATTTAGAAACGGACCATTATAGATTGTAATAATCCTTTTCATTATGCGATGTTCATTGTGATCGGTCGCTATTTTGTCTGTTAATAGATAGTGTTCAGGTCGGTCGATTCACATATCAACTCGTTATTCTATCAGTCAAATTGGCATGCACTCGTGGGGAATCAAATGGGTATGTTATTAAAAGTAATGTCGACGGATTATAGCATCGTACTGTTCACAAGTTTATTTATTTACTAGCTGACCCGGCAAACGTTGTTTTGCCATACTAAAAAAAAGGTTTGAAAAATAGATGTTGACCGATTCTCAGACCTACTGAATACGCATGTGAAATTTCCTAAAAATCGGTCAAGCCGTTTCGGAGGAGTACGGTAACTAACACTGTGACACGTGAATTTTATATATAAGACTAGCTGACCCGGCAAACGTTGTTTTGCCATAGAAAAAAAAAGTTTGAAAAATAGATGTTGGCCGATTCTCAGACCTACTGAATATGTATGTAAAATTTGAGAAGAATCGGTCAAGCCGTTTTGGAGGAGTACGGTAACTAACACTGTGACACGTGAATTTTATATATAAGACTAGCTGACCCGGCAACCGTTGTTTTGCCATACAAATGTCAGGGAGGTGGGGGAGGGGTTCGAAAAATAGATAGTAGCCGATTCTCAGACCTACTGAATACGCATATATATAAAATTTGGTAAAAATCGGTAAAGCCGTTTCCGAGGAGTACGGTAACTAACATTTTGACATGGAAATTTTATATATTAGATTTATTAGCAGGAAAACAAACAGTAATTTCAAATCAATATCAAAGGAAAAGTAATACCGATAGACATCTAGTTACATAATTTAAGTTGTAGCTTTATTGTTGTTAATAGTCCTGAAAGATCGCATTTTGTGATTAATCACAATAAGTTAAAGTAAGACTGCTAATGGTGACAACTCTACATATGTCCTTGTTCCTTCATTGTTAGTCTCAATAACATAATTCGGCAACCTCCAAATTCTGTCTAATATAAAATAAAATTCATTATTTACAAAGTCGTTATTTTTGTATGTATGTCCCTATGTTAGCTTATATCTTCAAAATATCGCGACGAAATTTGGTGTGGCTTTTTTATTAGATAAAGTGGTTCAAGATGATGGCTTTTCTCTACAATTTGTTAAGGGCCTACATCAATATTATCGTATATCATCGCCGACACGTACATATTAACACAGCCAGCAGGCACAGAAACTGAAGAATTAGGGATACTTTTCCTATTTACTCAAAATCTACGAAATATATTTTAATTCTGATCCACGTGTTTCTATATATAATAGTTACCTATGTTTTTAAAGTTATTTCATTAGTTAATACGCGATAATAGACCGACAAATGAAAAAAATAAAAAATTAGAGAGGTTGTTTCGCCAAGATTTTCTATCGAGAAAACTTTTTTCAATCGCGTTTCTGAGTTCATGCGATCCTAGATCATATATTGAAAAAACATATACTTAAAAATTAGAGCTCTAGCCATTCAATCTAAAGAAACAATGAAAACTTCGTACATAGAAAAATGCACGAAGCTATTTTAGTATCCTCTTAAGGTTTGGTGTATATTTTTGGCTCAATAACCATTAAATCTAAATACACCACAGTTGATTTCATTTTAGTTAAGGTTAAGTTTTTGACGCAATAGAATCGGTATCCAATAAAACTGTTGTAACAAAAAAATTTTAATAGACGCTTGCAAATCTGATGTACTTAAATTATTCCTAATTAAACCTAAATATATGATAAAAATATACAATTGTAATATATTTTTGTGATCCACTTTTATTTTCTTCGATTTTAAATAAATAAATAAATATTCATGGACATTTCGCACAACGTCCTCTGGTCCCAAGCTAAGCTTATATGCTTGTGTTACGGGTACCAGAATACGGATAGAATACATACTTATACTACTTTTCTTTTGTAAATACATACTTATAATAAATACATAGAAACACCCAGACGCAGTACAAGCATTTGAGTGTCAATTAGAAAAATCACATAAATGACTGTCCCGAGCGGGAATCGAACCCGCGACCTCTTGATCGGCAGTCCGCTACATGAACCACTCAACCACGAGGCTCACCATTTACAGCATACTCGATATGTTTGGCTCATTTATTTTTTACTATCATGTTACAATTCGCCATTTTGATTTTTATTATTAGGATAAATCTATTGACCACCCTAATAGATAATTAGTTAGATCTGATAAGTCAGCAAAATGATTTATTTCGTGTTTAACGCGAATTAATTGTACTTGTAAGTTTATTTATTACATTCTTACTTCTTATCTTCTAACTAAAGGTTTATATTGGTACCGATTCTACGGGCACTTCCTAACAAAAAAAATAATTTTGATAATGTCGATAACACAATGATACCTGAACTTTCTTGATGAAAACACTGTTTATTTTAAGACGAAAGATTTTAATTAATATAAATATGCACAAGAAAATAGCCAATTAATCTAAATACACCAAAAATCGTTGTTTTCATTTTTTAGTTAAGTTTAAAGTAATTTATTAATTTTGCAATTGACTTGCTATGCTTTTACTTAAGGGCCTCCATCAATATTATCGTCGACATGTACCTATTAACACAGCTAGTAGGTATATAAAATGAAGAATTAGGGATATTTTTTTTTGTTTACTCAAAATCTACTAAATATATTTTTATTCCGGTTTACGTGTTTCTATATATAATAGCTACTTATGTTTTTAAAGTTATTTCATTAGTTAATACGCGATAATAGACCGACAAATGAAAAAAAAAAAATGAGAGAGTTGTTTCGCTAAGATTTTCTACCGAGAAAACTTTTGTCAATAGCGTTTCTGAGTTTATGCGATCCTAGATTATATATTGAAAAAACATATACTTAAAAATTAGAGCTCTAGCCATTCAATCTAAAGAAAAAATGAAAACTTCGTACGTAGAAAAATGCATGAAGCTATTTTGGTATCCTCTTAATAAATTAAATTGTAGTGGAAAATGTGATCACCGCAAGCGGGACTTGAACCCACGACCGACATTAAACAATTTGACCACTACAATGTTACTCGATTGAGTCTACATCGCATTTTTTGATGTACAACGCTGTCTATCGAGAATGTTTTGCAATAATCTCGACCAGCCACCTAGTATTCTTTACAGAATACCTTTGGGCTGAAAATATTCATTCATTCAGTCATTAGCACGACCGCAATAAGCTCAGTTGGCAGAGCTACGGAACAGTATTCCGAGGTACTGGGTTCAAGTCCCGCTTGCGGTGATCACTTTTTCCACTGCAATTTAATTTATTAAGTTAAGTTTAGTTGTGCACGAAGAATTGTTACCATTCACTATTAAAGTAATAATTATAATAATAATAATGTCCGTGTGGTGACGGATTAAGAATACAAGTGTCACCACCCCATCTCCTACCAAGGGTGCTGTAAAAGTCAGCTAAGGGATATTGCACACAGATAATATCCTCTGTGAGAGACGAAAAACTCGAAAATAAACCCTGTGCCAACACGCCTGGTCAGCGCGGGACAGTAGACCATAATCCCTCCTAAAGTGGAGGAGGCCCGTGCCCAACAGTGGAACATAAATGGGCTGGAGAGAGAGAGTTTAAGTAAGAAATACTTCGAAGTGTTAGGTCTTGATTATAGGAATGTTAGGCATAAATTTTGATTAAATATTATTGAGTTTTAGGGCCTTATTAACAAAATAGTCAAAACAGTAACCGAAATCCCGTGAAAATATATGTTTAATGATGTTGTTTTTGCAATACTGCTCTAGAATTTACGGTTTATCATTGCATTTTGGAGTCTCAACACAAATCTCTTTATGCAGGTAAATTTTATGAAGACAGCTGGTAAGCTGGGCTTTGATTATCGTATCTCCCTTGGCAATGTGGTAAACATAAATAAAACTGTAACTCAAACATGACAACTAAATGTACATTAATATCGTCTAGTATATTCGACTAGCTGGCAGTATGTTTTTACAATATACAATCAATCTTGCTAAATGATTATGCCATGTAAAAGCTTGTTTTGTAAATCCTAGAATTCTAAATAACACTTCCTTACTTAATAAATTAAATTATTGTGGAAAAGTGATTACCGCAAGCGGGACTTGAACCCACGATCTCGGAATACCGTTCCGTAGCTCTGCCAACTGAGCTTATTGCGGTCGTGCTTTCAGTAAGCAAATTAGGCCACCATAATCGTCACTCGATTGAGTTTATATCGTATTTTTACGTACAGCGCCATATATCGAGAATGTTTTGCAACAATCTCGACCAGCCACCTAGTATTCTTTACAGAATACAATTGTGCTGAAAATAATGACGCGACTTTCATTACTAAAGTAATTTATTAATTTTGCAATTGACATGCTATGCTTTTACTTCATAAATTGAATTATGGTGGAAAAATTGCTATTAAAAGCATAGCATGTCAATTGCAAAAATTTATAAATTACTTCCTTACTTATTATAAAAAAAGTCAATAGCGACTTTTTTATTATGTATGTATGTATATTGTATGTATGTCCATATCTGAGTTTATATCCTCAACACCCCGCAACGGATATTTGTCTTGTTCTTTTTAATAGGAAGAGTGGTTTTTAAGGGTAGCTTTTTTGTATAATTTTTTTTTTATTTTTATTTAATTAACATTTGGTTACATTTTATCTAGATTATATTTTAATACACTTACATTTAAGCTAAATTCACAGTAAGATAATTACATTTAACTTATTACATGATAATTACATTTAATTTATTTCTGTTACCTTGCGTATGTGAGATTAGTTTTGCGGCTCACCTTACTCACCCCCCACTTAAGAAGAAATTGAGAGTATATTATACTGTACTAGCTGTTGCCCGCAACTTTGTATGCGTGGAATTTCGAAACCAAACAAAATTATACAAAAAAAGCCATCCTCTTGAACCACTCTATATATTAAAAAAATCGCATCAAAATCTGTTGCGTAGTTTTAAAGATATAAGCTCACATAGGGACAAACAGAAATTACGACTATGTTTTGTAAAAAAGAAATCCAGATTGTTTTTCCGTCAAAGACTTCTGCCGCTTGAGCATAAAATATCATTTGATTAAGCCTTCAACTCTTGCTATAAATTGCAGGTACAAAACTGGCGGCAACACTGATCTAGTCAACGTACTTTAACAAAAATGTTGATTCAGTTTACCTAAAATATAGAATAGTGTGAGAAAGAGACATCAAGTCGGTTCACGTGCTGTTGAAAAGAGAAAGAAAACAACAACAAATATGGAAACGAAAAATGATGGACGTAGTGATGAGATCGAACTAAGTGCCCAAGGAACAAGCAAACACAGGTAAGATGATATAGATTCATCAGTAGGACAAAATAAATAATAATAAATAAATAAATATTCATGTACATTTCACACAACGTCCTCTGGTCCCAAGCTAAGCTTATATGCTAGTGTTATGGGTACCAGAATACGGATACATATACTACTTTTCTTTTGTAAATACATACTTATAATACATAGAAACACCCAGTACAAACATTTGTATGACAATTAGAAAAATCACACAAATGATTGTCCCGAGCGGGAATCGAACCCGCAACCTCTTGATCGGCAGTCCGTTACATAAACCACTCAACCACGGGGCTCGTCAAAAAAGAAACTAAAAAGAAAAGCCGTGAGTCACGCAGGTGTAATATTTTCCAATATTATGAAAAAAAAAAATTCATTGCCTCTTGATCTTTTACGACCACGTAAGCATACTGGATAAAGTAAGGAAGTATAAATGAAAGAACAACACTAAGCAACTGATGCATAAACGAAACACCTTACTACTTGGTTTTACCCATATCCATGGCTAAAAATGCTCTGAAACGAAGGAATAAATAAGTAAACGAAAAGAAAGAAGTCGTAAAAAAGGTTTTATTTGACTAAATCTCATTCAACGTATTTTATTTTTTGCAGTGATGTAGCAGCTAAGTCAGATCTTCCCGAAAGAGGTTCATGGGCCAGCAAATTAGACTTTATCCTATCAGTAGTTGGTTTGGCAATCGGTCTAGGCAATGTCTGGCGTTTTCCATACCTATGCTACAAAAATGGCGGTGGAGCATTTCTTATTCCTTATTTTCTCACATTGTTTCTTGCTGGTATACCCATGTTTTTCATGGAATTAGCTATGGGGCAGATGCTTACTATCGGCGGATTGGGAGTTTTCAATATTGCACCGATTTTTAAAGGTAATTGATTTTTAAATGTACATCTCAATCCCAATATAATTATTATAAATGTGAAAGTTTATGAGTATGGAAACTTTTTAATGTGAAAGTTTATCATGTTTGGGTGTTTGTTACTCTTTCACGCAAAAACTACTGAACGGATTTTAATGAAACTTTACAGTAATGTAGCTTATACATCAGAACAACATGTAGGTTACTTTTTAGCCCGAAAGAATGCAATGTTCCTGTGGAATAACTAAAATAAAACGAACACGAACGATTTTTTATATTTATATTTCTTACCGCGCATAACACCGCGGGGCACAGCTAGTTAATTATAACGATGTGTCTAGTCGTCCGGTAAAAAATCGTCCGTCAATCGTTGATTTGACTATTTGTACGGCTTTTTTTTAATGAGTATATTCATACGGATATTATTATTTTTTTATTATTAAATTTATAACTAAGAATTTTTTTCGTGAAAAAAGTGAAAATCTTTTTCGACACTGTCCACGGAGCTGAAGATTACACTATTAAGGAGGACTAAGGAGCAAAAAGAAAAAAATGCGGAGTTATTAGATCTCGAAGCTAACCGAGTGAAGGTTAGGTTAGGGTTTTTTTTTTTTTTTCGAAAACCTTCATTTTATTTAATTTCTAAAGTTATATGAAACGTAATTAGTATAAAATAATAAAGTACACGATTAAAATATTTTATTAATCTGATAACCGGACGATTAATATATTTTATTCATCCGATAACCGGACAAATATTGAATATTAGTCGTCCGTATAACCGGACGACTAGCAACAGCCTAATTATAATGGAGATCGTGACTCGGCAAGCGGAAGATAGCACGCCCCCTTGCTAGGTAGACCGACGACCTGAAGAAGGTTATAGGGTAGTACCTACTGGATGCGGAAGACGGGGGATAAATGTATTATGGCGCGGATTATGAAAGGTCTATGTCCAGTAGTGGATTGATATAGGGTAATTTAATGAATTACACTGCAATACGTTTTACAAACTTAAGTTAGATTTGTAAATAGATTGTCGCCGGAATAAAGTCACGTCGAAAAGGTTCAGCGCAAGGAAGGGATAGGACGGGGTAAACTTAATCTTTTTATTAAACTTATAAGCGTTTTAGAACATTTGAAAGGGAAAAGAAAGCATCTAAAAGTTTTGCGCAAAATAACTGCCAATGAGAAAGTTAATCCTGCATTTAAAAATTTGCATTGCCATACATCGTGGCAATGCCGCCAGCCTTCTGGGCACACTTCCTGTCGACAGCGATGAGGAGGAGTATCTTGACGCCTAGTTTGTACATATAATTTAATTTTTTTTTAATACGGTACATATTTCTTTCTTTATATTTTAGTTTTTAATTGTATATAGTTTTTAAAGGTTAGTTTTGAAATAAAGTTAAACAGAGAAAAAAACATCTGCATTTTGATAATTTAATATGTTGCTTACCAAAGTAAATTAAACAGTTCTTTGATAAAGTCGTTTATGTACATATCAAAATGTTATTATTATTTACAATTAAGATTAAGGGACCTTTTCTGGAATATTCTAAGGTCTGAATCTGATATTGTCATCATAACTGTCATAATCGAATTAGAATTGAACCCAAATGAAAAGGGTTTCGTGCCTTTGTTTTGGAAATACAAATGATTTGCACATTTATAGCTTTGAGTTGAATTTATTGCGGTCTTTTGTGTTTATTCATTATTGAAAATGTTCCTTAAGATTTTGTAATGATATCTTGGTCAGAATTTATGGTAATATTTTTAATAAAACTTTTGGAATTTTATGATAAAAGAATTCGCTTTGAGATATTTTAACGATTATTATGCTTTGAAAAGTTAAATAATTTTGGAAACTGAAAGTTAGTTAAAATTATTCCAAACCTGGTGAATTCTTTAAGTTGTACCTTGTGATATAATGTTGAGTAAGGCTATTATAATATTTTATTAAATATTGCATAAGGCTATTGCTCCACCAATTGTATCCGAATCTGGGGTATGTATGCATCCAGAATTGACAGTCAAGGAGGCTAAATCAAGTCAAGGAGACTCTTATATGGTATTTACTAGGTATGTTGGAACAGGAACCAGTTGCAAATGTTGCATCTCTCGCCGCAAATGATATCAGATCACATATTTAGATGACCCTTCTAGCGACTATGGCAGGTGATGGCCGATTTGTGTTTTCTTAAACCATATGGATAAATAAAACCACTTTTTACGTATTTAGACGCATGACTAAATCCGTAAAAAGTGGTTTTATTTGGATGAATGAGTCACGCAAGTGTTAGAAAATACCACATGGATAAGTCAATGCGCTACAGTATTTTGTTCTATCAAAGTAAAAAGTGCTAGGATTATGATTTTGAACATTAATATGTTTGCAGGAATAGGCTATGCAGCTGCCGTCATGTCTTGTTGGATGAATGTCTATTATATCGTTATCCTGGCGTGGGCTATCTTTTATTTCTTCATGTCTATGAGATCAGGTAACTAATTATAAAATTTTACTCAATTCTAAGTAATTTGTTTTAAATAAAATAAATCTACTTTTTACGGATTTGGCCGCGTGTATTTTTTCCTCTTCTTCTTATTATTTTAGAGAATATTATACTTTAAATAATTTAAAAAAGGTACTTTTCAATATTATTCTTGGGATTGAACTAAGGCTATCCTCTAGGCTACCCTCCTTCCTTTACATCATTTTGAAACGGGAAACTAGAATTAATAATAGCAAAAGTTTCGTATTACGAGCTTTTTCTATTATTTAAAACTGGTTTATCAGTGTGACCCACTTTCTAATTAATGTATTTGCTATTCAGAGCTTCCCTGGCGCAACTGTGATAACTATTGGAATACAGCTACGTGTGTAAATCCTTATGATAGAAAGAATCTGACATGCTGGTCGTCTATGGCAGACATGAGCACCTACTGCTCGCTCAATGGCAGAAATATTAGTAAAGCGGAATTATCTGATCCAGTGAAGGAATTTTGGGAGTAAGTATTCAGAGATTATTTTCTTGAAGAACAGTCTAGCTAGAGTGAATTCTGAAAAGTTCTGTCATTGAAAAACAATAGCAGCGTGAGCGTTTTAGTATTCATGGGTCGTTCTAATTTGAATATCAAGCGGTTCCAGAGATTTTCGTAAATTACGCTACGAAAATCTGCCCCAATGTATAACAAAGTTATTTATATATTTATGTTTTATAAAAGATTATTTATATATTTATTTATACAGGTATTCTTTATTTTACACCGTAAAAATAGTCACAGAGAAATTTCTAATGAATAAGAAAAGTATAATGAGTTAGCTTATCGCTAAAAGCGATTTCTACCAGACAAGCTTTGGTTGGAGACGTTATCATATAATATTGTACATAGTAATATTTTTAACGCATGATTTTAATTTAATCTCTATCCATTTAGTTAATTGCAATCAATTGCATTAATTTCCTATTTTATAATACTGTTATCACTCTATTTTCTAATCAACTCACTATATTTCACAACATATAAATAAATGTAGTGCAATTTGACAGGTAATCAATACAATTTATAATTTACGATGTAAGTTCATTAATTTAACGGGATGACTACACTGTTCCCAGCCAAGTCTTAACATCTATAATTATTGGGGAGGCGACTTTAATAATTAATGTTCCTATATTGACAGCGACGCAGGTGAATGAACAAGTTTCGACATAAGATTGAAATGATATCACATTTTAAGCAAGTTTGATATTCTCTTGGGTAATTTATTTTAAGTATAAGTATTTTGTTCTTAACGAATTAAATCATAGTGGAAAAAGTGATCACCGCAATCGGGACTTGAACCCACGACCTTGGAATACCGTTCCGTTGCTCTACCGACTCAGCTATTGCGGCCGTGCTAACAGTTACCAATTTCTCCACTACAATGTTACTCGAATGAGTCTACATCACATTTTGATGGATAACGCTATCTTGTTCACAGAGAGAATACATAAAATGATGCACTTAATTAACCTAAGGAATCCGTATATATAAAGTTAATATTAGTAGTTATTATACAAAATTTGATAATTTAATATAGTAAAAAAGACGAAGGTACCTAATGTTTAAATTTGTTTGCATTAAATTAATTGGATTAGTTTTTCATACTGATTGTGAGATTATGTGTTGAAACTCTTTATGTGACAAAAAATATTCCGAATATGAAATTGAAATTTCATACTCGCAATATTTTTTGGCAATTTCATTCTACCGACCGTGATCATAAGCTACTCTTTTAACTCCGTCTCATCTCCTAACTTCGACTATCTCTCCTAAAACTAATATGTTTTGTGTTCATTTTTTACAGGCGTCGGGCTCTTCAAATCTCAAGCGGTATTGAGCATATCGGCAACATTCGATGGGAACTCGCAGGCACTTTGCTATTAGTCTGGGTGTTATGCTACTTCTGTATCTGGAAGGGAGTTAGGTGGACAGGCAAAGTGGTATACTTCACTGCGCTGTTCCCTTACTTTTTGCTGACTGTACTACTAATTAGAGGTACGGCAATAGACGGCGAGTTACTTGTACTTATCATCTAGCCAGTTCTTTTGCTGGGGTAGATGGAAACAACCAAACCAACCTCCTGAAGGTTCTATTTTTCTGATCTCTTTCGCTGACTTCTTCTACTCTTATGATTTGCCTTAAATAATATTAATTATATGCTCTAAGAATTTTTTATCTCTGTCTCTTTCTTTAGCCCATTATCGCCATATTGCTGGGCACGGGCCACCTTCACTCGGGAGAAATTAGGGACTACTATACCGCGCTGACCTGACGTGTTGGGTTAGGGCTTATTTTCAAATTTTCCGTTTCGACTAGAGGATGTTATCTGTGTATAATATTATTTAGCTGGCGAAAGTTTTTATTTAAATTGAGGGAATTAATGGGTTACCAAACTCGCTGATTCAATTCAAAAGGAGTGATGGCTTATAAGAAATAATACAATTTTATATTGCTTCGAATATTTGTGGTAGTTAATTTATGAGTTTGTGATACATGTTTTGTGTTTTATTCTTTTTACTCTTTGTACAGGTATCACTTTGCCTGGTGCGTTTGAAGGAATAAAGTTCTACGTGATGCCGAACATGTCTAAGTTGATGGAATCTGAAGTATGGATCGATGCTGTCACTCAGATCTTCTTCTCTTACGGTCTGGGCTTAGGCACACTTGTTGCTCTTGGAAGTTATAATAAGTTCACTAACAATGTTTACAAGTGAGTTGGTTTTATATCTATCCCTATTTTATTGTCTTTAATATATATTTGGTTTTTAGTGTATATAATATGTATATGGATGTTAGTTTTCTATGGTATAAATTAATAAAATCTTTAATTAACTTATGATTCTCATCTCTTCCTAATTATTAAAATATACCGTGATGACCATTATTTATTGTATTTAGTTGGGTCATAATTGTATTTCGGTTTTTAAATCAGTTTATTTGTAGTAAAGGACGATGTGGAGGAATATTTTGACGCCGAGTTTATTTTTTTTTTTAAACTTGGTACATAATATGTTATTAATAAATAAATATATACTTATATTTAAATTTATGTTAATTTCAGGGACGCATTGATTGTTTGTACTGTGAATTCAAGTACCTCAATGTTTGCTGGTTTTGTCATCTTTTCTGTGGTTGGATTTATGGCGCATGAGCAGCAAAGGCCAGTGGCAGAAGTAGCTGCCTCAGGTAAACGTACATGCATTTTGAAATAAGATAATTTTCCAGTCCTTAATTTTGTATCATAGTTACCAATGTCAACGGTAGTTACCAATTCGAGGATACCAAGAGACATTTTTTTTTACTTAAAAATATTTGCTTACAGGTCCTGGTTTAGCTTTCTTAGCGTATCCATCAGCAGTACTCCAACTACCAGGTGCTTCACTCTGGTCCTGCCTATTCTTCTTCATGTTACTACTGATTGGTCTTGACAGTCAGTTCTGTACCATGGAAGGTTTCATAACTGCTGTCATTGATGAGTGGCCTAAGCTTTTGAGACGAAGGAAGGAAATATTCATTGCTGTTACTTGTGTGATCTCTTACTTGGTTGGACTATCGTGTATTTCTGAGGTAAGAAAATTGTTATCATCTAACTAACCTAAATTCTGACTTAATCGATTTGTTATTTCAAAACATAGTCGTTATTTTTAAATGTATTTTTATATGTGAGCATCTTCAGGAATACGCAACGGACTTTGATGCAGTTTTTAGGGTTCCGTACCCAAATGGTAAAAACGGGACCCTATTACTGAGACTTCGCTGTCCGTCCGTCCGTCCGTCCGTCCGTCTGTCACCAGGCTGTATCTCAAGAACGATGATAGCTAGAGAGTTGAAATTTTCACAGATGATGTATTTCTATTGCCGCTATAACAACAAATACTAAAAATAAAATATAATAAATATTTAAGGGGGGCTCCCATACAACAAACATGATTTTTTTACCGTTTCTTGCTCGATACTAATAACGTTGCCTTATGTTGCATAGATAATGGTACGGAACCCTTCGTGCGCGAGTCCGACTCGAACTTGACCAATTTTTTTATAGATAGAGTACCTAGTGCCACAGGATGGCAATTTGTATAATTTGTGCAAATTTGGTTACTAATTTCGTTGAACGATATCGATTTAAAATAGTTGCGGGCAACAGCTATAATCTATAAACGTTCTACAGTGAAACCGTGTTTAGTTGGTCTGTTACATTAAGCTGGCTAGTTTCCTCTCCAGCCCATTTACGTCCCACTATTGGGCACGGGTCTCCTCCACTTTGGAGGGATTGCGGTCTACTGTGCCGCGTTGACCAGGCGTGTGGGCACAGTATTTTGAGTGTTTCGGCTCTCACAGAAGATTTAATTATTTAATTATTTGGGTTTAATTTAGAATTTAACAACTCTCAAAAGATATCCTGTGTGCTAAGATTTATTTTAGGGAAAAAAGAGGTTTTCATGTTTAGTATAGCATTCATAACGATTTACTTACGCTACAAGAAGTAAGTATATGAAGATAGTTTCGTTCTTTTTAAATTCATTCCTATTTCTTTCTGCTTTAGGGTGGAATGTACGTCTTCCAAATTCTCGATTCGTATGCGGTTTCCGGATTCTGTTTGCTATTCTTGATCTTCTTCGAGTGCGTCTCCATATCTTGGGCATTTGGTGTCAGCCGGTTCTATGATGGTATTAAGGAAATGATTGGCTACTATCCTACCATTTGGTGGAAATTCTGCTGGGTTGGATTCACTCCCGCTATATGCATTGTAAGTATATTTACTTAACTATTGATACATGCCACTTCATCTGTTTTATTAGCAAATATATCGATATAAATGGCTTATTGTAACTATAATTAATGATTACAAAATGATTAAGAAGAAGAATTCTAGTGTGGCGACCACGAACCGAACTCTGCAGCGTAGTGCGACCCCCGAAAAGGTTGAGCGACCCTATGGTCGCTCAACCAACCATAACGCTATCGTTATGGTCGCGGGAGTTATTGGATGCAGACGGCATAAGACCGCACGTTGTGACGATCTATGGCGGAGGCCTACATCCAACAGTGAACGAATAAATGCTGATAGATGAATGGAAATAATTGATTCTGAAGACCAGATAATTTATTATCTAATCATTTGTTTCTGCTTTCAGAGCGTATTTATCTTCAACTTGGTACAATGGACTCCGATTAAATACATGAATTACGAGTACCCCTGGTGGTCGCATGCTTTCGGCTGGTTCACTGCGCTCTCTTCAATGTTGTGCATCCCTGGTTACATGATCTACTTGTGGCGTGTCACACCTGGCACTTGGCATGAGGTGGGTTAAAAAAAATTACAATCAGGTTTCTTGTTATTCAAATATGAATAGTTAACTTTATGTTACTTTAGATGGCCTTTTAATTAGTCAAAGCTTGTATAGCATTGAAATAGGTACTTTGGTTTGTAGAAATGAATTAATGTACACTACAGAGTCTACAAATACAGAATTAGAAAATTAGGAATTTTTTACTTGTTATTGTTTATTTTTAATTTTTTTTTGTCAAGATGCCATGTGTAATCCCTAAAACTTAATTTACAGAAATTCCACAAAATTGTTCGCATACCCGAAGATGTACAATCTTTGAGGACCAAAATGCAGGCGGAGGAACAAATCAAGCATGGTCAACCGTAATTTTACCAACATCTACTTAAAAATAGGATCTCGATAAGACAAGAGCATGAATGAGATTCGCAGTGAAGGCATTCCTGTTTGGTTAAAGTGAAACTTTACTTAATGTTTTGAAAAACTTAAGTTTAGAGTATATTGATTTCCGAATAAAAATTATTCATAGAATACGTACTCTTAGCTATAATTGCAGTACATAAATGAGTTAAATTTGATTGGCAACTGAATTATTTGTGTGTATTTCAATGCGGCACTAACACAGAAGTACTGAGAAGATGTTTTCGAGTTAAATTTGTTAATAACTCTTCAGTTCAAAAGCTAACTATTTTTACTATTTTATTTTAACCAAACAGGATATAAATTACTATAATAAAAGATAATAAAATATTCTAAAGCATAACGCACAAATGCTATAATTATAATTATTATGCCAAAATATAAACGTGCCATAATCGTAATATCAAAATTAGATAATAATATTATTTACAAATAACATTATAATTATGATATTCCAAATATATTAGCAAAATGTAGTCGTAAAAAAAATATTGGAATTTAATTATTTTATAATAATAATTTAATAATTATATTTAGAATAATTTGATGACTTTCCGTTTGCTGTGCGTCGGGACGCGTTCACGTACTTTGTTTTGTACGACTATTAAGGTTAGTTTTTAAGTCAATTGTATTGATATATTACCTATTCGTCTTCCAATAAACAGTTTCTATTATTATCGATATGCGTATATTAAATGTTTGTAAAATTATATGAATAGTTTCTAATATCTAGTGCTTTTAATTACAAGATAAGATTCAATTAAAAGCGCATCGCAAATTCGAGAAAATCTTAGGATTAACAAAGCATAGGCTTTATAGCTTACAAAAATCATCGCTTTATAAAATTTCTTCTAGAGAAGGGAATATTTTTGTGTCATTTTTTGACATTGTATATCATCAACCTGTTTGAAATTTGTATTCTCTAAAACATAAAGTAACTTCTCTGCAGATTGAGTATTGATATCTGCTGAAGCACAGGTAATATTAGTCTTCCACTGGTCTAAACATAAATCGCAATATAACACAAATGCAATTACAATTGCTACATAGCGCAGCTGTGAAATTAATAAAGAACATACTCTTAAATTACATGACACAGTTAAGGTCTAACAAAAGCACTAGATTACGGTAACAGTTTCTTAGAAATACTATTTATTATTAAGTATATTTATAGCTAAATGCATTATAACAGTGTTAATTATATTATTATAGTTATTTATCCTTAAAGGAATTGTTTGTTTCGATGTTAGATGAATAGATTTATAAGAAAGAAAACGCAACGGGACGCGTAGTTTTTGAATCTAAATGGTGTTTTTACAAATAAAATTAGATTCAATTTAGTTCAAGTTATAGAGTAGTAAGTAAAATTATATTTATTGTATTTTTAGGTTATTAAGTCTGCTTTGTTTGGTTAATTAGCTTTAATATATTATTAGTTATATTTTTAATGTTTTGTTATTGTGGGATCACTGAGACCTAACCGGCATAAAATTATAAACATCTGTGTTCGATCGGGACTAAAAATCTAAAAAGAAATAAAAATATGTTTATAACAATATAATCTTTCTAAAATATACTGTAGTTTTTATAAAATATTCAAAATTATAATTACATTTCATATTATATACCTTAAAAAATCTAAATCGGTAATAATAATTATTATTATACTCCGAAATATGTAACTTTTTAACTATTGTCAATTTATTATTCATGTTTGTAGCAAATATATTTCATTTATAGAATATATACCTACATTTTTATAATAATTGTATTAAAATGTGAACGTGTGTAGTGTTTGACAAAATATAGTATTGTAGCAGATAAATAAAAGTTATTATTACTATTACATGATACTCGTAGCAAGGTTTTGAATGTTATATTTTAGAAATAAGTGATCTATATTCTTTCTTAAATTGTAATGGATATTAAAAAATAATAGGCCTTACTGTTCAAATAATAATCTATGAAAAGAAAATGCATAAATAGGAACTAATTAATGAAAAAGTTTTCTATTGATTCCGAATAATAATAACTTTGGTAAAACAATTTATAGAAGTATTTAATATCCAATGCAATTTTATAATAAATGTGCTTCCAAATATTTACACAATAAAATCTATTTTTATTTAGATTTAAATTTATGTAAACGTTATGTACTTTGTATGTATTTAATCTTAATATACTCGTTTTGGTAAGTTGACTGACAGACGTTTATTTGTATCAAGAACAATAATAACAGCCAACGAATAATAAATAATAGCTTAATCACACATCTATTTTAATACATAATAAATCTATTTTACTATTCAACTAATCTACTAATTCCATTTATAATGTTAAGCGCTGCCAAATAATAAACGAAAATTTAATATCACAGTGCCATAATCAGAATAATAATTATCATTACGAAATTTATAATAATAATTATTATATTTATTGTTTGTTAAAAGACTAAAGTTATTTGAAATTTAAGAACTATGTAGTTAAATTGATTGAATATTTATTTAATTAAATAGTGGATATAATAATTGTTTTATTTAACTACGTGTAAAAGTAGCGTGATAAACATCGTTGTTGAGATTATGAGTTTAAACATGTTTGTGACAAACGTACATCATAAACATAATTATGGAATGAAATGCGAGGGCATTCGAACCCGAGACCGAACCCGAGACCGAACCCGAGACCGACCCGAGACCCGAGAACGGCAGTCTGCCATTCTAACCGCTGGACCACGCGATCCGGCTTTAGTCGAGTTTATCCTGAAAAGGACAATTATTAAATACACTCAGTATTTAATCATTTACTAGCTGTCCGCAGCTTTGTATTATGCGTGGAATTGATAGTTTATTTTAAAAAATTGTTATTTATATAAGGTCTTATTCATAATGACTCATCGGAGGTTTAAACGGAGATTTTATCGGAGAGATAAAAAAATGTTTTATCGTAAAAAGACTATTACGAATAACAAGTTTTGACAATTTTCGCGAACCGATTTTAGCGAACTTTTAAACCTCCTATAAGTCATTATGAATAAGACCATTAAAGTTTACGGGTAGTCGGCGCGCAATAGCCGAGGCTCCCCCGACAAGGTGGTCACGTGCGGTAGGACATATTTTTGGGACCCACCGTGCCGAATGTGACAGGGGGACCTAATATTCCTCCGGTCGAGTCAGGCCCCAGTTAAAGGGGCTACTTTTGTCGAGTCATAGTAAGGTCAAAGCACCGCCATGGCCCGGTAGGGCAGAGGAGGATGTAGTAAAAAAGAGTCATGTGTTTATAGAGCACCTAAATAAGAATAAATGAGATGATGTCAAGGTTATCCTACATGCGTTATCTACGCATTAAACTATAATTAGCGAATATAACACAATAATTGAAAGTGATAATGTGTACATAAGAAATTATTTGTTTAAACATTAGGACTTAGGTAAGAAACATGTTGACATATTAGTACAAATTGGTATATTATATAGTTGGTACACTGCAATGAAGATATGATGTAAGATTTTGGCGCAATTCTGGGGCTCAGATAAGGTTGAAACTTGGGTTTTACAGGAATGTATGCAGTGGCGTAGCTAAGTAACCGAGGGCCCTGGAGCAATTTAAAAAATGGGGCCCCACTGCTATGTAAACTGACTAGGTTGTATCAAACGTAAATATGAAATAAACAAATATTTTTAAAATGATAAAAAAATAAGCTAGTTCGTTCGAGAGTCCCCTGAGCTTGAGGTCCCCGGGGCACTGCCCTGCCTAGCCCCTTGGTAGCTACGCCACTGAGTGTATGGGAGGAGTAATGAAATAAGGAAAGAAAATAAGTTTTTATTTCTGAGACTTTCCAGACACTATGGTCACGGTAAAAAGATAAAGTCATCACTAGTAGGCACAGCTAGTAGGTATTCCGAGATCGTAGGTTCAAGTCCTGTTTGAAGCGATCACTTTTTCTCCTGTAATATCATTTATTAATCTCTTTCTCTCCAGCCTATTAAAGTCCCACTACTGGGCACAGGTCTCTTCCACTTTAGAAGGGATTATTGTCTACAGCATCGTGCTGACCAGGCGTGTTTGTACAGGGTTTCTTTGCGATTTTTCCGTTTATCACACAAGGTGTTATGTGTGTGTGTGTAAAATATCCCTTAGCTGACTTTTACAGGATCCTGGGAAAGAAAATGGGCAGTGACAGTTATATTCTTAATCCGTCACCACACGGAAAATAATTTATAAATATTACTAGTTTATTTAACCAACGGTAGCCTTCCTGGCTACTCGTGTGATGACGGATTAAGAATACAAGTGGCACCACCATATCTCCTCCCCTGGGTGCTGTAAAAGTCAGTTAAGGGATATTGCACGCAGATAACATCCTCTGCGAGAGACGGAAAACTCGAAAATAAACCCTGTGCCAACACGCCTGTTCAACGCGGTACAGTAGACCATAATCCCTCCCAAAGTGGAGGAGGACCGTGCCCAACAGAGAGCCTCCTTGGCTGTACTAAAGAAACACAATATTCCAAGATATACACATAATAAAAACAAAAAAAAAATGTATTTAAAACAAGCCTAATAAATTGAAGATCCCTAATTAAATATTTTACAAGAGTATTTACATTACCTACATACCTACTTAATAAAATGCCACCAATAGAGAAATAAGAACGTGAATGCATTGAGCGGTTAATTTACTAACGGCTTTGCTAGCAATATGTATACCTACTAATATTATAAAGCTAAAGAGTTTGTTTGTTCGTTTGAACGCACACATCTCAAGAACCACGGGTCCGATTTAAAAAAATATTTCAGTGTTTGAAGAAGACTATATAACATCACGCTGCGACTAATGGGAACGAAGCATTTGTGAATAATGTCACGAAAACGGAGAAAATTTTCTAAATTATTCGCGTACGAAGTCGCGGGCCATTGCTAGTCTTTTCATAACATTTCCCCTTACTTTATTTTCTTCACAAATTAAACAGAAACTTGTTATTTGCTCGTATTACCCGATTGCTAAGTAGGGGAGCTAATATTTTTGTGATAAATGCTTAAAGTGTAATACGAGTATGCTGCGCCATAAATGTAGCACTACACGTCATCTTTTGACATACACGCAAAATAAACCATCAAGAAAATTCAGTAATAGGTACCCGATTTACCTTTTGGTAATAAAATAAATAAATAAACAAGGAATGTACTTAATTCCCATCTGAATTTTCTTTCAGCAAACCTGTAGATTGGTATGCAGTATAGTTTGCTGGTTTAACCTATATATTAGGTATCGGCAGAAACCAATATTATGTGTTAACTCTAACTATGAACATGTTATTACATGTAATTATTTGTGTATATTCTGTTAATTACAATAAATCTTATCTGATCTTATAAGTATACAGGAAAAATATAAGTTTAAAAAAAACGTTTAGCTTTAAACCGCCAAATATGAACACAGCCTTAGTGATTATGAATTCTAGTCACAAATTTTCTCGACCTTGGTTTCTCTATATCAGACAACGTCTATATAAATATTCGTTTATTATTCAACCAAGTACTCATAAATAATAGCCAATTGTTCAACAGTTTTGTAATTTTAATGTATTCACTTATTTTAGATACAATTGCTTTTGCTTATGCCTCCTGGTCCTATTATGAGCATAGGTCGTAAGCATAACAATGCCATAAAAAGATGTGTGGCACTCGGGGACTGCCGCGGTAAAGCTATTGCTATATATAATTAATTATTTATTTTATTTATGCAAGAATCTACATGCCATAAACTAAAATAAGATTAATAATCCTTATTTACTGATACTTACATCTGTCCATTGTTTATGGTAATTATGATAAAATAGCGATTGTCAATCAAATGCTAATCTGTTTTAAATTAAATGTCAAATGTCAATCTGTTGGTATACAATTTTAGTTTTGACATTATTTTACATTATTCAAATCTAAAATACGCTGTTATCTGAACATTTAGGATATATGTTGTCGATTCAAAAACCTTATTTTAATACGTTCTTTAATTTGAGGGAGGCGTTTACCCTTGGTATCAACAGTATGAAATAAATTGCGGGGCGAAGAGGGGAATACGCATGCGCAGTAACGCCGATAAATGTAAGGTTTTTTCGTTACCTACGGAATTTAAATTTCGAATTTTGTTAGCCCAGGCTAACTGGACAATGGGACCTTGACCCACCTTCTGGTATTTCTGTGCATAGGAATATTTTCTTGTCGGTGATATCTGTGGCTTTTTCTGTACGTTTACTATCCGGTGTAAGGATACAGTACAAGTCATAATTTCTATCAGCCTGCATGTATGGCTCTGGTATGAACTACCTGCTGAGGTGTTTCCCAAGCGCTGCGACATGTCCTCCCTTAAACGAGGCATATGAAGAGTCTTCTTTCCCCAGTAGGCAGCGGCTTGACTATTACCTAGTATTGCCAAGTCCGTGTGCAACGGATACCACTTAACATCAGGTGAGTCCCTCCAATACAACCAATGCCACCTAGATGCGAGTAGGCCCGCGATAGAAGCTATGCAATAGCTTAAAATCTCCTGCTCTTATTCTGCAATTCGGAGTCGACGCAACTTCTTGTTAGTGTTAAATTAGGTTTTAAGTTTTAAATCCGGCCACCTACCTGACGATTAAGGATACAAGTGATCTTTATTCCTCCCTAGGCTGTCGTTCAGTTCTGGGATAACATAAGCAGATTATCCTTTGTGAAAGACGGAAAACTCAAAACTAAACCCTATCCCAATACCCTGATAATCAAAAATAATATTATAAATGCGTAAGTAAATCTGTCTGTCTGTCACGCTTTCCCGCTTAAACCGCTCAACCGATTTTGATGAAATTTAGCACAGACAATCTTTAGACCCTGAGAAAGGACATAGGCTACCTTTTATTGCGAAAAAAAAATTCCATATTCCACGCGGACGGAGTCATGGGAAACAGCTAGTGTATAAGGAAGCCGTAAGCTTGTTCGTCACCATAAGGTGTATTAAAAAAGTGAAAATTGATGGTGGACTGCAGATTTGAATTTTAACTTTTGTGTATTTAGGATTTACGTTTTTGAAGAATAAAGCCTATAATATATTGTATAGACACTAACCACATACAGTGCAATCTAAGAAATAGATTACAATTTTTTTTATGTTCAAATTATTCCAGATTTATATATAAATTTAGTTTATGTAAATACTGACTGTTGCCCGCGACTTCGTACCCACGGAATTCCTACTTAGTTGACACTTATCGTCACATTTTGGACAATTCATACAATATCTTTATAAATTGTAGCCTATAAATGTTATTCTGATAAACATCAGAATAAAAACAAAACATCAGCTTAAACATCAGCTTAAACAAGCTACATTATTGTAAAATTTCATTAAAATGCATTCAGTAATTTTTGCGTGAAAGAGTAACAAACATCCATACTCACAAACTTTTACAAATATTAGTAGGTATATCCTATAAATTAAAATAAATATAAATATATTCCATTAAAAATCTAGATTGATTGAGATTGCCTTATTAGAATACCTAATAAGACAATCTCAATCAATCTAGATTTTAGTTTAATAAAGCTTGTTTATCTAAATATCCTAAACATGTGAAATATAGCAAAAATAAATTAGCACGTATAATAAATTTTATTTTGCAAGCTAACCACCCACGCTGGCACCTACACTCATTAAAACAAGGTGCAACTAGGGATGGTGACATTTACCAAAAAAACTTAATTTTTAGGGTTCCGTACCCAAAGGGTAAAAACGGGACCCTATTACTGAGACTTCGCTGTCCGTCCGTCCGTCCGTCCGTCCGTCCGTTCGTCTGTCACCAGGCTGTATCTCAAGAACGGTGATAGCTAGAGAGTTGAAATTTTCACAGATGATGTATTTCCATTGCCGCTATAACAACAAATACTAAAAATAAAATAAAATAAATATTTAAGGGGGGCTCCCATACAACAAACATGATTTTTTTACCGTTTCTTGCTCGATGCTAATAACGTTGCCTTATGTTGCATAGATAATGGTACGGAATCCTTCGTGCGTGAGTCCGACTCGCACTTGACCAATTTTTTTAATTGACTTGAGTCGTATCCGGTTTAATGTAAGTAAAATAATCATTAAATTATGTTTTTTTTTCAAATTTTCGTTTGCTCTTTTTTTTCCAAGCAATTTGACAATGAGGCGAAATCTGATCCATTGAAAACTTTACATAACTAAAACGAAATATGGTGTATCTTGATAAACTCGCTTTTTTGTTGTACACATTTGTCTTAATTAAAATAGTCTATCATTTATACAGTTTCTATAATAAGAAATTTCAGTTAACCTTGACGAATTGTGTTAATGTCGCTATCAATAATAGATTTTAGTTTTGTTTAGTTTTGGACGTAGAATTGGTACCATTTACAATTATTTTTAACTGACTTCAAAAAAGGAAAGGAAATGTTCTGATGGTTATCTGATAAGAAATCGTTGAAAACCTTCAAATTTCAAAGTCACATGAAGTCGATTCAACTTTTTTTTTAAATACTTAATTATTATTACCTTATATTTACTTAATTTATTAAAAATCGGTTCCTTTTTGACGTTGTAAGCACGGTATCGTAAAAAAATACAATTTTCAAATCGATTTTTTTGGTAAATCGATCACAAATCGCCATCCTTAGTTGTAACAAGGTTATTATTATAAAACCATGTTGCATTATTTGTACATCTAAACGGCTACCGATCGCGACAGACAGGCTAACTTCAAACATATCACACGAGTAAATAAACTATTGTGTAGGCTTATGTGTTGGTTCTGAGAAACTTGTCGAAAGTATGTGTAAACATAACAGGGGCAAGCGTGATCGTAATATATGAACAGGTTCAGTACATATTTAAAAGTTACATAAGTATCTAACAAAAACTATAAAAAATACGTTTAAAAATTGTCTGTAAGAAATTGTATTAGCGATAAAGCTGCTCTTTGTACTGTTATACTATGGCTATTTTATTTTTCTTTCTTATAATTATTTCTTGTTCTTGGTTTGTGGCAGTTGAGACCACTTGGCGCAACTCTGCCATTTATAATTATTTAAGTTGTACAAATAAAGAATTATCTATCTATCTAAAAAATCTTTAATGTTAAAGCTTTATTATTTTTATTTTTCATCTTATGAATTTAGATAATCAATTTAAAGTTCGCAGATGGTTAATCTGCGTTATGAAGGCCACCATAATCAAAGATTTAACCTTCAAAAGTTGCGAAAATAAACTGGTTATCGAACATTTATAAACTTGTGTTCCCATATACAGCATCTTTGTAAACTCGTTACTTGATATAAACGTTAGTGTGACCCACACACAAATGAAATAATTTCTTTGGTTCGTTGAAAAATAAGAATTAATGGAGACATAAATAAATATAAATAAATACGTATATCTCCGTGTGTTGATGAAATTTAAGGATATAAGTGTCACCACCCCATTTACTCCCCATGGTTGCTGTAAAAGCCAACTAAGCATATTTATGGATAACATAATTATTATAACATATTCACAGATAATATCCTCTGTAAGATATGGAAACCTCGATAATAAACCCTATGCCAACACGTCCGGTCAGCGTGTGTTGGCACAGGGTTTATTTTCGAGATTTCCGTCTATCACTGATGTTATCTGTGCCCCTATATCCCCTGGATTTTACAGCAATTCAGGGATGGAAGTGGGTTGTGACATTTGTATTCTTAATTCATCACCACATAGATAATAACTATTACAATTAGGATTCTATATTTTAGATCTACTAAACACTTTTATAATAATCCTTTCTTATATATAAAAGTGAAAGTGAGTTTGTTTGTTTGTGATGTTTTCACGCAAAATCCAGAGAATAGAATTTCACGAAAATTATTTCGCTAAAAACTCCGTACAGGACAATAATCGCAAACGTTTGTGAAATATAGTACCTAGAACATAATAGATCCGCCATGTTTGTTTACTTTACTGTTGTCTTACTACTTACTTACTGTTGTTTTACTTTATCTGACAAGGTTTTGATCCTAGACTTTGACACTTCACATGGAACAAAAACTCCTTGTGTGCAAAAAAAATTGTTGGGAGTAAGTAAGTCCTAACAATTTTTTTTACAGAAACATTGCAGTTAATTAGTTTTTAGTGTTGATTTGATGTTAATAATTGCTATTAATAAAATTGCAATATCGACTTTTAGGATTAATTTCAGTTCTTTTTAGTTTTGATTCTAGGTTCCATTTCAAATTTGATTCGGAGACTAATGCGTGCGAAGCCGCGGGCAGAAGCTAGTAGTAGATATAAATAGAAAACGCTCAGAAAAAGGCTGTACAATCTACACTGCCTATGAACCTTAAATTGCTCCATTTATTCTGATGCGGAACCCTAAGTAGTTTGATCGGTCTTAACACGTTAAACGTCACTGACGAAACGTCTGTTTAAACAATTAGCTTATTTCTAAGTGCGTCCAAATATATATAAATAATATGATAGAGGTTTCACGCTTTCATAATCTACTACAGTCACCTCTCGTTAATTCAAACCTGCGATAATTCGAACCTCTCTAGAATTTAAAGTTATCACGAGATTCCTACAAAATCTCTTTATGTTTCGATTATTTCAAATCTCTTTATAATTTGTTTATTTCGAAATTTAAAGAGATACTTTTTAGGGTTCCGTACCCAAAGGGTAAAAACGGGACCCTATTACTGAGACTTCGCTGTCCGTCCGTCCGTCCGTCTGTCACCAGGCTGTATCTCAAGAACGGTGATAGCTAGACAGTTGAAATTTTCACAGATGATGTATTTCTATTGCCGCTATAACAACAAATACTAAAAATAAAATAAAATAAATATTTAAGGGGGGCTCCCATACAAAAAACTGATTTTTTTACCGTTTCTTGTTCGATACTAATAACGATGCCTTATGTTGCATAGATAATGGTACGGAACCCTTCGTGCGCGAGTCCCACTCGCACTTGACCAATTATTTATGTACTTGGTAATTCGAACATAAAAGTCATTGCTAAGTTTAAATAAAAGAGACAAATCTCCACAAGTGTGAAGATTAGAGCTACAACCTATGTAATTTTTAGTTTTAAAGTGTCTCAATAAAGCATTATTTATTATTATTTATTTAAGTAACAAAACGATGCGTTAATTCGAACTCATCTTCATCAAAGTTGCAGACAGACAGAAACAGAAAGACAGTAGTAGCTAATAACTAATAATTAAAAAAAATTAAATTACAAAAACAAAAAAAATAATTCAAACAAATAATTGATTAATAATGGATTTATTTCAAACTAATAATTGATTGACCTTTAATAATGTAAAGCTTTTTTGCTTCTCAAAAATTTCTAACCATTTAATATTCAAACACTTGATAATTCGTAATGCTATAAGAGTTAAATTGAAGTTCAAATAAAAAACAGTCGTTTGTATTTGCACAAATAAATCGATAATTGTCTATCAACGTATGACGAACTCCGTGTGGTGACGGATTAAGAATACAAGTGTCACCACCCCCATCTCCTCCCAAGGGTGCTGTAAAAGTCAGCTATGGGATATTCCACACAGATAATATCCTCTGTGAGAGCTGGAAAACTCGAAAATAAACCCTGTGCCAATACGCCTGGTCAGCGCGGCACAGTAGACCATAATCCCTCCTAAAGTGGAGGAGGCCCGTGCCCAACAGTGGGACGTAAATGGGCTGGAGAGAGAGAGAGAGAGTATGACGAAATAATTTGATTAGTTCAATAACTATAATAAAAAAAAAAAAAAAACATGAAAGAAGAAAGAAAGAAAATAATTTTATTTGTAACGATTACATATTTTTACACAAAGAAACAGCATGTATAACAATAGGTGGGTACGTTACAAAGTGGACCCAGCTCAGCATATGCTGACAAAGGAGCCAGCGCTGGTCTTCCGCTGGGCCCTGTTGGTGACGTATTGATTAAAATAAAATAAAAAGATTAGTGCACAGGTTTAGACTGTGAACACAACACACAGAACAGAACAAAAAATTAGAAAAAAAAAAAATATATCATGACATCTTTGAAAGTAATGTTCGCGCCCTTGCAGTAGTCTGATTGATCTGAAAATTTGCACACATTATGAAGAATAAGAACCGATGACAATGCAATAATTTTAAATAATATTCAGGATTTTCGAGCGTGTTTTTAGTTTTTGAATTATGCAAATTCAATGGGTTCTTTACTTTTGCTGGCTGTTGCCAATGATGTTGTTTTCTGGGAATTTAGAAATAATATATACTAAAATAGTTATTATTATATCCCTAAGCAATTTAGAGACTAGTTTCATAATAGAGTAAGGGCCTCGTTCACCATCTTCAAGTAAAGCGTTGATTAGTTACTTATCGATTAGCGTTAATTGTCAAGTAATAGTTACGAGTATCTTCTGTCAATTTCAATTTTTTAATCTTAAGATTACTGCTACTCGAACGTCGTGAACGTCGCACGTGTAGTTACTGGTGATTTTAACTAGCGATTAGTCTACTTGGCGCTTTACTTGAGAATGGTGAAAGGGGCCCTAAATATAATTAAAATACACGCTACAAAATCCTGAATATTTTTTTAAAATTAATGCAATGTCCTTATTATGTTTGCAAAATTTCAGATCAATCCGTCTTCTGCAAGTGGATAAAAATCACTTTCAAAGATTCCTTTACATAGATTAATACAATGATAGATTCGTACCGAACTAATAAGACCGTATTTAAAATTATGATCGGGCACAACTTTAGGAGAATATCCCCTACATAAATATTACAAACATTACCACTTTGTTTTTATATTCCGACAACAAAATAGATGCATAACGGGAATAGAAACATTATCTCGCAAAAGCTTGTTCCTTTGATATTAGTTTAGACTGAAATAGGACATTTGTATATGTCCTGATACATTCCACTTAGTCAGCGTGTTGCTGTGGTAGGGAGTACAAAGAATATTTAATTACGCAGACTGTATTTTACATCCATTTATTATAACGAACTAGACATTCACTGTACTGTATGCTTTGTTCGATGAGATAAATTAAAATTCAATAATATATTACAAGTGGCTGTTGCTTGCCACGTCGTAGGAGTGGAATTAAGAAACAAAACCTTAACAAATTATACAAAAGCCATTCTTCTGCACCACTCTATCATTTAAAAAAAACCATAATGATTCGTTGCGTAATTTTGACGATATGAACTCAAATAGGTATATACGTACAAAAATAACGACTTTGTTTTATAATAAGTATAAGGATATTTACGATAAATAATTGTTATGTGTGGGAATCAAACCCTCGACATAGTGAACAGCAGGTCTTAATAAAAACCACTGATCGACGAGGCTCGTCTTTGAATAATCAATATTTAATAAGTTTTACTTCAACTTCCATGCCATAATAATATAATGATTTACCATAAATGTGGTACCTACATGAGATGATGGTAGTTCGTTTGTTACGTCACCTTAATAATTAATTACATATCTGCTTTTAAAGTAGATATATCTATCTCTAAGATTACTTAGCGTTATTAAACGCCTCAATTAAAAATAACGACTTTTATAATAACTTAAGATAGAGACACAAAAAATAGATACAGAAACAGCACACTTACATGTTTTTTTGGTGATACATATACAAGATGCGCGAGGATCAAACTCACAACCTCATGAATGGCAGTCACTTCACTGCGCCACAAGGTCACAGAAAAGAATACTGAGCAATTTAATAAGAAAATACGTTAAATTAGGTAACAAACTTAATAAAATGTATGAACAGTCACATCTATTCTGCCTACTAAATAATCTATGTTAAGACTGAGATGGGTGCAGTGCGAACGTGACCGAAATAGATCGCGCGGCATACTCGAACCGAACACACTCCTGCGCAGTGTTCCACCAAAAAATAAGGATCTATGTATCATTTTTGTATTAAAACTACCATTTCTTAAATACTAGAAATGGCTAAGTGATTTTATAAGTGAATTATAAGTGAGTTCCGAACTATTTCATTGTTTGAATAATTAATTTGTGATAATGAAGTGTTTCGCATTATGCATTGCTTTGGTGACCTTGGTTGGAGATGCATATGGTAAGTTCATTTTTTTTTAAATTTAGGGTCACCACACGCAAGTTATTTTTGTTTTTGCATAGATGATTTTTTGTACGTTGTATGTTGTTTTGTTTGTTTAGACGCTTTAGACTTTATGACGACTAAAATATATTATATGTATGTAAGCTAGATGTTACCTGCAACTTCGTACGCGCGGATTCACCTATAAAATCTTAACAAAGTATACAACAAAGCCAACACTATCTTTAGAACAACTCTATCTTTAAAAAAAACCGCATCATAATCCGTTGCGTAGTTTTGGAGATATAAGCTCACATAAGGACATACATACATAATAAGTAAGACGAATATTTTGAAATAAGGCTTTCTTTCGTACATATCTACATATTACTGTCACGCTTATATCCCAAGGTGGTAGGTAGAGATCAAATAGCAACGAGAATCTAGTTATTAACTTAGTTACGTCTGTAAATATTTTGCTCTACACCAGTCAAAGTTCTAGAAATCGAAGTGCAATTAATTATTTCATATAATTGTTTATCTGTATCAAATCCTAAACAACTAAGGAAATTAATAATAGTCCGTGTGGTGACGGATTAAGAATACAAGAGTCACCACCTCTTTCCCTTCCCAGGAAGGTGTAAAAGCTAGCTAAGGAATATTGTATACAGATAACATTCTCTGTGAGAGAATTGGTATACATACTATGCATATAAATAAATCTAATATGTATATAAAATTCCCGTGTCCGTACCGTACTCCTCCGAAACGGCTCGACCGATTTTCCTGAAATTTTGTGTACATATCCTCTAGGTCTGAGAATCGGCCAACATCTATTTTTGAAATCTTTTTTTTTTGGTATGGCAAAACTACGTTTGACGGGTCAGCTAGTAATAAATAAATAAATATTCACGGACATTTCACACAACGTCCTCTGGTCCCAATCTAAGCTTATATGCTTGTGTTATGGGTGAATACGGATTTACTACATATACCACTTTTCTTTTGTAAATACATACTTATAATACATAGAAAACACCCAGACGTAGTACAAAAATTTGTATGACATTTAAGAATATTACACAAATGATTGTCCGAAGCGGGAATCGAACCCGCGACCTTGTGAACGGCAGTCCGTTACATGAACCACTACGCCACGAAGCCCGTCGCCCCACAATATAATTGCATATGAATTTTATCACCTACATCTAAATTAAATTAAAATCCGTTTTAGGAACATGCTAAATCACAGTAAAACGTAGGAGTTATCAAGGCTGAAGGCCTTTCGATAATATAAGTAACTTTTAAATAATCGATAGTATATCACAATATTCACAGAATCAGAAGACAAGTGTCACCCCATTCCTTCCCAAGAGTGCTGTAAGAGCCAGCTAATAGTTATTGTTATAAGATAACATCCTCTGTCAGAGACGAAAAACTTAATAAAAATTGGTCAAGTGCGAGTCGGACTCGCGCACGAAGGGTTCCGTACCATTATCTATGCAACATAAGGCAACGTTATTAGTATCGAGCAAGAAACGGTAAAAAAATAATGTTTGTTGTATGGGAGCCCCCCTTAAATATTTATTTTATTTTATTTTTAGTATTTGTTGTTATAGCGGCAATAGAAATACATCATCTGTGAAAATTTCAACTGTCTAGCTATCACCGTTCTTGAGATACAGCCTGGTGACAGACGGACGGACGGACGGACGGACGGACAGCGAAGTCTCAGTAATAGGGTCCCGTTTTTACCCTTTGGGTACGGAACCCTAAAAATAAACCCCCTGCCAACACGTCTGGTCAGCGCGGCACAGTAGGCCATAATCCCTCCCAAAGTGGAGGAGACACGTGTCCAACATAAAAAGCTGGAGACAGAGATTTCAATAATATCATTATTTATAAACTATCGCCATGCGCTACGCTGACCAGGTATTTTGGCACAGGGTTTTTTTTTGCAGTTTTCCGTATCTGACAGTGGATGTTAACTGTGTACTATTCCCTTAACAGCACCCTGGGAAGGAGAAGGAGTTTACGTAAGGAAGAAGGACACACTTGTAATGTTAATCCGTCACCGCATCAACACGAAAAGTAAAACACAAATCTAAACAATTTTTACAGATAAATGTTAGGTTGTTTTATATAAATATTCCTGGAGGGGTAGGCAGATGAGTATTAATATTGCCATTTCTTTTATAAATATTCTCTACGTATAATTTTTTTAACATCATCATGTAGTCATGTTGGTTTATTGCACCAAGTGACGTGACCTAGGCGAAAGTACTTTTACTTGTATGTTTCGCGAAAATATTTTAAAAGTTTAAAAATGCTTTCACCACCATTTTGAGTGTTTGATCTTATTTTAGAGGAATGTATAAGGAGTGCTCTTATCTGTACTTAATATTATAAACCTGAACAGTTTATTTGAACGCGCTAATCTCAGGAACCAATAGTTAGAATTGAAAAATTGCTTTTGTATCGGATAGTCCATTTATCGAAGTAAGTTTTAGACCAAACCTCACGCTGCGACCGACAGGAGCGATGCATCAGTGAAAAATGTTGTAAAAACGGGGGAATTTTCTAATTTCCACATCTGGTAATTAATATGGTAGGAATTAAATCGAAACTAAGTAGAAGAAAGGAAAGATAGATGTTTGGTCTTTAATAGAATATGAAATAAGAATATTATGATAGATAAGTTGAGGTCTCATTTTTCATGTGGTGGTGGTTTAAGAATACAAGTGTCACCAACCTATTTCTATCCAAGGATGCTATAAGCTACTCAAGGATATTATAAGCAGCTAACATCAATTGTCAGGGAAGGAAAATTTGAAAGAAAACCCTATGCGAAAGCTTGAAATAATGTCAACCGAAAATAATAGAACAGGCGCAAGAAAATGATTAGTGATTGATTCTTTACTAAGGCTGGAAACAGTGTTAGACTGACGGTCATCGCTGACAGTCGGTTAAGCACTGTTTCTAGTCTAAGCATTTCACAGTTTAATGAAAATATAGAGTCATATAATATGTGTAACAAACTTTCCTTATGGACATTTGAGGCCTGTTCTCAAGGGCATTTCTGCTCTAGTGATAGTAAACAAAACCATACCAAGCATGGTCAGCACAAGGCCACTGAAGTAGTACCTAAATATTTGTGCCTATTTGATGATTTTATGGCAGGTAGAGCTTTTTACATAACATAAATTAAATTAGTTTAGATAGATTTAGACTATAGCTAGCAAGCCCAGTATGTAAATTGGGCCAGTCTTTCTCTCTCTCTCTCTCTCTCCCGTTCCGGTCCATTCCCGTTCCACTATTGGGTACGGGCCTCCTCCACTTTGGTAGGGATCATGGTCTTCTGTGCTGACTAAGCGTGTTGACACAGGGTATATTTTCGATTTTGACAGGATGTTATCTGTGTACAACATCCCTTTGCTGGCTTTTATAGCATCCTGGGAAGAACCGGGTTGTTGACAATTGTAAATCTTTGTTCGTTCTTAATACGTCACTGGACATCTCTGACATAATAATCATTAAAATATAAATTTTATTTATTTTTATTATTGCTAAGATTTTTCCATCTTTTCTTGCTACCAGCTGGCGACAGACTGGCGATGCCCTTGTGAAGAATAAAAAATAACCTTAATCAGTTCCCTATTGGTACGTGTTTATATTATAAAATAGTTAATATGAAGTAACTCGTAACTTAAGTAATGATTTATTTATTAAATGGTGAGATCACGCATTCGATTATTTACTTAATTGATATTTTGTTACCATACTATTAAATCTTATCGATATCTCGATAGGTAATACTTAATTTTCTCAGTTCAAAACGCTTAAAAATCCTATATTTCTTTTAAATATTGAATTATCATCGGTCCATAAAACAAGTGTACAAGATTTCAGAGCAATTCGACTACTGCAAGTGAATGAAAATCATTTTGAAAGATTCCGTTACATACATTAATACATTGATATATACGTACCGAAATAATAAAACCATATTAAACTTGTTTGATCGCAACAGATGGCGCTCTAATAAGAAATCAATAATTTCAATCAACTTTCCGAAGCCAAAACTGGTATAAAATGTAGGTATAACTAGGTACATAAACTATTGGATTTTCCTTAACATGTTACACAAGTTTTTCACATATATATCTAATAAGAAAGAAAGAAAATAATTTTATTGGGGTTAAAAGGATTACAATGACATAGTGGATATAAACACAGTAAAAACAAAAAGCCAGTTTACCACAATCTGGCTCAGCATAAAGCTGCTTATTGAGTAAACAGCGCTGGTCTTCCGCTGGAACCAGTGGGTGACGTGGCATACAACTCAGTCTCTTAATTAATAAGATAAGTGTACTCCTTATAAGGAGTACACTACATTACATCACATTATTTATTCCTACACAAATTAATACAAAATATCTATCTGCCATTGTGTAAAGCTAATCTGCAATATCAAAAAGAAAGGTAACGTTAAAACAAAAACAAAGATTGACTCAGAGAACACTTGTTTCATTCCTGAGTAATTCTTCACGTTTCTGATGCGCGTAAATAAATTCCTTTAAATTATTCTTGAATATATTTATACTCTGCAGGTTCCTCATTGGCGGTGGAATATTATTCCAGCATTTAGAGGCAACGGATTTTGATGCGGTTTTTTTTAATAGATAGAGTGCTTCAAGAGGATGGGATTTTTTGTATAATTTGTTAAGGTTTGGTTTCCCAATTCCACGCGTACGAAGTTGCGGGGAACAGCTAGTGATTTAATAAATCTATATTTTAAAAAACTCTTTTTCAACGCGTTTCAAAAACGCTCGTGAGAATAGGGTTTTAAAATATTTTCTTTATGTTAAAATGAAAGTTAACTAATTGATCAAGACACTTAAGTGCAATGTTGATAATGGTAGGTGTTTATGGAAAGATGGTACCACGGATGGTTAAATTTCAGTGTTCTGGTTGCACGGATGTTTATATATTTATTGAATGGGTTCCTTTATATGCGTACTATATCTGTAACTTCTATGGTTTACTTAACAAGTTAATAGTTATCTATTAGCTTTGCCAGGCCTCCTGGTCTTGTGGTTCAGGTAACGGACTGCCGTTCACGAGGTCGCGGGTTCGATTCCTGCTCGGGACAATTATTTGTGTGATATTTATAATAATAATTGTCATATAAATGTTTCTCCTGCGTCTGGGTGTTTAATATGCATTATAAATATGTATTTACAAAACAAAAGTACTTTATGTATTATATTCGTATTCTGGTACCCATAACACAAGCACAATAAGCTTAGCTAAGGATAAGAGGACGTTCTATGAATATTTATCACATGAATAATATTAAATGCGCCACAATTCCACTCATTTGGGCAAAATATAGCTTTCTTCCTGAACACCTCTGAAAAAATTTTGAGCTTATTTTTGACGACAAAAATATCTTTGTCGGATTTTTTTTGAAAGCTGTTGGACTACTCATTTAAACAAGGATAAATCCGAGGAATCTTGTACGGATGACAGCCCTATCCATAAGGATAGATACTATAAATATGGTTATGATTTATTATACACTTATGAGTGTATACGCAAAAAGCTATGCAAATGATTCTACATGTTGTAAGACTTACGTTTTATGGCTTCGAACATCGTTTATGTCCATCTTTCAAGGTTTATAACCTTACTAGCCATAATTTTAATACAGGCTTCCGACAAAGGTCAATTGTGTTTGAAATTCATTACAATTCTTTTAGACATTTCAGTTTTCTTAGTAAATTTAATTTCGTTTCACCATATATCACCAGTCCGTGTTGTGACGTATTAAGAATACAAGTGTCACCACTCCATCTCCTCCCAAGGGTGCTGTAAAAGTCAGCTAAGGGATATTGTAAATAACATCCTCTGTCCGAAAAAGTCGAAAATAAATCCTGGGGTACATACTTGTATTCTTAATCTGTCTCCACATGGATAGTGTCAGCATTAGCAGCTGAATTTACCCTGCGGCCATAGGAGCTATGGCCCGGGGCGGCCAGCCTGAGAAGGGCGGTGAAAGCCTTCAAGTTTACATTTTGGTCTATCTTGTATCAATTTATAGGGCGGCTAATTAAATTGGCCCGGGGTGTGAAATCAAATGGCCCGAGACGCTAATTTTCAAAATACGAGTACGCCTCTGGTCACCATGCTACAATCTAGTAGCAGCGTTGATTTTCAGCTTAAGCCCGTTTTATACACTATCTAAATGCAGTATTTCAAAAACAATCCATGACTAATACTGCTTCAGTTACCCAGACGTTTGCTGAGACATGTTTATGATGATTGTATGGTCCAATGTAGAGTAGGTCATTGGCATAATACATCAAATTACTTTCTAGTGGGTTGTTAACCCATTATTTTCGGTTCGTCAAACCAATTTGCGAAGGTTTATTAACTGCTACCATTTTAATTAGCAATTTAAAAGAAGGAAATTAATAGATAATGAGGTCAATTCCGTTGCGTCAAGAACTTGGCCTGTTTTGTTTTTTTTTCGCAGGGGAATGCATTTACGCACTCCCACTCCTGTCATTGGGGTCATCACCGTCATGGTAAGAGTGGGTAGCGTCGGACTCACCGATGTCCAGGTGAACCGGACAACGGAATAGCGACTAAACCTAACTGCGGCGCTCTCCACGTCTTCCTGGAGCGCCAGAGGTTCCCTGTACTGGACTCCCTCTGACGCCCCGACGTTGGCCTAGTGGCATAACACCCGGTGTCGCTACACTTAAGGCGGGGGGTGGAGACGAGCGGACTCGCTTCGCCTCCTCCCTGGCCTTGCTCGGCGGAGCTGGTCTGCATTGGCGTCAGCCTCACGCTCCCGTTCCACAGCCACCTTTAGGAGCATGACGCTCTCAGTAAAGTTGGCGACCGCTTGCCAGCACCTGTCGCTATTAAGCATGGCACTGACTACTGCTTTCAGCGACAGGTCCCCGCCTATCTCCTGGGTGAGGGCCGTACGCTGTGCCTGCCAGGCAGCGACAAGAACTTAGCCTAACTTAACTAAAATAAACATAACTGTGGTGTATTTTGATTATTTGGCTGTTATGTTGTAAAAAATTATATTATAATATTAATCACAGTTTTAAAAATTAGGAAGGTCAGTTAACATTGCCGAAATGTGATAAGGACACTATATTTTTTTTATTTTAAGCTATTGCATAGCTTCTTTCGCGGGCCTTGAGCGTGGAGACTAAATGCACAAAATTCGAAATTTAAATTCCGTAACAAAGATAGCGTAACTAAAAAATACTACACACGGCGCTACTGCGCATGCGTCGTAGCATGCGGAGTAACGCCGTTTCGCTGTTCGCGCTGGTGACTCTGAAAACACCCAGACGCAGTACGAACATTTGTATGACGTTTATGAATATCACACAAATGATTGTCCCGAGTGGGAATCGAACCCGAGATCTCATGAACAGCATTCCGTTATGTGAACCACTAGACCACGACGCCCGTTATCTGTAAACACTATTTCATTTCAAAATTCTCAAATTCTTAACAATATTTTTCAACCTATCAAGATTAAAAATAAACCTTTGTGTTGTTTGTTTATTTCTTGTTTTATTCTTGTTCGTAATAACATAATCCATGTGTATGTTATGTGGCCTACTTACACAGTTAACAGTATTATATTACTATACTGATTGCAATAAACTCTGACCAAAATATAAACGTCACGGGAGTCGACAGATGTTGCACCGAGATGAATTAAAAAGTGGTCAAGTAAGTATTGGACTTATGCAAGAAAGGTTCCATTCCATACCATTAATGATATAATATATTCGTTATCATGTCAAACCGTGAATACTGACGGGCCTCGTGTTAAAGTGGTTCATGTAACGGACTGCCGTTCACGAGGTCGCGTGTTCGATTTCCGCTCGGGAAAATAATTTGCGTGATCTTTATAATTGTCATACAAATGTTTGTACTGCGTCTGGGTGTTTACTATGTATTATAAGTATGTATTTACAAAAGAATGTACTCTATCGATATTTTGGTACCCATAGCACAAGCATAGAAATACAGCTTACTTTGGGACCAGAGGACGTTGTGTGAAATGTCCATAAATATTTTATAAAATTACATAATTATTTTTAATTAGAAAACTTGAAAATTACGGATTTACCTGATAGTGGATTCGCGTTCATTCTTAAAGACTTTTGCCTTCTTAGGTCATAAAAATCAAAAATAATTATATTGCAAGTGAAATTATTTTTTTCTGTCCCAGGAAACTACGCTGGTGATATGGCAAAAACCATTCAGACTTGCTGCGACGATGGCTATGAATATGCACGGAAGCATACCGTAGAAGCATGCCAGGGTACACTGCCAATTACAGCTGGTTTGCCACAATATTTTGCATCCATGTGTGAGATGGCAAAAACGCATTGCTGCAGCGAATATTTTCAGTAAGTAAATGTCAAGTGACTGTCCTTGTGGAGACGGATTAATACAAACACCAACCCATATCCTCTCGAGGGAGTTGTAAGATCCAGCTACAAGACATAACATCCTCTGTGAAAGAAGGAAATCTCGACAAAAAACCTGTGCCAACACGCCTGGTAAGCGCGGTACAGTAGACCATAGAGAATCAGTAAGAGACTGTAATCAACACATTTTTTCGGCTTACTATAATCTTAATTTGGTACACTGACTTCCTTTACAATGGGAAGGAATTTGGATAGACCTTCATATTAAGTGTACCGTAAATAACGAGGGCTTCTTCACAATGAACTTGTTCACGTATTGCCTTCTATAGTACTCTGAATACCCGTGTTGACATAGGATTATTCCAATATACGTCAGTCTGACTATCCGCAATAGAGCCCACCGCGTAGAGGTGTGTGCCCGGACGTCACCCGTGAGAGGATGATCCAGTGTCGCCAACTGTTTGAAAACTTTCCCCCTAAAGCAATTTCAAAAACCACTAAATTCAAAACAAAACTCCCCAACGACGGACCAAGTATTTATTCATTACAATATAAGTAAAGAAATAAATAAAAACAATAAATAATTAGTTAATCTAAATCTCAATTTGGGGGGAAAACCCCGGAGTTGGCATCACTGGGATGCTCTTGGAGCAACCGCTGGGTGGCGCAGTACCAGTGCCCAATCCCCAGCTGAGTTAGGCACACGGTGGGGGTTTTAGTGGGTGAGGGCCCTACACTACCCTTCTGTTATCCCCGAACAGTGGGGTCTGCAGTCAGGAGTTTCTCCCGCCTCAACAAAAAAAAAGGATTATTCCAATATTCGAGACAAAAATAAATCACTAGAAAATTTAGAAAACTTTCCCTGTTTTTGCAACGAACATTTGCAACATATTTTATTGATGCTTCGCTCTTATTAGACGCATCGTAATGTTACATAGCCTATACGTTTCCTCGATAAATGTACTGATGATCACTGAAAGAACTCTCAAAATCGGATCAGTGGTTCCTGATAATAGTGCGTTAAAACAAACAAACTCTTCATCTAAATTCAGCATTTTGAAAACAAAGTACATCTATAATCATCCCATAAAATATATGGTAGTAAAACTGGGTCAGTTTATACGTATAATATATAAATATTCAATGTAAACACTAATAATTACAAGAATTCTATTATCATGTATGTTACAATGTCTATTAATGGAGTATATTGTATGGTAATTGTTTGTCGTATCACCTACTAATGCATATTTTGTTGTAGTATTGCGAATCTTGGTCACTCTGTTGAACAGGATAATCTTAGTCTATGTAATAAAAGTACCCTATAATTAATTAATTGTCCGTATGCCTACTAAGAATTGAATGTTTAATGCAATAATTTTTGTGTTTTAATTTTTTACCACGATCGCGACCACCTCTCGCGGGTCTACAGGCAGAGATTTATTTAATTTAAAAAAAAATATAGAATTGTAGATCCTTACAAAAACTGTTTAATGTATGTTTCGTTATTCAAGTGTCCTGTGTATAAAATTATTAATTAAATATGACAAATAAAAAATAAGAAATTGTTTGCTTGCCATGATACTTAAAAAAACATAAAATTAGACAATTTATTTTAAGAAGAAAGCTTAAAATTGGAATAGCGCTAACACGTCAGCTTAGAGTGACTACTATATTATTATATTCCTCGACTGTCTCCTGGACCTAACAAAACCCTAGGGAGTTAACAGAGTAGTGGTACAATGGTGTATTCTAAATCTACACTGACATAAATAACTGTTCTTCATTATTTATATACAGGAAGAAAAGTGACTGCGACACCGGAGTAGACATCTCAATAAGTACTAACAGTTGTCGGGGCATTCAAGGAATAAGTAAGGTTAGTATCTAGTAAGACCAAAGTGACTTTACAGTATGATATTTGCTCTAACCAAACAGCCAAGTCCTAACCCCATCACGGGCTTAGGACATTTTATAATAATCTCATAACATGGTTCGGCCAGCTCAGGAATAGCAAGCGTATAACATTATCTGTGAGTGACGGAAACCCAAAACTAAATCCAATGTTAACACCACTGGTCAGCGTAGACCAAATGCATCTGGAATTTTTCGTCTCTCGCAACATATCTCCATAATATGTTATCCCTTACAGCCTCCATAGAAGGATTACATAGTGTGTTTTATATTCTTAAAACAAAACAAAAAATTCTAAGTTTTTGGCTAAAATTGCTAAATATCGTACAGTATTTTAGCGCATCTAAGATGCCAAGGATAGTTATAGTTAAACACCAGGTATGTAGGTAATTAGGGATCTGTTATCACAACATTAGCTAACTGATAACATTCTAGCATTTTATCTTGTTTGTCCGCAACAAAGTGACTGTTAATTATTCTGACGCTTCCCTATTTAAACTATAATGTACTGAAAATAGCATTGCCATACATCGTGGCAATATATGTCAATACACGAGTGTATTTATGGTAATATATGTGTAAATGTAGTATCATGGATTGTTTACCAGTTAACTGGGATGTGGAGAAGTATTTCTAAGTCGAATCAAAATATTTTGAATCTCTACTATTGTAATATTAAAGAGGTAAAGTATCCGTGTGATGATGGCTTAAGAATACAGCTGTCATCACCCCTTTTGGTGCTGTAAAAGCTAGGTAAGAAGTATTGTATCCAGATAACATGCTCTGTAAGAGACAAAAAACTCGAAAATAAACCACGCTGAACAGGCGTAAGTATTGGCTATACTTACGCCTGTTCAGTGCGGCATAGTAGACCATAATCCCTCACTGGGTGGCCCGTGCCCAACAGTGGGACGTAAATGGGCCTAAAGAGAGAAAGAGAGAAATTAATTTATTTAATGATAAGGAGGACAAAGGATACAATAATTTGATAGATAGTGTAAGGAGGGCAGAGATTTTTCAGGTTATGTCGTTACTACCAACCCTCCAATAGAACCTAAGAATTTACATCAATTCAATATTTATAGGTTTGTTGCGACGACTGCAGCAAAGGAACAGCTTTAGGACCATCTGAGGGTCCAGATGCTTGTGCAAAGCAACAGAAAAATCCAGAAGATGTAAATGCTGAGGAAATGATAACAAATGAAGCTTTCATGAAGTGTTGTATGGTAAATATTTTATTACATTACTATTCGCACGGGTAATATAATTTATAAATAAAAAATAAAAATAAATAAATATTATAAAGAATATAATATTATTATTTGTTTCTCTTTGCAATTCACGGGCTATTTCAATTTTTTTTTATAAAGAAATACCTGGTCCTTTATTAGGCTTGCGTGGGGACATGGGTCCAACACGTAGAGGCCCTTTGAGATTTTTAATGAATATATAAAAAGAAAATGGGATGGGACACATACCAGGGACACTCCACGCTTGCATCGTTGCTCCATTCCATGAATGTACTTTTATAGATAAAAGTACATTCATGGAATTCCAGTGGTACGAGTAAATCTATTGTCAATTATTATATGAAAAAGCAAACAGGTCTATTGAAAATGTAACCAGTCCACTGAACACCCAGTTCAGTGGACTGGTTACATTTTACAAAATATTAATGTGAGCAGTCACAAATACGGACCCAACTCAGCATAATGCTGGTTAAAAACCAGCGCTGGTCTTCCGTTGGGCCGTATTTGGAGGACGTCACGCGATTCCACAAACAACTATATACTAAGCAATATACACATAATATGAACACTTAACATACTAACACACCAACTTAATACTTATTACATACATATACAGAGTTTGACATAATTATAGAAAGCAGCATTACTTATAAAAAGGAAAAGCTACTAGTTTTGCTATTCTTACTGACACCTCAAGTTATAAAGCCAAATCGTTATACAATTTAGCGGACTTAGTATGCTAAGATCGTTTTTATTATTTTTTTATTTTAATGTAACATATATATTACTAGCTATTGCCCGCGACGCCGTACGCGTGGAATTTTCAAAACTTTTCCCCGTTTTTGCAACATTTTTTACTTCTGCTTCGCTCCTATTGGTCGTAGCGTTATGTTTTATTGGATGGTCCATTTATAGGGGAAGGCTTTAGGCTTAAAGCCTTTCCCTATAAATGGACCATTCAATAAAAAAAGAATTTTTCAAATCGGACCAGTAGTTCCTGAGATTAGCGCGTTTAAACAAACAAACAAATTCTTCCGCTTTATAATTTAGTATATTATTCATTTTGTTAAGATACTGTGGATTTGTATTGATAGGGCGATTTATAGTCGGAAAGCGAAGAAGCCCTTTAAAAAAAAAATTATTAAGCTGAACTGTTTGTTTGTTTGAACGCGCTAAACTCAAGAACCACTGGCCCGAATTCAAAAATTCTGACACAATTTGATAGTAAATTTATCGAAAAAGGCTATAAGCTATATAACATCACGCTGCGACTAAAAGGAGCGAAGTATTAGTGAAAAATGGTGCAAAAACGGCAAAAAATTCTAAATTCCGCGCGTAAGAAGTTACGGTCAACAGATAGTACCTACATATAACCTACCTACGTCACACCTTTTTCGAATTGGAATTAATTAATACAAGCAGATTCCCGCCACTACGTCCGCGTGAAATTTTGAAAATTTTGCCCGTTTTTGCAATATTTTTCACTGCTGTTTCGCTTTCATTGGTCGCAACGTAATGTTATATAGCCTATAGCCTTACTCTATAAATGTACTATCCAACACTGAAAGAACTTGGCAAATCGAACCGGTGGTTCCTGAGATTAGCGCACTTCATTTTTAGATTCTAAGCACTATTAAATTATTTTCGGGCTTGTTTAAGTAACATATTGTACACGTCTAGCACATGTTTAATATTACAAAATTGTAATTTGTACGGCTGTATGTCTGTAAATAATTGGGGTCATTCCATTAATAAAGTTTCCGTAACTATTTAAATATTTTTTTTTTAACTTTCCGCCTTCAACCTGCTGGGCCACGATTGTGCCTTGAGCTTTACCATGACCCAGCGAGGGGTGGCCCCGTTAATCGAGACCTGACCCAACAGGGGGAGCACTGGGTCCCCCTGTCGCGTGGTCAGCAGCCACATTTGCCGCAGCGGGTCTCTGAATACCTACCCGCCGCGCGCAACCACCTCGTTGGGGGGGCTGGTCGGTCATTGCGCGCCGGCTGCCCCTACAAAAACACACAAAAAATGAGTTTGTTAACGTTTTGTAGCCTATCCTACAAATACTATGAATGTTTGTAAAATATTATAATTGATTTTTGAACTTTCATACAAATACTTCTTCTTCCTGCCCTTATTTCAAATTATTTGAGGTCGACGTAGCGCGGTTTTTCCTTCCAACCTCTCCTTTCAGCCGTCATATTCTCATCAATTCCTTTTTTTTGTATTTTTATACCACTGGCACTGTATTAAAAATCCATGAAACTTTAATTCATTGTATAGCTTATAGATAAAAATAAAATATAGGCTATATGTATATCATCAAGGTAAAAGCGAAGGTATTATCATCGTATTTTTATCATCAAATTTTGTAATTTCATTATTGTTTTATTACAGACAGCAAGTAAAGATTGGAAAGAGGAAAAGGTCGACAAAAAACATAACAATACTTTGGCCGGTAAGTATCTGAAAAATATAAAACAAATTCGAGCTCAAAAAATTTCTAATAGATACCTAAATGTGGTCATTTTGTTTCAATTGAATAATTTCTTATTGACAAAATGGATTAAAATTTTATATATTCTTATATTTTAGCTTCTAATGTTTGAATTTATCTATACTAATATTATAAAAGTTTGTTTGTTTGTTTGTTTGTTTGAACGCGCTAATCTCAGGAACCATTGAGTCGATATGAAAAATTCTTTCAGTGTTAGATAGGGCATTTATCGAGGAAAGCTTAGGCTATATAACATCACGCTACGACCAGTAGAAGCGAAGCAGTAGTAAAAAATGTTGCAAAAACGGGGAAAATTTTCTAAACTCCACGCGGACAGAGCTGCGGGCAACAGCTAGTTGTAAATATTTCTTATTTATTAAAAATGTTCTTATTCATTTATTCCTTTTATAAATTACATTTTAAAAAGATAAAAAATAAAAATCACCGACTGGTAGCGGGCGTAGGTGCCATGCTACCGGTGGTCAAGGTTCCAGAGTGAGGAACCTCCTCACAATACGGGCCGTGTCCAGTATTACGGCTTTCTGCATCAGACTCTTGACCCAATGACCTAACGCGAGCCTCTCTAGGTGACTGTCGATCTAAAATCTTATTATTAGTGTTTATATTTGTAGGCTATATTTTGGCAGGACATAGCAGAAATTATATTGTTATTTAATACCATATTTATACCTATGTGCACAAATATATAATTTGGTTTGATTTGATTTGCAATTCTTCGCCGCCTATCTGTCTGTCTGTCTATCTAGGTATTCACGATATAACGCTAACTCTAAATAATTTTTTTTCAGTATTACCATCAACGTGTGAGCTGTTCGCTCCTAATGAGCTATGTGCTCATCATTGCATACCTGTGCCAGGATCATATAAGTGTCAATGTAATCCAGGGTTTATGCTTATGGCTGACGGAAGAAATTGTAAACAGGTAATAATATTGTTGTAAGTTTTCTATTCATATATTGTTCGTCTGGTGACGGATTAAGAACACTAGTGTCACCACCCCTTTTCCTTCCCAAGGTGCTGAAAAGCCAGTCAAGGAATATTTATACACGGATAACATCCTCTTTGAGAGACGGAAAACTCGAAATTAAACCCTGTGCCAACACGCCTCGTCATCTCGGCACTGTAAAGCATAACCCTTCCCAAATTGGAGGAGGCCCGTGCCCAACAGTGGGACGTAAATGGGCTGGAGAGAGAGTGTGTGAAATTTTACTCATAATTTTTGTCAAACGTGGCTGAAGAAGTAAACCTTTTGAAATATAATTACAGGTTACTAAAAACAGATGTAAGCCGAGGAATCATTGTCAACACAAATGTAACGATAACGGCGTAGAAGTTAAATGTTCTTGCAGAAGAGGTTACGAACTTATGCGTGATGGTAAATCCTGCCAAGGTAAGAAAGTTTATAATACTTGTCTAGTTTTAAACATTTTCAACGTTGTATTATAAGGCACAGAGAACCTCTCACAACACCTCCAGCCATTTATGTATACTAGAAATAGAAACGGACCTAAAATTGATCCCTGTGGTACCCCTGTGGTATCTTTACAAGAGAGCCATTGGAACCGATATTTTAACCTCGAGTGTCAATAGCAAGTCGGTGACGGCCCAGATGCAGAAAGCAGTCTTGCTACACAATACCCGTATAATTAAATGTTTAGTTAATAAATATAAATATTCAGGACATTTCCCACAACGTCCTCTGGTCCCAAAGTAAGCTATATTTCTATGCTTGTAATATGGGTACCAGATACGGATAGACTACATATACTAATTTTTTTTTGTAAATACATACTAAACTTATAATACATAGAAAAAATTCAGACGCAGTACAAACATTTGTATGACATTTATGGATATCACACAAATGATTGTCTCAAGCGGGAATCGAACCCGCGACCTCGTGATTGGCAGTCCATTACATAAACCACTCCACCACTCCACAATTCGTCGGTTTCTCTCCCATAAGACTCCACCGCTCCGGCCGACTGTTGCCAAACCTCGCCAGAGTGCGTCCTGCCGCCTTTCCAGGCGGGGCAGTGTTATATCCAGTATGGCTCTACTAAATACAGTTGTTAGGTATCAAATGCTTTGTAAAAAAATAATTAAGGAAAAACCAATGTAATTGCGGTTTGGCCGTGGATTTTTTTAAAATCAACGTGCTTTTATTAAGGGCCTACATCAATATTATCGTCGATATGTACATATTAACACAGCTAGTAGGTATAGAAAATGAAGAATTAGGGGTATTTTTTTGTTTACTCAAAATCTACTAAATATATTTTAATTCTGATTTACGTGTTTCTATATATAATAGTTAGTTATGTTTTTAAAGTTATTTCATTAGTTAATACGCGATAATAGACCGACAAATGAAAAAAATAAAAAATGGCAGAGGTTGTTTCGCTAAGATTTTCTATCGAGAAAACTTTTTTTCAATCGCGTTTCTGAGTTTATGCTATCCTAGATTATATATTGAAAAAACATATACTTAAAAATTAGAGCTCTAGCCATTCAATCTAAAGAAACAATGAAAACTTCGTACGTAGAAAAATGCACGAAGAATTTTGGTATCCTCTTAAGTTTAAGCATTGTCTTTATGTATCTAGTTATTAATCTACCTATGTCACGAAATCTATAATAGTGATTTTTACCCACTTACAGTAGTTAGATTGATCTCAAATTTTGCACACATATTTAGTAAGGACTGACGATAATGGAATAATAAAAAAAAAAACAATAAATGAAATGAAATTAAAAATCATTTAATCAAGTAGACACAATTTTTCTGAAAAATTATGTGCTTATGACATGTCCAATTTTTTTTCCCTACCACCGGTTCAGGACGCAATCTGCTGAGAATAACCGACGAAAGAAACTCAGGAGAGCTTTTAATCAAATCAAAATTTTTTTAATTAAATGTCAATTATACTTACAATGCTAATAAAACTTTACAGTATAGAATATGTATTGCTCCAGAGCAACTTACTCCCAAGCTTTATCATCTTTAATATAATCAGAAATTTTATAATACGCCTTTTTACATAATTTAGTTTTTATGAATTTTCTAAATTTAGAAATATTAAATTCTCTTACATCAATAGGGAGTTTATTATAAAATCTAAATAGGATTTTTAAGCGTGTTTTTAAGTTGTCGCACTTAGCAAATTATTTTTGAAATATATTTCCTAATACAGTCTACCATAGGGTATGCATCCATAGCGTATATATACCTTTAAGTAGAGTAAATTTTGCTCGAAATTAATCTTTACTCATTTACAGATATAGATGAATGCCAGCTCGATATGCCAGTATGTCTGCCAGGGACGATATGCCATAACACCAAAGGATCCTATAAATGTCTACCACATAATAAGAATAACAAAGCAGAGAAAGGACAATGTCCAGCAGGGTACAGCAGAAACGTTATAAGCAATGTTTGTGATGGTGAGTTACATTTTCAGGTTATACTTCTTTTAGTGGATGAAAATGGTGAAAACACAGATTTGCTAGATGTATAGTCTATGGCCACAACACACAGTCGGCTTGAAGCTACTTACATATCTATGTGTGCGTGAAATATGTATCTGTGTGTCTGTGATACAGACTATGCGTCATATGAAACGTCATTAATAGTCATTATTCTATGAAGCATGATTTAGCCAGGCTAAAGTTACCTGTCCTGAATTTTAAATGACAGCGCACCATCTGATATATCTGAGGGTAAAATATTTTTTTATAAAACGCTATCACAATCAACCCGACACTCTGTGTCAATTTTCGACACTCTGTGGTTAGCTACACAAAATTTTCGAATTTTTTGCTATTAAGTACCTCAAAAATGAATAATTTCTTACGTGCTCTAAGTTCACATTCATCTTTTAATAGGTACCTACTTAATACGATAATTCTTCAACATCGTTTATCGTCTTTTTTATTATACGATATGGGATTATATTATAATAGAGTGTTGACTCTATTTCACTCCATTGATGCTTTAACTAAACCAAAAAACCAGTTTAGCGTAATAAATAGAAGCAAATGTCCAAAAAATAAAATCAAAATAACTACTTTTCGTAATCTTAGAGCTAAAGCGTAAAAAGGTCCCATTAAGGTGACAAACAAGGACGCTAGATGTCTGCAACACAGTCTGCAGATGTAACGCGCGTCATTGACTCTGCAGTTTTTACTCCTGTTTGAATATTCCCACAAATTATTTTTACAAACACGCAAGTTTGAAGATTCATTTATTTCAGAATTGAAACGAAATAATCTTTACTTTCCAGATATAAATGAATGTGAATTACCAAATCCACCATGTCCTGCCCATAAATGTGAGAATATGATGGGAGGATATCGCTGTGAAGGCGTCTCCGTAGACCCTGACCATGCCCATAATGTTGAACCAGCTGAAGAGCGATGCCCTACTGGATTCAAGATTGGACTTAATGGAGAATGTGAAGGTGGGTCGAAAAATATCTTTATTTTTTCCTCAGTAGTTTGGTAGTTTTACCTGGAAAGGTTTTTGGGAGTTTTGATAATCGGCAATATTATAAGATTTTGATAGGCTCTTTCTGAATTAATCTTCTTTCAATTTTGCCACCTCCTATCTTTGCCGATGACTTATATACCTGATATAATATATTATATATTTCTGTAAATATTAATATAAGTATTTTTCGATCCCTAAATTCCCAGAACGTAAGTCGTATTATTTTGGGTATCAGTAGGTACAATAAATAAATAATAAATAACTAAATATTCATGGACATTTCACACAACGTCCTCTGGTCCCAAGCTAAGCTTATATGCTTGTGTTATGGATACCAGAATACGGATATAATACATAAACTACTTTTCTTTTGTAAATACATACTTATAATACATAGTAAACACCCAGACGCAGTACAAACATTTGTATGACATTTATGGATATCACACAAATGATTATCCTGACCGGAAATCGAACCCGAGACCTCGCGATCCGTAGTCCATTACATAAACCACTCCACCACGAAGCCCGTCTAACAATAGTAATTAAGAGTTTCAGGGACAGGGAATTGTTTAACTGAATCTAATAAAAATATTCAGAACTAGTTGTTTTCACTGATGCTTAGTCCCTATTGATCGCAGTGTGATGTTACATAGCCAATAGCCTTCCTCGATTAATGTATTATCTAACACAAAAATAATTTTTCAATTTGAACCAGTAGTTCCTGAAATAAGCGCGAACAAACACACAAACTCTTCAGCTTTATAGATTTTCAAGCGAGTTTTTTAGTTTTTGAACTAATATATAGTGTTACTTTGTTTTAGACGTTGACGAATGCGAAACTCGTGCTCATGAATGCAATTTATTATCACAGTTCTGTATAAACACGCACAGTTCATTCTACTGTCAAGATAAAGTCTCTAAATATTGTCCACCTGGTTTCAAGATAGATGCCGCCACTACCAAGTGTGAAGGTATTACAATCCAGCTTTATTTTTGTTGCCGCTGTGGCTGTTGCCCGCAACATCGTTCGCGTGGAATTAAGAAACCGAACTCTAACAAATTATACAAAAAGCCATCCTCTTGAACCATTCTTTCTATTAAAAAATCCACATCAAAATCCTAAGCGTAATTTTCATAATATATGCTAACTTATGGACATACATAAAAAAATAACGACTGTTTTATAATAAGTAAATATTCCTGTGTGCAAACTAAAATTATATGTAGTTTAATAACACAATCCAGCAAGGTTACGTATTATGACTACTTATTCGTCTTTTCTATGACCTTTACGAAATTGCACGGATTAATTACCTACTCTGTTGAGTTAATAACAACAAACAAAAGCTGTAATGCCGGTGACATAATATTATCTTCTCTCTCTCTCTCTAGCTCATTATCGTCCACCTGTTGGGGAACGGGCTCGTCCACTTTGGTAGGGTTTGTGGCCTACTGTACCGCGCTGACTAGGCGTGCTGGCATGGGTTTAATTTCGAGCTTTTCGTCTCTCGATATATCATACTAGCTGTTATTCGCTACTTCGTACGTGTAAAATTAGAAAATTTTCCCCACCGCGTGATGTTATATAGCCTTCCTCATTAAATGTGCTATCCGATACAAAAATAATCTTTTAATTCGAACCAGTAGTTCCTGAGATTATCGCGTCCAAACAAACAAATAGACTCATCATCTTTGTAATAGTACTATAGATATCTTATTCTACATAAACATAGTTAATGATTTTTCACAGATATTAATGAATGCGAAGAAGATCCAGATGTATGTAGAATGGATCAGGTTTGTGTTAATCAGCGTGGACAGTATGACTGCAAGCAAAAAGTAGAACCAACTAGGTATGTAGGTATATTCTGCTCTCAAAAAGATAAGGTTTTTATTTGAATTGGTAACTAAAGTATAGTTAGTTTGAATATCTAAAGTATTCTAAAATGAAAACAACTATGGTGTATTTCTATTAATTGGGTATTTTGTTGTGCATATTCATATTTATTAAAATCGTTAGTATTGTTACGAACACACAAAGCACAAAGGAGCTAGCCCCATCTAGCGTCAACCAGTAAAACCACTAAAAGAACCTAACAGAGTGAAACCCCTTTTCAATACTAGATGTCGTTAGAGGAACTACCGTATTTATAATAAGAAAGTTCAGTTAACATTGTGAAAGAAAGAAAGGAAGAAAATAAATTTATTTCAGTAACCTCGACCACAGAACAAAGTTTAAAATATATAATAAAATACATTAATATTAGAGGCTGAAAATGGTCCTTCCTCAGCAATTGCTATAGTAGCAAGCTACCACAGCGCTGGTTTTCAGTAAGAACCAGAAAACTAGTGTTAACAGGCGACTACGACAGATAAGTTTAAATCACGAGTATTTAAATTGAAAACTAAAAGTAACTACTTTAGCTTCAAATCAACATAATTATTTTTTGTAATTTTTTTATAACATACTTATTTTTCAGTGCTACTGCTTGCCCCGAGGGTTTAAGAAAGAAAAATGGAAGCAATTACTGCGAAGGTAATATTGTAAAGCCAGTTTAATTGTATGGTTAGGTATAAACAGAGCTAGACACTTTATTTCTTTATTTTTCTCACAAAATTTTCATCAGTGGTCATAAAACTTCGTTCAAAAGTAAAATAACTAATTTGTTAAACATACTATTAAGTACGTAATTAAATTTCTACACGATTTATTTGGAGTTATTCTTCGTTTGCAGAAGAATAACTTTAAATTATTTTACTTTTTCTGACTTTTGAAATATTTAGAACATGCAATGAGGTGTATCATACAGTCTTTATCAGATGGTGGGGGATGGTGGTCTAACAGATTCCATATTATTCCAATGGATTAAGAAATAATAATATCTTGTTTCAGATATTGACGAATGCGCTGAGAGAGTGCATATATGTGATGCCCATCAGAGCTGTTTGAATACCCACGGTAGTTACGACTGTCACTGTCACCCTGGATACGAGCTGGATATTACTACTGGAGCTTGTGTTGGTATGTCATTATGTAATTTAATATAGAGCTGAAGTGTTTGTTTGTTTATTTGAACGCGCTCATCCCAGAAATTACTAGTCCAATTTTTCTTTCATTGGTCTTTCAGAGTTGGATAGTACATTTATCGAGGGAGGCTATGAGCTATATAACATCACGCTGCGACCAATAGGTGCGAAGCATTAGTGAAAAATGTTGCCACATCTGCTACAATCACTTTAGTAGGTATATGGCGTCTCTTTTGAGGCAACCATATGATCCTTTTCTACAAGAGTATTCGGAATAATAATTGAAATATCACGGTTATTAAAAACTAGTGCCAAACACTAGTCTTTAAGAAACCACCCTCCCAAAAGCTATTGAAACTGGAGTCAAATTGTTTTTCAGATCTGAACGAATGCGCAACAGGACAACATACCTGCTTGCCGCAAGCCCAGAGATGTGACAACACAGTGGGGTCATATCTTTGTATTAGGATAACCCCGTGTGGTACTGGATATGTCTTGCAACATTCTACAGGAGAATGCGAAGGTATTTTCTAACAGTAACATCAAATAATACCAAATAATACTGCTCCACAAAATCTATCATACTCAGCTTGCCTGAAGCTTCGGAGACTATTACTGTACTGCTTAAAAAGACTGAAACGTTTAGAAATCCCATTAATTCATCTATCCTGACATTTTGAAGAGTTTTTAGCCACTATGGACTACTGTGGTGGCTAAAAAGTCTTGATCAAAACTAACCAGTTCTCCGCGTTACTACAGTACAGTAAAAGCTGAAAATTGGAGGGAAATAGAAATAAAAATTCAAAACAAACAAACAAACAGCACGAGAATTGATTCATATTTATTTATTTATCAGATATTGACGAATGCGCACTTGGTACTCACAACTGTGGTGTTGAATATTCTTGCTACAACATGCGAGGATCTTTCCGCTGTGTTCGACGACGTCCATCAACAACTACAACAACAACACCAATATACGATGATGAATATTACTACGATAGTGTGTGAGTACCTTTATTTTATTAAGACATCTAGCATAGGCGTAAAATAGAAAGCAATATTACAAGGGTCAACCAATAAAAAAGAATTAACAAACCCTTTCTCAATAGCTTTATTTAAATAAAAAGATAAGCTTGTACTATGTAGACTAGATAGGTAGCTTGTTCATATTGATTACTTTCCTATATTGTAAACACTAGGTACATGAGCTATTCCACATAATTTAGCTAGCATTATCTAATGCTAACGTAAATTAAATATTCATAATAAACTTCTGGTATTAATTTCAGTGAAGAACCCGATAATACTGCAAATAATACCAATAATAACACACCAAAAGAAATATTGCCTACAAATCCATCGACAACTGCTAAAGCGGAATTACCTGTTCAAAAACCAACAGAGCCAACATCTGAAACAAAAGAAGTTGAGAAAAATGAAAAAGACTCGCCAAAAACTGACATTCATTACAGTGAACCAAAGAACTCTGATATACCAGAAACATCACCAACTTTGGTAGTGATTCCACAGCCAGAGTTGCCGCCAAAACCTTCAGTACAGCAGCCTCCACAAGAACCCAAAGAATCTTTGCCAAAACCTACTGAAGGACTTCCAAATCCAACTGAGTCACATCCAACTCTATCCCAGTCTATACCTAATCCTACTGAGCCAAATCTTATTCAGCCAACTTCTCCCACAGAATCTGAACAATATCCAACGGTAGATACAGTATCTACTGAAAAGAAAAACGAAGATTCCGAAGTAAAACCAACAGAATGGTTACCATATCAACCACGGCAACAACCACCAATCATAAATCCATACATACCTCCTGAAATACCCGACGATGAGTTGCCGAAAGAACCCGAAATTCCAACTACTAGCCCTAACCCTGAAAGCAATACTAATATTAAGCCTCAAGAACCAGAAATTACTTATATTCCATTACCAGATCCAACACCGGTACCATCTGCTCCAGATACTTACAATCCAGTTAAAGTAGATGTCAACAAACAACCGCCTACTTATATAGAAACAAACAACGTTGATACTGATAGTAAAGATGTTGAAAAGAATAATGACAAAACTAATAAGCATAATGATTGTCCATCTGGATTCGAACCTGATGAATATGGCTCGTGTTTCGGTAAGTTTAAACCAAGTATTTAGATAGATACATTTTAAAGGATACACCGACTAACTAACAGGTTCAAAGCACATGTCATGTGTAAAGTGTAAAAATTTATATTGTTCACGTTTTTAATAAAAAACGAGAACAATATAAATTTTTACACTATTGTAGGCCTTTATGCACTAGGCTAGGCGATCTTCCAGGCACAATCTTCCATAATAAATATAGCAGTTTAGCATAAATGTGATAGATCATTGATATTTATTAACATTCTTCTCTATACCACTTATTTAATACTCAAATAATTTTTAAATAGGTTTGAAAACGCTAATGTTTTTCAATGTGTTTAGCTTTATCTATACTTATAATAAATCTGTAGAGAGGTCAATTCTGTACATGAAATATATATCTTCAAAATAACTATCGGGGGGTGATTAGTGATCGATACTAATGCCAAAAATGCAATTAGTAAAATTTTTGTCTGTCTGTCTGTCTGTCTGTCTGTCCGTCTGTATGTTCCTTATAGAAACAAAAACTACTCGACGGATTTTAACGAAACTTGGTACAATTATTCTTCATACTCCTGGGCAGGTTATAGTATACTTTTCATCACGCTACAATCAATAGGAGCAGAGTAGTGAAGGGAAATGTTGGGAAAACGGGAAAAGGTGATCCATTTTTTAAGCTTCCGTCGCGTGTGCAGCCTTAATGGTTAAAGTTACATAGAAATCATGTATGACGGAAATATTCTACATAAAATTGTCTAAAAACTATCCTGCAACAGCATATATCTATATTTTATGGTTGACTCACAATAACACGTGTAACTCCTGATAGCTTAGCAGTTCGTTCATTCTGATTATATTTGTTTACTCTTACGTTTATAATACTCTCACTCAAGCAGTAGTTAAAAATGTTTAAAAACGGGGAAAATTTCCTAAATTCTACGCGGACGGAGTCGAGGGCAACAGCTAGTAGATAATATAGTTTTACAGCAAAATGTCATAATTTCAGATATCGACGAATGCACCACAAACCGCCACAGTTGTTCAGGTCTAACTGAGGTTTGTAGAAATACGTTGGGAGGATACACTTGTAATTGTGCTCCAGGATTTAGAAGACATTTTTTGACAAAAGCATGTGACTTAATTATTACGACATCTTCTACTACAACAACTACTACTCCACCACCCACACTTCCAACAACATCTAGTAAGTGTAGTAACAAATTTGAGATAAAGGATAGAAATATTGTTTCATCATTTTTACCTGAGTAACCAGCAAAGATTATATTTTAGGGTAATTTGTAACTTTTTTGTCTTCTAAAAACGTCGCTTATATGCCGTACTAACTTTACTCGTACAGATTTTCTAACGTTTGCTAAGATTTTTCTTAATAAATTAGCTACGTTAAAATAAAACTACCTTTTACGGATTCAGATGCGTATACTTGTTTTAAATTTTGGCCCGACGTTTCGGAGACTTTGCAGTCGCCATGGTCACGGATGAGCCTGAGCTGTAATGTGTCTTCTACGATCAGTTATTACAGGGTTTACCCACATTCGATTTCGAGCTGCGTTGTTCAAAAATTGTGCCAATATTTAGCAATAATAACAAAACTATCATAGTAATTTCAAATCTCACGGCGTTTATTCATACTGGAAATTACTTTTTACGATAACATAATTAGTTTTCATGTTTTATTTTTCTCCTTCCAAAATATTTGAAGATAATAATGCATCTGAACATTTTTCAATTTCAGCCAAGAGTCTATTTTGGGGCTATCCAGAATATCGAGTCACTCTCAGACCTTTCCGACCCCGAAATCTTTGTGATGCTGGCTACCGTTATAATGCAAATACATTTAAATGCGAAGGTAAATTCTTTAAATACTTATTACCCTTCGAGCTTATCAACGTCCCACTTGTGGGCACGGTCTACTATTCCACAGTGACTAGGCGTGATAGTTGGCTAAGGATTTAATTGCAAGTCCATGAAGTTTTTGCTTTTTATGTTTTTTAAGATAATATATAGAATCTCATCGTATAGAAAAATTATAAATAGTCTTCATATTTTTTCATAATTTTCAATTTGTAGTTCTTGGAATATTGACCTGGCTACTTTCAAATTGTGATTATTCATAATATATTTAATATTTTTCCGTAAATTATATAAAAATTCCTACTCGTGGCAAACGTTGTTGTTTTGTTACAAGTAAAAAAGAACACCAATATCTATTAAGAAAAGTAAATGAATACAAAAAAGGGGTTGGGTATTGCATATTTAACTAATGATAATTTTATAGATATAAATGAATGCACAAATGGACAAGCTAATTGCGCTCCTGTGGAAGTCTGCGTAAATACCGAAGGTGGTTACAAATGTGAATGTCCTCCAAATTGGAGATTAGATGATGTAAGACATAGATGTCTACCAAACAGCTATTTTGGAAATCATATTCCACCTGGATTTGGCAATGAACCCGGTAAGTGCGTCATACTATGGTTATGGAGTTTTTAAATATTTTCTGTTCCCCCATTAATCCCAAATATAGGCCTTTTCTTTGTGATTTGGGTGCCAGAATACGAATACAATATGTATTTTTCTAAAGTCACATACATATATTATGTATGTATTATCCGTGTTTTATCCCATCACAAAATCAATTTTATTAGTTACACAAAATAATATATGTGTGACGTTTGCGAAATTCAAGTAGATTATTTTAAGTAGATTTGAATTACGAGAATTTTATAAAGTCAGAATCAGAGCGCTGTTAAAAAGAATCTTAAGTAGTAGAGCAGATAATAATATTTCATATATTTATTTATTAACTTATAGCACTTTATTATTTATTTATAATTTATGGAAAACTTACAGCTACTATACATGAATAACAGTGTTACAATAGGTAGCATAAAGCCAATAACAAGTTTCCACTTATAGAAATATGATCATAATTCTATAAGTGGAAACTTGTCTTTAGAGAAGAAAAAGAAGTGTGAACATATAAATAGAGTACAGGTTAAAAGTTTGTTACATACTACTTTTGTAAGTATAAATACAGTACCTACATATGCTGATATAATTTGTTACTGAAAGAAAGCTGAGCTCAAATACTTTCTAGCCGACGAAACGCTTACGAAATATGGATCAATTTGCGCTGTTTGCTTAGCCTGTTGTACGTTCTGATAGCTCTCACTATGCAACTATTCTGCCTATAATTTGACCTCACATGTGTTAAATTTAATGGAGTGTTGTAGCGGGTATTTTGCTCGGCACGTTGAATGATATTTTACGTAGCAATTTGGAACTGTCAAGTTCCTTATTCATTATCTTAGAAATGAAAAGAAAGTCACCTATTTCGCGACGAGTACTCAGAGGCAAGAGATGATATCGCTTGCAAAGTCTGAGATAATTATCGGACCTGTAACGCACCTTCTGGTTTATGAAGCTAGAATGACGAAAATAACGACAAAAGAGGCATTTTCTACAAGATGATCAACAATGACGATAATTTACCTGGGTTTCTTCTTTTTACAGCAAATCCCACACCACCACCACCAAAAGTTGACATCCCTATATCCCCTGGCACTAAATATGTAGATCCAGAAATCACCAACATCGAAGACCATGGATCTGTATTCAAGTGTCCACCTGGTTATACATTGGATACTGATAATGTTTGTACTGGTAAGTATTTAAATAATAATGTAAAAAGTAATAAAGATATACTTAGATTGAAATGCAACCAAGTATTATTCATTTTCTCAATTCGACGCGTCAATCGCGAACCACAGCTATCTAAATAAAAAATCTAGTATAAAATGTCAACTCCTGGTGTCGTAACAAATAAGCTTATTATTGTTTGTAAAATTTCTTTATAGATATAAATGAATGTGTCACTGGTGAGGCGAAATGCGGTCCACTACAGATATGTACCAATCTTCCTGGTGGATATTCTTGCAACTGCTTAAGTGGATACAAGTTGATAGGAGATCATGAATGCGAAGATGTGGATGAATGCAGCGTAGCTGGTAATTTGGTGAGAATCTTGCATTTACTCTTTATAAGGCTATTTTACAAAACTGAGAATCAGTTGCTCTTGAAATCAAAGAATAATAATAATCTTGATTGTGGTATAAGTGCAGAAGCACAAATCCGTTAAGTAATTTTTGCAGAGACATGTGTAAGGATAAGAAAATTATATCGCCAAATGTTGATTCCTTGTTAGATGATGGGTGCCTGATATAAAATCTTAGAGTTTTTGTAAAAAATTAGAACCAGAGCCAAAATTATTTGTTATCTTTACACGCATCTTATTAGTGTCTAGATTATTATAATTTTTGATGTCTAATTAAGTAAGTACTGTAACCCTGCCCTAATAACTTTCTAAAAAAGAAAATTATTGGACATTCCAGCTAGTACCTGCTCAGAATATTATATAGTGGTCAAAATAAACGTTATTTTCATGTCCTGGCTCTATAAGCTTAAAGCGTAAACTATCAACATCGTGAACGCTCAACACAGATTTAGATAATTAAACTAGATTTAGAAATCCGGGTGGTATTAGTGTCACCACCCATTTTCTTTCCCAGGGTTCTGTAAAAGCCAGATAAGGAATTTTGTAGTCAGATAACATCCCCTGTGAGAAATGGAAAAAATATACCATATGCCAACACTCCTGGTTAGCACCTCAGTGTAGGACATGAGTGAAAGAGGCCCTTGCCCAACGGTGCGATGTTAAGTGTTAGAGAGAGTAGGTAAGAGACAGAGAGAATTAATAATGGTATAGTTGAATAAAACAATTTCGTTCCATTTTTCAGCCTGTCTGTTCTCAAAACGCAGACTGTGTGAACACAATGGGTTCATATCAGTGTAAATGTCACACTGGGTTTAGATCAGCACCAGTTAATGATAAGGTAAGAATTGAATACTCTTTTGTAACCTTAAGTCACCTCTAATTTTGTAAATTTAAGAGATTGGAAAATTCTAGGAGAATCCTCCTTAGTATTATATATATTATATATCCTTATATACATATTATATATCCTTATAAAAATATGGAAAAATCACTTACACACAGCCATTTTCAATAACCAATCGACAATTTTAAACCAGTCATCAATACCGAATGTTGTCATCAGTAACTTATTGATACACAACTTATTGACAAGTAAGGACAAAAGTTTTCATTAGTCTGACTGTGACAGCAGGAGTCGAGGATAAATAAAATATAGAAAATGGCTGTTAGACATAAAAATGGCAGTGCCATTGACAGACTCTACTACTGAGTAGTTTTCCATCGCATAATCCATATTATACTTAAAACTGGGTTATACGAGTACGATCATAAAATCTACTTTGATAGCAATAGTTTATTTTTGTAGGTACCTAATTTTAAATATGTTTAGCTGCTGGCTTACTATGTTATCGCTGGCTTACTGACCTCCTCCACTATGGAGGGATTTTGGTCTACTGTGCCGCGCTGACCAAGCGTGTTGGAACAGGGTTTATTTTCGAGTTTTCCGTTTCTCACAGAGGATGTTTATTTAAGTGCAATATCCCTTAGCTGACTTTCACAGCACCTTTGGGAGAAGATGGAGTGGTGACACTTGTATTCTTAATCCGTCGCCACACGGAAGTTGAGTATACAGTTGGACTTAATGCCTGAGGGCTCCAAGGTATCCTTGGGGTTTCAAACTGTATACTTTTGCAGGTGTGTGTCGACGTAGACGAGTGTACTGGTGCAAGATCTGGAACATTATGTGAACACAGATGTAACAATGTATGGGGAGGATATAGGTGCTCTTGTCATAGAGGCTACAAACTGAACAATGATAATAAGTATGTACAATAAATGTATACAGTTATTATAAGTATCTGGCACTTTCACATCTCTTTTATGCATAGAGCATTAATCCAAATGGAGTTGGTATTATAAGGCCCCTGAAAAGGGTACGAGGACCATGGTTACACTCATTCAATCTGACGGGCCTCGTGGTTGAATGGTTCATGTAACGGACTGCCGATCAAGAGGTCGCGGGATCGTTTCCCGCTCGGGACAATCATTTGTGTAATATTTATAATTGTCATTCAAACGTTTGTACTGCGTCTGGGCACGTACTGCGTTTCTGTATGTTATAAGTATGTATTTACAAAAGAAAAGTAGTATATGTAGTATATCCGTATTCTATTCTGGATTGGAACCTAGTTTTGTGACCATGAATATTATTTTTTGGTTTATTGTGTACAGATACCTACTGCCGAGTCTAATGGTCTTTTTCATAATGACTTATCGGAGTTTTAAACGGAGATTTTATCGGAGAGATTTTTAGCGTAAAAAGACTAACAACTAACTAAGAATAACAATTTTTGACAATTTTCGCGAACCTATTTTAAACCTCCGATAAGTCATTATGAATAAGACCGTAAGTTTATAAAAGGAGACTTAGTGATAACTGTGACATCAGGCAATATTTAATAAAATAATTCAATGGTACTTAATTACCATTGATTAATTTTAACAAGCTTAAAAACTTATAAGTTATCAATAACTAGTACCTTATCTAATATATAAAATTCACGTGTCACAGTGTTAGTTACCGTACTCCTCCGAAACGGCTTGACCGATTATTATGAAATTTTACAAGCATGTTCAGTAGGTCTGAGAATCGGCCAACATCTACTCGTATTTTTCAAACTTTTTTTTTTAGTATAGCAAAACAACGTTTGCCGGGTCAGCTAGTAATCCATAATAATGTCCGTTACTGCTTTACTTTCCAGAACATGTTCCGACATCGATGAATGTGAAGTGTTCAAATCGAAGGTGCCTTGCGTAGGTAGATGCTTAAACGAACCTGGTAGTTACCGCTGTAGTTGTCCTGGAGGATATAAGCTTTCAGAAGATAAGAGAAGTTGTATTGGTAAGTAGTATTATATATTATTTCATAGCGCGACTCGACGTCAAGGCTTTGGGTATTTTAACCGAATATTATAACGAATTTTTACTTTCAAAAAAGTGGAAAGACCTCTGGATAAGGAAATTTGCCAACTGAATACCTCTTTATAACGTTTCCATCTGTATGACCGTTAATACAACAGTATGTGATACATTCGCGACTATTTTTTTACCTCTTTATAACAGATTTTAGACCAACCTTACCTCAATATAACAAACCTCAGTTACAGTCAACAATTTTCTAGAATGCTCTGGTTCATTATAGATATTGACGAATGTGAAACTGGCGAGGCTCTTTGCTCCAAGAATTCCTTCTCAACATCAAGTTCATACGATGTCTGTGTCAACACTCGAGGTAGCTTCAAATGTCATCACATTACTTGCCCAGTTGGATATCAATTGGAGAACAAACAGTATGTATTAATTGAAAACTTGTTTTTTTTTAAGTTATTTGCAAATTTTTATATTTGTAGTCCATATTCAAAACGGTTTTTGCATATCCTACTGAAGCCTGCCTGAAGTTTCTGAACCCGTATGTTAAGAAACTTCATATCAGGTTGTCCAGTCCAATGAATTAGGTACATGCGAATGGTGATGGTTGATGGTTTTTCCGACATAGTCCGCAGGGTTAGCACTCTGAAGTGGCAATGGGCAGACCACATCGCTCGTAGAACTGATGATCGTTGGGGAAGAAAAGTTCTAGAGTGGCGACCATGGACCGAACGACGCAGCGTAGGGTGGTACCGACAAGGTGGAGCGACGATATTTTTTAAGGTCGCGGGAGCCATTGGATGCAAGCGGCATAACGCATTGGCGTGTTTATTTTATTAGCAAAGCAAAAATAATTAAGCTAATGCTTTTCAAATTTGAGTAAAAATATGAGTATGATAGAGTTTTATCTATTATAGCTGACTCAGTAGACAAATAATTTGCAATAAAATAAAATTGCGACTATAATTGAAGATCTAAGCTATCCTATCTCTGAAGTTGGACCGCGGACCGCTCACGGTGTTCCAATTTAATTTAAAATCGGTTAAGTAGTTTAGGAATCCATCGCGGCCAAACATCGTGACAGGAGATTTATATATATATTTCTATTATTTAATTTCATTTAAACATACGTATTTTTCCTATTTGCTGCTGAAAGAATTGCTATATATTTTTCAGCCGATGTACAAAAGTGGAACGTACATGTCAGCCTGGAGACTGGAATTGCACACGACAGCCAACTACAATATCTTACAATTTTATTACTTTTGTATCCAATTTGTACATACCTGATGGCGAGGTTAGTGTATTTTTTTTTAAATATTTTATAGAATATTAGCTGTTTGTCGCGACTTCGTACGCGTGGAATTTAATAATTTTTTTCTGTTCTTGCCACATTTTTCTCTATTGGTCTCGGCGTAATCTTATGTTGCCATTAGCCTTCCTCGGTAAATGGACTATCCAACACAAAATGAATTTTTAAGTCCAAAGCAGTAGTTCCTGAGATTAGGGCGTTTAAACAAACAAAGTAGCAAACAGACTTTTCAGCTTTCAATAAGATGATAATTCAACTCGTGGAAATTTCTTCATTTGCCTTAATGAAATTTTTTATAGAAACATGATGAGATTTTAGAAAATAATAGCAGTTTGTCCGGTTTTAACGTAATTTTTTTTATATTTTTCAGTTGAAATTATTTACAATGAAAGGTCCAGCTTGGGCGAATGCTAAAATGAGGTTTGAACTTCGCTTGAAGAGCGTCAATGCACCGCCGAGTGTCAAAAAGAAAGCTGATATAAATGACTTCTTGTGAGTACAAATAATTATTTAATTTTACAAAGCTCAGTGTTGTTTTAAGCAGAGCCTTCTGCTATGCATCCGTCCATACATTGTTGGAAAAAGGCCTAATTACGTATTAAGGCAAAAATAAAACTGAGTTGAATTTTTTTTGTAAGTACTACTTGTAGTTGTACTTTCGCTTTAAACATAATTAATCTATGACTGGTTTAGCAAATTCTCTGGCTGGGAGCTATATTCATAATACGTATTTGCCAGGCAGTTCAATTCACGACGTAACCTGCCTGGAAATAACAGCTCATAATACAGCCGCAGTAAAAATTTTCCTAAATATTTCTCGGTTACTTCCAGATTATCTCAGAAAACTAACTTCGAAGGATTAATGTCTTTAGTACGACCGCTAGAAGGACCACAAAGTATAGAACTGGAAATGTCTATGAATGTGTATACAGACGAACAATTTGGCGGTACTGCTGTTGCGAAGCTATTTATATATGTATCAGAATATGAGTTTTAATATACAGCAAAATAACATTGTATAATATTCTACAAATATTTACACGACTCATTTATTTAAATAAAACTACTTTTAACATACCCCGACAATGTTTCGAGACTTATAACTTTTTTTGCTTTAAGAGTACCTACAGGGTACCTAATAGGGTATATTTTAAAAAAAGTTTAATCTACTTCATGAGACTACCTCGGTAGTCTAATCTTTGATTATTTAGATAAAATATGTGAAAACAATGTGTGTGAAATTACAGAGGTTTCCTCGATTTCTTATGAGATAACCATCAGATCCTGTTTGAAATTACTTCGCCCAGTTAAAAGTTATGAGGTAACAAACATATATAAACACAGACGAATTAAGAACCTACTCCTTTTTTGAAGTCTGTTTTAAACTAGCACTGGTCTTCCGTTGATACGTATTAGAGCTTCATGCCATCGCACAAGGGTAAAGTTCAACAGGTCCAATAAAATTTTCATTTCCGTGGATTTTATATTCTTTCACTTTGGAACAAGCAAAAATAGTGCTTACTCAAGTTTTTGATAAAAATATGTATTCTTGCTTAATATCAAGCTGGTAGCCTAAAAAACTAACGAGATATAGACAGTTAAAAATTTCGTGCCACGGGGATGAAAGATGCGTGCACGGCAATTAAAGAACTGTGCCACGGGAATGATAAAATCAATCCACGGTAATGAAAATATCCAACATACAACAATACAATATATCTACAAACATAATAATAAAACAATGCAGCTGAGCATACAGCTCAGTCCTATCTATGACTTTTTAGCCATCATGGTGGTGGCTAAAAAGTCTCCAAAACGTCGGACCAAATAAAATAAAATTTATATGCGCTGAAACACTAGATAATAGAAAGTGGTTTAATTTATGTATATTGTTAATTGTGTTTATGTTATTTAATTTTGACAATTTATAATTTGTAAATAATTGATATTTTATGTTATTTAATTATTTTGAAATTGATTTGCTATGCTTTTTATTCATAACATGTATGTTATGTATTCAAGGATGCGTGTTAAATAACACAGATAAATCTAAAATGTCTGTAAATTGCAGTTATTGAAAAACAAATTGGATAGGGGTCTTTATTGTAATAATAGATAGAAACTAAAATAATGGTTTATAGAATTTTTGTCTGTCTGAAATTACTGCATGCAATTGAATACCTACCGTTTTCAGTGATATGTTTCTAGAGATCTAACTTAAAGTATAGATTACAATTTTATCTAATTCCGTCGGGAAAATCTGCTTTAAGTCCTCCTCCTCTCCTCTCCAGCCCATTTACGTCACACTGTTGGGCACGGGCATCCCTTTTGGATGGATTATGGTCTACTGTGCCGCGCTGACAAGGCGTGATGGCACAGGGTTTATTTTCCGTCTCTCTCACAGGATATTATCTGTGTGCAATATCCCTTAGCTGACTTTTACAGCACCCTTGGGAGGCGATGGGGTGGTGACACTTGTACTCTTAAACCGTCACCACACGAAGGGGAGCTTTAAATCCATTCATCCAAAATTTAAGGTAAATGAAGTCGCGGGCAACAGCTAGTATTTAAATATTAACATCACAATTACTTTGTAGAGTTTAAATAAATAATGGATGTCAATTCCTGAGTATTAAGAAATATTTTTATACGGCATAAATGTTATAGATACATAACGCCACGACTATTAAAGCACGTTTCCCAAGAGAGTGGGCAAATTGGGCAAGTAATCTATTTTGGTATAATTCTTTGTTTCTGAAGTCATGAGTAGACAAGATTATAACTCATTGGTTTGTGATTAAAGTAATTTATTGATTTTGCAATTGACATGCTATGCTTTACTTAATAAATTAAATTATGGTGGAAAAAGTGTGTACGTAGAAATGCGATATAAACTCAATCGAGTGACGTTTGTGGTGGCAAATTTGAGTGCTACAAGCACGACCGCAATAAGCTCAATTGGAAGAGCTTCGGAACAGTATTCCAAAGTCGTGGGTTCAAGTCCCGCTTGCGGCAATCACTTTTTCCACCATAATTTAATTCATTGGTTTGTGGTTAAAATAAATAAACATGTTTACTCTGCTTTCATCATTGAAATAAAACTTTAAATCATATCACAGATAATTATACCTGTCTAAATCTTACTTCATAGAATAATGACGTTTCATGTGACGTATAGCTAGCCAGTATCATAGACACACATAGATAAATTTTGGCGCAAACATAGCTATATAACTGGCTTCAAGCAGATTGAGTAATATAGCCACAGAGAACAACATCTGGTATCGATATACATGGTTAATACATAAGACAGTTGAGTAAAAGTTTTTATGGGATCCAGGCTTCATTTTGTCTAAAATTAAGATAGTTTTATAAGTTAATTAGAAGGTATTTAGAATAGTGAGCATAAAATATTATTTTATATTTTGTGTTTTGTAAACTGCATTCTGTGAATTCAGTATTAAATAGCAACATATTATTGTATTAAGCATATTATTAAAAGCTAGAATAAACTTAAATAAGTTAGATATTATTATAATAAACTTATTTTAATTTTTATTAATGTTCTTTAAGTATAAAATAAAATGTTTAATAAAGTTTTATTTAATTACTTTTGTGTGATGTTGTTCCTTTTTAGGGTTCCGTACCCAAAGGGTAAAAACGGAACCCTATTACTGAGACTTCGCTGTCCGTCCGTCCGTCCGTCTGTCACCAGGCTGTATCTCAAGAACGGTGATAGCTAGACAGTTGAAATTTTCACAGATGATGTATTTCTATTGCCGCTATAACAACAAATACTAAAAATAAAATAAAATAAATATTTAAGGGGGGCTCCCATACAACAAACATGATTTTTTTACCGTTTCTTGCTCGATACTAATAACGTTGCCTTATGTTGCATAGATAATGGTACGGAACCCTTCGTGCGCGAGTCCGACTCGCACTTGACCAATTTTTTATTATTCCTTTTACAGCCCATATAATAGACTAGCTATTGCCCGCGATTCCGTACGCGTAGAAATGATAATATCCTTCACTATTGCTTTGCTCCGATTGTTTGCAGCGCGATGTTATATTACCTGTAGCCTTACTCTATGAAGAGACTACCCAACAAAGAAAGAATTTTTCAATTCGAACCAGAACTTCCAGAGATTAGCGCGTTCAAACAAACAAAAAACAAACAAACTCTTCAGCTTTATCTTATTATAGAATAGTATAGATATAGTTAACTTAATCCCATATTGACTAGCCACGTGGTTGAATGGTTCATGTAACGGACTGTCGATCAACAGGTCGCGGGTTCGATTTCCGCTCGGGACAATTATTTGTGTGATTTTTCTAATTGTCATATAAATGTTTGTACTGCGTCTGGGTGTTTCTATGTATTATAAGTATGTATTTACAAAAGAAAAATAGTAGGTATAATGTATTCTATCCGTATTCTGGTATCCATAACACAAGCATATAAGCCTAGCTTGGTAACAGAGGACATTGTTTGAAATGCCCATGAATATTTATTTTTATTTTATCTTCGTTCTTCTTCGTATCATCTAGGTCCCAAATTTAGGTCTTTATTTCCTCTTAGTTACAAATCTGGGTCTTTAATTAGTCATAACTTGGTACCAAATTTGGGAACTTCCTTAGTCTTACAAAGTCACAGGAAAATGGCCTTTTCCCAATATTTTTAACCATTGATTGGTAAATGGTAAAAAAGGGCATATTTTACCAATTAGGCAAGTTTAAAAGTTAAGGCCAATCTCCCTATTAACTTGCCCGATTGGAATTCTTTGAGTTTACTATGCTACATACATACATACATGCAGTGGCGTTTAATAAAATACTGAAAGCAATTATAAATTAAACATTTATTGCGTGCGAATTATAACATACAGTATTACTGCTACTAATAGTACTATATACTCTCTCTTTAGCCCATCAACGTCCCACTGTTGGGCACGGGTCTCCTCCACTTTGGGAAGAATAATGGTCTATTGTGCCGCCCTGACCAGGCGTTTTAGGAAAGGGTTTGCTTTCGCGTTTTCCGTCTCTCACAGGGGATGTCATTTGTGTAAGATATCCCTTAGCAGGCTTTTACAGCACCCAGGGGAGATGGGGTGGTGCTATTCGTATTCTTAGTCCGTAACTACACGGACCAATAATATTTACTTACTGATATTTATATGTCCGTGTGGTGACGGATTAAGAATACAAGTGTCACCACCCCATCTCCTCCCCAGGGTACTGTAAAAATCAGCTAAGGGATATTGCATACAGATAACATCTTCTGTAAGACATACTAAGGAAGGAATGATGTTTATTAAACAAATCACAGTATTGTTTCACTCATGAGGATCAACAATATCCAGTACGGTAAGGCAGCCATCTTGTGATGCGATAGCTACTGCCTTCCCTCCATGAGCGCTTGCAACACCAGTCACTTCAGCTGGAGCTCTGTATTCGGCGATAGCACGACCGTCCTCAGTTCTGTATAAAAGCAACATAAAACAAGATAATAATAAATGGACAATGGAGGGTGGTATCAACAGAAATAATTCCGATTCCAAAAACAAAACATTTACAAAGCCTACTTATAAAATACTAGCTGTTGCCAGAGACTCCGTCCGCGTGGAATTTAAAAAAAAATCCCCGTTTTTGCAACATTTTTCTCTACTGCTTCGCTTCTATTGGTCGTAGCTTGATGTTATATAGCCTAAACCCTTCCTCGATAAAAGCCCTATCTAACACTGAAAGAATTTTTCAAATCGGCCCGGTGGTTCCTGAAATTAGCGCGTTTAAACTAACAACCAAACTCTTCAGCTTTATAATATTTATCGGAGTAACATAATAGAGAATGGAATTGCTATGGTTTATAGTCAGTCTACAAATCGTAGAAACTATCTTTTAGATGTTCATACATCAATCTCACATTCTCTGTCACACATAAAAGGTTTCCACTGCAGGTGTCCAACCAAATCTCCCTTTAACCTGCCCCTTTACCACTAAGATAATGATGTTAACTCAAAACGTCACCTCTCAATCGTCACTTTACACTTTCTTTCAAATACACACTTTATAATTACACACCCGCGGTTACAGTATAAACCCTTTATCACTACTGTGAGCAACTAGTCGGTAGGGATTCGCCCTGTCTAACGTCTCAAATGATACTGATTATTGGCTCTGTGGCTGTCTCGTATTTATACGCCATACAAGGTGGGGTAAACACGTGTTAGGACTTGTCTACAATTCTTTACGTTAACAAATCATACGTTTAAATTTGTTTATTTTTATTATCGCTCCGTCATATTAGTATAGATTAAACTTTAATTAATTTTAAAATACTTACCGAAACACTCGCAAAGTCTTACGTCCACTATGATAATAAAACACATACTGATCATTGGAACTGAACATAGTAATGATGGAGAATACTCCTTCAGCAGCTCGATAAATAAGCTGTTGTACTGAAGCGCCTCGCTTGAGTTCGATCAAATCAAGTCCTCCACGAGAAGGAGCACAAAGACCAATTTTCCCGTCTCTTGTACAGGCACCATTCCATCTTGGAACCAATCTGAAATGGATCATGAAAACGCATCATTAATTTCTTTTTTGCAATTTCACTTGTGTAAAGAACACTAAACGATCGAATGATCAAGTTGGTGCAAACCGCTCAATAGGTACAAAATACAAAATTGTACAAAAACATCGATGCGATTTTTAACTCACATTGAGAAAAATTTTAGTGGAAGATTTGGTAAACATGTGCAGACATTATGATAGCTCAGATGGGAGAGCAACGGAACGGTATTCCGAGGTCGTGGGTTCAAGTCCCGCTCATGGTGATCATTTTTTCCACTATAATTTTGTTTATTAAACGCATAATTCCTTATGCTTAACAAAATCTAGGTAGGTAGTTGCATAAATAAATATAGAGAGGATAGAAACAATAATTGTAAGACGTTCACTATTGGACAAAGGCATCCCTAAAAACCGTCATATTGTATGGTATTGCTTCTATTTTAATATTACGCTACCGTTGCCAAAATATCATTCTGTTTTGTGTTATTGATCAATCCAAAACAAATTATTGATCCTTCTGTGCACAAAGCCCTTGCAAGGACTTTACAAGAAGAAATGTATATTGTACATCAAATGCTACATAGGCTTAATCGAGTAACATTGTAGTGGAGAAATTGGTTACTGTTGGCACGGCCGCAATAGCTGAGTCGGTAGAGTGACGCAACGGTATTCCGAGGTCGCGAGTTCAAGTCCCGCTTGCGGTGATAACTTTTTTTACTATGATTTATGATGATTTATTTATTTATTTATTTTTTTTTATGATTTTTTACTTTTTTTACTAAGTAAACAATCAAAATTAATAAATTAGGTACTTTAGAAATGTATAATTAGCGTCTTGTTGAAAAACTTTCCAATCTATCGAAGTAATTCATTTCGTTTGGTCGTTGTTCAATCAAGTGAAAGCTTATTTTTAGCATCAGCTTTTGTTTTCTATTACCTGACATGCCGTTTAGTCTTGATATCCAAGATGCCTGCCTTATCATTACCAACAACTGCGACCCACAGTGGCTTATGTGGTAATGCTGCTATTGATTGCATATCTTTAATACCACTGTTTTTTATCGGAATCCTGTAAAAAGTATGTTTTTGACTTAGCGGTATTTTTCCACATACGTTTTATGTGACCTGTGGTCTTAATATTTAATTTTCACTATAGATGGTTTATGAATACATGATGTCATAACGTTCATACCTAGATAGGTAGATAATAAGGTTATTGAATTTTGAAGCACAGTCTGCTTGACTTTTACCGACATTTTTGACATTTACGGCTACAAAATAGACTATACAAGACCATGAAAAATATAACACTACCTTAATCTTTCGCAGGCGTTACTTAAATATATTAAAATTATTTCTTTAAATTTTTGGCAGTATTTGTTCTTTTATAACTTGGTTTGGCAAATGACTACACTTCACTTATATTCATATAGACATAATGGTGTTATTCAACTGATTTAAACATGCATCGACATCTTACATACCTATGCAACCTAGCACCAGTCCTAGCATGAAACACATGTAGACAATCCCTCGAAGATTTATCTATGCCAGGAGCAACTATATGATGCTCGTCAGCAGATACAACTGCAGATTTGTATCCTGTACCACGAAGATCGTATTCTGCTGTATATATCTTATCACCTTCTGTAAAGTATATAACGTTTTCATTTACAGTATTACAGATAATATATTATACTAGCCAATGACCACGGCTTTGCCCGCCTTTACAGTTATTGAGCCCCTCTTCCTTAATATACACCAAAAATTAATCAATTATACAAAAAAGCCATCCTGTTGAATCACTCGATCTATGTATTAAAGAAAACCGTTGAGAAGAAAACCAAATCCGTTGCCTAGTTTTAGAGATATTATTATAAGCTCACATACTTACAAAAATAACGACTTTGTTTTTTAGTAAAGAAGGTTGTTTGTAATATGTATGTTATGTTGGAAGTAATCTACGAAAATAGTGGTACCAGCATAATACACTGTCAAAATATCCATCCATACTACCTATACTGATATTATAAAGCTGAAGAGTTTGTTTGTTTGAACGCGCTAATCTCAGGAACCACTGGGCCGATTTGAAAGATTCTTTCAATGTTGGATAGCACATTTATTTAGGGAGCCTATAGGTTATTATAACATCACGCTAAGACCAATAAGAGCGAAAGATCAGTGAAAAATATTACAAATTCAGGGAAAATTTTCTAAATTGCACGCGTATGAGGTAGTGGGTAACAAAAATTTCATAAATAAAACAGGATACATAATTATAGAGATGTATATGATACCTTTAATGTCTGTGTGCTGACGGATTAAGAATAAAAGTGTCATCAACACATTTTTTTCCCAGGGTGCTGTAAGAGCCAGCCAAGGAATAGTTTAAGCAGTTAACGTCTACTGTGAGAGACAGAAAACTCGAAACTAAAGCCTCCATAATCCCTCCCAAAGTGGAGGAGGCCCGTGCATAGCAATTTATTTATTTATTTATTTTATTTATTTATTTATTAGTATATGGACCAGCAGTGGTTGTATTGTAGTATTATTATACTACAATACAACACAAGCTAAGGTGACAATCAATTGTTCAACCTATTAAGCTGGACACAGCATGCACAATTTGTTTGAGCGTTTTTGTACAAAATTAAATTTAAATTCAGCTTTAAACGAGGCTACAGTGGAATGCTCTCACATGCTAAACACTCAGTCTACACACAAGATGAATGCAAACCTCAAAAACAATAAAAAATGAGACGTTAATGGGCTGGAGAAGATATCAACCCTTACCTGGTATAGTCCTAGCAACAATATACGCAACTCCAATATTGTCCACACTAGCGTTGGACACTAAAGTTGATATCGTTATAAACTTGGTGCCTTCTTCTAGCAAAAGTAGTTGTTTGATTCCTTTCTGTTCTTCTTTAAACAAAGCCTGGTGATAGAACAATTAAATTCAATTGCTCAGTCAGATTCAATTCGATTCGGATCGATCTTAGCATAAACTAGCTATTCGTGGAATTGAAACACTAATGGTCTTATTCATAATGACTTATCGGAGGTTTAAAAGTTCGCGAAAATTGTCAAAACTTGTTTTTCATAATAGTCTTTTTACGCTAAAACGTTTATTACCACTCCGATAAAGTCTCAGTTTAAATCTCCGATAAGTCATTATGAATAAGACCATAGCCTTAAAAATTATGCAAATACAAAAATAACGACTTTTTTTTATAATAAGGAAAGATATTCATGGACATTTGCATGCTTGACAAGCTTATTTGCATGTATTATGGTTGAAAATGCTGATTTACTTCCCATAATACAAGCATATAAGCTTAGCTTGGGATCAGAGGGCGTTGTGTGAAATGTCTATGTTATTTATATTTTAGTTTATTTAGGTTAAGTTTTTGACGTATCAGAATTGGAATTATAGTTACGAAGTTGTACGCAGCGCGCAGGTCAAGTACTATTTATAGTAACACAGTGAATGACTTGAATTGGTGTTTCCGAAAGTACATGACGTACTTTCGGAAACACCAATTCAAGTCATTTTTGTGGCAATTTTTTTCTGTTAACTAACTTAAGATTAAAAGACTGACCAAGTACGAGTGGTACTAGTGTTTGGAGTAAGTTCTGTACATGTATATTCATCATCATGACAAAATACCGTCACAATCATGTCTTCTAAGCATAACATAAAGTTAAACGGTAAAAGTTTGTTCCTACTCCTCCTTTTTTTGAAGTCAGTGTTAATAAAGATAAGTATTAAACACTAGGTAATGACTGCAGTTTCACCAGAGTTTAAAGTTATTCCATTTTGCAAGTTCTTGCTGAAAAAACCACAATCACCTTTACGTCCCATCCATATGTCTGTCCATGCATACACTCTCACTAACTTTGGTATTTATAATAATTACTAGTAGCATTTAAACTAACCTGTTTTTCAGGTGTGTCCCAAATAATGACGTTTCCAGATTCAGCAGTGACCACATTATCTCCATTAGGAGTGATGACCGCATGGGTTACTATAGCTCCGAGAGGTGCTTCAGCTAATTGAGCTAGAAGCTTCCCAGTGCTGGTATCCCAAAGACCCCAACAACTGCGAGTCACAGTTACTGCCAAGCATTTATCACGAGCCAAACTGGAATCAGATAGAAATTTTGACAGTTTCGCGTAATAGTAACCACTTAAAGTCTGGTGCACCTCCGGTCGCTGTGATGACCTCAGGCTAAATAATTAATATCCTCAACAAATAAGGTAATAGTAGCTAGAAGTAGTTTATATATTTATTGGTTTGTACTTTTATTTTCTTTGGTGTAGTGTATATATTTTTTTTTTCTCTATTATTTATGTTAGTATATTTATTAATACATTTTATTTATTTATTTGTTTTTATATTGTTATTCGTATTTATGTAAAATAGATTGTTTTTATCCAGCGACCCAACATAAAACCAGCGCTGGTTTATAACCAGCATCAAGCTGGGTTGGGTGCGTTTTTGTAGCGATAGGTACCTTACATCCAAGTCGCCAATTGGCATTGTTCATTTTTTTTTACTCTTAATTCAAAAATTATTTCGGGTAATAGAGTTTCTGATCATGATTCATTAGTTTTTTTCGGAAAATTTCCTATATTAACGAATATTTTTCCAAAAAAGCAAATGATCTCTATTTGCCCTTGAAATGAAGGACTTAAAATATTAATTGGTCTATTATATCAATTTGGCAACTTTGAAAAGATGTATTGCAATCTGTCTTAAGATTATCAGGAAAAGGCAATAGAGAGGTTGCGTACAACGATGACGTCACAACATTTAAAATAGTATTTAAAAAAATTCTGTATAGTGAATATTTCAATAATATTGAAATTAGTTGCTTAAAATAGTCTATATTTTCTAAAAAAAATATAAAAACAGCAGGTCAAAAATTATGAACAATCCCAATACTGTGTGCTATTTTTTTTGTATTTTAATCTAGTGACAAATTGTATATTTTCTGTAATCTTATCGTTACAAATAAAACATTTTTCTTTCTTTCTTTCTTTATTTATTTCTTTCTTTCTACAGTTAAGATGAAGAAATAGTCTGTGAAAGATGAATATCTGGAAACTTGATCACCTGGTACTTAATACCTCAGTATGGTATATTAGACTAATATACTCCCGTTTTAAAGGAGTAGGTACCATGCCCAGCAGTGGGGAGTTAATTTATTTTGAACCAGCTGTGCCCCGCGATAATAATAATAAATTGTTAGTTTTTTTATATTCCCTCGGGAAATTTGCATTCTTTCGGAATAAAAAGTAGCCTAAAACTTATTCTGATGTAAGCTAAATTATTGTAAAGCTGTAAATGATTCTGTAAATAAAATTACAAAAAACTCTACAGCATCGACATCGATACACATCACTAGGGTATCGATAGTAAATATCGATATTGGTTTATCACTATTTGTAAGTGTGTGGATTAGCCTTACCCTCCCGCACCTCTTTCCTTTGAAGAGTGCGAAAGGGACAGTCGCTGCTCAGCCAGGTTTTACCTATAAAATCATTGAAAAAAAGTTGTTTCGAAATCCCGTTTTTTCTTTGCGAAAAATAAACGGATTTTAGTTTTTTTTACGCCGTTTTATATATGGAGACTATGCTTGTATTACTTTTTTTTGGAGGAACTCTACCAATTTTGTGTGTTGCAACGTTGCAAGTTCATCGAAAGACAACGGTAAAAAACGGGTATTTTGGATGGTCATATTTCTTTTAGTTATCATGTTTTGATTAAAAAAAGTGATACAAGCATAGATATATTAGACTTTCATACTGTGACAAAAATTCGTCCGTCTAGAAGCAATATCCATGAAGAAAAAACGGTATTACGAAGTCCATATTTTTGTATGGAGCAAAGTTTGGTATCGTACGCTCTTAAAATCCATTCAGTAGTTTTTGCGTGAAAGAGTAACAATCGTCCATACAAACTTTCACATGTATAATATTATTAGGATTAGGATAATAAGAAACTATCTGTTTAGCTAGTACCAATTATAGGAATTTTGATGACTAAGACATTAAATACCTGATGGAATCAATAGGTAACTCCTGCCTATCAATTTTATGTACTTGTTCAAATATATTGTCAATATTCCAAATCTTGACTGTACGGTCGATAGAAGATGTGATCACATTATTCCAGGATCCGACAGTCAAAGGTTCAAGTTGTACGATTCTACCAAAATGAGCATCAAGTATTTTAATCAGCTTAGTAGTTTCTAAACTCCACACGTAGAGATTCTTTCTGGAATAAATATGATTTAAATATTGATGTGACGGCTTCCATTGAAATTTTGGCGAATTTTAGTCACTTTAAATATTGCATCTAAGTATCATACAGCTTTTGTAGTCTGTGATATCAACCCAAGTTTCAAGCGATGCTGATCTTCTGGAAAAATGGATGCGCGAAATCTTGGACTCATATCATTGGTCCCAAATACTGATGGAGTATCTAGCGGTAGAGTACATACGTAAATATTTAAAACTAGCCTTTTTTCTCACTCATTTACATTACTATCATAGTAAACGGCCTTAAGGAAACTGTTTTTCGTATAGGTGAAAATTTTTAGGATTATCAATAACTTTCTGGAATTACCCCCTAAATACCAAAAATCGGCCAGGTTCGAACTGAACTTACACACGAAGGGTATACGCCATATAGACCCCAAATGACACCAAGTAACGGGATGAATCGGACGGATAGCAAAATTCTCTGTGATAGGGTCCCGTTTAAAATTTGGTACGGATCCCTAAAATAAGAATTTGAATGGAAATATTTACTTAGAAATAATTTATAAGCAAGTAATAAAACTCATGATAATTTAGACCATACCTGACTCCAGCAACAGCATAAGTATTATTATTGCTTATCATGAACGAATTGGACAGAGTCATCTTTGTAGATATATTACGGATGGTATGTGGCAGTTTTAACACTATACCATGGACACGGTGATCTATTTCAGGTTCTTCTTCAACTTTTTCCTACAAAAATGGATGTATATAGAATTCTTCCTCTATTGGTAGATATATATAATTTTAAAACCATTTATCATTCTTTTGCCTATATTCTATTATTTGAAATCGGCGGAAAATGTTCTTTTATTTCATAGTCCCTGAAAGAAGCCTAACTTTCACACCTCTTTCTTTCATATTCTGATTCACATAGTCTATTCATCTTTTCTTAGGATTTTCTTTAGGCTTCTAATTTCTAAAACATTACAAAAGAAAATACTTGAAACAAAATTTATCAAAGCAATTTTTATAACACGGTAATAAATATTTAACTATAAGTTAAAAAAAAAAACACTGTCATGTAACTAAATTATGATAGCAAAATTTATTAACCTTTAACAATTAGGTATACTTATCGCTAAGGCGTTGTAAATTATTAGCTATATTAATATTTACCGGTTCCTCTTCCTTCTTATATATAATATCATCATCTTTTTTCGGTTCTGGCTCAGGTTTTTTTCTAGGAATCTTCACATCAAAATCCCAGACCACGAAACTATACGTTGTTGTTGCTAAAAAGACAAAGGTAATGTGGAAATCTTAAAAAAAATGAGTGATTTTGATACAGATACTACAAAAGTAAGTGATTATAATTATACCCAAGTTTTTTTCCCCCAAGGTAAAGCCAGCTCAGGAATAAAAATCGAAATTAAAACCTATACCAATATGTAGGGATATTGGTATAGGTTAGGTTAGGTTGGCGTCAGCGTAAAATTAAATATGTGGAGAAGTACAAGTCAACGCCCAGTACGGCGTTTCTTCTTCATCTTCTTCTCCAGCCCATTAATGTCCCACTGCTGGTTGCGGGCCTCCCCCACTTTGGGAGGAATTATGATGTACTGTGCTGACCAGGCTGGTTGGCAGAGGGTTTATTTCCGTCTCTCACAGAGGATGTTATTTGAATATCCATGGCTCTTACAGCACCCTGCCTTGGGAGGAAAAGGGGTACGACGTTTATTTGTTGGGAATGGAATAACGTTATATCAGTTTGAGACCTACCAAGAAGCATCCGATCTTTCTTTCCACGTTTAAGTTGCAACATCGCTTCAGCATTATCCGTTTCTTTATGGTAAAGTTCTTCAAATTTCATCCAACACTTTTCTTCTTCATTTAATTCAAAAATTGTTATCTGTAAAAATTACCTCACTTTTATAACTCTTTTATATAACTGCAGTGTTTAAAAGTATCTTAATATCGTTATTCCGTAACATAACTAATTCATTTGAGAAAATTTCAAAAAATACTCATACGCAAGGCAATTTAAACAAAATATCTACTAATTTCGGCATTATTCAGATTGTCCTTTGGCTTGTCCTTTGGCTATGAGATAATGCCGTGAACATCATAGGTTATTTTGTATTCGTCATGTTGTATATAGTAAAAGTACTTAACTGCTCCTTAAATTTAGTGGCACATTTTTATTAGTGGTGTAACTACGGCTGTATCAGCCATATCGATGTTACGGTGTATGATGGAAGGGGCCCCTGAGAAGAAGTATCTAAGCGATTTTTTTTAGAAATGTTTTTATAATCTTTGGGCTTCTCAACGCAATTGGATGGAGGGCCCCTCGCAAGCAAATTATACATAGCATACCTGATATCCTCTCTCAGGATCACTACAATATAGCTTAGTCCAATATTTATTCATAGCCAATGCTCCTCTACAACGTAAAGGCGTCATCCACTCCCCCGCTTTACAAAATTGAACAAGAAGTCGATCTTCATCTAGATCACCACTCCACAACACCAGGTAAAAGTTTTCTAAGTCACGAAATTCGATTGCTGTTGAGAGATTTTACTGTATTACATTTTATGTAAGTTGATAAAAGTCCATGGTAAGAATTACCACAACATTACTTTCTCAAGGTGCTGTAGGAGTCAATTAAGGATAAGGTAAAGTGAAGTGAAGTGGAATGACATAAAATATTTTATTTTAAAGTAATTTATTAATTTTGCAATTGACATGCTATGCTTATTTACTTAATAAAATAAATTAATAATTATTTTTAATTAATTAATTTGATTACTGAAAAGCACGATTGCAACAAGCTCAGTTGGCAGAGCTACGGAACGGTATTCCGAGGTGTGGGTTCAAGTCCCGCTTGCGGTTATCACTTTTTCCACCATAATTTAATATTTTATTTTGTAAAATATGGGTAATTGTGAGAAGAAGAAAGATGTAATCTATACTTAATATTACAAAGCTGATACGTCTGTTTGTTTAATCGAGCTAATCTCAGGAACCGCTCATGGTTCGATTTAAAAGTGATAGTGTTAGTATTGGATAGTACACTTATCCAGGAAAGCTATATAACATCACACTGCAACCAACAGCAGCGAAGCAGCAATGAAAAATGTTGCAAAAACGGGCACACTTTTCTAAATTTCACGCGTAAGAAGTCGCGGGCAACAGCTAGTATATGATTTCTTACTGAGTATTTCCCAGGAGTCATTATCATAAGGTGCTGTATCAGGAACTGGTAATGTTTGTTCATGTTCACCTCTCATGCTGTATTGGACCCATGATTTTGGGCCGTAAATAAACATATGGTGGTTCAGTACTGTTACCCCCCGAACAGTTTCTCCTAAAAATAATCACAGCAAGAATTAGCAAGTGGGTTAATTATTTCTACAGTAAGAGAAAGAAATGAAATGAAAAAGCTAAAGAAATGTGTTTTGATCCTAAGTAGTAGAGCAGTAGATGTCGCTATATAGTCTCTGTCCACCTCCACGGGAAAAGGCCAATGAGGATTAAATTATGTTCCCGATCAGCGTGAAAGCATACAATTTCCTTGTCAATGAGAACCCTTAGTCAACTTTGGTACGACTAGTAGACAACTGAAGAAGTAAGCGTAACTTGGATGTATGAATCACCCTGTGAAGTTGTGTCAGAAACAAATGCTAATATAACCAAGATTTATAAAAATACATATTACTTACCTTCTTCCAATGGATTATCAATGGTAACATATTCACTTGTAAGCATATTAAGCAGCATTGACTAAAAAGAAAAAAAAACGTGGTAAGCGATACCTAAAATATTATTATATCAGCACTAACAAACAGAAAACTTTTTAAGGTAATATTAATTATCCGTGTGGTGGCAAATTAGGAATCCAAGTGCCACAACCCTGATTGTTCCCCAGGATGCTGTAAGAGCCAGCTTAAAGGTATCTAAAATAACCATTAACTTCAACTGTGACCGAAAACCCGAAACTAAAATATAAGCCAATTGTTGCTAGTCCAGTTGTTTAGTCAGCGTGGCAGAGTAGATCAAAACCCTCCGGAAGTGGAGGAGGCCCGTGCCCAACAGTGGGAAAATAATGGGCTGGAATAAATAGTTTAAAATACGTACAACCGAATTATTAGTGGAAGCAGCTGCCCATTTATTGTCAGGAGATATTTCCAAATTCTGCATAATACCTTCCAGTTGTGGACAAAGGTCCCGTGCTAAGTCTGATGTCGATAAGTCCCAGGATATCACCCTACTAGATATTGAAACCACGTATCGCTTATCGGAGCTTAGACGAAACGCAAAAACTGCAAACTGATGACCTTCCAATGAATACTGAAAAATTTAATATGAACATACGAAAACTAAACGATATGAGAGATTCTGGCATATTTAATAAGTGTATTGAAATTCAATCACAATGCAAGAAATTACAAGAATGGTATTCTAACTACTATTGAGTAAATTCCAAATAAAATATAGTAGACTTTAATTATGAACATGTTTATTTCACTGAAAAAATATTAAGACGACTGAACAAGGACTCTTTGTAAAAATTGAAAATTGTAATAAAACCTGCAATTGTTCTGATAAAATTTAAATAAGATCTTAAATAATACTATTCTGGTGTATAATAAAGAGTAAAGAGAAGGAAAAATGAAATGAAGTCCCTGATCCTGACTATTTAGTTAATAATTTGGCATACCCGTAGTATCTACTATAAATTCTGTAGGCATACCTTTAAAGGTCCACCAGGGGTATGCAAACAATGATGAGATGGCAACAAAGCACAATGCGTTTTTCCATTATGGTGACATTGCTTCAACAACGAAGATATTGCAGGATTCTGCGATGCTTCAGGTAGAAGTCTCCCAACCAGTTGTGGTGCCAACATATCAGGGTAAGTGCCAAGAATGGCACCTCCTAAACGTAGTGCATCTGCTACTAACATTAGTTCCCTGAAAGAAGTAAGTTTTTGAATTTTATGAATATGTTCGACATTTAATTCATCAATGAGATAGCCACTTTTTGTTTTATATTAGAACTAGCTGCCCCGGCAAACGTTGTTTTGCCATACAATTCTGTATAAAATAAAATTTCATCAAAATCGGTCCAGCCAATTTGTAGCCTATGTGTTATTCTGATGTATAAGCTATATTGTGGTAAAGTTTCATTCAAATCCATTCAGTAGTTTTTACGTGAAAGAGTAACAAACATCCATACATACATCCATACTTACAAACTTTCGCCTTTATAATATTAGTAGGATTATACACGAAAGAATAATTTAATCAGATTAATATTACAAGACTTGAAGAAATCACAATAAATAAAGGCGTGCTATGGAGATCTGCAAATATTTCGACAGAGAGGGCGCCGATACAAGATCAAGATATCGAAACGAAAACACCTGACTTCAATCGGGAAAGATTAGGCTTTTAGAACATACCAAAATAAAGAACCGGGAAATACATTTTATTATATGCAGGTCATACCTGACGGCATCTTTGTTAACGTGTTGTTTAGCATCCTCAAAATCTGCCAGAACTGCTTGCAATGGACAGCAATTTAATTTGGCATGGAGCCACTCGTAATTGAAAAGCACTTCTGCGTATAAATCTGTGAAACGCTTGGATCGGACTAGGTGAAATGGCAGCTCACCAAACTGGAAGTTTTGTAAATTATATTTGTGGTAATTTTTCCTGTAGATATGTCTGAAGAAACATCAGCGCATATCTTCGAGGGTTTCTGTATGTATCGGCTAAGGGGTAATTAGTACATGTAATAGTAGAATAAAAGAAGGAAAACTAAACCATAGACGAAGTGTTTAATCAAACCTCTTGGTTAACATGATTCGGTCTACCAAATTCGGTACCTATTTGATCTATTAACTATAGGCTGCAGAATCTTACCAGACTGTGGAAAATTTGTGGCCTAAAAATACCTTTCTCAAATTATATCTCTTCATGGAACCATCAGCTGATGTGAATACAAGAGGCTGCAGAGGTACTTTTCTATCTGCCACTCCTTCTCTGTCAGCCAAGTTGAATCTGTGCCGCTGGATCTCGGTGTACTTAAACGGCTTTGGTGTACCTCCACCCCAAATACCTGCTCAATGCAAAATCAGAACCATTAAAAGCAGAATGCAAAGCAATAACCATGAGTGAGAAAAGTCAAGCGACGTACACATTCTTGTGTAAGCTTCTTGCTAAATGCACTTAGAAATGTTTAAAAAAGTGTTTGAGTCAAAGGTACGGAACTAATAGTTGTTCAATAACTGTTACGTGAGAAACGAGGCTGTCGAATTTTTATTTTCAGTATTTCCTGTACATATGAATGTTTCCACATTCGGTTTTGGTACCTACCTAAATAATTTTGACAGGGTTCAACCCTAGGTAACTATTTTACCAGGAGTTAACCATACATACCCAGATAATAATCAGCAATCATGGAATGGAAGTACATGGCCATATTCATGTTTTTGAAATATCTCTCTCGTGCTGTATCACGAAACTGTCTGTGGTACCAGTTCATCACGGACACACCGTCAGCTTCACGCTCCGATAGATAATTTGGGAGATCATTGCGGATTCTGAAATATACATAAATCTTGAAAGCTTGTACCTAATTCGGTTACGGTAATGACCTTATTCCTCTTTTTAAAGCTCTTTTTGTTGGTTTGAGGAGGTGAGTGATTTCGATGTTGGCTTGTTTTGGAACCAGAGGACGTTGTATGAAATATAGATTAAAAGGATCTGTACTAATATTATTAAAGCTGGAGAGTTTGTTCGTTTGTTTGTTTGAACGCGCTAATCTCAGGAACTACCGGTTCGGTTTGAAAAACTATTTTTTGTGTTGGACAGTGCGCTTATTGAATAAGGCTATAGGCTATAAGTATAATATGACGCTGCAAGCAATAGGAGCGAAGTATTAGAGAAAAATTTTGCTGGGAATTTTTTTTCTAAATTAGAAACCGTCAAGGTTAACAACGTTAACTTTAGATTTCTAAATCAAAGTAAGTACCTTGTCCATAATAGTGGGGGGATTCTTCTTACTGGAGGTAAATGGTACTGGTAGACATCATCCAGAACTTTGTCATCTAAGGAGATGAGATCTTCTAGTTCTGTCTCTGAAAGACCACTGCGAGCAGCTGTGATATAAGCCAGAGCATGAAACACAAGGAGTCGACCGTGCTATAAATAAAAAATCCCGTCAAGAGCGAGGTAAAATCGCACACTTAGGGTTCCGCACCTACGCGACCAATTAATATAAATAACTAAATAGAAATGAATGTTATTTAGGCATATAGCAACTGACCAACTTAACTTTGTAGTTGCATTAAACGGAATCGCCTTCATTTCAGCTACTTCATAAGTTGGTATTAGTTTAAACAATTCTTTCATGTGATGTGATAACAAATTAAATATTTTTGGATTTTTTTCTTTAACAGCACTATGTAGGCTTGGTCCATGACAAATTTCAAGTCTCTAGGATAGTGAGAAGTAACCTGTAGGTTTTGATTCCCTAGGATAAGTCGAAAATACTCAAAAATTATAGTCATTCGGTTATTTCTATATGCCTGGATCTAAAATATTGCCTTCAGCCGATGTTGAGTAAAAAAATTTGACGGACGGACAGACAAATTTTTTCATTCCTCATATTACTTTAAAAGGTATAAATACTTGCCTGTTTCTCAATTCTTTCAAAGAGCATCATAATAGAGTCCATGACGCTATCTGCTAAATGTGTATCTTGCGGTTTTGTATAACTACGCCATCTACAAACCTAAGTAACATATTCAAATTAGTTTTGTAAATAAATTCTTATATAGAAATACTACCTTAAATAACAAGGCAATTGATTTAACCTACTGTGAATATTTAATATAAACGCATTAAGAATACAAGTGTCACTATCACGTTTTCTCCCCAGGGTGCTGTAAAAACCCACTAGGGGACATTGTACATAGATAACATCGATCCATTTACCTCTGTAAGAGAAGAAAAACCCGAAAATAAAAACAACGCCAACACGCCTGGTCAGCGCGGCATAGTAGACAAAAATCTCTCCCATACTAGAGGAGGCCCGTACCCAAGAGATTGGGATGTTAAACAGCTGGAGAGAGAGAGAGATACGGTGCATACTGACAATTCTCTGTTGGTGTTGGTTCTTTATAGTACCGTTTAGAATTTTGGTCTTTTCATTTATAATCAGTTCCGTATGTTGCTGTTATTTTAACTTATCCAACACTGAAATACATAAATCGATAGATGCAAGTACAAATCGACCTCGTGGCATTCTGTTCTTTGGGCCCTACCTATTTTGTTTTTGATCTGGCTTAGATAATATTGACACCTATTCTATGTATACAAGTAAACTTATCTAAAAGATGAAAATTGATAGCCTCAATAACACGATTCAGCAATGTTGACTGAACTTTCTTATTTTAAAAACTGAGTATTTAAAACTAACAATTTTAATTAATATAAATTTACACCGTGAAATAGCCAATTAATCAAAATACGAGTTGTTTTATTTTTTAGGGTTCCCTACCCAAAGGGTAAAAACGGGAACCTATTACTGAGACTTCGCTGTCCGTCCGTCCGTCCGTCCGTCTGTCATCAGGCTGTATCTCAAGAACGGTGATAGCTAGACAGTTGAAATTTTCACAGATGATGTATTTCTATTGCCGCTATAACAACAAATACTAAAAATAAAATAAAATAAATATTTAAGGGGGGCTCCCATACAAAAAACTGATTTTTTTACCGTTTCTTGTTCGATACTAATAACGATGCCTTATGTTGCATAGATAATGGTACGGAACCCTTCGTGCGCGAGTCCCACTCGCACTTGACCAATTTTTTTTAGTTAAGTTTATTTTAGTTTTGGACGAAGAATTAGTATCATTACCTCTGCAAATACAAGTTTAACGAAAATGGGCAATGAACATGAAGCGATTGCATTGGAAACCAAACGCCATTGATAATTAGATAAGTCACGAGCAGCTGAACCCATCCATAACCTGAAATAAAAAATGATTGGTTAAAGGTCCTGAAGTTTTATGTTAACGCCCCACATGGGGACTGGTCTACTCCATAGCAGTATTTGATCTTCTGTACCACGATAACACGTCTTGGTATCGACTATCGACCACAGTTTCATGTTTTTGAATGAAAATACTTTATTGATCACCATTTTTAAAACTAACTGATTTTTTTGCAACGTTTTTCACTGATGCTTCTCTTCTATTGGTCGCAGCGTGATGCTATAAGCCTAAAAGCCTTTGTCGATAAATAAACTATACTTTAAATGGAACCAGTAGTTCCTGAGATTATCGCGTTCAAATGAACAAATTCCTCAGCTTTTTAATAGTAGTATATTACAGCATCTGTGACAATGAATTCGGTAGTGAAATATAAATAATAAATAAATATTCACGGACATTTCACACAACGTCCTCTGGTCCCAAGCTAAGCTTATATGCTACATATACTACTTTTTTTTTGTAAATACATACATATAATACATAGAAACGCCCAGACACAGTACAAACATTTGTATGACAACTAGAAAAATCACACAAATGATTGTACCTAGCGGGAATCGAACCCGCGACCTCTTGAACGGTAGTCCGTTACCAGAACCACTACACCACGAGGCCCGTCAATATGTATTCATAACTAGCTGCCCCGGCAAACGTTGTTTTGCCATACAATTCTGTATAAAATAAAATTTCATCAAAATCGGTCCAGCCAATTTGTAGCCTATGTGTTATTCTGATGTATAAGCTATATTGTGGTAAAGTTTCATTCAAATCCATTCAGTAGTTTTTACGTGAAAGAGTAACAAACATCCATACATACAAACTTTCGCCTTTATAATATTAGTAGGAAGTAGGATCTATGTAATATACTCACTTCAGCACTTGCATAGCTAGATCTTCACCTAACGCTTTAACTTCCAGAAAGTTTTCTTCCGAGTCAATCATTCGTCGAAGCACATCATATTCTTTTGATACTTCAGGGTTTGCTTCTTCGCATGCACATGTAACTATAATCTGTTAGGAAATAATTATCTATGTATGGGTGAGAGAAATCCATTAGCCTAGCTAGTTCTCAGCTCGGGAGACTTGTGCTAAAAAGACAGTTTAGGGTACCTAGTCTAAATTGTTAAAATACAAAATAACGCCATCTGTTAGATTTCACTATAATTTCTTAACATTGTAGGTATCGCAACATTTTATTAGTAACAGCTATTTTCCTGGATAGCTGGAGGTCACTGCTTATTTAATTAACAAAGAGTAAAGGCCCATTCTGATGTAGCTGCCGTATGACTTAGTAAATCCTCATACGATGTTTTATTCATTACTAGCTGTGGCCCGCGGTGTTCTCCGTGGTAAAAAGGATAAAAAAATGCCATGTTTTGGGATAAAAAGTAGCCTATATGTTATTCTGATGTATAAGCTATATTATTGTAAAGTTTAATTAAAATCCAGTCAGTAGTTTTTCCGTGAAAGGGTAACAAATTATTAGCTCGGTACAGAGGTCATCAATGTACCTACATATTAATCTATGTATCGAGATCATCGAAAGTGATTTTCATCCACTTGTAGTAGTTGAATTGATTTGCACTCATGATGACAATGCAATAATTTTTCGAAAAAAATTCAAGCGTGGTTTTTCTTTGGCTTAATATTTTCTCTATGCTTACCTTGCAATTCGGTGGTAGTCTAGTTGGTAACCAGGACACTTTATTATTCTCAGTGCCTATTCCAGTCAGTTGGTCTACTGAATCTAAGAATAACAGCAAAGGTTGTTGCTGTGTTGCCATTGTAAGAAGTTGTTTGAAGTGTGCTGTTAATGGCACTAAGTCATCCGGGATACTTTCAAATGGTAGGGCGAAATTGTATGAAATCTGAAAATATAATGATCATTGTGTCAATCATCAAATCATCATGGTGACGCATTAATAGCACAAGTATCACCACCCCTTTTCCTTCCCAAATAACAATCTTTGTGAGAGACGGAAAAATCGAAAAATAAACCCTGTGCCAAGACGCCTGGCTAGTGCGGCATAGATATCATGATCCCACCCAAAATGGAGGATGGGTTTAATTCTTTAAAGTCGATGCTTCAGCCAAATATTGTTAATCCTAATTATATATTGTAGAAACCAGCGGTGTCCAAACTTCTTTTGTCTACTGCCCACTTTGAGAATAATTATTTTTAGCGTCCCCATTTTTTTATCGACATAAAAGCCACTATAACCTATAACCCATATTTATACATAATCTATAACCCATATACATAAAACTTCTTACCGCTTCCCTTTAGGCCTGCAGTGCTCGCAAGGGTATATTATTGCCATCTCTGGGAAAGGCTGGTATAGATAATTATAGATCTAACATTGCAAGAAAGATGACAATCTTTGTGACAGAAATATACCGGATGTAGTGTCTTAGGCTACATCGCTCAGTCAGCTTAACGCCGATGTCATCTTTGAGAAAATATCTACGTGTGGCACAGGCTTCATGTCACATAGAACGTCATTATTCTATGAAGTACGATTTAGCCAGGCTAAAGTTAACTGTCCTCAATTTTTATCGTCAACCCACCATCTGGTATATCTCTACGTTGTGATTTGTATAGGTACCTTAGTCAAATTAGTGATTTTGTGGGTAATAATATAACATACTTGTTGACAAATAGATATGAGGGTAGGCGTCAATGCACTCGAGTCTGGTGTGGTTCCTAAGAACCTGATAATGTTTGTTGGCTTCACTTCAGCAAACCAAGTGTTCAAAGACATTGCTGCACTTTTGGATAAAAGACTGGTCTTTCCACAGCCACCTGTAATAAGAGAACCTTCAAATAATTATTGATAAAGACAAATCCATCTAAAATAAAATTATAGTTTCAGACATCAACTATATGTGTTACCAACTTTTGTGCACTTAAGATCTACTTTTTATTTTAAAATTGAGTCGCGATCGACCTATTTACCGCCGTGCACTCTTGAAAATAGTAGAAACATACCTGTACTAGAAACATTTGGCATTGAATGCGTCCCCACATGGAACTTTCGAGTGATCGACCAAAATTAGTCGCGCGATCGACTTGTTGGCCACTCCTGAACTATATAACCTGGCAATGCCCTAATAGAGTACGATTCACCAATAATTTGTATTTTGACATTTTACATTTATTCTTAGTTGTTCTTTTCGTAATATTTTCTAACACTTGCGCGACTCATTTGTTTATAAAACTACTTTTTACGGATTTAGACGAGTGTATTTGTTTTAAATTTTGGCCTGACGTTTCGGAGACTTTGCAGTCACTATGGTCACAGGCCAGTCTCACCCGTTGAATATTAACATATATATATACAATATTTAATTGGCTGGCCTTTATTTCGTTCAAAAAATAAGCATTGCCATCCAACGTGGCAATGCCGCCAGCCTTCTGGGCACACTTCCGGTCGACAGCGATGGGGAGGAGTATTTTGATGCCTAGTTTTTAAGTATATATGTAATTTTAATTTAATTTATTTTAAAGGTACTGTACATATTTTGTTTTTAAATTTTAGTTTTTAACAACTTTTTTGTGCTATAATAATGAGTTTCTTATAATATATGACATCACAAAAACTTAACTTAATTTAACGAATATTTAATTTGTTCTTTTCGATTAAGGAGCACCAAGTTTTCCGTAATGATTATTGTACAAGCTGTATTTATAAAAAAAGGTAATATTGGTACCAAATCTACGTGCACAACTATGCTTAACTAAAAATTAAAATTGATAGCGTCTATAACATAATTCGGCAATGTTAACAGAACTTTTTATTAGAAAATTTGAATATTATAGACTAAAGATTTTAAATAATAAAAATGTCCACAATGAAATATTCAATTAATCAAAATACACGATAACTGTTTTCATATTTTAGTTAAGTTATGTTTAGTTGGGCACGTAGAATTGGTACCATTATCTAACACTTGCGCGACTCATTTGTTTAAATAAAACCACCCTAAACGTCAGGCTAAAATTTAAAACAAATACACGTGTCTAAATCCGTAAAGGATGGTTTTATTATATTAAAAGGCTTAGATTGTATTAAGCCTACCTTCTCCATATAAAACCAAAGGTTTGTCAGACTCATTTTTCATATAATCTTCAATAAAGTCTAAATCTGGTTCTCTACCATGAAACACTTTAACAGAGTTGTTACACGCATGCAAATGTTGCAGTATCTCCGTAACTATTACACCGGTCGCACTACTATCTTCTTTACGCATTGCTCTGAAAAATACAATACAATAAGCTTTGTTGCCTTGTGGTGACGGATTAAGAATACAATTATCACCACCCGTTTTCCTTCCCAGGGTACTGTAAAAGTCGGCTAAGGAATATTGTCTCATAACATCCTCTGTGAAAGACGGAGATCTCGAAAACAAACCCTATCTGTATAGTGGAGCATAATCCATTCCCAAAGTGGAGGAGGCCCGTGCCCAACAGTGGGACGTGAATGGGCTGGAAAGAGAGTTAATTGTATTTCTCAAACGTCGGAGTTTTAGTCGAGTACGTTTTTTAAGGGCTCGGTATTTAAAAAGTAATTTTAAATAAATAAAAAACAAAAATCTAATATATAAAATTCTCGTGTCACAATGTTCTTTCCCATACTTCTCCGAAACGGCTTGACCGATTCTTATGAAATTTTATATGCAAATTCAGTAAGTCTGAGAATCGGCTACTATTTATTTTTCATACCCCTGATAAGGAATGTCGGCCTCATATCGAAACTCAGAGTCACGCAGTGTGCTATGGAGAGGGCTATGCTCGGTGTTTCCCTACGTGATAAGATCCGGAATGCGAAGATCCGTAGAAAGACTCGTGTGTACGACATAGCCCGAACAGTTAGCACGCTGAAGTCGCAATGGGCAGGCCACATCGATCGACGATCTCCGAACGGACGACGAAGCGTGGGGCGGCCTCCAACAAGGTGGACTGACGATATCGTCAAATACGCTGGGGGCCGCTGGATGCAGTTAGCGCAGGACCGCGCGTTGTGGCGTTCTATGGGGGAGGTCTATGTCCAGCAGTGGACTGAGAAAGGTTGATGGATGGAAGTGATAAGGGTTGTCCATCCATGATATTTTTATGGCAAAACAACGTTTGCCGGGTCAGCTAGTTATTTCTATAAAAATGTCAGCGGTTTATACCAGTAACTAAGAACATTAGCATAATTATGAAATTATGCAGTATTACCAGCCATATTTGATTTCGCTATCAACAAAATAGTTGAGAATTTAGATCGATTTGAATAATTAACATGTAAATGATCCAGATTGAGTTTGAAACTAATTTAGTGATTTGCATTGCATGCGATATTTTCTATGACGACATATTGTGGAGTTATACCTAATGTACTAGCTAATGCCCGCGACTTCGTACGTATAGTATTTAGAAAATATTCCCCGTTTTTACAACATTTTTTACGGATGCTTTGCTCCCATTAATCGCAGCGTGATGTTATATAACCTATAGCATTTCTCGATTAATGTACCTACTACCCAAAACTGAAAGAATTTTTAAAATCAGACCAGTAGGTCCTGAGATTAGCGCGTACAAACAAACAAACTTTTCTGGGTTTATAATATTAAAAGTATAGATTCATAATTCAAAAGTCTGATAGAGTTCGTGGTCTAGTGGTTTATGTAACGGACTGCCGTTTACGAGGTTGTAGGTTCGATTCCCGCACATGAAAATCATTTGTGTGATATATATAAATTTCATACTGTTTGTATTGCGTCTGGGTGTTTGTATTATAATTTATAACACATATTATATATTTTTTTAATTACTTAGTATTAAATATAAATAGATAAATATTCACGGACATTTCACACAACGTCCTCTGGTCCCAAGCTAAGCTTATATGCTTGTGTTATGGGTACCAGAATACGGATATACTACATAAACTACGTTTTTTTTGTAAATACATACTTATAATACATAGAAACACACAGTTATAAGTATAAGTATGTATTTACAGAAGAAAAGTACTTTACATAGTATCTATACGTATTCTAGTAGTCATAACACAAGTTAATAACCTTAGCTTGGGACCAGAGGACGTTGTGTAAAATGTCCATTAAAATAAAATAAAAAGTGAACTTAATAGAGTATAAATATTTTCAAATTTTTTATTTGAAAACTATAACTTGTATTAAACCAACCTGTCAACAAGTTTGATGATGTTTTTGTAGAAGTGTGATATAAAATGATTCAGATATTCTCCGTGACTTTCAGTATCTAGACCTTCACGACCAATCCATTCTACTGTGTACCTAAAAATTGAATTAATAAATATCGGGAAATAAATTGTTATTATTGTTCACACATAGTTTCGTTTCTTAATAAAATAAATTCAAATTGCTTCTTTCATTTAAATATTTCCAAATTGCTAGAGACCTAGATACTGTGAGAAAAATTCGTTGCTTTAGAGTAATATCCAAGAAAAAAATGGCGGACTACGAAACGTCTTTTTTTTTATTTTATTTTATTTTATTTTATTTTATTTTATTTGGGAAAAACAAACAGTTATACAATAAATGATCTTATTCTAAGGGATTGACAATAATTTTTTTCATTGCATAACTCACAGCGTTATCCACATTTTAAGCAAAAAATATATATATTACACAAGAAAAGCAAATAATAAACAATAAACAAAACCCAAATCACAAGTCGGGCATTCTACATTTAACCATCGTTTACAGATATATTTAACTAACATTTTCTTTTAACTACTCAATCTATTTTATGTATTTTAAGAGTAAATTTCGAAACTTAGCATACGATAGTATAAAAATATCCAAGTCTAAGAAAAATTTGTTATAATTATTAACAATTCGACGTAAGGGTGCACGAACACCAGCATTAGTGTGACAAGAAAAAACAGCAAATAATGGTCGGGCGCGCACCTCACGTCTGATGACAGTCCTTGGAACAATGTAACATAGTTGATTTGTTAAATCAGGGCAGTCGAATCTGTTATTGCACAGGTTATACAAGAACATTGTTTCTAGAAATAGTCGCCTAGATTCTAAAGCTGGTAGGTTAGTGTTATGAAAGTTAGAGGCGCCATTTGTATTATGGCGGCAACGATACTGGGTTGCTTTAAGAAACTTGCATTGTACTCTTTCTAAATTATCTTTGTATTTTTGGTAGAGAGGGTTCCATATCAACACTGCATATTCTAATTGAGATCTAACTAGGGCCTTATATAAATGGATGTATGTATCAGTACGCTTAAAGTCCACAGTAGATCTCATGACAAAGCCATACATACGATAGGCATTATTGACAATTTTGACAATATGCTCATCAAGGTGTAGCTTAGCATCCAACAATACCCCAAGATCTCTAACTGTCGAAACTTGGCACAAAGCTGCATTATTAAGTGAATATAGGTATGGAATAATATTTTTATTTTTGGTAAATGATATTGTGACACATTTAGGTATACTTAACTGTAATTTATTCTGCCTACAGTAGTCAGAAAAACGACATAGGTCGTTTTGCAATAAAATACAGTCATTATTTGTCCGAATTGACCTATAAATTTTCAAGTCATCCGCATATAATAATAATTTAGAATTTTCAAAACAGATTGAAACATCATTAATAAATAATATGAAAAGTAGGGGACCTAAAATAGAGCCCTGGGGCACGCCGGAAGTAACACTCACCGAATCAGATTCAAAACCCTTAATCACTACTCTTTGAGATCTATTCATGACGTATGATGCAAACCATCGAAGTAGGTCACCGCGAATTCCGTTATATGCAAGTTTATTTAGAAGAATTTCATGATCCACCTTATCAAAGGCCTTACGAAAATCTGTGTAAACGGCATCCACTTGCACACGCCTATCCATATTGTCAAACAAGTCATTCGTAAAGCTCAGTAAGTTAGTGACGGTAGATCTCCTTTGGACGAATCCATGTTGTTGATTTATTATAACGTTATGGAGAATTTTTTGAAAGATTTTATACCCAAAATGTGGTTAAACAGTAGCTGTCCCTTTTGGCACGGCGCTCGGGAATAGGGATAGCAATACCTAATACAAATAACTAAACTGTGAATTGGCAGGGTCTGTACTGGGCGCTTAAACGCAGCCTTTGTATAAAAGTTGATTACTTACTTTTGTATGTTAGTAGTCTCAATTTTCTCAGGTAATCTTACATCTCTAAGATCAGCCAATAATTTCGAAGCTTCAGCGTCTAAGTTTCTGTTTAGGATATCTACAAAGTTGCTAGCTTTTTTTAGATTTTGTAGATTAATATTGTTAATATACCGAACGTAGGCTAGACAATGGTTTTTTGTGTTTTTTACATTCAAAATACCGTTGATTACTTCTCGTTCAGTTACTGAAAATAATCAAAAACTAATGATTGAATGCTCTTTTTTGTACACCAAGAAAGTAATATACACTCTCTCTCTAGCACATTTACGTCCCAGTGTTGGGTACGGGCCTCCTCCACTTTGGGAGGGATTATGGTCTACTGTGCCGCGCTGACCAGGTGTGTTTGCACAGGGTTTATTTTCGAGTATTCCGTCTCTCACAGAGGATGTTATCTGTGTGCAATATCCCTTAGCTGACTTTTACAGCACCCTTGGGAGGAGATGAAGTGGTGACACTTGTATTCTTACAACGTCACCACACGGAGAGAATAAGTAATATACACTATAAGATCATATTATTTACAATAAACCTAGTACAATAGGCGGTCTTTGGAGGAGGCCCGTGTCCAACAGTGGGACATTAGTGGGATACAGAGACTCTTATTTTGTTTCTTTAAAGCTCCGTTACTAACACAACTAGTCAAATTGAATTTTACTTACCAGACATGAAATAATTATGCATAGTATCTTTATCAATTTTTCCCGCGTTGAATAGCTGCAATGAGGCTTTACGAAATAGTTTTTGCATCTTGCCTAAAGTGTCCCACCAAACAGCTTGATCTTCAGCTTGCAATTTCGGAACTCGCTAAAAAAAGGAAATTTTTGTCTTTGAAATTATTTTACTAAATACTTTTAAGGGTTTCGCACTGACAGGTAAAACAGATACCTATTACTAAGACTTCATTGGCCGTCCGTCTGTTTGTCACCAGAATGTCTGGAATGGTGATGGCTAGAGAGCTGAAAATTTTACAGTCTGTGCAGTTGATGCTACAAGAAAAATGCTCACTATCCACAATCTCCTTCCCTTATCCCGATATTTGGGTAATTTGGTGCAAGAACGGTTAACGGTAGGGAACCCATCGTGTTCGAATTCAACTCGTAATTGACCAGGTTTTTAATCGACTTTAAAAAAAGGAGGTTCTCAATTCATCTGTATGTTTTTTAATTCAATTTTTTATGTTTGTTACTGCATAACTTTTAACGGGCGAAGCGAATTTAATGATTCTTTTTTTATTTGAAAGCTGGTGGTCGCATCTCCTCAGAAATCGAGCAAAACCTTCAAATTTCAAAGGCACATGACGTCGGTTGACATTTTTTTTAAAAATATTTAAATATTGACATTTATTACAACTTTCTAAAAAAATTACTGCACATTCTTACCTTATTGTTGAAGTTTATAAGTATAGATGATATGGGTTGTAGGACTGATACTGGAGGTACAGCGTTCGAGTCCTTTTTGTACCATGTGTCAAGAAGGATCACATCCACTCCACCAGCAACTAATTCATCTCTTAGCATTTGTAATTCTGATGATAACACGTAGGTTGGTATTGGACTGTAAATATTGTATTGTATTACAAGCTCTGCACCGCAGTTTTCTCTCTCTCTCTCTCTGTCTCCAGCCCATTTACGTCCCACTGTTGGGCACGGGCCTCCTCCACTATGGGAGGGATTATGGTCTACTGTGCCGCGCTAACCAGGCGTATTGCCATAAGGTTAATTTTAGAGTTTTCCGTCTCTCACAGATGGTGTTATCTGTGTGCAATATCCCATAGCTGACTTTTACAGTTTTTTAATAGGGCTCGATGATCTGTCCAAGTCGTGGCTGCCTTTAACGGTTGCACAACTGCTTTGTAACCTCCTGACATTATATGAAATTATTGTATTGTTGATGTAACCAATGGCGGTCCTTAATTAAATAAATAAATAAATAAATACAGCACTTTTGGAAGGAGATAGAGTGGTGCAGTGCACTGCAGTTCTACTTGCGTGTAATTCTGGATAAGGCCAATCTTCAGATATTTACAAAATATACACATTGAAAGTTAATTGTATTTGAAGTGTTGTGTAAAGTTTCTCAGTTTTAAATATTTTCTTTATTCTTTCACTCGGAAAATTGTCATTCCCTTCCTAGCCCATTATTGTCCCACTGTTGGGCACGGGCCATTTTTATTACGTGAGGGTATTTAGTCTACAATGCCGCGCTGACCAGGTGTGTTGATTTTAGTTTTAAGTTTTTCCTCTGTCACGTAAGATGGGTATCTATTTATAATGACCCTTAGCTGGCTTTTACAGCACCCTGAGGAGGAACGGAACTAGTGAAATTTGTATTCTTAATCTGTCACCACACGGGTATAGATCTTAATCTCAAGTCTTACCGGTAACCATACTTCTGTCCCAAGAATACAACAAAATTTGGCCCCATGGAAAGACGCTGGCAATTTTTTATTTCTCTCATACATAGTTCTGTTGTCATATGATCATCTGTAGCTTCATCTCTTACACCCCAACGCATGTCAACCACCTGTGAAATAAATGGTAATAAGTCATAAAACTATAGAGAAAGATCGCTGAAAAAAAATGGGCTGGGCAATCTGCAGAAAAACTAATGCCCGATGGAGCTAGACGAGTTCTAGAGGGTAAAAGGTCCGCAACATGACAAACGTAAGGTAGAACCTCTTGCTAGGTGAATGGACGACCTCAAAAAGGTAGCAGGATGAGACTGGATACAGAAAGAGCAGGGTCATGTATTGATGCACAAATTAGGAGAGACAAGAGAGTCTAACAACGGATTGCAATAGACTGATATGATGATAACGAATTCTCGATGTATCAGAGGGAGTAGACTTTCCACTGAAGAGTTACTCCTCAGTGGAAATTGTACAGATTCTATCACGTTTACTAAGATGATACAGCCAAAATTCAAAAAAACTTTTCTTTGACAAGTAGGGCCTTAAGTCGTCAAATAAGGCCATTTTTTGTAAAGGCATCCTTGGTAATCTAAATGCAACCTACCCAAAATTTTATAAAATTTCATGAGCTTAATTTGTAACACATCCGTTACAATAAGCCCTACCCAAGCTTTTTTGCACGTAACTGTATACCACAAACCATTCATCACGGAATAAGTAATAATTGTTTCTTGAAATAACTTTCTTTGTAACCGCAAAACGAATAAAAACAAAACTTAAACGTATTATGGCTTACTGAAACTCAATACGTTCTTCAATACTACTTAATATATGCCTCTTAGTTGCCTACACAATCCGTAAATAGCAAACGCAAACAAGGCATAGGAATTGTAAACATTTACAAAAAGCTAGGCACCCTCGCATAGTTATTTTGAGTGACGGAAACCAAGGCGTGTGTTGCAAGCTGCTGGAAACTTCGATTACCGATTTGTATTTTAATAACTTGTTTGTATTTTATAACGGATTATTTTTGGTTACAGTTGACGGGCCCCGTGATTCAATCGTAGCAGCCGTTCATGAGCATGGGTTCAGCACTTCCTTTGCACAGGAAAATTATTTGTGCAATTAGCGCTTATACATTTGTATTGCGTTTACTAAAGTGATGTATTGTTATTTCGATGGCTTTCTATTTAATAAAAGAAATATAAAAAGAGTACATAGTGCTATCCTTATCTCAAACAAATAAGCTTAGCTATGGGGCTAGAGGATGTAGTCTGAAATGTCAAAAGATTTCCACTCTAATAAGGTAGAGCAACTATATCAGCAAGATTGCAGGGAGCAGATTGATGCTTAGGTGGAGGCAAATCTGAGCGTTTATATGACCAGCGTTGGGCGGGGAAAGGCTTATAGATCGTTGGACGAAATATCTCTACTGTATCCCTTAGTATTCTATGTTCTATGTTCTATTCTATTCTTTTGTACACGCAAAATCTTACATTTTATATTTAAAGTAAAATATTTCTTAAGAAAACAAACGATCGGTTTATATCTGTACTCATTTCTATAAATATTTTGAATAAATATTTAACTAAATCAATAGGTTAACTATAAATACATTTTGGAGCAACGATTTTAGAGGTTAGTGATAAAGGTCTTGAAATATAGGTACCGATTCCACGCGCACAACTAAACCTAACTAAAAATGAAAGTTAGGATAGTGTCTATAACACAATTGGTAAATGTAAACAGACCTGTTTAATTAGACAATCTGTATATTATAGACTAACGATTTCAATTAATAAAAATGTGCACAACGAAATACTCAATCAAAGTACGCCATAGCTGTTTTCATTTTCATGTTTCATTCTGTTTTAGTTAAGTTTAGAATAGTTCATCTTCATGATAACATCATGCCTTTTTTCAATGGGGATAGGCAGAGGCCATAGAGCGCCATCTGCTACGATCCAAACATACTTCCTTGGCTTCATCCACACTTATACATCTGGTCATACATGCCCGACGGTTGTAAGTGCTACGAACTTGCCCCTTTTGGAGTATCCCGGCGTATTAGTGTATTCTATTCTATTCTGTTCTGTTATGTTCTGTTCTGTTCTGTCCTGTTCTGTTCTGTTCTGTTCTGTTCTGTTCTGTTCTATTCTATTCTAAATAATATAATTTAGAATAGAATACACTTTATTGTACACCATAACATTTTACATGTCACTTATGTAACGAAATTAAGATAAAAAAAACATGTACAATTAGCGGTCTTATGGCATATTGCGTTATGTTTAGTTTTAATTGTGCACGTAGAATTTCAAAGTCAAAGTCAAAAATGTTTATTTCAAGTTGGCATTTTGGCAAGCTCTTTCGAAACGTCAGAAACTAGGCGTCTGTTCCAAACGCGAATCCTATGGAGAAGAACAGTCAAGAAAGTCCATGGATTTTTGGTACCATTGTCTTCCAAACTTGGGATTGTGAATTCAATGCTCCCTTAGGATTATTATTAGTATAAGAAATACAATACATACATATTTTTCTACTTCCTCTGGGTATTAAAGCAATTACTGCGTGAGCATAAAAGCATTATTTCTGTTGGTATTTATTTAGAAAAGTTTATTTGTATCTAAGATGTGTATAGCACAAAAATTATGCTTAGTTTAGGGCCAGAGGATGCACTATAAAATATTCATATCCGTAGCGCAGGAATGCGTACTGTGGTGTTCTATGGGGGAGGCTTATGTCCAGTAGTGGTCGGAGTTGATTAAGTTACGTCTACACTGAATAAATTGAGTTACATCTCACTCATTCTCTCTGTCCAGCCCATTAACGTTCCACTGTTGGGCACGGAACTCCTCCACTGTGTGAGGAATTATGGTCCACTACGCCGCGCTGATCAGGTGTGTTTGCATAGGGTTTATTTTCCAAATTTCCGGTTCTCACAGAAGATGTTATATCTGTAATATCCCTTAGCTGCCTTTTGCGGCACTTTGGGAAGAAAATGGGTTGGTGACACTTGTATTCTTAATTCCCATGCAGACAAGTGAGTTGTTGAGTTTAAATGCCGTATAATTTACAACCTAATATTATTTTGCTAACAAAATTGATTACTTTCAATCGCCCAGAGTTTTATTTCTTTGAAATGAATCCAGACAGATACGTACGTACGAACCTAGCTAGTTATATGTATAAATTAGCTGTCGCCCGCGACTTCGTACGCGTGAATTTTATAAAATTTTCCCTGTTTTTGCAACATTTTTCACAGATGCTTCGCTCCTATTGATCAGCGTGATGTTTTACAGCCTATAACCTTCCTCTTTAAATATATATTCTAACACTGAAAGAATTTTTCAATCGGACCAGTGTTTCCTGAAATTAGCGCGTTCAAACAAACAAACTCTTCAGCTTTGATATTAGTATAGATTCATTTTCCGTTTTTACGTAAAAATGACTGCGGCTTCGGGATTATTATTGGAGGGACTATCAAAGGACGGTATTAAGGCGATGATTGGAGCGAAGGATTTTATAATATTACTAGGTGTTGCTCGGGACTTTGTACACGTGAAATTATGAAACCAAATCTTAAACAACAGAAATTTATCATACGGCTCGATAGATGGCGTCGTACAGCTTTTCTAAATCGCACTATTGTTTTGTTACACGTATTAACATAGTGTTACGTGTTAGGGTTCGAAGGATTTGGAGAGAAAGACCTGCTGACTCTTTTTTGAAGACTTTATTCACAAGCACTAGTTACTGAACTAAGCACTAGGTCCAAACACTAACCACTAGGTCCAAACACTAAGCACTAGGTCCAAACAGTAAGCACTAACAATGTCCTAGGTTGAAGCCAAATCGTAGGTTTCACTGGTATCACTCTTGATCACTTGTTTTCGCTCTCGAAGTCGCCTTTCTCGTAGCTCAAACAGAACTGCCCGGGCTCGCCTCCCTGCCGCTATTTATATGCGCCGAGACGAGTTCCAGACTATTCCAGAATGTTCCCGACTGTGCGCGAACGTGATCGCCCGGAACGAATGTTTCTAGAAGGTTCGCGCATGTACGGTAGTTCCTCTAACGCCATCTAGTATCTAATAGGGGTTTCACTCTGTTCGGTTCTTTAATTGGTTTTACTAGTTGCTGCTAGATGGCGCTAGCTCCTTTGTGTTTTATGTGTTCGTAACAATAATATAAGCTCAAATTAAAATAAAACTATTTTCTAACACTAAACTTGCGTCTCATCACGTCTAAATCCGTAAAAAGTAGTTTTATTTAAACAAATGAGTCGCGCAAGTGTTAGAAAGTATAATAATATAAGCTCGTCAAAATTTTGTCAAATATTCAGCACAGGTTTTCAATTTTTATTATTAATTAGTAAGGATCTACGTATCTACAGAATTGTTAGTTTTGGGCTGATTTGGGTAGATGTCGATACTATCTATCTATTAATCTTTGTGTTACGGAATCTTTAAACGTCATTTTAACATCCTTATATACCTGGGATTAATCTGTAACTTTGCACACTTATCAAGGACCTATTACAATACAATATGGATGTTTACTATATGTATTTACAAAAGAAAAGTAGTTTATGTAGTATATCCGTATTCTGGTACTGATAACACAAACATATAAGCTTTACTTGGGACCAGAGGACGTAGTTTGAAATGTCCTTGCATATTAATTATTTATTTATATTTAAGTGAAACATTTTCTGGAAATTTCGAATTTTATTGAAAATTTCCAGAAAATGTTTCACTTATTTTCCATACCGGCTTGACCTTACTAAGTTTGCCTAAGGATCATGTAGGATTTCTTTAATATTTACATTAAAAACGGACTTTGTCAATAGTAATAACTTGAGTTTGTACTAGCTGTTGGCGTGACGTGAGAGGTGCGTACATATTTTATTTAACACTAACTCAAAGTGTTGTAGACCTTTTAAATGATAAAGATTGCGACTGTGCTGTAGGGTCCATTGTGATCAGTTGTTAATTTTATTGACCATAAAGACAGATTTCACTATATTTTGTCAATATAATTGTCTAAGATAGAGGCGTTTAAATCTGTATAATGCCTTTCGTTTAAACTAAATAAAGCGCTCGAAAATCCTGAATATTTTTTGTAATTATTACTTTGTCATCAGTTCTTAATATGTATGCAATATTTCAGATCAATCTGACAGCTGCAAGTAGGTGAAAATCACGTTCCAATATTCCATTATTTAATCCTTACTAATATTATAAATGCGAAAGTAACTGTCTGTCTGTCTGTTACGCTTTCCCGCTTAAACCTATCAACCTATTTTGAAGAAATTTGGCACAGACAATCTTTAGACCCCGAGAAAGGACATAGGCTACCTTTAATTGCGAAAAACAAATTTTCCAAATTCCACGCGGATGGAGTCGCGGGCAACAGCTAGTATTTTATATATGCAATAGAATTAAGATATATACCTACTATTTATTCTTCTAGATCGTTTCTTGCTGTCAAAGTCGGATTATTCTAAACTTTCATTACTTACATCTAGGAGGATTACTTTCCGTGTGATTAAGAATACAAGTGTCACCACCCGATCTCCTCCCAAGGGTGCTGTAAAAGTCAGCTCAGGGATATTGCACACAGATAACATCCTCTGTGAGAGATGGAAAACTCGAAACTAAACCCTTTGCCAACACGCCTGGTCAGTGCGGCACAGTAGACCATAATCCCTTCCAAAGTGGAGGAGGCCCGTGCCCAACAGTGGGACGTAAATGGGCTGGAGAGAGAGGAGGATTACAATTATGTACTAATACTATGACTTGCATATCAATAAGCTACAGATGACAGTATTCCCTATTGTCATGAGATAAAACTGTGAGATAGAAGATATCTTACTGATAAACGAGGAAAAAATCTATTCGTAATCGTAAATTGATATTAAAAACGGCCGTAATACATACAGAGTTAGATAAATTGATATATACGATTGAAGCTTATAAACCGTGTAAAAAGTGTTTTTATTTAAATAAATTATTCGCGCAAGTGACATATAACTATGCCTTAACAAAATATAAAAGATTTAACAACGGCTTTCTTCGAACGACATAATTTTTTATAGTATCTTAAGAAAATAAGCAAATGAAAATCTTAGAAAACGATAGCGTTTCTTTCACAAACATTTCTTTATATTCGTTTTAATTAATAAGGAAGTCTTAAATATTGAAATATTGCTTTGATATTCCAAAAATATTCAATCAAAATATCAGTAGAGGTGACCCTTAGGCACGTGTCTAACACTTGCTGATTATGAAGGCACGACGCCAAACTATGCTCCATAAAAAATATGGCCATCGTAATCTGCTGTTTTCTTCATGGATATTGCCTCCAGAGCAACGAATTTTTCTCACAGGATCTAGCTCTTATTATATCTATGCTTCTATTACATTCTTTTTTCAAAACAAAATAACTAAAAGAAATATTATGACCATCCAGAAATCCCTTTTTTTCGGGTTTCTTTAGATGAACTTGCAGCGTCTATCACACAAATTTAGGCTCTTAAGTGCAGCTAAATTTAACGTTCTTAATGTTTCTTTCAAGATTGCTGTAAAAGACAGTTGAAAAATATTGTACATAGATAACATCCTCTGTGAGAAACGGAAAACTTGAAAATAAAACTTATACCAACACGCCTGGGTAGCGTGGCACAGTAGACCATAATCCATCCCAAAGTGGAGGAAACCCGTGCCCAATTGTGGAAGAGTAATGGGCTGGAGAGAGAAAATAGAATTATAATAATTACTCACTGGAAAATAATAATTAAATAAATAAATAAATAAGTATTCATGGACATTTCACACAACGTCCTCAGGGCCCAAGCTAATCTTATAAGCTTGTGTTATGGGTACCAGAATACGGATAGAATACATATACTACTTTTCTTTTGTAAATATGTACATACTTATAATACATAGTAAACACCCAGACGCAGTACAAACATTTTGTATGATATTAATAAATATCACACAAATTGTCCCAAGCGGGAATCGAACCCGCGACCTCGTGATCGGCAGTCCATTACATGAAACACTCCACCACGAAGCCCGTCTAAATTAAAAACCTGTGATCGATTTCGAAATGTTGTACTGCTTTTAAGTAAAAAATGCTTATTAATAACATCTGTGGCTCTTATTTATTTATAACAAGCCTTTACCTGCAATTATTTACGCGTGGAATTTGGAAACCAAACCTAAACAAATTATACAAAAAAGCCATCCCCTTGAACCATTCTATCATTATAGTAATAATTTCCTTAGTTTAAAAAAAAACTAAAAAACACGCCTAAAACTCCTAAATATTTTTTATAAAAAATTAAAAAATCAAAAATTTTAGATCAATCTGACTATGTACTGCAAGTGGGTGAAAATCACTTTTAAAGATTCCGTTACATTGATTACTACATTCATAGATACCTACCGAACTAATATAATCGTGTTAAAAAGCGGCATCAAAATCTGTTGCATAGTTATGAAGATAATTATAAGCTCACACAGTGACATACATACAAAAATAACGGCTGATAACGGATTTACAAAGACATTTTGCTTAAATTAGGACCAGAAGTTGTGTGAAATGCCTGTGAATGCCTCTTTATGTGAATAAATGAGTCGGAAAAGTATTATAATAATTCTTACAAGCGCATTCACTAATACTTTTAAGCTTATTCTAAGTCACATAACCAAATTGTGGCGTACTTATTGTAAGTACAAATTCCAGCTTTCAACTATGAAATCCTTTTTATGGCTAAACAGATTAAACATGCATGCGTGGTTAATCTGGTTTACTTTCTCGCTTAAATACCTTTTTCATCCTTTGAAATACATATGGTATAATAATAGTTTTCATGAATGTAAAATTGCTTTTGATTTGCAAGATTTTGAGCTTAATAAGCTTAAGCTGTGTTTCAGTAATCTAGAATTTTGTATAATTGTTTACAGTTTCGTATTAAAAGGTAAAACGGAGCTCTATTATTAAGCCTTTGCTATTTTTTCGTCCGTCTGTCACCAGGCTGTACTTGTGGAACGCTGATTGCTAGAGAGGTGATATTTTTGTCATAGAGTTATGATATAGACTTCTTTTGCAAAGTATTACTTGGATTTGTTGATGCTACAACAACAAACGCATTGCCATTCTTAAGACTTCATCCCATTATTTTTCATTATTTTTGTGTGAAATCTCCATGAATATTTATTTATTTATTATTTGGGGTTGAAAATATGAAAAATATTGCATTGATGGCCTGAGATTTGAAGAAATGCCTCGAATTAATTGAGATGATCAATACAATATCCTCCGTGTGGTGACGGATTAAGAATACAAGTGTCACCACCCCATCTCCTCCTAAGGGTGCTGTAAAAGTCAGCTAAGGGATATTGCACACAGATAACATCTTCTGTGCGAGACGGAAAACTCGAAAATTAACCCTGTGCCAACACGCCTGGTCAGCGCGGCACAGTAGACCATAATCCCTCCCAAAGCGGAGGAGGCCCGTACCCAACAGTGGGACGTAAATGGGCTGGAGTAGAAGAAGAAGATCAATACAAATTATTTTGATTTGTGTTGTGTATTTTTATTATACCTTTTATGTGTGTATCATAGTTCTTTCTTTTCAAATGACTAAATCCGAAAAAATAATAATTTGATAATAGAATTTTTACCTGAAATTCTAATCCATGTTTCTCTCTGCAATAGTCCTTGATACGAGGGTAACATTTTGCCATCAACGTATTTCTTTCCATTGTAGTGTCTATAACAAAGAAATATTACATAAAAATAGTAAAAAAAAAGTGACTAAAGCCTTACAGTTAATAGTTTTCAATATTTCTTAGTGTGATTTAAACATTGCATCTGTTTTTGTATAACGCCCTCTATCGAGCGGTTTGCACCAACTCAATCAATAGATGTTCTTTACAGAAATAAATTGAACCGAAATAAAAATTGTAGTTGAAGATTTGGCAAACATGTGCAGGAACTATGATAGCTCGGTCGGTAGAGTGACGGAACGGTATTCCGAGGCCGTGGGTTCAAGTCCCGCTCATAGTGATCATTTTTCACTATAATCTGTTGATTAATTAAAACGCATAGTATGTCAATTACAAACATTTATAAATTAATGCAAAAATAAGCTTAGCTTAAGATCAGAGGACGTTTATGAAATATCTAGGACGAAAAACTAAAAACGACGAAAAATCAAAATTTGAAACAAATACACGCGTCTAAATCCGTAAAAAGTATTTTTATTTAAACAAATGAGTCGCGCAAGTTTTAGAAAATATTACGAAAAACTAACATCAAAAACACAATTTTCACATCATTTAACAACTAAAGTAGGTCGCGGTAAATTTAATTTTCGCAAATCGATTTCTAGTCCTACTATCAGATAAAATTCCGTTAATTAAAAGTTGTTCATTCTTAGCCACCCTACCACCCTACAAAGTGTGTTTTAAAATTGCATTTGAACACGATCGGGGGGCGAAAACCACCCTATATTTTAGATAAGGCTTAAGTCACTTTTATAGATAGATTAGATAGATATTTGTTCGATTCCCGCTCGGGACAATCATTTGCGTGTTTTTCTAATTGACATACAATGTTTGTACTGCGTCTGGGTGTTTCTATGTATTATAAGTATGCATTTACAAAAGAAAAGTAGTATATGTGTTCTATCCGTATTCTGGTACCCATAACACAAGCATATAAGCTTAGCTTGAGACCAGAGGACGTTGTGTGAAATGTCCATGAATATTTATTTATTTATTTATACTATTCTGATTACAGTGGTTTAAAACTGATAAAGAAATTAAAAGACAGTCAAAAGCGAAACAGATTCATATTCTAAGGGTTCTGCAGTGACGAATTAAAAGATTGTAAGAGCATCGGTACTCATTCTCTATGATTATCTTGTTTCAAACACCAAAAATGGCCTCGCAAATTCTATCCTTTTACCCATTCTCTCTCAACTATGCAGATGTCAGCTATCCAGATCAGTCAGCGTGGCTCAGTAGCCTATAATCCCTCCCTAAGTGGAGGAGCCCCATGTCCAGTAGTGGGATGTTAATCTGCTGGAGAAATGGATATGAGGGATATACCCTAGGAGGGTTGAAACAAGGCAGGCCGTCGCCGTCGTTCGTAAATTCAGTCAAAACCATCGTAACATGAAGACATGTAGTACTAACCCTAATGACGGGATAAGGGCAGGAGTGGTTTATGTAATGGACTGCCGATCCGAGGTCGCGGGTTCGATTCCCGGTTGGGACAATCATTTGTGTGATATCCATAAATATCATACAAATGTTTGTACTGCGTCTGAGTGTTTTCTATGTATTATAAGTATGTATTTACAAAAGAAAAGTAGTATATGTAGTCTATCCGTATCTGGTACCCATAATACAAGCATAGAAATATAGCTTACTTTGGGACCAGAGGACGTTGTGTGAAATGTACTGAATATTTATTCATTATTATTATTTATCTATGACGTCATTCTTTTACCTATATACCTAATTTTTGCAGTAATGCAGCAACTTAATGCAGTGGAGTTTATAAACGACGCTACTACGGCTGTATTCAAGTGCAAGTTATAAACATGCAAAAAATATATTTATAATTTTGTTTCACTAAGACAAGACTTTTCTGTTAACTTTCAAGGCTTTATTTATTACAAAACACTAAAATAAGATTCTCTAAAGGTGGCCCTCCGATTGATGCGACACGCAACCCTTAATCTATACTAATCTTACAAAGATGAAGAGTTTGTTTGTTAGTTTTTTGAACGCGCAAAACTCAGTGCGAATTGTTTCTTTTTTGTTTTTTCGTCAAAGACATCATTCATCGACGAAGGCTGTAGACTATATAACATTATGCTGCGAACAATAGGATACAAGCGTTAGTGAAAAATGTTGCAAAAAGGGGGCATTGTTATCTATATTCTTCTGTTGCGTGCACTGTGTTAGTGGTTTATATGAATAATTTGTTTTTTAAATTCCACGCATATGAAGTTGAGCGCAACAGCTAGTTAAAAAATCACAAAAATAATATTCTCTAAAGGTGGCCATCCGATGTACGCGACGCGCGATTAATGTAAACATGCACGTTTCCAAAAGACAAGAATACATTTATGTACCAATAACTGCGGCCATTTTTGCGTTTAGCCACGCCCATTTTTCATACAAAGTAGCTTGCAAAGCATTGTGGACTTCGGTCACGCTGCTTACGCAACATATCGATAAATATTTGCAATAGAAAACGGCGAGTGTTTGTTACACCAGCCGTTTTCTATTGCAAATTGCTTGCAAACGCTATTGGCATAATACTCTAACGTCTGACCAATGCCGAGCCTCGTGGTTGGGTGGTTCATGTAACGGACTGCCGATCACGAGGTCGCGGGTTCGATTCCCGCTCGGGACAATAATTTGTGTGATATTTATAATTATCATACACATTATTGTACTGCGTCTGGGTGTTCCTATGTATTATAAGTATGTACAAAAGAAAAGTAGTTTATGTATTCTATCTGTATTCTGGTACCCATAACACAAGCTTAGCTCGGGACTGTTACTTCTGCACCACTGATCTGACAGTATATATAAAAAGGAAAACAGAGTGTATACCAACTCCTGTTAATTCTATGCTCTAAAGTAAAATCCTTACATTTCTTCATGTTAACATTGTTGCGTAACTTTGTATTGATTCAGTTGAGCTATTTATATTTCTGAACACCAATTTCAACTTAAATCTACTTTAACTTTTATTAAGTTTATCGTAGCTGTTTAAAATTGCATTTGATCACGAATAAGCAGTAGGTATCTCTTATAATACTAGAACAGTCCTTATTTGAGTTTATATCTGTGTCACTTGGTACTATAGCAACGAGTTTTTCTCACAGTGTCTAGATCTTATTTGAGTATGCTTCTCTTATTTTCTTATTACTAAAAGAAATATGACCATACGAAAACCTGTTTTTACGGGTATCTGATGAATTTGCAGCGTCCATGAGACAATCTGGTAGGTAAGACATTGAAATGTCTATAAATATTTATATATTTATTACATAAAGACATACCTACTGAAAAAAATACTTTCTTTTATAACAAGTAAAGATATTTAACCATTTCTCATACATTTTATTACGGGCACGGGTAACGATGCAGGACATAGCTAGTATAATACTGGAATAGTCATCTTCAAGCGAGTTTGTAATAACTGCGGTACTGTAAACTTCTTACAAGGAATGGGTATTTATAAGTGCAGTTAGTATTAGAATGTTTACCTTTACTTGGCTGACTAGAGCTACATTAGTAACATGATAAGTTACAGCCCGTAATATAAATGAGAAAATATCAAGTATTTTTTTATCGTGGAGAATGCATTTACGCCCTTCGCCTTTCCGGTTGCGGGGGCAACCTTCGGACTTCGTGTGGGACTCCCAGCCTGTTGCTGCCAGACTACCCACTAAACCCCACGGTGTTCCTCCTCGCCCTTTGCCGGGCCATGGCAGTCACTCAGGTATTATCATGACCCGACCAGGAGAAAATATCAAGTTGCCTTTAACTTCGTAAGCATGGTATTTAGAAAACAAACCCTAAGAACCATTCTCGTGAACCTCTCTAGCTATTAAAAAAAAACCGCATCAAAATCCGTTACGTAGTTTTTAAAATATAAGCTCACATAAAGACATACATAGAGACATAATATTCTGAAAGTCCGAATCTATACTTACTACTAACATTTAAAAAAAAAAAAAATTCGCACAACTGACATGTATATTTTTAAATAACGAAGCACAGATCGGTCTAATCAGACCCACCCGTGACCATGATGACTGCAAAGTCTGCGAAATCTCGGGTTAAAATTTAAAACAAATATACGGGTCTAAATCCGTAAAAAGTGGTTTTATATAATTAACAGATTTTCAGATAAATGATTGATAGAAAATATGCAACATACCAGTGAAAGTGGAGCTGGTGAAGATCCGAACTATTTTGGAGCTGACTGGTGGCAGCGACTTGAGTGAGCCACCGAAGATTAAGTCTATCGTACGGTCATCCATGATGATGTAGAGGAATTCTGTGAAAAGTTGTTTAGTTTAAAACAAAAAAACGTCCTGGATTTTTATTAACACGCTTCTATTAGCTCGGCATGTATCTATCAATGTATTCATTTTATGTAACGGAATCTTTGAAAGTAATTTTCACCCACTTGCAGTAGTCGGATTGATCTGATATTTTACACACAGTTTAAGGACCGATTACAATGCAATATTTTTTTTAAAATATGCGCGAATGTCTTCCTTTTTTAGTTCAATTTTTAACTAAGCATTCAGAGTTACCGAGCGGGTTTTATAGTTTTTGAACTGAGCAAATTATTTACAATTGCCTTAACATCGGTCCTTAATATGTGTGCCAAATTTTACATCAATCCGGCTATTGCAAGTGGGTGAAAATCACTTTCAATAATTACGTTGCATAAATACGAATGATTTTAATAAAAGGTACAGTGGAATTGGTGGTACAGTGGCTTGCGTAAAGAAGTTTTGCTTCAAAAAGAATAAAACATTATTTTTGAAGTAAAACTTCTTTACGCAAGCTTAACTTAGTGCCTAAATCTGGTGTAGGTATGCGTGACGAGAGACATAGGAATTAAGTGTTATAGGGCAAAGAAAATCAAAGATATTTTTTAAATTTTATTTTAAAAGACCTTTACAAAATTTTATTGTAGTCTGTGCTTTCGTAAATTTAAAATAAAAAAAGAATTATTTCGATTCGAATAATTACACTAATTAAAATAATATTGAATTTATCAGAACTTAGCATGCACTTAATTTGAAGTTCTTTTTTGTTTTTTAATTCAATAAAGTACATGTCAGCTTGTTACAATTTTATGATTTTTAATAAATTAGTTTTGAGCACTCCAATATTTATGATTAAAATACAAATCATAGTTTTAATGATTTTAATCCTTAACATTCGGGTAACTATTTTAGACACTTCAGAATCAGAGATCGTAAACATAAAACCCGTAGAGGGCAGCACACATGCTTTACATTTTACGATATAGAAATTAAGTTCTGCGGTAAATATTTCCGGAACAAGTGCTGAAGTGGTCTATTTGAATTTTATGGCTATGTACACGTGTAGCTTTGCGTGTTACTCTGTCTTTAGAAAAAGTTATATTCTCTAACTCATGTACAAACCATGTATTTAACATACAACATAGGTAATTTATGGATTTATTCGCACTGTTATATCCTTTCTATGTATGGAAAAGGGCTGAACACTAGATCCTAAGTTTAGTGTCAGCACTTATCATATTATAAATAGAAGTGCGCCCAAGAGCGGGCACGCAGTACAGATCTTTCTATTTCCCGGTCGCGATCGGTTGCCTTTTCCAATTCTTTTGCTAATTCCATTGTATTTCTATTAAATTCTATTCTAGTTTAATAAAGTAGTTTTTTTTAAAAACCTATTATCAGAGTGCCGTATAACATTTTGGTGGCAGCGGTGGGATATCGAAATCCCCTGCCCCGAATACGCCTCCGAAACAGTTCAAACTCCTTAAACTCTCTATCGAAAGAGAGCAGTGAGAAAATTGTGAAGTGAAGAAGTTCCTTCTCCAGCCGTCAAAACCAGACGGTCTCGCAGCAGCCTCCGACAGCAACATCCAGCAGTACCAGGAAGGTCCTGTGATATTTTCGGTGAAGAGCTCATCACCACATCATCGCGCCAGCCGCTACCATGCTATTCCTGATTTTCCTGAATATCTTACAGTGAGTGAAGCCTTTTTGACAGATATTTACCTACCAGACACGGTGTGAGCTCAGAGTCCTGCTAAATTCAATTACTAATTTTACCTACGTTGTTCTTAATTATTGTGTAACATTTTATTTTAGTTATCCTGCGTCAATTTTTGTTTTTAGTACATAAGTGCATGCTAGTATTAATACCTCACACATACTTTGTTTATGTTATTCATCCTCACGGTCACTGATAAGCGTTATAGCATACACCTTGCCCACAGAGTCTCGACTAGATTGGAGTCGACTTTTATTTAAATTAACTCCGCGATTTATAAAATATTTTAACTCAACATTATGGCTACCTCAAAATCCGACACGAAATATGAGTCATCTCCAATTCTTAGGAGTGCCAGTCTAGAAGAAAAAATCGAACTCAACGTATTGCTAAAATTCATAAAACCATATGACGGGTCACGGGACACCCTGAACCCATTTATATCTAACTGCCAAAATGCATATAATATAGCTGATAGATCTCAGAAACCCATAATATTTAGATACATCCTAAGTCAACTAACCGGTCGTGCCGAAGTCACATGCAGTATAAAAGAATTCGAATCTTTTGAGCAATTCATAGAGTTTATTACTCAACAGTTTGGCGAGAGAAAGCACTACGCACATCTGCTCTCAGAACTACAAGAGTGTCACCAAAGCCCTTCGGAATCCGTTAATCAATTCGCCCTAAAAATTGAAACGTGCCTAGCCAAATTACTAACCGAAATTAAAATATCTATTCCAACGAAAAAGAAGGGTGAAGTAGCAGGTCGCGTAGCTGCCATGGAAGATCTTGCGCTTCACACATTTATGATAGGGCTACAACCACGTCTATCCCAAGTGGTTAGATGTCGCAACCCTGATTCCTTAAACGAGGCCGTAAACTTTGCAGTTGCTGAAGAAAAAATACTTTCAGGAATTCTTAAGAGGTCTCCTCAGCAAATTTCAAACTATAATGACAGGCCTAGATTCACACCTCGACGCGATCCACGACTTCAACTAAATCGATCTCCTGTGATACAATCGTCGCGTAATGATCAATCCCGTAATAACAACACCAGCGAACTGGTGTGTCGTTATTGTAAGAATATCGGCCACACAATAGAGAATTGCCGAAAACGCCAATATAATAACAATATTAAGAATCAACAAAATCCTTCTACGTCACGCTACCGACCGGCTAACACGCCACCCAACTCTGGTTCATCTACTGCACCTCAGAGAAATTTCCACATCACTCAGCCATATCCTGATGGCGGTGTAGACGAAGTAGACTATTTAAACTAGTAAAATTTCCCGACGGGTATCGCCCGGGAAATTGCTCCAAAATCAAAGACGATACCGCAAAGCTCACTGTATCTACTATCTCTAAGGCAAAACCTCTGAATCCTCTGAATCCGCTGAATCCACTGAATCCGCTGAATCCACTGAATCCTCTGAGTCAGCCAAAACCTCTGAATCCACTGAATCCACTGAATCCTCTGAGTCAGCCAAAACCTCTGAATCCACTGAATCCTCTGACTCCTCTGAATCCTCTGACTCCTCTGAATCCGCTGAATCCACTGAATCCGCTGAATCCACTGAATCCTCTGAGTCAGCCAAAACCTCTGAATCCACTGAATCCACTGAATCCGCTGAGTCAGCCAAAACCTCTGAATCCACTGAGTCGGCCAAAACCTCTGAATCCACTGAATCCTCTGACTCCTCTGAATCCTCTGCATCCTCTGAATCCTCTGACTCCTCTGAATCCTCTGAATCCGCTGAATCCACTGAATCCTCTGAATCCCCTAAATCCTCCGAATCCTATGAATCCCCTGAATCCTCTGAGTCCTCCGAATCCTCTGAGATCCAACGTAGCCACTGCATCCGGTCCTGTTCGAATTTCCAGTTCTCGACGCAACCTGAAACATAAAAATAACAAAGTGAATGTATATGAAATTAACCAAAACACAGAGAAAAGATACTTACCATATATTACTATTCATACTCCCGTTTCTGATCACGCGCTATCCTTTTTAGTTGACACCGGTTCTTGTGTATGCCTCATAAAGTCAACCTCTATGACTAAACCTCCAAAATTAAGTGACGTAACTATAGCATTAAAGGGCATAGACCCTGGCGATGACTTCACGACGACCCTTGGAAGCTTTCAAATGCCGTTGCTACAAGATGGCACCGTTAAATGTGAACATGAATTCCATGTAGTAGAAGACATTAGCCTACAATTAGATGGTATAGTAGGTAATGATCTGCTAAAGAAGTTTGGTTGCCAGATTAACTATGAGGAAGGAGTTCTCCGTATAGAAAATAATTCAATCAAATTAAATTTTTCCGAACCACTTTATATTGTTCCAGCCCGAACCGAAATGGTCATAGAATGCACAGTATGTAACCCACACATTCAAGAAGGGATAGTAATAGACCAACATATCTCGGAATCCTTACTAGTCGCAAACTGTATCGTACAAGTTAAAGATAATAACCGCGTTAATCTGACGGTAACCAATACCTCTGATAAACCAGTCTCTCTTCATCCCAATCTCAATCTCCGACTAGAACCAATAAATGTCAAAGCCTGCACGACATCTTTAGATGATGAAATTGTACGTAAAGTACTTGAGAGAACTAATAAGGTCGTCGATTCACTCCGCATCTCCCATTTAAATGAAGAAGAAGCTGATGCCTTAATGAGTGTCTGTGCTGATTACTCTGATATCTTCTATCTCCCTGGCGATCACCTTACTAATACCACAGCTACTGAACACACAATAACTACAAATACTCAAACTCCAATCCAAACTAAATCCTATAGATTTCCTGAATGCCATAAACAAGAAGTAGCTAAACAAATAGACAAAATGATAGAACAAAATATAATTACGCCATCTAACTCTCCTTGGTCTTCACCCATTTGGGTCGTACCTAAGAAAACTGATGCTTCCGGTGAACGCAAGTGGAGAGTGGTCATCGATTATAGAAAACTTAACGATATAACGATTGGTGAAACTTACCCTATCCCACAAATAACTGAAATACTAGACCAGCTAGGCAAAAGTCAATATTTCAGCACGTTAGATTTAGCCTCAGGCTTTCATCAAATTCCTGTATCCCCTAACGACGCCCCAAAAACCGCATTCTCTGTGCCACAAGGACACTACCAATTCAATAGAATGCCCTTCGGACTCAAAAATGCTCCAGCCACTTTCCAGAAACTAATGAATACCTGTCTGTCCGGACTCCAAGGGACGCGCTGCTTCGTATATTTAGATGATATTGTCGTCCATTCGCCAGACCTTTCCAGTCACATTCAGAACTTATCCTCAGTTTTTGACAGATTAAGAAGTTTCAACCTCAAACTGCAACCTGATAAGTGTGAATTTTTGCGTAAAGAAGTTGCTTATTTAGGACATGTTATAAGTGAAAAAGGCGTCAAACCCAATCCAGATAAAACTAAAGCCGTATCCGAATTTCCTGTTCCAAAATCACCCAAGGATGTGAAATCATTCCTCGGTCTTATGTCATACTATAGGAGATTTATTCCAGACTTCGCTAAATTGGCCAAACCTCTTACGTCCCTGTTGAAAAAGGAAACCCCTTTCAATTGGCAGAACGAGCAGCAGCTTGCATTTGAATCTCTTAAACATAAACTGATATCGGCTCCAATCCTAGCTTATCCTGACTTCACACAACCATTCCTGTTAACTTGTGATGCTTCAAACTATGCCATTTCAGCCATACTATCCCAAGGACCTATCGGACAAGATCGTCCAATCGCTTTCGCATCACGCACCCTTAACAAAGCCGAATGTAACTATAGCGTCACCGAAAAGGAATGTTTAGCTATAATTTTTGGCACAAAAACCTTTAGGCCATATCTTTATGGTTACCGCTTTAAAATAGTGACTGATCATAAACCACTTCAATGGCTGTTTAACTGTAAGGACCCCGGTTCAAGACTAATACGGTGGAGACTTAAATTGGAAGAATTCGAATATGATATAGTATATAAAAAGGGCAAAATCAATACCAATGCGGATGCACTATCACGATTCCCTGTAAACCCTGTAACAAACACATCTCCTAACATTCTGACAGACGACGACGTTAACCCCGACACTCCCTTAGAAAGCCCTCTAATAGATTTACCTTCTCCAATACCCTTTACCTTTAATAACGAAGAACTATTGAATGACAATAATCCGAATCAAGGCCAAAATACTGCTCCTGAACCTACTACAACTACGACACCTAATGTTCCTGACGTTGTTACTGAAATGCCTATCGAATTACCAGAATTAACAGATATGGGTCCAATAGACCTCAGCCCTGAAAGTGCTGACTTAAACCTCGACTTTGAGAACATCGAAATCCCTTCTAATCCTGAAAGCCCAGACGCTCAAATTGAAACTAATGTGACTGAAGACGACTATTCTAACTTCCTTAAATCAATTGCCGATAAAAACTCTGCACCTAACACATCACTAACTGAACACAACGAAAATTTATTAAAGACTCCTTATAAAATTATACTAATTCCTACATCTATAGACTTAGATGAATCTAATCCATACCTTACGGAAATCCTAGCAAATGTAGAAGACAAAGAACAGATAATCAGCTCAGAAAAAGAATTACACTCTTACCTGAAAACGAAGTACGGTGACAAAACTATCTATTTCATCTTTACTAAGGTACACTATTTTGATGAAGGACCGTATCCAGATATTTATAAAACTATAAAAGCTGCAAGAAACGAAATACTCCGATCTGAACAAACCTCTGATATAGCAATTTCAGACTTCAAGAACCCTTTCGATCAACACTCATATACGAAGCTGTATAATATGATCACCTACCTTTTTCATAATACCAATGTTAACATACACATTTATCGTAACAATATAATCTATCCTGCCTTAAGTGAGAGACAACGAATTTTGCGCGAAAATCATGACATACCTGTAGCAGGACATCTAGGATCAACACGAATGTACAACAGGATTCGGGAACAGTTTTATTGGAAAGGTATGCGAGGAGACATAGAAGAATATGTGAAGAAATGCAAGCTTTGTCAAGAGAACAAAGCTTTGAGAAAAGTAAACAGAGCCCCGATGGAAATTACTACAACATCAACTGCTCCTTTCCAAAGAGTCGCACTCGACATAGTAGGCCCTTTGCCCGAATCAGGCACAGCTAAGTTAAAATATATCCTTACACTGCAAGATGACCTAACAAAATATTCTATAGCATATCCCATTCGTAGTACATCAGCTGAAGAGACAAGTGATTGCCTAATCCACTTTATTTCATTATTCGGAATTCCTAAATCGATCCTCACAGATCAAGGCACTAACTTCACCGCCGAACTATTTAAGAACACTTGCCAATTTCTAAAAATTAAACAGTTGTGGTCTTCGCCTTACCATCCCCAAACTCAAGGAGCCCTAGAACGAAGTCATTCTACTCTCAAGGAATACCTGAAATCATTTATAAATGAAAATCAAAATAATTGGCCAACTTATGTATACACAGCCATGCTAACATACAATACCACTACACACACAACAACAAGGTTCAGTCCATACGAATTGGTTTTTGGGCATAAACCCTTTATTCCAAATTCACTGTATGAGAGTTGCTCCGGCGCTACCTATACAGAATACATTAAAATGTTACAACATAAACTTAAATACACGCGAGAAAAGGCACTAGAACATATATTGAAATCGAAGGAGTCTTCTAAGACGTATTATGATACCCGAACTAGAACCCCTCCTCAGTACAAAATAGGTGACTATGTATACCTGAAAAATCATTTAAGATTACGAAAAGCACTCTCGCCTATCTGGAAAGGCCCATACAAAATCATTCGAGTTAATAATAATCATACAGTCACTCTCCTAATTAATCGGCGTCATGTAACCCATCATTTTGATGAAATCAAACCCGCTGAAGTCCATCAACCTCTTAATTAAATGCCAGTTTCCAAGGTAAGTACCTTAATTAATTACAAATGTTTCTATTTCAGCACCTCGTCCAATGCCCAGCAACTATCAACCATCAAGCCATATAATTCTAGTTCCGGTATCTACTTCGATGGTCTAGGCAAACTAAAGATAATAAGCGGACAACTGAATGTTGTCAGTTATGTAGATATTTCCCATATCAACCCACATCTCGTTAACCTCAACGAAATTATAAGTACAATGAGACTTGCGTGTCAACAGTCTATTGATTATCATTGCGAAAATATCCTATCTCCTTTAATTACCAGATTTAATGATATCCAACGAGAATACGAGTCGATATCTCATTTAATTTCTAAGCGCAGTAGACGCTCTGCATGGTTTGGTGGCATAGGCACCTTGTTTAAACATGTCTTCGGCACTCTCGATGAAGACGACGCAATAAAATACGATTCCGCAATCAATTCAATTCAAAATGATCAGAAAAACCTCGCGGGACTTATTAAAAATAATATTTTAATTACAACTTCAACTTTAGAATCATATAACAGGACGTTAAATAAATTAAAAACAAATGAGGAAATTTTAAACGAGGCACTTAATACCTTATTACAACAAAATAATAATATTTCCGAAATATCAAATAAATTATTATCGGTAACAAAAGTCCACTCCATACTTACGATGCTCGAAAGCTCCTTACTTACATTGTCATTCCAGTTAGAAGATTTGATAAACGCTATCATGTTCAGTAGTCAAAACATCCTTCATCCCAATGTACTAACTCCATCACAACTATACCAAGAACTTGTTGATACTAACAGACACTTACCTAAGGATGGCGATATCCCTGTTTCTTTGAATCTAAATAATATTCATTTAATTTTAAGTATATCTAGTGTATCGTGTTACTATTATAATCATAAGTTAATTTTTGTTCTACATATACCACTAGTTACTAGTGACGAATTTATTTTATATCATAACTTAGGGTTGCCAACTCCACATGGAGTAAACAATGAAAATGTATTTAGCCTCATTCTACCTTCTAGTTCGTATATTGCTATTTCTACAGATAAGTTAAGCTTTTGTAATTTAGATAATTTAGATAAATGTAAGTGTATAAACTCTGAGCTCTTCCTGTGCGATATAAAGTCGATCATGTTGTCTGGTAGCAACCCTACGTGTGAAAGTGAACTCTTAACGAAATCAATCAGCGTTATCCCTGTGCAGTGTGAAACCAAAACATTAATTGGTGACATAGACATCTGGAAACCTCTATCGAATAACCAATGGATCTTTGTACAATCACGCCCTACTAAAATATCTATTGAGTGCGGCATGTCCGAAATAAGTGAAAGTGTTGTGTCCGGTACGGGAGTGTTAAGTACAGGAAGCCAATGTACAATATTTACAAAGAGCACGAGACTCATATCGTCCCGTAATAGTGTTAACATAAGTATTGCCAACCCTAGCTTAGATTTTAACATCATAAATGACTCATGTTGTAGAATAGATGATAAGAATAGTTTAAGTAAAATTATGCCCCGTGTTTCTTTAGAGAATATTGATTTAGATAAGTTACCAACTAACATTAGAAATAATAAATTGATTTCTCAGTTAAATGACATAATTGTAAAACAACCTTTTTTAGAAAAGTATAAAACACATTATATTGTATACACTCTTATGATATCCTTAGTTTTAGTCTCTTTTATAATTTTCAAGATTGTTAAATTACTTTATAATTATAAATGTAAGTTCAATGTTTCAAGGCCACCGATACCTACCGAAATCGAAATGATAAGCACAGAAAACAATCTGTCAACATCAGTACCACGACTTAGAGAAATTGTATGAATTCGAACTTCTATCAAACTTCTCTCCCGAAGTTCAGTCTTCGCGGGGGGTTGTTATATCCTTTCTATGTATGGAAAAGGGCTGAACACTAGATCCTAAGTTTAGTGTCAGCACTTATCATATTATAAATAGAAGTGCGCCCAAGAGCGGGCACGCAGTACAGATCTTTCTATTTCCCGGTCGCGATCGGTTGCCTTTTCCAATTCTTTTGCTAATTCCATTGTATTTCTATTAAATTCTATTCTAGTTTAATAAAGTAGTTTTTTTTAAAAACCTATTATCAGAGTGCCGTATAACAGCACGTATTTTTATTTAAAATCTATGCCAACGTTTCAGAGACTTTTCATTTACATGGGTAGGATAAACCAAAAATTTACATACATACGTCTAAATCCGTAATTCTTTTTGTTTTATGAATGGTGTTTTATAATTAGTATGGGAATGGTATTTCCTATGTAGTTACTTAGATAAAGGTATAAATGTATAACCTATAATACCCAAAAGAGAACCATTAAATAAAAATAAAATTTTTTTGTTTAAACAGAAAATTTATGTTCCTTAGTTACTGCAAAGTATCTTCCAACTTTATTCAGATCATATTCTTCAGAGTTTATATAAAAACGTGTTACTGTAGGTATTTATTCTTATAATTACACCAAAATAAAACTAATTATACTAATTTACCATCAGCAAAATCAAATACCGATCTAATTCTTATACAATAAATCTATGTAAGTAATACGAATAGACATTCTCACCTGTTCTAGTTGAAAACTTAAATCAATACATCGAGAAGGTCGCGGTCAAATCGATTTAATATTTTAACAATTCAATTTGCCCAACTCTAGTGCGATGTTCAATTATTTATTCTTTATTTAATTCAAATTTTTGAATTTGGAACACGTGTTTTCGTTTTGAAATTGATAAGGACACTGGTTTGTAGTTCATGGTTATGAAGACTTGTTATCCGGTTGCTAGGCAACAAGTTTGTGAAAAAAAAATGGCGTCAATTTGCGTAGGTGTTATGTTAAATCTATATTGATGTTTTGAGGGGCTTTTAATTATGTAATTATTAAGCTTTTTGGATCGATAGGTTTGAGCTCTTATCGGTGGTATAACAATCAGTAATCCTAGATTATCGTATTTTAATTGGGGCAAATGAAATCCTTACTTCCACTAATATTATAAATGCAGAAGTGACTCTGTCTGTTTGTAAGTCTTTCACGCCAAATTTAATGAACCGTTTTAACTAAATTTTTGTACGCAGATTAGATAGTGGCTTCAGAAAGGTTAAAAAACTTACTTAACTTTTTAATGATAAAATTATTATATTAAGTAAAATTTGACATATGTAGCGTAGAATCTTTGGAAATAATGGTCCATTTTATAATTTTTTTTTCTCTAATATGCAGCTACATTCTTCTCGAAGTTCTTGCTGAAATTTAGTATATAGGCACAGAAATACCATCTGTAGGTTGACGTTTAAAATTGAAGGCAAGTAACTTTAGCCTGGCTAAATCGTACTTCATAATATTTTTTATTTTATTTTAATTTTTAATATTCATGGACATTTCACACAACGGCCTCTGGTCCCAAGCTAAACTTATACACTTGTGTCACAGGTACCAGAATACGAATATAGTACATAAATTAATTTTCTTTTGTAAATACATACTTATGATACATAGAAAACACCCAGACGCGGTGCAAACATTTGTATGACATTTATGAAATCGGGAATCGAACCCGCGACCTCGTGCTTGGCAGTCCGTTACATGAACCACTCCACCACGAAGCCCGTCGAATAATATAGCCCGTATCATAGACACATAATACATTTTCACGCACACATAGATATATAAGTGGCTTGAAGCCGACAGAATGATGTAGCCATAGACTATACATCTGGTAAATCTGATATTCACATTGAGAAGAATGTAGTGGAAGATTTGGTAGACATATGCGGGAACCATGATAGCTCAGATGGGAGAGCAACGGAACGGTATTCCGAGGTTGTGGGTTCAAGTCCCGCGCATGGTTATCATTTTTTCCACTATAATTTAGTTTATTTAATATTTTAGCTTTTACAGTACCCTCGGGAGGAAACGGGGTGGTGACGCTTTTATTCTTATTCCGTCGAAACACGCACCGACTTCACCCTAGACTTCATCGAGCTGAATTCAGCTTATTTACATCATTAAGGTGTCAAATCAAAGTCAAATGTCAATTTAAAAGTACACAATCAAGTTAACCGCTATAATGTTTACTTTCTTATGAGTGACGTCATCACTATCAGTACTATAACAATGATAAATAGCATAAAAAGCAATCCATTAGTAACAGTGTATGCATGCCACACCTTGGGACTGCTGGGTGGAGCTGTTACGACGATGTAAGGCATAAGAGACAGCGATTTAATGTAAACTTTGACAAGAGATAGAAATATGTTATACGTGTGGTGACGGATAAAGAATACAAGTGTCTACTACATTAGTTGGTATTGTCAAGGGCTCAATTTAGAAAAAGGCATCACTCTTTCTCTTTATATCCACACAGTGTCGTATCTTTATGTGTATACTAGCTGTGACCCGCGACTTCGTACGCGTAGAATTTAGAAAATTTTCCCCGTTGTTACAATATTTATCACAAATTTTCCCAGTTGTTGTAATATTTATCACTGATACTTTGCTCCAATTATTTGCAGCGTGATGTTATATAGCTTATAGCCTTCTTCGATAAATGTACTATCCAACACTGAAGGTTATATCTATATTATTATACTCTTTGCACTGAAGGAAATTAGTTATTAAATACTGACAGCCGATGCCACGCTTTTTACTTCAATTTGGAATTAGTACCTATTTAAATTTGGAATTACCTGTAATTTAAATTTGGAATAATTATTTAAATTTAAATACACTATTTTAATTTAATATACCCGTTATAACTTCTAACTTAGACCATATAACAGCGGAAACGCGTCTATTTTAGTGGCGATAGGTACCTGCTTTTCCACGATTAGACTATACCGTGCCCCAAGTTCCGGTCGTTTCAGATACAACGCTTTCATGCTGTGTTGCAAATTGATGGTTTGCAGTGACTTTGTTGTCAATGTTAACGCGACAAAAGGGTTTGGCCGTGAAGGAACTTACTTTTAAAGTGAAGTTATAGTTTTTTTTGTTTTACTTCCTTTCTTTTGACGGGCTTCGTGATCTAGTGGCTCATTTAACGGACTGCCGTTCACGAGGTCGCGGGTCGATTCCCGCCCCGGACATTCATTTGTGTGTTGTTTATAAATGTCATACAATTAATGTTTGTTCTGCGTCTGGGTGTTTACTATGTATAATAAGTATGTTACAAAAGAAAAGTAGTTTATGTATTCTATCCGTATTCTGGTACCCATAACACAAGCATAATAAGCTTAGCTTGGGATCAGACGACGTTGTATGAAATGTCCATATATATATATATATATTGAAATGAAATGAAATGAAAAATCATTTAATCACGTAGACACAATTTTTCAGAAAAGTTATGTGCTTATGACATGTCATATTTTTTCCCTACCACTATTATTCTTACCACTACTATTATTCTTCTTTTCAAAGATGTCTGACTGGGAATTTAGTTTATATACCACAGAAACAAGCATAACACGATAGTTTAAAAATACAAGTCTCCTCCCTATTTCCTCCCTAGCTGGATGGCCTCTTACACGAGTAAGTTAAGAGATATTTTTTTGGATGCAGATGTAAGACCACGCGTTGTGGCGTTACATGGGAGAGGCGTTTGTACAGCAGTGGACGTAGAAAGGCTTATGAAGAGATAGCTGGAAGGGACAATACATATAAGCAGATTTAGATCTCCAAGATAGCTAGATTCAATGGCATCTCCGATGGTTCTAATTTTTTAACACGCTTTTATTAACTCGTTACGTATCTATCAATATATTTATCTATGTAACGGAATCAGTATATGCAGTTGATAGAGACATAACGTCTGGACAAGTTTCTTTGCAATACAATATTAGCCTACATCTGAAATGTAACAAGTATTAAGAGAATAAGATCTTATAACTTTTGACGGTCTAGTATTATGAAATAATGTTATTAATAGTGATCCACAATGGCGTGTTGTTACCTACGCTTATGTATGGAAGCGAATGTTGAGTGTGGCAGAAAAAGCACAAAAGTAGAATAAATGCTGTAGAGATGCGCTCTTTGAGAAGTATGTGTGGTGTGACTTTGAAAGATAGATTAAGAAATGAAGTTATAAGAGAACGTTGCGGTCCGAAAGAAGATGTAGTGACTAAGTTGGAGAAAAGTATGCTTAGGTGGTTTCGTCATGTGGAGAGGATGGATGAGAGACGCTTAACGAAATGCATATACACGGCGGAGGTAAGTGGAAATGCTGGGAGAGGACGCCCGACAAAAATATACTCCGATGTCATCGCCGGCATACTCCAAAAGGGGCAAATGCGTAGCACTTAGAACCGTCGAGCATGTATGACCAGATGTATGAGTGTGGATGAAGCCAAGGAAGTATGTTTGGATCGTAGCAGATGGCGCTATATAGTCTCTGCCTACCCCCATTGGAAAAAGGCGTGATGTTATGATGATGATGATGTTATTAATAATGTCTGTCCGTGTGGTGACAGACTAAGAATAAAAGTATCACCACCCCATCTCCCAAGGGTGCTGTAAAAGCCAGCTAAGGGATATTTTACACAGAGACGGAAAATTCGAAAGTAAACCCTATGCCAACAGTATGCGCCTGATTAGCGCGGCACAGTAGACCATAATCCCTCCCAAAGTGGAGGAGGCCCGTGCTTAACAGTAGGAAGTAAATGGGCACACAATGCGACATACATAAAAAATTACGACTTTGTCATATATTAAGTAAAGATTTCGTACTTTGTCCACTCTAGGCACTCCACACATCTGCGGAACCCTAAAAACCTTATTCTGTAAGTACCTTACCTATCTATTCATTACAGCGTGAAAGCAAATTAACAAATTAAGTATTAAAGACTACTTAAACGTGATTTATATTGTTACGAGGGCGTATAAGGAACATATATTGTAAGTACTCGTAGAAGGAAGGGATTTAGGGATTTCTGAGATTTTTGATAAATAGAGGTAGGACTGCAACCTCCTCTTATCCCTTACTAGCTGAATTTAGAAATATTTCCCCGTTTTTGCAACATTATTGACTACTGCTTCGCTTCTACTGGTCGTAGCGTGATGTTATATAGCCTAAAGCCTTTCTCGATAAATTCCCTATTTAACACTGAAATAATTTTTCAAATCGGCCCAATGGTTCCTGAGATTAGCGCGTTCAAACCAACAAACTAACAAACTTTTTCAGCTTTATAATATTAGTACAGATGTACTCGTAGAAGAAAGAGACTTAGGGGTTTCTGAGATTTTTGATAAATAGAGATATAGACATTGAAATATATCACTAGTTTGTCCCGTAGTTTCACTTAAGTACCTACTGCTGTACTAGCTGAATTTAGAAAGATTTCCCCGTTTTTGCAATATTTTTCACTGATGCTTCGCTCCTATTGGTCATAGCGTGATGTTATATAGCCTGTTATATAGTCTTCTTCAATAAATGTACCCAACGCTGAAAGAATTTTTGAAATCGATACAGCGTGCTGCGGTTTCTGAGATTAGCGCGTTCAAACAAACCAAATATCTAATACCTGTCAACTGATTATCCATGTGGTGACTTAATAATACAAGTGTCACCTCCCCATTTCCTTCTATGCGGTGCTGTAAATGCCGTCTAAAGGATATGCCACCGATAAAATAACACAAACGAGGGTCTGCGTGCGTTTGTGGTGTCATATCATAATGGACCGTTCTCAACAATGGGATGTTAATGGGCTCAGAAGAATAAGAATTTATCTTGTATTTTTGCCTAACCTATATACTGTTCATAGGATTATAATGTTTATTACCAAAAGTTGTTAGTAAAGTAAAAATTTATTTATTTGATGTAAAATACATTAAATACATTAAATATTAACATTAACATTAAGATTGAACATTAACATTAATTTCTCCTAATTTACAGTAATAAACATGCGAATATACAATAAATTAGTACGTTATATATTATGACAATGATTTGTTCAATTTATGTATGTTTTGCTATAGTTGTACAATATAAAAATATATTCATTAATCAGCTGCAGCTGAACTAGGAAGATCCTGTGCTTCAGCTTTAGCTTATATTTACATTATTTTATTTTCTAGCATTGTAATTTTTGTTTTTAATTCATTAAATAACTGTAATTATGACATATGACAGTAATGTCTTGCAACATAATGTTCGCATTACCAATAATAAATTAGGATTCCCTAGCAATAGGTATATCAAGGTTCAGTGTACCTACGAATTAAACCTTGATAAAACAATATGGTGACATTGATGCGAATCTAAAAATGTACTAAGCTATGAATTTTATACAACGTGTTGCAGAAAGGTGTAGTCATAATTTAAAGTTGTATTAGATAGGCCTTAAATATTATAAATATTAGTTACACATAGAAAAATAGAGCTGGTAAGTTTTTTTTGTTTATTGCCTACTAATAAATAACTACTGGAAACGCAACAATTATGACATGTTTACGGTTTATTGAATGCGATTGAACCTTACGATAAAAGATTACCTCATTAAACTTTTATGAACACATAAAAGTCATAATATAACTAGTATTTGTAATTTCATCCATGCCTAGTGCCTAGTCACCGGCCATGTGTAACGGTGGTCAAATATGACTATACCTTTCTGAAACACGTTGTATAGTATGGTACATTCACATCCTGAATCCTGATACCGTATACGGGTCTATTACTGTACCGATAGCATAATAAATAAATAATAATAATAATAATAATAATAAACCCCTCTGGGCCAGTCGTTACCTCGCCATGAGACTAACGCAAAACCTGGAGGCAGATAGTAGGCTTTCGAAAATCTTGTGGTATAATCAAAAAATGTGTCACAGGACCTAGGGAAAGCCTACAGACCGCAGGGCAGCTTGTGGCGAGCTGAATGTGAGTGGCGACACTGCGGTCCCGAGTGCCCCTGAGAGTCGGTTAAGGACTCGCCTTCGGCTTGCCTTCGTTGGCTGGCCGAACTGGAAACTGAGAGTGCCTGGACTCTCGCCTCTGTCTTGCCTTCACCGGCCGGACTGAGTGGGGTCGCCAGAGCTATATGCTCGGGGGTGGAAGTGTCAATTTCAAGGGCGTAACTACGGGGAAACCCGCTCCGGGTCCTGGCCCGCGATGGTGAAACCGGTGCCGCACCGCTCTACACCCCAAGCCGCTCACACCGGTGTTGCTCCCTGCTGCCTTGTCTGGCGGCTGTGTGGGGGGCCCATCTAGCGAGTCGGCGAGTCACCGTCTGCCACGGTTCAATCTACATAAAAGTGTTGAAGGCAGACGTCCATAGTTTAATCAATAGTCCCAAATGCAACCAGTCCACTAAACACCAAACTCAATAGACCTGTTCGTTTTTCATATTATCATTTGCAATAGATTTACTCGTACCACTGGCATTCCATGGCTGCATTTTTATAGTGCAGGCGTGGAATGTCCCTGGTATGTGTCCCATCGCATTTTTAAATTCATTAAAAATCTCAAAGGGCCTCTACGTGTTGGACCCATGTCCCCACGCAAGCCTAATAAAGGACCGGGTATTTCGTTAAAAAAAAATGGAAATAACCCGTGAATTGCAAAGAGAGAAACATAATAATAATAATAAAGCCGTTTATTCATATCCTTTACATTTCATTTCTTAATTATTATTTTATCAATTTAATTAATTAATTATTTATCAAATAGTTAAAACATTTGTTAGTAGGTTAGTTTTTAATTTATTATTTGTCACTTACTTGCTAACGTTAGTATGGTTAGTCGTCCGAGATATGAATCCCTGCTCGGGTGAAGGCCTCCTCCAAACTCTTCCACAAAACCCTGTCGTTGCCCTTCCACTGCCATTCTTTGCCTGCAATCCTGGTGATGTCATCAGCCCACTTTCGCCTTGGTCTGCCAACACTTCTTTTGCCTGATGGGCCTTTCCAGTGAGTAGTTTCAATGGTCCATCTCTTGTCCTTGTATCGTGTGATGTGACCCGCCCAGCGCCACTTAAGAGTTAGAGCATGTGTTAGTGCATCGGTGACTTTTGTTTTTTCTCTGATTCTTTCATTTCTTACTTTGTCTATTCTTCTAAGCTTTAGCATACTCCTTTCCATCGCCCTCTGAGTACTCTCTATTTTCTGTTTAACTTTTTTATTAAAGATCCAGGTTTGGCAACCATATGTCAAACACGGCAAGATACAAGTGTCCATTAATAAATAAATAGCTAGCATTAATACAAATAAATAGAAATAATGATAAATAATTAAAAAAAATTCATGTAATGAAAAAGTTTTCATGTTTTGATATATAAAAATGACGTTGTTTTTGTTAAAATGAGTCAATATTCCTGGACATTTCACACAAGGTCCTCTGGTCCCGAGGAAAGCTTTTATGCTTGTGTTATGGGTACCACAATAGGAATAGAATACATACCTACACTACTTTTATTATGTAAGTACATACTTATAATACATAGAAAATACCTAGACGCAATAAAATACCCGTGATATGAAATTGTCCCGTGAGGGAATAGAACCCGTAATCTCGTGAACTGGTGAATGGCAGTCCGTCACATGAACCACTAGACCACGAAGCTCGTCACATACCTACACAAACTGTGAAAAAATTCAGCTTCCTCGCTATCATCATTCCAGAGATATAGCCTGGTAACGGACGGACGGACTGCAAAGTTTCAGTAATAGAGTCCCAGAATGTAACGTTCCGTGTGTATCGGCCTTATGAATAGTACCTACAGGTTGTTAATTGTATAGAGTTTATTCTGACACCTAATGTGACAAGTAACACTTGTACAATCCTCAGGGGGTTATGAAAATTTATATCTTAGTAGTAATTTGGCATGCCAGTTCAATTAGTTAATGAATTTAATAATAAATCTCAAGGGGGTTTATGTAAAGCTATTAGTTTTCACGCACGCAGTGTTTATGTTCGCGTATATTTTATTTATTAGCAATTAATTTATAATTTGTTAAATGATAGCATAAATTAATTACGAGCTTGACGAGCTTCGTGGTTGAGTGGTTCATGTAACGGACTGCCGATCAAGAGGTCGCAGGTTCGATTACCGCACGGGACAATCATTTGTGTAATTTTTCTAATTGTCATACAAATGTTTGTACTGCGTCTGGGTGTTCCTATGTATTATAAGTATGTATTTACAAAAAAAGTAGTATATGTATTCTATCCGTATTCTGGTACTCATAACACAAGCAAATAAGCTTAGCTTGGGACCGGAGGACGTTGTGTGAAATGTCCATGAATATTTATTAAAAAAAAAAATTTTGTATTGGATGATTTTGTTAGAGTCAGAGCTGTATTTTTTGTAAAATAAATTATTTTAATGCAGCTAAGTTCTTTAGATTTAGAACTTATATTAAAGAGTGTATAAAAAACTTTTAAATGTGTGAGATCTGAACTCAAGTTATTCACAGAAAAGCTTAGAGATTTTTTATTTTAAAGCATAATTTGATATTGCGAATACTACGGGTTTTTTTCAAATGCTTATTCAGCTATAAAACATCATTGATCACACAACGTCCTCTGGTCCTAAGCCAAGCTTATAATCAACCCAGTTATCCTATAGGTGTATGGTATTAATTCGATACAGTTTAAAAATATATAGCACCAAAAAAGAGATTTTTTTTTTCAAACAAACTAAATAGCTTTAAACTCCAACCATTCTGTATAAATAAATTTCACTGACCCTACTCGAGCGTCCGCGGCAACCAACCTACCAACGTATATGCGTTATTTTTTATTAATTAATTGTTGATTTGATTCAATAATTGTGTTTATTTCCACTTTCATATTAATAATTTAGTTACGAAGTTATAACAGGGGCAACTAGCTGTGATCCGCAAATTCGTATGCACAGAATTTCGAAAATTTTCCCCTTTATTTTCTACATATTCAAAACTGACAGAATTTTTCAAATCGGACCAGTGGTTCCTGAGATTAGCGCGTTAAACAAACTCTCCAGTTTTATAATTAGTACCTATAGATAAACGGCGAAACATCATCATCATAACGTCACGCCTTTTTCCCATGGGGATAGGCAGAGACTATAGAGCGCCATCTGCTACGATCCAAACATACTTCCTTGACTTCATCCACACTCATACATCTCAAACATACACGGCGAAACAAACCTAAAAAATCTAAAATAGAATCAATTTATTTGTTTGACTGTACTAACTCAAGGTAAATACATTCACTGTCATCATGTCTGTCTGTGGGATGCATAATAATGGCTTCTAATGACAATTATTGTGTATCTATCTTTGCAAATACAATTCATAAATTACTGTATTGGCTTGTTTGTTTAACTTATTGATTGCTTAACGGTAAATAAAATTAATGTGATTTTGAACATTCAATCAAATACTGTTTAGTGTTAGAAAGTAACGTAAACAAAGAAATTATATGTAGGGTTATATTTAAGGGCGTCACACACGGCATAGCTGACCCGGCAAAAGTTGTTTTGCCAAACAAATGTCAGGGATGGACAACCCTTATCACTTAGGGGTATGAAAAATAGATAGGTAATAGCCGCTTCTCACACCTGCTGATTATGCATATAAAATTTCATAAGAATCGGTCAAGCCGTTTCGGAGGTGCATGGGAACGAACATGAAAATTTTAGATATAGTGAGAAAGAGATTAGATTACACCCCCTGTAAGAGTATAGTAGACCCTAATCCCTCCGAATGTGGAGGAGGCCCGTGCCCAACAGTGGGTCGTAAATAGGCTGGACAGATAGAATATACGTCAGGCAATAAATTTAATTAGTTCTTTAAAATATTATGAGGGTATTTATCAGATTTTATATTTTTGACTAAGTACATAATAAAATTCGACGAGCCTCGTGGTTGAGTGGTTTATGTAACGGACTGCCGATCAAGAGGTCGCGGGTACGATTCCCGCTTGGGACAATTATTTGTGTGATATTTATAAATGTCATACAAATGTTTGTACTGCGTCTGGGTGTTTCTATGTATTATAAGTATGTATTTACAAAAGAAAAGTAGTATATGTATTATATCCGTATTCTGGTACCCATAACACAAGCATATATGCTTAGCTTGGGACCAGAGGACGTTGTGTGAAATGTCCATGAATAATAAAAAAATAATAATAATAATAGTTTACCCATAACTATACTTCATACCAAACACATCTTCCAGCGTGTGATAGTTTCACACAAAAATTTTTAATAGTACCTAGATGCCTTCGCTAAAATTAAACAAATACCTATATAAACTTTGCAGTCATGAATATTCATTAACTGTTTAAATTATTCAAAAACTTTCAGTGTTCAATTCGAGATAAGCACAAAATAATTTAATTTTTTACGAATTTGAAATAAAACAACGCGATTGTGCGACAAATTTTTCTTTTTACATTAATTTATAAATTTTTACGGATTAAAAATACAAGTGTTACTACCCTATTTCTTTCCCATGGTGCTGTAATGAGCCAACTATAGCCATGAGCCAATTATGGAACAATATAAGCAATTAACGTCTACTGGGAGAGACGGAAAACTTGAAACTAAACCCAGTGCCAACACGCTTGGTCAGCGCGGTACAATAATTAGACCAAAATCCTTCCCAATCTTCCCAATCTCTCTCTCTCTCTCTCCTATTTTTTTTATTACTGCAGCTTAAAAATGAGCTTAAAACCAGTTTTGAAGCGCCGTTTAATGGTTTTATTTAAAGAATTAAAATCACAAACATACCCTACTAATAACATAGTTAAACAATAGAATAATTCTAAGAATTGTCATCACGATTTATTTTAGACGCCGACTCAGGGAGATAAAAAACAAGTCACTTGTTGAACGAACATTGAACTTTTACTTTTTCGAGTCATCTGATCGACCGTTTAGTACGTATCCATTGTTATACGATATTTACATACAATAATTTTATTATTATTTCCGTGTCGCTAAATTTAAACCGTTTTAATACAAGTCACCATTCAAATTCATTTTAATAATATGAAATAATCATACCTAATCAACTACTCTATTAATTAGAAAATATCCTTGTTTAAATCCGTCGCGTAGTATTAAAGATTTAAGCTCGCAGAAGCTTATTTTGTTCTACAAGCTTACTTTGTTTTATAGTTACAAAGATAGAATAAAAATAAAAATATTATAAATAGTAATATACTAAATCATTAGAATTATTCAGATGTAACAATGAATATATCTAGCTTTATTTGTTACACTTCTACCTTACCTTTTTCTGCACCACCCTATGGTTGACTGGTAAAAAATGCCTTAGGCATTAAGTCCGCCTTTGCATAGTTTAAGCATAAAGTGTAAATATATATATTACGTATGAAAATTCACTTAACACTCACACACTAACAACATTAGCGAATAGAGGAAAATTAAGGGATCAGATAATTTTTTTTCAAAATTTTATATAATTTCATTGCAGTTCCACACTTATTAGAAAAAATAGCCTTGAGAGTACCTAGACCTGGTTCTCGTTATAAATTAAATTATTTGCAGTACCTTTAGACAGAACTATTTATACAAGTAACAACTTTTTTAGGCGTACCGTGGATATATAATAAAGAATTTATAGATATAGATTTATTCGGAAATAGTTTAACCAAATTCAAAATTTTCAGTGAATTTAATGTAACCTAATTTTGTTTTTAACTTATGTAAGACACTTTTATGTTTACCATTTATGTTATATTAATTATGGAACTAGAAGACTATCCGTATTACTTTTTCTTTTTATACTGATTTGTAATGAGACTGTTTGTTTTTTCCTGAATAATAAGTAAATAAATAACGCGAAGGAGGAGAAAGAAACAAAGAATTAATTTGTAGTGGAAAAAGTGATCACCACAAGCGTGACATAGCAAGTCAATTGCAAAATTAATAAATTACTTAAGGAACAAAGAAGTTTACGATTACATGATATGCTTGAAAGAAATTTCCTTCAAGGGTTCCTATCTAAATTTTTATACTAATTAAAGAGCAAAAACCATTAGCAATAAATTTATTTTATAACATTTAATATACTGTATTCGTTTACAATTCTTCCAAGAAAGCGTCTTAATACAGCAGTAGAAATCGAAGTGCGACATCTAGCGTGAGTGCCTTATACTACAAAAGTCGTGCAACAATGGAGACAGTTCGTATCAAGTCACGCACAGTCGAATCACCTTGATTGTACGAACATCCGTAATGCTTAGAAATGGAGCACAGTGCGTTCGGCTACACTATTGTCTTCTATACAACTAACTAATTTAAAAGTTAATTATTAAAATATATAAATACTAGCTGTCCCGGCAAACGTAGTTTTGCCGGGACAGCAACATTTTTAACCGAATCGTAAACGTGGCATTTAGAAAAAAAACCCTTTTTTGCAACATTTTTAACCGATTTCAAAAAAGGAGGTTCTCAATTCGTCTGTACGTCTTTCTTTATTTTTTTTAATGTTTGTTACCTCATATCTTTTAACTGAGTGAAACAATGATGAACGATTTTTATGATTTTTTTTTGAAAGCTGGTGGTTCCCGTATGGTCTCATTAGCACCAGGTCAGGATCTGATGGTTATCTCCTCAGAAATCGAGGAAAACGCAAAAATTTCAAAGATACATGAAGTCGGTTGAACTTTTTTTTAAATACTTAAATAATTACTGATGCGTTTGGATTTTTTTAATTCCACGCGTACGAAGTCTTTTTATAAGTAACAAGTAAAGATTAGATAATAAGTAAAACAGAATACACTTCTGTTAACAGTCGGTTAACAAATAATACCTCAAGTTGTCGCACATGACGGCACAAATACAATAGGTGCCTAACTATTAATAGTTAGTTACAGTATATCATAGCGCTAGAACAAAAGGGGGCTGGGCAGTGGGAGAAACTTTAATTTGTATTGTTCTGTTTGTTAGCTATTATTGTTAGTTCAGACTGGAGTAGGAAAAGTTCTTGTTTGAAATGAAACATAGAAAATGGTACCAATTTCACGTTCAAAAAACTAAACTAAAAAATAAATAAATATTCATAGACATTTTACATTTTACACCACGTCCTCTGGTCCTAAGCTAAGCTTATATGCTTGTGTTATGGGTACCACAATACGGATAGAATACATATACTATATTTCTTTTGTAAATACGTACTAATAATACATAGAAACACCCAGACGCTGTACAAACTGTAGTATGACAATTAGAAAAATCACAACAAATAATTGTCCCGAGTGGGAATCGAGCCCGCGACCTCTTGATCGGCAGTCCGTTACATGAACCACTCAACCACGAGGCTCGTCGAAATGACTTTGTACCCTGTTTTGTGTACAGAAGTTTTAAATAAATAAAATAAATAAATAAAAATAACTATGGCGTATTTTCATTAATAGGTTATTTCGTTTTGTATGTTTATTTTAATTATAATCTTCTCTTCTTCTCCTCCGGCCCATTTACGTCCCACTGTTGGGTACGGCCTCCTCCACTTTGAGAAGGAATATGGTCTACTGTGCCGCGCTGACCAGGCGTGTTGGCACAGGGTTTATTTTCGAGATTTCCGTCTCTCACAAAGGATGTTATCTGTGTTCAATATCTCTTTGCCGACATTTACAGCACCCTTGGGAGGAGATGGGGTGGTGACACTTGTATTCTTAATCCTTCACCACACGGAAGATACATTATACAGATACATTATATACCTATTGTTAATTGTGATAGTTTTACTAGTATAAGTACTAATAAGATTAATTTATTAGTAAGTTATTACCACATAAGATTACCCACGCAGTTAGAAGGCTTCTGATTTGGTCAGGGTTTAAATGTTTAACAGTCAACAGGTCAAGGTTAAAGTTAAGAACTAAAAACCTCGCCATATTAGTAGTTAATTCTAAAGAAAAATCAGAATTTTGTAATATTTCATTAAATAAAATAAAATATGAATGGAAGGTAAGGAAATTTATGTAAATGATTGGAAAATTTAGAAATTAGTGGGTGTCCTGGTATCAGTGGCTGATTTGCAGTTCGGCTGCCCTAGGCCCCAAGCTATCAGCTGCCCCTTTCTCAGCATCCACCATGTAGACTACATAGTGAAATTACTTCGTTGGGGCCGTCGCTATATTTGGCCGCCTCTAGGCCTAGGCCTACCGGGCCTTAGGGTAAATCCGCCTCTGCCTGGTAAGGTTACCTATATACAAAGCGAGGAAAGAAACATTGTTAGTTAACTTCTCCAATGAATATAGAAGAAATCAAGTCTAGAGGAAGAACAAGGAAAAGATATACGGTAACAGAGGATATAACGTAAAATAAGAGGCTATGACGTCAACAGAAGAAAAACGGAAGAAAAATATTTTATTGTGTTGCCCCGACTTCAAATAACCGGATAGTGGAAGGAAAATTGCATCTTCATCGGTCCTTGTAAAGTGTGCAATATTTGAGATTAATCCAAAGTATTTAAAGTGTTGTAAATCGCGTTGAAAAATCTATCTAATGGAATACGTTACATAGAAACGAACGGTTTTATTAAAAGCCTGTTAAATTATTAAAAAAAAAACAAAAATATATTAGTAGGACTCGCCTATATAATTACTTTTCGTCCTAAAAGCTCAATGTTTGAAGTCAAAAATGTTTTCTCATTTTAAGAAAATCTGAAAACCGTTAACGCAATACAGCAAAATAAACATAAAAATTCATAACTATTAAACTATTACAACCCATAACGTACACTTATTAAAAGGTTGGGCATTTCATAGGGCTATTTGAACCCCTTTATGAGGCTAAAAGGGTAAAAAGTACCATCCAAAAGTACCATAAAACGGAGAATATAAAGCTGAACAGTCATATTATTTTGTGTATAGCTAGCTGTTATTGGGGTGGTGTGTCATATTCTTCATACCGTTGATTTTATGTCACCTGGCAGAGTAATAAGGTTTCATAGTCAAATTTGGAGTTGATGGCCAATTATTTTTGATGATGTTACAAACAATATTATTATCTAGCTGATGTGGTTGTCGAGTATGTTTTGCGAAGTATTTCTGAATGGTAATATAAAAACTAGATTTAATAGGATATAAAAAAACCGACCGCTTACGTATAAAAAGGTAAAATTATTGAGACTTCACTATCCATCAGTCCGTTCGTCCGTCTGACACCAAGCTGTATCTCTGGAACGTTGATAGCTAGAGATTTAAAAATTTCACAGTTTGTGAATATCACAACGCTACAACTACAAATATTTACTGTCATCATCATACGGCCCTTAACCCATTGTTTGAGGTCTCGTTATTTAGGGTTATTTGGGGTCGGTTTGACAAATATATAATTAATAATAACACTACGAAACCCATTCAGTGATGATGCTACAAAAAATAAAAGTTATCATAATTTTCTGCCCTTATGCTGCTATTTGATAATATCGTTATGCGTTGATATTAATGGTACTGAATTCTTCACGTAAGAGTCCAACTCGCGGTTGACCAGCTTTTAGTACTTGTTGTTAAAGTATCAACATAAATTTCAACTCTCTAACTATCACCATTTCTGAAATACAGCCTGGTGTAACAGATGACTTAGTACTAATTCTATACAGTGGCGTAGCTGGGTAACCAAGGGCCTGGGGCAAATTAAAAAATGGGGCCCCACTGCTATGTAAACTCACTAGGTTTTATAAAATATTAATATGTAATATACAAATATTTTTAAAATGCTAAAAAAAGCTAGTTCAGTTCGATCAAGATTTTTGGTAAAGATTCGAGGGACCCCTGAGCTTGAGTGCCCCGGGGCACTACCCGGCCTAGCCCCTTGGTAGCTACGCCACTGATTCTATGGTATTTAAATTACTAGTTGTCGCCTGCAACTTCGTACGCGTAGAATTCAGAAACCAAACCCTACAGTTTATACAAGAAAGCCATCCTCCTGTACCACTCCACCTATTATAAAAAGCCGCATATAAATCCGTTGCGTAATTTTGAAGATATAAGCTCAAATATGGCTATAGGAAAAAAGTCTAGAGGAAGACCTAAGGAAAGATGGATGGACTGTGTGAAAGAGGACATGAAAGAAAGAGGAGTTGACACAGACATGACGGCTAGTAGAAGATTATGGGAGAAAAATACATGTTGCGCCGACCCCAAATAATGGGATAAGGGCAAGAGGATGATGATATGGCTATACATAAAAAAAAATACGACTTTTTTTTATAATAAGAAGTAAAGCGAAAAAAATATTTGACTTTTACCATCCATATTTCGCAATCGGACAATCTAATGAACACTATAAAAGGATATGAGGAATATTTCTTGTTTAAAATATTAGCCAGGAGACGGTTTGTTGTCAAAGAGATAAGTTCACTCACGATGTTGTTTCTCCCGCAAGACGTAGGTTTGCAACAAAATAATAAAGATCAAAAACCCCGACTGCATATTAGACCCTAAACGGGAAAGAACTTTTTAAATTTATATTAAAACTAGCTGTCCCGGCGTTGTTGTTGTTTGAAACGTTGTTTTGCCATACTAAAAAAAAAAGGTTTGAAAAATAGATGTTGGCCGATTCTCAGACCTACTGAATACGCATGTAAAATTTCATAAAAATCAGTCAAGCCGTTTCGAAGGAGTACGGTAACTAACACTGTGACACGTGAATTTTATATATAAGATTTAAGACAACGGTAAATATATCTAAAAACCTGTTAAATTCATTGGTTGGAGGAAGTTTAGTTCTCCGACATTAAAAGTTGAGTGCATTGCATTGGTGCAATGCTATTTAAAAAATAATGCGATGTGATGTAAAGTCGAATGTAGACTCGCACTCGGAAGGATCCGTTCAAATAAAACAGGACAAGATTGACTTGCTATGTTTTTACTTACTTTCAGTTACTATAAAATAAATATCAAATATCCACGTCCAGCGACTTTCTGATAATTTTGATAATATTGATATTGCTCCACCGTGTTGCCACACTACATTTTTTGTGTTATTCAGTAGAAACTCTTTTGAGTTTCTACCGATAATTGGTTTTAACCAATCTGGACATCTATACATACTAAAACGCTGAAGACTTTGTTTGTTCTCTCAGGAACGACTTGTCCGATTTTCAGTGTTGGATAGTACATATATCGAGGAAGGTTATACGATCTATAATATCACGCGGCAACCAGTAGGAGCGAAGAATTAGTGAAAAATGTTGCGAAAACGCGAAAAAATTTCTAAATTACATATCAAAGACCGCGGCGTCCAGCGGCGACTAATTTGACGATATCGAAATCGCTCCGCCAATATCATAAGGTATTTATTTATATTTCTAATAATAACTTCATAAAATCTAAACTATGTAAAAAGCGTATTATAAAATTTTAGAATATGTCAACGACAATAAGGCTTGGGAGTAAATTGTTCCAGAGTAACACATATTGTAATTGTAATTTGTTTATATTGTATAGATTAGCATTGTAATGAATTCATTATTAAAAAAAAAGTAATGTGACTAAATATAACGATATCTGCTGAGTTTCTTACGTCGGTTCTTCTCGGCGGATTGAATGTTCTGAACCGGTGGTAGGGAAAAGAAATTTGGATATATCATACGAGCCCATTTTTTTTTGGCAAAAAAATTTGTGTCGACATGAATAAATGATTTTTGATTTTGATTTTTGATATTACACAGTCTTAATAACTTTTAAATAAATAAAATTAAATAGATATTCTTACCCACATCAAAAGGGTTTCTTGACATCTGTAGATGCTAGTAAATAAAAAGCGTTTGTCATCATGATAAGTAATCTTAGTGATGGCTTAATACAGCCTCCATCTTTTATATAGTCATGCTTGTTGCATTTGTTTGAAACTTAACGCTGTCTGTGTGTTGACGGATTAAGAATACAAGTATCACCACACCATTTCTTCTCTTCTTCTTCTTCAAACCCAACGCCCCACTGTTAGGCACGAGCCTTCTCCACTTTGCGAGGGATTATGGTCTACTGTGCCGCGCTGACCAAGCGTGTTAGCACACGGTTTATTTACGAGATTTCCGTCTCTCACAGAGGATGTTATTTGTGTACAATATCCGTTAGCTGCCTTTTACAGCACCCTAGAAAAGAAAAGGGGTGGTGACACTTGTATCCTTATCCTTCTGACGCCTATTGTTCTCAGTAAAGACCGTCACCACATGGATACATTTATTCTTAAGGGTGCTGCAAAAGAGAACTAAGGGATATTAGTCACAGGTAGAGGAAATGATGGATTGTGTAAAAAAGGATATGAAATAAATATATAAATATTCATGGACATTTCACACAACGTCCTGTGGTCCCAAGCTAAGCTTATATGCTTGTAAAAAAACTAACTAAATAACTTTACTACTCTTTCTTTCAAGTATATATTATATATTGCGTCGACCTTAAATAAAGGGATAACATCAGGGCAATGATAATAACATCGGCAAGAGGTTGGCGTGACTATCTAGTAGATCGAAATATTCTGCCGAAGTGAAAAAGGCCGAGCACTCGATACTAAACCCAATACCAACATGTCTTTTCAGCCTGGTATTGTCCAAGAAAAACCCTTGACCAGGCTCGTGCTTAACAGTGGCCCTTATCCAAGGACCAAATAATTAAGCATTGTATATGGAATACATTTCTCAATGAAAATTCTTCATACCGATAAATTATTTCATTTTCGAAGTACGTCTTTGTTCCAAATGATGAATTGAAAAGTCTATTATATTTACCAGATTTGTTAAGCTTCTATCACAGATCACTCTCAATAGATACCTCATGATGAGGCTCAAGGCACTAACATCGACCGGTAGGGCCGAAGGAGAAAAAACAAAACGAACTAATGTTAGAGAAAGGCGTGGATTGCGGGGTATGGAATAACATTTTTTAATTGATTGTAGCAAAATTGCTGCTGAGATTTCATACATTACCTATGCGAAAATAGCGCGTACATTTAGCGTGAGTTGATCTTCCTGCATGCGGAATGTATTGGGGACGATCTGTGGCTGGTATTGATACATTTTTCTAAGAATAATTCATCAATCATTCTTAATAAAGAAATATACATTATATCATCGCATTGAAAAATTTTCAATACGTTAATTACATCATCACGCTTTTGACGTTATAGAAGAGGAAAGCAGAAACAAATTGGTAGTAATTTTTTGCTGCATGGATGCAAGAGCACCAAAACGCACGTTGTGGTGTTCTATGGGGGAGGCTTATGTCCAGCAGTGGACGTAGAAAGACTGATTGATAGATGGATCTACGAGTTACCTAATATCTAATCAGCATTTATTTACAAAACTCAGAGTAGCGCAGTGCGGAGATCCGTAGAAGGACCAGTGTATACGACATAGCCCGAAGAACTAGCACGCTGAAGTGGCAATGGGCAGGCTACATCACTCAACGATCTGATGACCGTTGGGGATGGAAGGTCCTCAAGTGGCGACCACGCACCGGACAACGCAGCGTGGGGGGTGGCCCTGTTATCCTTTTTTTTGTAACCACTCTGATACTTTTTTAAATTGCAATAACATTAATCAACGGTCACATTATAGAATTATATTTTGGCTTTATAGAAGTCTTATTACATACTAGGATATAAGCCCTAGAATTGTATTACTTTTCATAACAAAATGTAAATGTATGTCTCTTTATACGAGTGCTAGCCACAGTATTGTTATAAGCAGTATGGAAACTAGAAACAAACCGTTACACAAGCCCACCCATACAGTCGAATAGAGAATGTCGCCAAGATTATTGGTATACTATGTTTACATAGGTGGATTTAACCCACAGCGCAGTTGTCCGATCTATGGCCCTGTACGGGGCCCCGATCTGGGTCAACGCCCTTAACGCGCGTAATAAGGCTCTGCTGAGGAAAGCTCGGAGGGTCATCGCGTCAAGGGCAATCAGGGGGTACCGTACTGTGTCATGGACAGCTGCTACTGTCCTGGCAAGTGACCCTCCTTGGGAGTTCGAGGCGGAGGTGTTGGCAGAAGTCTTCAAACACCGCGTGGACGCAAGGTCAAGGGGCGAGCTACCATCTGCTGCCCAGGTGCGAAAAGAAGCACAAGCCACACTCCGGCAACGGTGGAGAGCCGAACTGGAATCTCCCGCCGCCGGGGTTGAAATTGTTGAGGCCATTAGGCCAATACTTAAAAAATGGCTGACGTACCTGCACAAGATTCCAAGGAGGGAGTCCTCGCCCTCCTGCAAATCGTGTGGTGCGCATGAGGATACAGCGCGCCACACCTTGGAGAGTTGCGCTGCCTGGCAGGCACCGCGTACGGCCCTCACCCAGGAGATAGGCGGGGACCTGTCACTGAAAGCAGTAGTCAGTGCTATGCTTAACAGTGACAGGTGCTGGCAAGCGGTTGCCGACTTCAGCGAAGCCATCATGCTCTTGTTGAAGGAGGCCGCGGAGCGGGAGCGTGAGGCAGATCCCAACGCAGACCTGCTTCGCCGAGCAGGGCCAGGGAGGAGGCGACGTGAGTACGCTCGCCACCCCCCCCCCTGCCTTAATGTGTTGCGACACCGGGTGTCAGAGAGAGTCCAGAACAGGGAACCTCTGGCGTTCCAGGAAGACGTGGAGAGCGCCGCAGTTAGCTTTAGTCGGTATTCCGTTGTCCGGTCCACCCAGGCATCGGTGAGTCCGACACTACCCACTCCTACCATGGCGGTGATGACCGCAGTGACAGGAGTGGGTGTGCGTAAATGCATTCCCCTGCGAGAAAAAAAAAGGTGGATTTAACCCCTTAGGTATTTTCTACCAGTCAGCCATAGCATTTCATCTGTTAAAGAGTATAATATAAGGAAACCAACCTAAGATTAAGAAATACATCTATTTATTCAATCGCTATCCGTGTGGTGACAGATTAAGAATACAAGTGTCACGATCCCATTTCCGTCCCAGGGAGCTGTACAAGCCAGTTAAGGGACATATAGATAAAAGCCTCTGTGAGAGACGGAAAACTCCAAAATAAACTCTATGCCAACAGGTCAGCTCAGTGCGGCATAGTAGGCCATAATGCCTCCTAAAGTGGAGGAGGCCTGTGCCCAACATTGGTACGTAAATGAAGAGAGACAGAGAAAGAGAGAGAGCGAGAGATTCAATCTTCATAGAAATATATCTATTTCTGCAATCTTCTAATTTTCTAGTTTCTATTTTATATTACAATCAGTTGTCTCCTTTGAGCTAATAAATATAGTCTCCTGTAATGTTAAAAATAAATTCGGATTTATTTCCTCTTTTTGCGTCGTTTCCCTACCGTTTATTTACGTACTGTGGCACAGTCTTTGGTTGTACGCCAGCCAAAATACGCCTTAATATGCACCCTTTGGGAACGAGTCTATATAGGGGTGTCTGGATCATAGGGATTACGAAATAAAAATAGTGTCTACCCTTTGTAATGGAGGCTTTTTTGTATATTTTTGAATAGCTTCGTTATGACGTAATACTAAGACTGATTATAAGGAAGTAAATCATATCTTTTTGTACGATATTTAAGCTTCTATAATATCTATACCAATGTTATAAAGAAAACGTTGTATTTTTGAATATTTGTTACGAATAAACTCAAAAACTAATGGACAGACAGCTAGTCTAGCAATAGCTATCTAATTCAAACATTTTAAAGTTAAAGAAAGAATGAAACGTTGTTGGCTTTTTATTTTATTTCTTGTCTTAAAAATTAAATTATCTTAATAGATTTTGATACAGGGATCCATAAATTAATAGATAGATAGATACCAACGAAACTAATAAAAACGTGTTAAAAATATAAAAGTATTCGATAGTTATATCTGTGACCCGCAACCCATATCACAAGCATTACATTGAATTTGGGATCAGAGAGCGTTATGTGAAATGAACGTAAATATTTATTTCCCTACGTCCTTTTCACTTAAACAAGGTGTCCCAAAATTCAACGATAAGCGGGCACCAGAAGTTAGACCTACTCGTGACTACTCAAGAAAAAATTTAAAAAAAAAATATATCGTAATTTATTTTAGAGATATCAAAAAAAGTATTAAAACCTGTGAAAATTGACACCCCATAATGTATTTTAACTATAATTACCACAATTTTCCAAATATTTCCGATTTTTGTTTGTATCGGTAACCGTATTAGTACTGCTGTCTACCACAATATTTAAAATGCCCACAGTATTGTTGAGTCCAGAATTGGTATTTTGTTGCTAATTCTTCGAATTGAATGGCACGTGTGCGTGGGCAATTAACTATACAAGTTAGAAAGAGATAGATATAAGGAAATTATACGTTAGAAAAAGATAGAGCATAAGGGCTGTCGGGCAACAATTTGGCAATTAGTGTAAGCTGCCCTATTGCACAATAGGGTAGGTAGGTGTGGATATTAGTAAACTGAAATGAAAATTTTAGATTTTCATGGCCTAAAATACACAATAGTTAAAATCAATATAACAATTGTACCAATTCTACGTGTACAACTAAACTTAACTAAAACAATAAAAATTAATACTGTCAATAACACAATTCCATAATGTTAAATGAGTTTTCTTAATAAATTAAATTATGGTGGAAAAAGTGATTACCGCAAGCGGGACTTGAACCCACGACCTCGGAATACCGTTCCGTAGCTCTGGCAACTGAGCTTATTGCGGTCGTGCTTTCAGTAATCAAATTAGGCCACCATAATCGTCACTCGAGTTTATATCGTATTTTTACGTACAACGCCATCTATCGAGAATGTTTTGCACCAATCTCGACCAGCCACCTAGTATTCTTTACAGAATACAATTGGGTTGAATTTTCTTGGTATAAAAGCTGTGTATTATGGACTAATCACTGTAATTAATAATTAATATTATTAATGTACATAACGAATTAGCCAATTAATCAAAATACATGATAGTTGTTTTCATATTTTAGTTAAGTTTAGTTATGCATGTAGAATTGGTACTAATAAAAACAATATTAATAAAACCTCTCTTTTTGGTAATAATCTTCTTTCTTCTATATGTTCTAGATTCTTCTACAGATGTTCAGTAGGCACTAACACACCTGAAAGTTTGCTCACCTAGATTATAAACACAGGTTAGAGCAACAATTCAGGCCCATTAGTGTACCATACTGCTTGTTCTTCCAATTTCAAATATTTCTTTTCTTTTTCGAGGCTCAAATTCTTCTTTTTTCTTTCGACTTTCAAATTCTTCTTCTTTTATTCGAATTTCAAATTTATTTTATTTTGTTCCAATTACAAATTTGTCTTCCCTCCTAATATTGTCATTTTCAGAGAATCTCTCTACTAGAGTTGCCATGTTTGAGATAGAATTTAGCGAAAATGTTTCGGAATTACTTCAAATACAAAATCAACTAAAAATACACAAGGTTTTGAAAAACCAAAGAATTATTACAACACAAAAATAAGTATTAATTAAAAGTAGCAATATATTATGATAACTGTAATAAAAATATAATTATGAAATGACATTCTTATCATAATGTTGCCAACTGTAAATACGTACCTAGTACAATTTTTACAAAGAAAACAAAAACTTAACTATTTGACAACAATTATTTTCTTTTTCCACTAACAATGTAACAATAAACGCGTAGGTACAAACAGAAAAAACAAATCGAATAAACATGGACATTATCAACAATAAAAATCTACATCATTACTTTGACAGAAAAAATGGCGCGAGAACGTTTGACATCTGTCAATTAAAGTCGCGTACCGGACCTGACCGGATACCTGACACGAGTGCTATAACTTTATTGTGAACAAATAATATTGTTGTTATAAATGTAGACTCCAATATTATTAATTTATTTACATGAGTTTAATCCAGTTTATCTCTGTGTCAATTCGAGTTAGTAACAAAATATTTCTCTCTGTTCAACCCATTTACGTCCTACTGGTCTACTCACAGATATGCTAGGGTAACTTTACCCTAGCTAAATCGTACTTCATAGAATAATGACGTTTCATCAGTTATGTTAAAAGAAATCTCACAATAATAACTCACTCTCACTGCACAACTTTGTGGTTATGTCAGAAAATCAATAATTTAGTAATTAAAAATTAATTCAATCACACAGAACTCATATTGAATTGTAATTTTGTCGTTCTGAATACCGAAATAACAGCTATCAAATGAGCTGAACCTGTATTTATTTGTTATCTAGAATATTACGTATAAATCATTAAATACGGATAAAACTTATACAATAAATTTGTTATTGAACAAGGAATCATTGTGAGATTTTCATTGGTTATTTGAAATTGCTTTTGAACAAATCTAAGCCAAGAATTTCTCTAAGGAATAAGTACTTATAATAAATGTATCCCCGCAAGAAAATAACAATTTATTGCAGCTCAGATTGGAGTGGAGAACTAATTATATTAAAATCTTCTGTAGTAATGTTTTAAGAAAAATACGAACACAAATTATGTTTTATTTTGTTTTTTTATTAATAACTTTTTAGGCTCAGATGGTGGGTAGATGTTTAAATTTGAGGACAAGTAACTTTAGCCCCTTTAGCCTGGCGAAATCGTACTTCATAGAATAATGACGTTGCTTATGACGTACCTACAGCCTGTATCATAGACACACATAGATACATTTTCACACTCACATAGATTGTAAGTAGTTAAGTCTACCTACTGAGTGATGAAGCCATAGACTATACATCTGGTATCTCTGTGTTCTTGAGATTTTTACATCTTTACATCCTTGGTTGGTTTTGTTTATCAAATTTTTTGACTTTGAAAAAGGAATGAGCTGATAACTAATGCAGGTTACCTGGATTTGTTCGATTTTGCAAAGACTTTATTAACTTTTCTATATTTTGCAATAAAAGAGTTTTCAGAATTTTTAGCACAGAATATTATGAAGCATGCAGCTCTTTTAAATATAACTACCAAGACGGTAAAGGTCCTAAATCTTACCTACTTAGATTGCTTAAGAAAACAACAAAACATTCTGGAATACTCGATACAGTTCATTCCCGAGTAAGAGGCTATCGAGTATGCGATATAAAATCGATATACCCATCCTACTCGGCCCCAAAAATGTAACTGGATAGTTTACATAATTACGTCAATAAGTAATACGAAACGTTTTGCGTTAAAGCATCGATTCAGTAGATTTATTAATGTTATACTTTAAAAGCTTTTAGCATAATATATTGTTTGTTTACCCGAGTTATAGATAATTAAGTTAGCTGAAAATATAAAGACTAAAGAGAAGATGGATAGGCTTGTGAGGGATGATTTAAAAGGAAAAGGTGTGGTGGTGGAACGGATGATGGAGGAAGAAATGGAAAAGAATCGCAGGGAGAGAGAATATAAATAATTGAGCAACACCTCATCACTATTAGATAAAAGGGCTTTATCTATAATGTGATTTTATCTGGTGTACTACGTGTCCACCACAAACTGGACGACCACGGGACTGACGGCGCCCTGACCAAGACCTAGACAATACAAAGAAGACAAGTATGTGATTAAATGCAAACACCACATCAATGCTGTGGTATGAAATAAAGAAAAAAAAACAACGTCCTTCTTTTTATCTCCAGCCTATCAATGTCCCAATGTTGGACATGGGCCTTTGGCCATTGGGCCCCTGCACTTTTGGAGGGATTGTGGTCTACTATGCCGCGCTGGCATAGGGTTTATTCTCGAGTTTTCCGTCTCTCGCAGAGGATGTTATCTGTGTACAATATTCCTTAGCTGGCTTTTTATAGGACCCTGGAAAAAAGAAGGGGTGGTGACACTTGTATTCTTTAACTGTCACCACACGGACAGGGAGAAAAAAACTAGTGGATGAATTTTAATGAAATTAGCGTGTGTGTAGCTTATAGATCGGAACATTCGGAACACAGATGTAGGTACACGTAGGATATATCATACCTATAAACGCAGGTGAAAGCAGGGGTATCTGCTAGTACATATTTCTATAAATACCTTTCATTAAGAGTTAAATCTACAATGTACTATCACTTCCAATCCTAAATTACACCTCCATGAATGATAAAAGGGTTCGTTTCACCCACAATCAAACCAATATTTGTTTGGGATCTGTTTGTTTAGTCTGTGGTCTCATATAAGTGTAAATAGTTTTCGACTTTATCATGCCACTAATCAAAAAGATAAACCCTCTTTGAATTTTGGGCTTTTACAAGAACTTTTAACGCTATCTTAAATTGTAAAAAAAAAATGGTTGTGCTTCTTAAGTTTTACTCGTGTATACTTTATGACATAAAACCTTTTATTAATTTACAAAATATTTTTAACAACATTACGTTCTTCTCTTTTCATTCATGACCGTATATAGACAGTCGCCCAATCCTTACTTTTTCAGTCACTGGCATCACTTCTACGCTTTTCTAAAATTACTTATATTTATTTTTATTTACCCTAGCATTTAGATATCAATAGACTTTTCGATTAGAAGTTGTCAGTTTTCCGGTTTTTATTGTTTGTTTAATTTTATTACAATATAACTTTTATATCAGTAAACTTATGGGGCGTAAGGCGACGACGTCAGTAACCTTGCAGCTTCAGCTTCCTTCGGAGATATATACATATACATAATTATACTTATATATATTTATGGCTTTGAATACGATACAAATATGCAGTGTAATTTACTGTCAATATGACTGTAACTGTTTAAGGGGGCTTCAGCGCCTGTGAAATAGCAAAATTGAACTCGCCGACGCCCTCATTTAATCTAGCGCTGCCACTGTACATCAATAGTACGATGCAATATTCAAAATAGTAAAGTTAACTTGAGCAATCCAACAAAATACCTAGATATAATGAGATCAATTGCTTTAACAGAAGCCAACATAAATACACAACTCTGTGCCAAAGTTTACTCATAAAGATAACAGTTAAAACGTTTATTTTAAATCATATTTTATATCCTTTGTGAACTGTTTATAAGAAATTCTTTATCTAAGAAACGCACTGGAAATAACGACTGTAACAAGTCAGTTATACAACTATATTTTGGTACAAATCTGTGTTATTTTTCTACGGAAAATATTGGGATTATCGATTGATCAATATTGTTTAATGTATATACGATACGAAAATACTCTTTTCAGAGGGCACGAAACCAACCGACTAATATTATTACGAGCATCGTAGTCCGCTGTTTTCTTCGTGGATATTGCCTCTAGAGGAACGAACTTTTTTCACAGTATCTTGGTCTTATAATATCTATGCTTCTATCACTTTCTTTATTTTAAAACATAATAACTAAAATAAATATGACCATCCAAAAATCTCGTTTTTTTTCGGTTTTCTTTAGATAAAGTTTAGACGTCACGGAAAAAATAATCTGATTTCAATTTACAATTACTTTTATTAAAATAAAATTTGCCAGTATTAGGTATAAAATAATAATTAATGGACATTTCACATAAAGTCTTCTATTCCCCAGCTAAGCTTATTATGCTTAAGTTACCAGACTAGTACCAGAATACGGATATACTACATAATATTTCTGTTTAGTAAATACATACTTATAATACATAGAAAACATACAGACGTAGCACAAACATTTTGTATGACATTTATAAGTAGCACACAAATATATAAAATTTAAAATGTTATTGCATCAAACTTCAGATAATGTATCGGGTAATGTTATTAAGAATGCTCCAAAGTTTTTAATAGACTTGTAGCAAAGTCATTCAACTCCAATGAAGCCTACTGACTGAAATGGAATTGACATTTTAATTGAGTGCCTATACAAGAATTGAGAAATGTAATTACTTGTCCAATATCCTATCAGAGACAATTAAGAAAACCAAAAATGTATAAAAACAATTTATTCAAAGAATATTTATTAAAAAAAATATGTTTCCAATTTTATTCACAGAATGAGCCACTATTAGCATCATTACTTCTTATAAAACATAGTCGTTAATTCTCTATAATATGTTTGTCCCTATGTAAGCTTAAATCTTTAAAACTACGCAACGGACTTCGAAGCGGTTATTAAAACGCTTATAGTTTCTTTTATTAAAACGCTCATAGTAAATATTTTAAATATTAGTTCGGTACGTATTTATCCTCCGTGTAGTGACGGATTAAGAATACAAGTGTCAACACCCAATCGACTCCCAAGGGCGCTGTAAAAGTCAGCTAAGGAATATTGCACACAGATAACATCCTCTCTGTGAGAGACGGATAACTCGATTATAAATCCTGTGCCAACATAACTGATCAGCGCGGCACAGTAGACCATAATCCCTCCAAAGTGGAGGAGGCCCGTGCCCAACAGTGGGACGTAAATCCGTGGCATACATCAAGTCCAGAGACTTGTCTATTAAGACTTCATTTTTTCGAGAATTCATTTTTCCAAAGTCAAATAAAATAATTTTTCCGAAATCAAATAGAATATTTGATTTTGGACAAATGAATTCTCGGAAAAATGAAGTCAAGCGACCTTAGAAAGAAATATAACAAACATCCTATAAAATTTCACTTATCATTAGCCAAATTTATGGTATTATTCTACCCTAAAACTCTGTACACAATACATTTAGGTTAATACATACCACGCCCAGTTCGCGTGACCACCTGCTACCATTAGACTTAATTGAATTAGACAATATCGTTTATGTTTCATCCACTTAATACTATCCATTCGTCTGATTGTTATCATAAAATGTCCAGACAATTTTCGTTCTTCAATTACAGTCAACATGTGATTCAGTAGATATATCTAATTGATGGATATTTGATAACTATATCAAGGCCTATTTCATTTACTGACACTCCTTTTGCTATTTTGTAGTCTTTAAGACTGAATTTGTTTGTGGAATACTAGTCTCAACTTTAGACAAGACAAGATTCAGTGAAACAATTAAACTCCTGTAACAGAAGATATTTTTTTAAAGCTTAGAGACAATGGATATAAATATATTACACTGTTAAGTATATCCTTTTGTACTTAATTTAAGTGGACACGTTAATAGGCTGGGAAGAAAAGGAGAGGGGATCAATATTAGTTACTGTCCATAGCAGCAAGAACAAAAAAAAGAAATAGTCGAAAATTTACCGTTACCTGGTGACATAACATAACAAACATTTTTGTAGGACCGTTAGAAAAATCACACAAATGATTGTCCCGAGCGGGAATCGAACCCGCGACCTCTTGATCGGCAGTCCGTTACCAGAACCACTACACCACGAGGCCCGTCTACTAATAATAAATAATAATAAATATTCATGGACATTTCACAAAACGTCCTCTGGTCCCAAGCTAAGCTTATTATAATATTTTCTAACACTTGCGCGACTCATCTGTTTAAATAAAACTACTTTTTACGGCTTTAGACGCGTTTAAATCCGTAAAAAGTAGTTTTATTTAAGTTTATTATGTTTGGGTTATGGGTACCAGAATATGGATATAATACATAAACTACTTTTCTTTTGTAAATACATACTTATAATACATAGAAAACACCCAGACGTAGTACAAACAATTGTATGACATTTATGAATATCACACAAATGATTGTTCCAAGCGAGAATCGAACCCGCGACCTTGTGAATGGCAGTCCAGTACATGAACCACTACGCCACGAAGCCCGTCAATTTATTACATTATAATTTAAAGATGAACAACTCAGGAAACTAAACCAAGAATATGCTGATCAAAAATTTCCTTGATTGTGAATGTGAAGTTGAATAAATCCTTCTTCAATCTTCACTGTAAGAATGTAAGATAAAAAAAGAAAATTAGAAACCAAGACCGACGCAGACTTTATTATGATGAAAAGCATAATTTTGAATATAATTTACTATCCAAAAATATCAACTTTAGACGTAGCTGTTTAATAAAAAGGCGCCGACTTGTAAATTAACTGAATTATAATTACCTCCTATTACGCTGTCTAGTAACAAAATGACCCACTTTCTTTAATAATTGGTTCGCCCCAGTTATTTTCATAAATTAAAAAATTCTATATTTTCTTTACGAAGCTGATTTTTAGGGTTCCGTACCCAAAGGGTAAAAACGGGACCCTATTACTGAGACTTCGCTGTCCGTCCGTCCGTCCGTCCGTCTGTCACCAGGCTGTATCTCAAGAACGGTGATAGCTAGAGAGTTGAAATTTTCACAGATGATGTATTTCTATTGCCGCTATAACAACAAATACTAAAAATAAAATAAAATAAATATTTAAGAGGGGCTCCCATACAACAAACATGATTTTTTTACCGTTTCTGGCTCGATACTAATAACGTTGCCTTATGTTGCATAGATAATGGTACGGAACCCTTCGTGCGCGAGTGCGACTCGCACTTGACCAATTTTTATTTATTATTCTATTATGATAAAGTTCGGTTACTTGTTACCTCATCAAGATTATTTAATATTAACACTGAGTTAAAAATTCAGATCTGATTTATGAGATTTCTACATGTGGGATATTTGTTTGACAGTCATTGTTCTATCTCATTACCACCAGATTCCATTAACAGCCTTAGGAAGCTTGTTTTAAGCAACAGGATCAGAAAATCTGGGTTCAAAAATTGGTGCCTTTTGATAGGGTAGATCATACAGGATTGTTATTCACTGAATTTTTAACAATCAGCAGCTTTTTTCTGTACTCCAGTTTTCTTATGAAAAAAACCAGATAGTTTCCATTTTCCTAATGAGATAGTTTTGCCTGGAGATGTTTTTAGTCAGTGACTATTCAAACCTCAAAAGTGAGATCAGACGTGTAAAGTATATTTTGTCTATGCAAATATTTCCAAATAAAAATATTTCATAGCGCTCAAAGGATTTAAACTGATTAAGTTTTAGTCCGAAATATGACTTCCATATAATTTTATTAAGTTATCAGCTATATTGTTGTGCGTGTTTCAAATTATACAAATAATTTAGATCTTAACAAACTTGTTACACTTTAAAATAATAATTTTAATGATTTTTCAAAGCAATTTGATAATATAAAGACACAAAGTCTAAAACATCTTTAAAGTTTCATTTAGCAGTTCTCTTCTATGTTTTAGTTAATGGTAAAAATTAGGTTAATAGACAATTTGCGCATTGGTCAAACTAGCTCCTGACTCACGACTTTGCTCCTAATTTGTTAGGAATTGATGATACACATGACTCACATGGAATTTATTTATTTATTTATTTATTTATTTGGTTCACCTACAGTTGTTACAATAATACATAAACAAGTGGTAAAAACATAATAACTTAGCTAAATGCACAACCAATTACAGATGAACACCACATGCACAATAATGTATGTCAACAAAAAAAATATACAAGAATAATCAAATAGCAACAAAATAGAAATCAAACAAAATAATAACACTTACAAAGAACATACTTCATGTAAGACAAAATTCATGTTATAATTTAATATTAGTGTGAGCCAGCTTGACAAAGTTACGGAGTCCGACGGAAAAAATATCGGTTGGACCTATAAATTGATTAAGTACTCTACTGAGTCTAGGTACTGGAGAGTTGTATCCGAGCACAGTTTTACGAAATGGAGGCATAAGTAGGTTAATAGGCTTGCGAGGAGTGTTATATGGTACTTTGAAACTTAAGCTACTCAATAAAGATGGACAATCGATTCGATTATGTAGGATCTTATACAGAAATATTAAATCCAATATTGTTCTCCTTTTTTCTAACGACACCATTTTAAAATGTTGCAATTTATCACTATACTTTAATCCTTTCGGAAGCCCCACGGAGTATGATAAGTGCCATAAGAATCGTTTTTGGATTCTTTCAAGTCTTAGTATGTGTGTAGCGTAATGTGGTCGCCATACAACTGAGGAGTATTCCAATAAGCTGCGGACCAACGCGTTATAGAGTATTATTTTAGTCCTATGAATTATTATTAATCTGAAATGTTGATTCTTATACCGGTTGGTCCTAATGCGGAGTACATAAATGTTGTTTTTTAAGAATGAGTATATTCATACGGATATTATTATTTTTTTATTATTAAATTTATTACTAAGAATTTTTTTTTAATAATAAATTTATTCTAAATTAACGTGAGTATGATTATTGTTTGCCTATGGAATTATCATGTGATTGGTGGAATGTGTATTGTGATTGGTGAACAAAAGGAGGTAATTACAATTTAAATACTCAATTTTTATTTTAACAATAGATATTGTAAAATATGTTAAAATAAATCAATGAAATAAATTTCAATGGAAAAGGTAAGCTATTAAATCTTTTTATTTCTTTTTTAATTAAAAATATTTATTTTTCTTAAAAAGTTTCATTTGTTTATATTTCTGTCATTCTGTCATAAAGTATTTATAATAAAATAATTCAATTAGAATTTATTTAGCTTGTATAAAATATCTTACAAAATGGGTAATTATTCAATTAATAAAAAATATATATTTATTTCTTAACATTTTTTAATTTTAATACTTATGGTAATATATTCCTCAGATTCCGAAGAATATTATGAAAACGAAGAAGGCAAAGAGAAAGACCAAAACGGAGAAGACGCGAATGAAGTTGTTGATTCAGATGAAGCTGCTGATGAGAATGACAAAGTCATGGATGAAAATTTATTGAAGAAAGGTGACAAATTTGATTCTTTTGAAAAGTTGGAGAAAAAAGTAAAAGATTTCGAAGAAAAAGAGTACGCATTTTTTATCATCGTGATGCTATGACAATTGAACGATGTCGCACAAAAGGAATCAAGAGGCATGTTGAAGCGTCCCTGATATATTACAGCATCCAATACTATTGTATTCATGGAGGGAAAAAATTTATATCTACGTCGAAAGGAGCAAGAAAAGCGTTCTCGTTTCAGAAAAACTGTCCAGCAGCTTTCAGCGTCGGAGTGGATGATACTGGCCACTATCTTGTCATCAAATCATCAATTAACATGAATCACAATCACGATAGAAGTGAAAATCTGTTTCGACACTATCCACGGAGCAGAAGATTGTCTAAGGAGCAAAAGGAAAAAATTGCGGAGCTATTAGATCTAGAAGCTAACAGAATGAAGGTTATAGATATGATGGAAAGTCAAACTGATAAAATAATATTGCTAAAAGACCTTGATAACTGCAAATTAAAAAAAAATAAACAAAATTTGTTAATCCACCCTTCAGAAGCTAGAAAATAAATTTAAAGCACAATGGTTATTGTATGAAAAAGAAAATACGTTTGCCGGGCTGTTTTTTGCAACAGAATCCATTTTCTTTTGACAAGGATAACTCACGAACGAATCAATCGATTTCGAACGAGCTGGTGGTGATCGAAGTCAATTTTTGATGTTAAGAGCTTAGTTTCTAAAATCGATCGGAGCCGTTTAAAAGTTAGTAAAAAAAACACAATTCAAAATTATTTTTTTTGTCTTTTTGTTGAAATTTCTCAAAATCTACCGGCTCTTTCTTTCTTTCTTTCAAAAAAAAATATAATCTGTATAAATGATAGTGAAAATATAATTAGAAACTTATACATATATTTAATACCTATAAATTTAATTTATAAAAGAGCATTTATTATATTTAATAATAAAAAATAAATTCAATATTTGACGGTATTAAAATCGGCAAACATTTACCATTTGTTGGTTTAAATTTAAAAACAAATAGAAACGCAAAGTTATTTTTTTTTAAATTTGCACTCTAATTGATAAAATAAAATTATTCGTCCGACTTCTGTACGAATAATAATAAATTGTTTGTCCAGTACCCGTATTAATAATTATAAATTGTTCGTACGGTAACCGTATTAATAATTATAAATTGTTCGTACAGTACCCGTATTAATAGACTCAGCCTACATAAATATACGTTTAGCTTTCGGAATGTGTTTCCTATCAAAAACATGCTGACTTTGTTGGTATTATTATTTGTAACTAACTGGCACTGATTCTATATAAAGTATAGCTGTTGCCCGCGACTTCGTACTCATAGAATTTAGAAAATGTTCCCCATTTGTGTAACATTTTTCAATACTGCTGCTCTCCTATTAGTCGTAGCGTGATGTTATGTAGCCTATAGCATTCTCGCTAAATGGACTATCCAACACTGAAAGAATTTTTAAAATCGGACCAGAGGTTCCTGAGATTAGCGCGTTCAAACAAACAAACAAACTCTTCAGCTTTATAGAGATTGTTTGTTTGTTTGAACGCGCTAATCTCAGGGCCATTGGGCCGATTTGAAAAATTTTTTCAATGTTAGATAGGGCATTTATCGAGGAAGGCTTTAGGCTATATAACATCACGCTACGACCAGTAGAAGCGAAGCAGTAGTGAAAAATGTTGCAAAAACGGGGAAAAATTTCTAAATTCCACGCGGACGGACTCACGGGCAACAGCTAGTGCATAATAAAATAAGAAGTGTTTTTACTTAGGAACACATTAAGAGGGTACTGTACTCCTAATTTAGGTATTTGCCTTAGGTATTGCTATCCCTATTCCCGAGCACCGCACCGTGCTGAAAGGGACAAATATAGCTGAAGCAGATTTTACCTACAAATACTTTGAAAAAATGACGTTTCGTAGTCCCCTTTTTGAAGAGTGTATCTATGCTTGTATCACTTTCTTTTTTGGTAAAACGTTACCAACTATGTATGATAGACGCTGCAACTTTACCTAAAGAAAACCGAAAAACACGGGATAAAATAATTGAAATGCAATCACAAGGCAATGAAAACTAAATGATAATGTTGTTTAATACAACAGATAAGGGACCCCCAGGATAGAAATCTGTATCGATCATTTCTTGGTAACAATGTATACAGTAGCAATGAGTATCAAATTATAATTACATTACATTATGCAAGTCATCTTATTGGATAGTGGGTGGCCAGATACGATGAAAATTACTAATACGCCATGTCAGTTGTTGTTTATGGCAACACAGGATGATGTAGACTATAATTGAATGCTGACATGGCGTTGTGAGAACTAAAGCTTAGCACTGTATATGCTTAGGTATTTATTATTATTATATCCGTGAGAGGAAATCTTGATGTATTTTATCAGCACTCCTGTACTAATATTATATAGCTGAAGAATTTGTTTGTTTGTTTAAACGCGCTAATCTCAGGAACCACTACACTGGTCCGATTTGAAAAATTCTTTCAGTGTTGGTTAGTACATTTCTCGAGAAAGGCTATAGTCTATACAACATCACGGTACGACCAATAGGAGCGAAGTATTAGTGAAAAATGTTTCATAAACGGGGAACATTTTTTAATTTCCACGCGTATGAATTCGCGGGCAGCGGCTAGTGATGGATAAAGTCTTGATGTCTTTGAAATTAAAATTTTATTTGTATTGGCAACTGGAGGATTTGGGTATAACTAGTTTTGATTGTATAAGCTTTTCGCCTTCGCGTCTTTTGCATATGGTGACAAAAAAAGCGGATTATGAATATAAGTGTCATCAAGTCATTGCTTCCTCCTATAAGAAGCTGTAAAAGCTAGCCAAAGGACGACGTAAATAATAAGAAACTGTTAAGGAAATAGAAATCAAAGTAAAGCTCTGTGATGACACGTCTGGTCAATGTGGTCAAGAAGAATAAATACCCTTCTAAAATGAAGAACACGTGTGCCCATTAGAAGCACATTAATAGGCAGAGAATAAAAAGTACTATTAATTAAATCGTAGTCAATAAAAGGACATAATAACCTCAGATATGTAAACTGGATCGAGTTACACCTTACGTTATATATAACAAGCTATGCCTGCGGCTTCGTGTGCCTACAGTTCGAATCACTACATAAATATAAACATAATAGAACTTTTGGATACCGTGGCTTCGCGTTAGTGAAAGAAATTCTAAATAGGTCCATTAATTTCGGAGATTACATACATATTGCAAACTTTACCTCCTTATTATTTCAATACATTTATGAATAGAATATCCTTGATAAAGCTAGCATTGAATGCCTAAGAACCGAGGCAATAAATTGGACTTTAAAAGCAAGTTTCTGAAAGCCTAAAATATTATTGTACCGTTTTCTAATGAATGAGTACTTCATATACCAAGCCCTTAACGATATATTTGCCGCAATGCTTCAGTCTAGTATAGACATTATAATCAATATATCTGGACTGATGCCAGTTTCGGACCCTTATTGTTAGCAAATCAAATATTCAGATTTTCTGCAAAGTCGGAAAAAAGTATTGTACTGGCATACTGCCAATATTGAAGCTTGCTTAAAATTTTGACAAGAGCGGTGAAATTTTAATTAGATTTTAGTACTTTACAAAAAGGAGATCTCCTATCCAGCCCATTTACGTCCCACTGTTGGGCACGGGCCTCCTCCACTTTAGAGGGATTATGGTCTACTGTGCCACGCTGACCAGGCGTGTAGGCATACGGTTTATTTTCGAGTTTTCCGTCTCTCACAGGGTTGTTATCTGTGTGCAATATCCCTTGCCTGACTTTTACAGCACCCTTGGGAGGAGATGGGGTGGTGACACTTGTATTCTTAATCCGTCACCACACGGAAGATCAGTAATAAAGAAAAGGAGATCAGTAATAGTTACACATAGATACACTCTTCATCTATAATATAGCGTAAAAACAATTAAAATCGGTTTTACTTTCGCGAAGAAAAAAGGAGAGTACGAAACGTCTTTTTTTCAAAGATTTTGTAGGTAAAATCTGTATCAGCTATATTTGTCCCTTTCAGCACGGTGCTCGGGAATAGGGATAGCAATACCTAAGGCAAATACTTAAATTAGGAGTACATTACCCTCTTAATACATTGTTCGTGTGGTGACGCATTAGGAATAAAAGTGTCATTTCATTTCCTCCCTAGGGTACTGTAAAAGCCAGCTAAGGGGTATCTGTGAGAGACGAACAAACTTGAAAATAAATATGCCAACACACCTGATCAGCGCGGTATACCATAATACCTCCCAAAATGGAGGAAACCCGTGCTCAATTGTAGAACGTTAATGAGCTGGAAAGAGAGAGAGAGAGAACGAGAGAGAGAGAGAGAGAGGTTAATAGAAAAAAATACAAAAATACAATTTCTAGATATGTAGTATGCGAAAAGCAAAAAGAGAAACTAGATTTTTTTGTGCATTTCGTATGAGAATTGCAACAAACGCAGTGACACGAGAATTTTATGAGATAGGTATTTACTTAAAAAAAAAAATTCTTTTAACATTTTCGTCAGGCCACTACAATAGCAGTGGAAGATAAAAAGGGCTTCTTCAACGTGTCATCGGTGTATTGCCCACCGAAACACAAGATAACACAGAGCATGTATACAGACTACTTCCAGACTCTTGGCAATCGATTCTTGTCAGGGGGAGACTGGAATTCTAAAAACACACACTGGGGATCTCGGTTGACCAACACAAGAGGAAGGCAGCTAAAGAGTAGCATAGATGCTAATCAACTAAGCACAACGTCAACTTGTGAACCCACCCACTGGCCATCAGACTTGGCGAAAGTCCCAGACCTACTGGACTTTTTTGTACACAAAGGTTTCTCGCACCACTATACAAAGTGCGAATCGTGTTATGACAGCTCGTCTGACCACACGCCTGTATTATTGACCCTCAGTACCCAAATTGTAGACCGGAAAAGACCAGAAACACTCGGCAACAAGAAAACAGACTGGGATGCATTTTATGAATACATCGATGTTAACATTAATCTTAAGGTCCCTCTCAAGACAGCGGATGATATTGAAGATGCAACTAAGTACATCACAAATATCATCCAGGAAGCCTGTTGGAGGAGCACTCCACTGATAGCATCCACTAAACAGACACTCGGTAATTATCCCCTTGAAATAAAAAATGAGATCCAAGAACGACGAAGATTGCGCCGCGTCTGGCAACTAAGCAGGCATCCAACTGATAAAACAAATTTTAATAGACAAGCAACAAGGTTGAGAGGAAAGCTTAATAGTTGGCGTAATGACACTCTTGAAGCTCAGCTGGAGTCTCTTACGCCAACAGCAGCCACCGACTACTCACTGTGGAAATTCACAAGGGCGTATGACCGGCCACAAATCGCAAAACCACCAATTAGAAATAACGCCAATCGTTGGGCCCGTACACCGCAAGATAAGGCTGACCTGTTTGCAGAACACTTAGCAGACGTTTTCAGCCCAGACGAAACTAACATAAACACGGCTATGGATGTACAATCTATACTTGCTCAGCCATTTCAGATGTCCCTTCCACCTACACCTTTCACAGTGCGTGATGTCTGGAGGACCATCAATGACCTGAAGGACGGAAAAGCCCCAGGTTATGACCTCATCACGAAAGAGATATTAAGGAGATTACCAAGAAAGGCGTTGCTTTTCCTTACTATGGTGTTTAATGGAATAGTAAGAGTGCAATATTTTCCAGATGTTTGGAAGGTGTCACAGATCTTGATGATACATAAGGTCGGTAAACCTGCGACACAAGCTACTTCTTACAGACCCATTAGTCTCTTGCCTGTTTTGTCCAAGGTCTGTGAAAAACTGATCCTAAAAATAATTGTACCTATATTAAAAAGCAACAACTCGATTCCCGACCATCAGTTTGGGTTCCGACATCAGCATTCCACCATAGAGCAGGTGCACAGAGTAGTGGATAGAGTAAGAAAATCTCTGGAGGAGAGAGAGTACTGCTCTGCTGCGTTTTTAGATATTCAGCAGGCTTTTGACAAAGTCTGGCATGAGGGTCTTCTATGCAAAATAAAATCTTTGCTTCCACACAATATGTATTCACTTCTTGAATCATATTTAAATAACAGAACTTTCCAGGTGAGGGAAACTGATGCTACCTCCAAGCTCTTTGACATAAAAGCAGGTGTACCTCAGGGATCTGTCCTGGGACCATTGCTGTATACTCTGTACACCTCAGACCTGCCACAAGTAAATGGAGTCACAATCGCTACGTATGCCGACGATACAGCGTTACTGGCAAGTAATAAAAATGCAAAAATTGCTACAGAGCAGCTACAACATGGACTTGATGCAGTAACGAAATGGCTTCAGAAATGGAGGATCAAGGCTAGCACAACAAAGTCAGTGCATATAACTTTTGCTCTTCGTAAGGAAAATTGCCCTCCTGTGCGCATTGGTGGTGCTGTATTACCTCACCAGGACAGTGTAAGGTACCTTGGCCTACATCTGGACCGCCGGCTCACTTGGCAACAGCACATCAAAAGTAAAAGAGAGACTCTCAATTTGAGACACAGAAACTTGTACTGGATGCTAGGCAGGAACAGCAGGTTATCTACGGACAATAAATTGCTCATCTATAAAACAATATTAAAACCAGTATGGATGTATGGCATACAACTCTGGGGTAGTGCGGCCAATTCAAATATTTCAATCATGCAAAGGATGCAAAACTCAATACTTAGAACGATAGCTAATGTTCCGTGGTTCATAACTAATGACGAAATCCACTCAAACTTAAATATGAGAACAGTCAAGGAAGAAATACAGGCTATGTCTGTAAAATACAAAAAGCGTATTGAAAATCATCCCAACGCGCTTGCCGCCTGCCTGCTGCGGCGAAGTTACTCAAAGCGCCTCAAACGAAATGACATCATGTGATGTTTCACATTGCATGTGAGTTGAGTCTTCGTTGGAGGACTCGCTCGGCCTGTGACTACCATACAACATACCTGCTTATAGTCTAAGACTGATTGCAGATAAAAAAAAAAAAAAAAAAAAAAAAAAAAAAAACATTTTCGAAATTGTCTTCCACAATGTTAAACGCGTGATAATGGTCTGCCATTGTTATTTTCCGTTAATAATAATAATATATTTTCAAATATCAAAACGGCAGACGTGGTCAAATGCATTTATAAATAGCCAAAAATCGATACCTGTCTTACCTGCGCACTCGCCGCGTCCACCACTTTGGGCTTAGTGAGTACCCATCTCATGTACGGTAGGTATAGGGGTCTCAATGCTCAAAACCCCAGGTCTGGTCATATACATACAGGTATCCGTTCATCGGCTCTTAGTCCATTGGTTTCCCGTCTCTTCCTTATCCTTACTTATTATAAAACAAATTCGTTATTTTTGTATGTATGTGAGCTTATATCTTCGAAACTACACAACTGATTTTAATTCTGTTTTTTATTAGATAAAATAGTTTAAGAGGATGGCTTTTTTATAATTGAATGAGGTTTGCAGTATGTTTCTAATTCCACGCGTAAGAAATGCGGGAAACATCTAGTACAGAATATGTTACGTACTTGTATTCTTAATCCATCGAATTACCATTTAAAATAATTATATCGATAAATACAAAGCATTTTATACATTAACCAATATTTGCCATGATCACGCACGCAATCAGAAAAAATAAACACACCATCTAAATCTTATGATAATCAAGGGTAAATTTGTTTACAAGTTAGAATTTGTGTGTGCCAAATGTAATAAAATTTCATATCGATTCTCTATAAAAGCTTTACCAGAAACGATTAACGATGCGTAGCGTTAAATCGAACGTGGTTCCACCATGCGTTAGAAGTAGTGTTCCTTTTAATATATTTGTTACTGGCTGAAGTCTTGCTAGTGACGTCTCCTGCAGGCGCATGTTTCGCGAATTATTTTATTTATGCAAGAATCTAAATAAATATGTACCATAAACTAAAATAAGATTAATAATCCTAATTTACCGATGCTTACATCTGTCCATTGTTTATGGTAATTATGATAAAATAGCGATTGTCAATCAAATGTCAATAAAATAAAATAAACATTATTTTACATTAATAAAATCTAAAATACGCTGTTATCTGAACATTTAGGATATATGTTGTCGATTCAAAATCCTTATTTTAATACACTGTTTAATTTGAGGAAGGCGCTTACCCTTGGTATCAACAGGATGAAATAAATTGCGGAGCGAAGAGGGGATTACGCATGCGCAGTAGCGTCGATAATGTTAGGCTTTTTCATTACATTATTTTCGTTACGGAATTTCTGGATACAGTCTCCACGCTCAAGCCCCGCGATAGAAGCTATTCAATAGCTTAATAAAATCTGACCTTAAGAAGTGCGTGACAATTATGTTCATAGATTCATTATATAGACACATAAATGCTCATAGGTATTAAAGGAAACATAGATACGAACGAAGCAAATAAAAGTATGTTAATATTAACAATTGCTTCAATTACGAAATCAAACATCAAAAATCATTTTAGTAGGGACGCTCCTCAAATAAAAAATCGCTTTAAGAAATCTCCGAAGATACATTGCGTAACCTTAGAATAAAAATAAATATTTCTTCAATATCATAATTCACGTGTACACTGTAAGCAAATCAAATCGATTTCACATTAAAATTTATTTTTGGAATGAAAGATTTAATATTTTTGGCATATTCTCAATGTTGCCAAGCGTCGAATGAAGTTACCCAGATGTAGCTACTGTAATATTTTTAATTCATTAGTCTTGTTAAAAAGTATTGAGTACAGAGTAATGTTCTTGATATAACTATAGACTACTTTTTAAATCTATACGAATATCATAAAGCTGAAGATTTTGTTTGTTTGAACGCGCTTATAACAGCAAGCACTGGTCCGATTTCAAAAATTATTTCAGTGTTGGATAGTACATTTATCGAGGAAGGCTATATGCTATATAAACATCACGCTGTGACTAATAGGAGCAAAGCAGCAAATAAAAAAATTTCGGAAATGGGGAAATCTTTCTTAATTCCATACGTTCGAAGTCGACCCACGACTTCGTACGCAAGGAATTAGGAAAATTTCAGCTAGGCTAGTAGTGTTAGCGAATGGCAAACGTGTAATAAATATAGAGCCAACGCAAACTAAATCCTTACTAATTTATAAATGTGAAAACGAGATGATGACACAGTAAAAATATTGACATAAGTTTAAGTGTTAATAGATAGATAGATAATTCTTTATTGTACGATTTAAATGATACAAATATAAACTACTTAAAATTATGTACAATTGGCGACCTTATCGCGTAAACCGATTTCTTCCAGGTAACCACGGGATGGAAAGAACTGATAAAAAACGTTTATCGGTAGGGTAGATTGCTCTGTACAGATAAAAGAACAACTAATTAGTTATAAAATAAATGATAATATGAAACTAACTGAATTTCATAGAAATTTTAACTTTGTTGAAAGGATGAAGTATTAACATCCATGGTGGATATATGACCAGATATATGTGTGTAAATGAAGCCAAGGAAGCGTGTTAAGATCGCTGTAGATGGAGCTCTATAATCTTTGCTTCTGTTATAATATCCATGATATGAAGGTCTGTCATGCTTGCTATTTTCGCAGTTTTCCAAAATTACTTTTACAAAAACTAGCACAATAATTACTTATTTATGCTAGTTTTTGTAAAAGTAATTTTAATTTACATTCACAGCAATATACTATTAAATGTTTACACATTTAATAGTATATTGCTGTGAATGACCTCATGACGTGAATGCCTCCATTATTAATCAAGACAAATATTTGTACTAATATGTCATTGTTTACGCATATTAATCTATTAAGAATTATGGAATTTGGAGCAAGCCAACAAAGTTCTCATTGTCAGAACGTAAATGCGTTTATTGTGAAGAATTTTCAGTTTTAGATAATTTGAGGAATGTTTGGCTATGAATAAGTAATTAGATGTAGGGTTGAATTTCGCCTACAAGAGACCCTGGACACATTCACTGACTACAGCCCATTAACGTCCCACTGTTGGGCCTCCTACACTTCGGGAAAGTTTATGGTCTACTGTGCCACGCTGACCAGGCGTGTTCGGGGTTTAGTCTCGAGTTTTCCATCTCTCACAGTAGATGTTTACTGTTTTTATACCTTAGATGGCTCTTACAGCACCTTGGGGAAGAAATGGAGTGGTGACACTTGTATTTTTACTCCATCACCACACGAAATACCTGGGTATATTAGAATGTATGTGACCTATGAGATAAAGTACAAAACTATGATGATGTAGGGATTGGGAGCGAGGCCCTGAGCATGTGCCCAGCGTGCCTAGTAGACAGGCCCGATTAGATGAGAGAGAAAATGATATTTTTGGGAGTGTACTGAATAAATTTGGAAGTAAAAGAGTTTGTGTGAATGATGATATGGAAGAAAGATGAGTGAACACAGATAGTACGTAAATATGTTGAAAATAAACACAAGCAAACAAGCCTAAACTCAGCCATAAGGTTCTTTGGCTAGATAGCTTAGTATTGTAGACCTAATACACAGAGATGTACAAGATGTAGTGTGACTACATCACTCAGCCGGCTTGAAGCTACTTAAATGTCTATGTGTGCGTGAAAATGTATATATTTAAGATACAGGCTATACGTCATATGAAATGTGCTTATTCTATGAAGTACAATTTAGCCAGACCAAAAGTTAATTTAATCAATTTTATACGTTAACCCACCATCTAGAATATTTGTGATGAAATACATGTTACTTTCATACCAATTACTTAATATTATAAATAATATTTATGGACATTTCAGACAACCTCCTCTGGTCCCAGGATAAGCTTCTAACACATAACACAATTTTTTATTTCCTACATGAGAGGAGTACACGCTTTGGTGGTTTTTTGGCGAACTCGTTGAAATAAATTTAATGTGCTAAACCAATCCAAGCTCCTCGTATTACGATTTAAAAACATTTACCACTTTATTTATTACTAACTGTTACCCGCAACCTCGTACGTGTGGGAAATTATACAAAAAAGCCATTCTCTTGAACCACTCTATCTATTATAAAAAACCGCATCCAAATCCGTTGTGTAATTTGAAAGATATAGGCTCTCTTACAGACATAAACACAAAAATAACAACCTTGTTTTAAAATAAGTAATGATTGGAACTCACCGGACCTCGAAATGAATAAGATATTGAACGGTAATAGTACCTGAAAACAAAACGAAAGAAAATTAAAAATGTGTTCCTAATAAATTAAATAAATTAAATTGTCCCGCTTGCGGTAACCACTTTTTCCACCATAATTTAATTTATTAAGTAAAAGCATAGCATGTCAATTGCAAAATTATTAAATTACTTTAGTAATGAAAGTCACGTCATTATTTTCAGCCCAATTGTATTCTGTAAAGAATACTAGGTCGAGATTGTTGCAAAACATTCTCGATAGATGGCGTTGTACGTAAAAATACGATATAAACTCAATCGAGTGACGATTATGGTGGCCTAATTTGATTGCTGCAAGCACGACCGCAATAAGCTCAGTTGGCAGAGCTACGGAACGGTATTCCGAGGTCGTGGGTTTATGTCCCGCTTGCGGTAATCACTTTTTCCACCATAATTAAATTTATTAAGTAAAAGCATAGCATGTCAATTGCGAAATTAATAAATTACTTTCGTAATGTGTGCCTAAGTATAAATATAGTTTGTCTCATTTCTCAATTGAGTGTTGGTCTAAAATACACACAGCAATGTATTTGGTTTAATATATACCAAAGACATTGCTGTGTGTATTTTAGACCAACACTCGTCATGTGAGAGCAAAGATTGACAGGATTTTTAAAGGCCAAAGCTTGTCTTTGGCGAGACTATATACCGTATATTATAGTCTCGCCAAAGACAAGCTTTGGCCTGTATAAATCCTGTCAATCTTTGCTCTTACATGACGAAACTACTAAACCGATTTTAGTATACAGATAGTCTAAAGTCAAAAATCTATATTAATAACTCTTTAGCTTTATAAAGCCAAAGAGTTTGTTCATTTCTTTGTCTGTTTGTTTGAACGCGCTTCGGTCCGATTTGAAAAATTCTTTCATTGTTGGAGAGTACATTTATCGAGGAAGGCTATAGGCTATATAGCATCACGCTGCTACGCAATAAGAACGAAGCAGTAGTGAAAAATGTTGCGATAAAGGGATTTTTTTCTAAATTCCACGCGTACGGAGTCGAGGGCAACAGCTAGTAATTAATATATACACTTAAAGAAATAAATATTCATGGACATTTCACACAACATCTTCTAGTGCCAAGCTATGCTTATATTGCTTGTATTATGGGTACCAGAATACGGATATACAACATATCCACTGCAGTGGCATGAAACCGTTTTCCAATCGCCCTAAGAACGTGGCATGGAGCCGAAAATCGGACCATTTGGTTAGGACCGAATTATTTATGTTCCTGGAATTAAAATAAGCTATATATTATTTCGTTAAAAACTCTGTACCTACGATAAACGCAAATATTAGTGAAATATGCATTGAGATATTTAATAAATCATTGGAAAAATGGTATAAAATAAAGAATAGATCCGCTATTTTGTTTGCTTTATAGTTGTCATAGCAACTCATAGAATCGGTCGACTTATGAAAAAATCTCCAATCAGAGCCCTCTATTGACATAAACCGTAAGCAACTACAAAACACTATTTCAGTGAAGTTTACAGCCGTTCAAACACTCGTGTATAACGTTGCTGTAGCATTAACCTATTCTAGTTTCTATAAACATATCTATTTTAAAAGCAGTCTGTGTTTGATCAAACTTCATATCAAAGGATTTTAGGCAGACGCTCTGCTTTACTATGTCAATTAAAAAAAGGCCAATTCTCACGGACGATGTCGTGAAGACTTAGGATAAATTAGGTTTTTTATAGCGTGTCTAATATTGATTTATTTATTGTAAAACAAATTTATTTAATATCTTCAAATGAGCAATTTTATTCTATACTAGCTGTTGCCCTCGACTCCGTCCACGTAGAATTTAGGAAATTTTCCCCGTTTTTGCAACATTTTTATCTACTGCTTGAGTGAGAGTATTGTAAACGTAAGAGTAAACAAATACATATAATCAGAATGAACGAACTGCTAAGCTATCAGGAGTTACACGTGTTATTGTGAGTCAACCATAAAATATAGATATGTGCTGTTTCGGGATATTTTTTAGACAATTTTATGTAGAATATTTCCGTCATACATGATTTCTATGTAACTTTATCCATTAAGGCTGCACACGCGACGGAAGCTTAAAAATGGAGCACCTTTTCCCGTTTTCCCAACATTTCCCTGCACTACTCTGCTCCTATTGATTGGAGCGTGATGAAAAGTATACTATAACCTGCCCAGGAGTATGAAGAATAATTGTACCAAGTTTCGTTAAAATCCGTCGAGAAGTTTTTGTTTCTATAAGGAATATACAGACGGACAGACAGACAGACAAAAATTTTACTGATTGCATTTTTGGTATCAGTATCGATCACTAATCACCCCCTGATAGTTATTTTGAAAATATATTTCATGTACAGAATTGACCTCTCTACAGATTTATTATAAGTATAGATATTATTTATATAAAATCTAGAATGTGAAATCCAGTAGGTATGTACGAGATTTTAGGGCGATTAAACTGATCTTAAATCGTAATATATTTCGATTAATTAGGCAATCAATTAGGCATTTTAAAATTAAGTCTTTATTTAAATTAAATTATTATTATTATTAAAAAAGCTAACAATTCAAATAAAATTGGTCAAGTGCGAGTCGGACTCGCGCACGAAGGGTTCCGTACCATTATCTATGCAACATAAGGCAACGTTATTAGTATCGAGCAAGAAACGGTAAACAAATCATGTTTGTTGTATGGGAGCCCCCCTTAAATATTTATTTTATTTTATTTTTAGTATTTGTTGTTATATATATTTAGACTTTTTGCTTTGATTACATCAATGGTATCGGGCAACTCATCACCATAGTACAATTTTTTTACTACGAGATTTCCCATCATTTTTTGTTTGTTTGTTATACGATGGATGTTTAAGAGTTATGATATTTCTATTACGGAATCAAAACTTAAAATAAACGGTGCTGTTTAAATTACATGTCGGTCGGTATTTAGTAACGCCTGATTTTGGTCGTAAATGGGAGGTTTCAGTAATTAAGCAAGTATAATATAAATTCTCGAGAAAATTTTATGAAAATCTATCGACTGACGATAGATTTTCATGAAATTTTGTTTATCGGGAATAGGTTAAGGTTGTCTGGTAGAGATCGACTTGAATATCGAACTTGCGATAAGACTGCCTATTGTACTTAACTATAAAATCGTTTTTTTAAATATAAAGTACCAACTGTAATATTGATAAGATGTACAATAAAGAGTATTCTATTTATATCTGAGAAACGTTCAGCAATATATATTTACACCTCTTGCTAATGGGGGAGGGGTAGGTAGTTTTCAGTAAGTACATAAGTAAAACTGCGGGACACAACTAGTACCTTAATTGTCACATTGTCTAAAGGATTCAAAGTTCTTACAAGTGATTGTACCACTGAAGGTCAATGAGACCTACTTTTTGTTTGGTCAAAATCTGTCAAGTCATTTAGTCGTTTCGGAAACAAACTTATACATCTAATTTGCACTATTACGTCTAACATATTTTACGCTTTGTCATACCTATCTCCAAGGTTTAATAGCCTTGTAATCTAAAGATCTCATGTTCAAAATGATGTATTGTAAATTCTTGAAATCATACCCTTTTTGATAAAAAACTACTAACGGTTTTTACGGGTAGGACTCTGCTGAAAATCGGCGTTGTGAGATGGTCATATATTATTATATCTATCTCACAACAATAGCCCAGTAGCGTTCCTATTTTTCAGACACACGGGTCGTTGTTGTTTTTTTTGTTGTAAATAACCTTTTTATTTGTAATAAGCTGTTTCTTTTGTTTTTTTTTCAATGTATGTTTTGTTATCTACTTGTGTTCCCAGTGTTTTCGAGAAATAAAATTTTCTTTCTTTCTTAACGGTTGCATGTATATATGCACAGAACAGGGACATACATACAAAAATAACGTCTTTGTATTATAATAAGTAAAAATAATCCTCAAGTAATTTATTAATTTTGCAATTGACATGCTATGCTTTTACTTAATAAATCAAATTATGGTGGAAAAAGTGATTATCGCAAACAATGTACGTAAAAATATACTCAATCGAGTGACGAATGTGGTGGCTTAATTGATTACTGAAAAGCACGACCGCAATAAGCTCAGTTCGAAGAGCTACGGAACTGTATTCCGAGGTCGTGGGTTCAAGTCCCGCTTGCGGTAATCACTTTTTCCACCATAATTTGATTTATAATCCTCAAGTCTTAATATTTTTAGCCTATAAACAAAGTGCTCTTGCTGTTTTACCTGGAGAAAGAGAGTTATATAATATTTACAAAAATGTAGTAATTTCATGGTTCAGATAAGCGGACTGCCGTTCACAAGGTCGCGGGTTTGATTCCCGTTCGGAACAATCATTTGTGTGATATTTATAATTTTCATATAAATGTTGGCCCTGCGTCTAGGTGTTTACTATGTATCATATTTATTTATTTATTATTTATTTTATTCTTTATTGTACACCATACATATCTTAAAATTAAACTTATACTAAAAAAAATCAAGTACAATGGGCGGCCTTATCGCTCAAAGCGATTTATTCCAGGCAACCTGAGCATGGATATTATACAGGGTGTGGCGTAATTAATGGATAAGCCTGTGCCTGTGGATAAGCCTCCTACTGCGCTATACGAATATGTATATTTTTAATTAATCCTATGTATGGTCTTGAAAAAAATGGCATAAGTCATGTTTTTCATAAAATGACTACTTTCACTAACCAATTATGCTACTGTTGCCACAATTTTCAAAAATTTTGCATTCTGTTTTTTTTATAAAACAGCTTAAGAGGTGAGCTATTGAAAGCAATAAAGAATTCCCTATTCGTAATACAAATTTTGGGAAAAAATACATGAGATATCAAAAAAGTGTTATTGATTATATTCAATTTGTTGACTTTGTACATCGTCTAGCTTAAAAAATCTTTATGGGAGTTGATTTGCCCAATATCTTAAAAACATGCTTGTTTTATGCAGTTTCCGAAATGGTATAATACTTATTACATTTCACGAGGTTTTAAAAAAAAACGACAGTTGTAAAAAAATACCCTAATTTTCTTTAACAGAATTATTAATTTATCTTAAACATGTCTTTGTAAACAGTTTGAATGGACCCTTTTTTGTGTGCTCCGGAGCAGGTAGTCATTCACAATGGACCCTTTTTTGGGTGCTCGGGAGCAGGTAGTCATCCACCATGAATAGGGTAAGCAGATAACGACTCTAAGTCAACTACTTGTGGTTGTTTATCGCACGGCAAATCCAGACGGTTAGTCTTATCATAAGACAGAGACAAAGCATTTTGATGTCAGGTAAATAACAGTTGTGCGACAGAGATAGATTTTTATTATTCTCACAAACAACAAAACAGCTTTTGAACTTGTTTAACAAAGTTAGTGCTCTTTTGACTATCGTCTCTTGCGCACATATCGTTTGCTCTATCGTGTTTGTTATTGTGACGTGAATTTGGCTTATGTACTACGGACTCTGTTTTTGCTATACGAATTGGACAATTGTGATATTATCGACGACTTCTACATATCCCTGGACTACTGATCATGCCGCGTCATACGTACACTCCTCAAGAGTATGCAAATATGCATCTTATTTACGGCCTGTGTAACTGCAATGCAAATGAAGCTGCACGCGAATATCGTCGAAGATACCCCGATTTGCGACACCCAGACTACCGGGTGTTTACACGTGTGCACATCGCTTTTAGCGAAGGGCGAATGCCTGATACCGGTGTTGGTGGTGCTTCGGAAGGCAGACCTCGACGACATCGTGATGACGAAGTTCTAGAAGCTGTGCGTGCTAATCCAGAGTTATCAATTCGTGAGTTAAGTAGAGGAACCGGTGTAGATACGCGTACTGTGGGCAGAATTCTGCACAGGCATGAGCTTCACCCGTATCACTATCAAAGGGTGCAAACACTAATGACACGAGACTATGAGCCTAGAGTCCAATTTTGTCGCGTCATGTTGCGAAAAATACGCGAAGATTCGGCGTTTTTTGACAAAATACTGTGGAGCGATGAGTCATCATGTAAAAGAAATGGCTACGTCAACATGCACAATCTTCATAGTTGGCAGGCAACCAATCCGAGAAACATAAGGCAAGACCGAGCTCAAGTCCAGTTTAAAGTGAACCTTTGGACAGGAATTTTAAATGGACAAATAGTTGGGCCCGTCGAACTATCCGAGACACTAACAGATCCCAATTATTTAAATTTTCTGCAAAATACGTTGCCGGAACTATTACAAAGTTTAAATGTGCCAGAAAACTACTGGTTACAAAATGATGGTTGTCCCGCTCACTACGCACGAATTGTACGGAACTACCTCAATGATGAGTACAATGAGAGGTGGATAGGTCGTTTGGGTCCCATTTTGTGGCCACCAAGGTCCCCTGATTTGAACCCTCTAGACTTTTTTTACTGGGGGTGTTTAAAAGAAAAAGTGTATAAAAAAGAAATAGCATCCCTGGAACAACTAAAGGCCCTGATTTTTGAAGCCGCTGATGAAATCAAGAGCTCCGGCTTCATCCGACGCCTAAAGCGGTCATTTATCCGTCGATGCAGGGCCTGCATAGCCGCAGGTGGCCGCCATTTCGAACATTTTTTGTAAAATAAAATTTATGTAGTGTTTGCATCTTTAGAATAAAAAAAATAAAATAAGTTGTTATTTTTTTTCAACGACTAACATTCCCACTGGTAAACTCAGACAGATAAGTTAAAATACCACTGACAGTTTGTTTAAGTTAACAGTATTAATTTGATTAATTAAATCACAATAAGAACATTTTTTTACGAGTGTCATTTGGTTCTTTAATATCACATCAAACTTAATAAGTATTATAATAAGTATTATACCATTTCGGAAACTGCATAAAACAAGCATGTTTTTAAGATATTGGGCAAATCAACTCCCATAAAGATTTTTTAAGCTAGACGATGTACAAAGTCAACAAATTGAATAATCAATAACCCTTTTTTGATATTTCATGCATAATTTTCAAAAAATTTGTATTACGAATATGAATGATGCTGACCCGGCAAACGTTGTTTTGCCATAAAAAAAAAGTTTGAAAAATAGATGTTGGCCGATTCTCAGACCTACTGAATATGTATGTAAAATTTGAGAAGAATCGGTCAAGCCGTTTTGGAGGAGTACGGTAACTAACACTGTGACACGTGAATTTTATATATAAGATAAGTATGTATTTACAAAAGAAAAGTAGTATATGTATTATACCCGTATTCTGGTCCCCATAATAAGCTTAGCTCGGGACCAGAGGACGTTGTGTGAAACGTCCATGAATATAAAAAAAAAACTCACAATACATAATACATGAATCGATTCAGGAACAGAAATCGCTATGTATAATCCAACAACATTTATTTATACCAGTACCTTGATGTTATGAAACAGGCCTAGGTGAATTAAAATTTTGTAACCTGAAGAGACAGTTAAATTTTCCTCCATTTACACTACTTATCTGGCACTTTAGTATCATTTTAAATGTTGTGACGTCATCGTTGTATGCAGCAATCTGTCTATATTGCCTTTTCCTAATAGACTTATGACAGATTGCAATACATCTTTTCAAAGTTGCCAAGTTGATATAATAGACCAATTTCAACGCCACCATAGAGTAGTATATCCCTAAGAACGCCTTATTATTTTAAATCCTTCATTTCAAGGACAAATAAAGGTCATTTGTTTTTTTGTAAAAATTTAAAAATGATATAAAATTTTCCGTAAAAAACTAATGGATCATGATCAGAAAATCTATTCCCGGAAATAGTTTTTGATATTAAGAGTTTAAAAAAAATGAACAATGCCAGTTAGGGTAGATATATGATCTACTATGCCGCAGTGTCCACGTGGGTAAACTGTATCTACTGCTATCCGCCTACATAATTTCCAAACCAGCTTTTAGTGCTCTCAGGATTAGAATAGAACTTGAAACTTATCTATACTCTAGAATAGAACTTGAAACTTATCTATACTCTAGAATAGAACTTGAAACTTATCTATACCAATATTATAAACCTGAAGAGTTTGTTTGTTTGTTTGAACGCGCTAATCGCAGAAATCACAGGTCTGATTTCAAAAAATCTTTCAGTGTTGGATATTACATTTATCGAGGAAGGCTATAGGTAATATACCATTACGCTGCGACTAATAGGAGCGAAGCAGTAGAGAAAAATGTTTCAAAACACGGGAAAATCTTCTAAATTCCACGCGTGCTGAGTCGCAGGCAACAGCTAGTCTTTGATACAGCTTAAGTTTCAGAATAAAACTTATGGTCTTATTCATAATGACTTATCGGAGGTTTAAGAGTTTGCTAAAATCGGTTCGCGAAAATTGCCAAAACTTGTGATTCATAATACTAGTCTTTTTACGCTAAAACGTTTATTATCTCACCGATAAAATCTCCGTTTAAACCTCCGATAAGTCATTATGAATAAAACCATTAGGCTATATTTTCAGGCCAAAAGCCAAGAAGTGGAGCTGTAGTTACAAATGAGGCTAAAACCGCTATCGAGCTAGTGAATCTAAATATTTTGAGCCATAATAGTACAAATTTAGTAAAATGTGCTGTGTGTTATATTACCAATTTCTAGTATAACGTATATGTTCCTCGTGAGACTCAAAATATCTGATAATACGTTACCGATTCTATATGATTCCATTCCGATTCCATTCCAACTCGGAATGGATTCCCAAGGGTATACATGTACGTCGCTCAGGCTTGAAAATAGGCACACAGTAAAAAGCTTGCTATAAAGCGCAAATGTTATTTTTGGTGTAGTTATATTATTTGATTCAAATTGGCTATTAGAATTTACTTTAAAAGGGTTTTGTAAAATAATTAATTTTATAAATCTCTTTTATATTTGAAAAAAATAAATAAACAGTTTTGATATTTTTGATAGGGATAGATGGAGACTATAATATAAAGTGATGTCTGGTAAGATCTCATCAGAGTTTCTTCGCTTCATGTAAACTCATACGTCTAGTCATATACGCACGACGAATAGGAGCATATATGACACTTTTGGAGGGCTCCATGCTTTAGTCCAAATTATTTTGTTTTATATTGTCTTATCGTCACGCATTTGTCCTATGAGGGTCAGCAGAGACTATAGAGCGCCATCTACTACGATCTAAAATATATACTAATTGGCTTCATTTACACCCATACATATATCCTCTTCTATTGAAATTATTTCAGTCCCGTTTATCCACAGAATGATCTACCTCGATTAGAAATTTCGTCAAAATTGACTCGTCGTTTGAGCGTTAGAAAAAGTAGCAAATACAGCCAAAAAATTTGACATTTTGTTAATCTGTCAACTGTATGTATTAGATTACTGCCCATTTAAGTACCTAGACTATTTTTTCAAAATATTCGTTGTAAGCATTCAATGATCCAAAAATAGTTTATTTCTTATCAGTTTTCCGTTGATTCTTAAACATGAAAGGCTATTTCTGTAAGTGGCTTTTAAATACGGACGACTAAGTCGGAATTAGGGACCTCGAGGTTGATTGACCCTTTTGCTCAATTACGGATGTGGATCCGTAATTGAGCAAAAGGGTTACAAAATCTTTACCTATAATAGTTATGTAAATAATTTTTAAAGATATGTATTTTATTTTATGTTTTTTTATTAAGAATATAAATACAACGATCATGGTGGGTGGTCGCGGATTCGATTTCTGCCTGGAATATTTGCATATTTGGAAATTGTAAATAAAAATTACACCAACACAGTTCCAACTAGTTATTAATATTTTAGGAATTCTTTGAGGAAATGACTTTTTTGTCTTCTTTAGCTAATATAAGTCCTACTCTGGAAAACCTCTATAATAATAGGAAGGTTAGTATTTGGTACACTATAACGCTGGTCAGGCGTATTAGGGATTAGAATCGTCTTAGTTCCTCTTAGCTGATTTTAACAGTATTCATAAAACTCCTAAAAAGAAATTATGTGGTGAGAATCTTAATCGTCTGAAGCTCTTAATCCGTTACCATTATCAATGAGCTCGGCAGATAAAACCCACGGAGCTAATGAAGTCATGAGGAGGAAGTTATTGACATTATTTTCCTGCCAGGAAAAACAGAAATAATTTTTAATATGTGGATATAAAATATTATGGAATGAGGTTAACTATAATAAAATAAAATATATTGAATAACTAGCTGTTGAGCTGAAACTACCACCAGTGACCACCACTTATCTTAGGTAACTCTTTTTAGCGTAGGTATTAGTAAATATTAGTCTCCGCCCGTCCTCCGTGTGGTGACGGATTAAGAATACAAGTGTCACCACCCCATCTCCTCCCCAGGGTGCTGTAAAACTCAGCTAAGGGATATTGCACACAGATAATATCTTCTGTGAGAGACAGAAAACTCGAAAAGAAACCCTGTACCAACACGCCTGTTCAGCGGGGCACAGTAGATCATAATCACTCCCAAACTGGAGGAAGCCCGCGCCCAACAGTGAGACGTAAATGGGCTGGAGAAGAACAAGTGTCCGACCGAAAGTTCGATTTCGGTTTCGGTTGGCCAAAAGTTTCGGCGGCGGTTCCGGTTCCACTTGTGTCGCACTTGACGCACACCCATGCTGGCCTAACTTCGTTTCCTGCGGCAACGCTTTGACGACCCTATTCGGGAATTATGAGAACATAATTTAAAAAAATAATAAAAATTATATTTATTAATATTTTCTTAAATTATATTAAATAAATGATTCCAACGAACTTAATATACTGTGTCTCCATTTCATGCCCTAACTAATGCAAAATAATTGGTAAAATGCACCAAATTTCAGTATTTTAAGAAATTTTATACTTGACCACGTGAGTTTCGGTTACACTATAACGAGATCAGGCGTGTTATGGATTAGCCTGGTGTAAGTTAGTTCTGATTTTAACAGTATTCCTAAAAGGAAATGATGTGGTGAGAAAAAAGTAAATAAAGAGCAAAAATATTTTTTTTATTTAAAAGGAAGTTTATATTATTGAAACATTACCTACCTACTTTAATTTGAAACAGGAAATAGTTGATTTTTCCCAATTTGCACCATACAATACTAATAGTTTCATAATATATCACCACTATTTAGATCAAATTGTTACTAAAAAGTAGAAAAAACACGTTAATTTGTATCTAGGCTGGTGTTCAATTAACAAATGTGGGCGAGGCAAACTATCTGAGTCATTCGTTTAACGTAACACGATCGAAACAAATTAACACAATATTAAGTTAACAATAAATGTGAGGGTGTTCCGCTCGCGTTCGCGTCCTGTGCACAACTGATCAAATCATACGTCTACTCCCGCTTATAAAGTTTCAAAGGGGATGCGCGCGCATAGACAATAAAAACTAAATGCTAGCTTGTCCCATAAAGTGTCCTCATTAGAGTAAGGGCGAGTCAACTATGTATACATAGGTTTATGGCAGGTGAACACCACACCTCATTTGGCGATCATCTGTTTATTTTAAGGTCATTTCTTGTCTTTATCGTTTTTGTAACTTATTTGGACAGACTAAGGGCAGTTTGGTCGCTCGTAATAATGCTTGGATTGACCGATTATACCGCACAATAGAGTTATATGACTGGCGCGCCCCGTTAAACAAATGTCGAAGAAAATAGGTTGATGTCAGGCCATTGTTTATCGTGGAAGGGTGCGCCTAGGGTGGGGTTGCAATCGCGATACGCCCTGATTTATAAAAGGTAGAAAAAAAATTAGACCTCACAAATTGGAGTCGCCTGTTTTATTTTTATACCACATTTTTATCACGTAACCGTCAATCTGTATACCCTTTTTAAAACATTGTATGTGATGGTACCAAATTTTTACGTAGGTAAATAGATTGCGTGGAATGGACTGGACGATGTTGACAGGTACAATTTTATAACAATCTCATTCCATTTTATTTGCTTCATTCTAATTTGGTTGGAGTTTCTGAATAAATATAGGTACAATTAGGTTTTGATACAATGCCATATTTTCTGTCTTGATCATAATACGGGGTTTATTTATCTTGACCACAGTGCAAGGTTTTTAGTATTTTAATTTTATATGTTGAAGTATTATACACTGGTTAATTTACACAGTAGACAATGACTAAGATGGAATTTTAAGGAAAGGAAATGTGTCTGGCAATGTCGATGAAAGCTCAGCCTGAGAAATACATCTATGAAAGTTAATATTTATCGAATCGCAGTCAAAACCAAAAAATATACCACCGTTTCACAGTTCTAAATATTCAATTTTTAAAAGTGTAAAATAAAAAATAAACCTTCTAATGAGGGTTCGTAATTTTTTAAAATTGTTACAAAAAAATTGTGGTTAAACAGACAAAGTCACAGACAAAAGACTAGTTTATACCTAATTTAAAATGAAGAGTATAAAAATCCCATAAAATATCTAATTTAAAAAGGTCCAATGAGTAAAATCGCTCCACGAAAGTAAAGAATTTTATTTCAAAATAAAACTTTGGTTTTACAACGGGGGTTTCAACCAACTTTTTCCACAAATTGGACCCTAAAAAGGTCACTTGGAACACTCTACTGTTTTTGTGAGTTAAAATATTTTTAGTAAAATGTATTGAGAATAAATTTTAAGTATTTTGAAGACTACGTCAGTTTAGTTTCTGTTTTACTCCCTGATGCAAAAGGAAGGTTAGATATATTTAGGTTTCAAGTATCTTTTTTTTTGGTTAGAATGTCAAGTAGAAAAGCTATTAAAATAATTCCATCAGTTTCGAGGGCTGTAGAAAAGTAAAATGCAAAGGTTTATACAACACAATCTTTCTAGTGAGTATTAACTTTTTTGCATTTGCTGAATTTTACATCATTGACTTTTCATAATATTTTTGCACAGTTCTGTTTGGTCCTTCAAGTATATCTAAGCTGGATGGTAGAAACATTTACCCATCACTAATTAACACCCCGAAGGACCTTTCTTTCTTTTTAGAATTTCAATAGATTTTCGCAGTTTCCAACAAAAAATACGACAGTAATATAATCTTAAAATTCAAACTCTAATTCTATAGTCTCTGCAAAACCCCATGGGTAAAAGGCGTGACTGCATGATGATGATGAAGATGAGGATTGGAAAACCAAAATATAGGATGGACTGTGTAAGAATTAGTATAAATATAAGTGAATTATAGCATTATGTATACGTGTAGACCCATTCCCAAATAAGATGGGTTAAGAACAGTAAGAAATTTTTTAATCAATAAATATAGGTAGGTACATATAAATACTGTTTAATCTATTTACTGATAACAGTCCACCCTTGATGTCTGTCTGTCACAAGTAACCGGACACACCCTTACATTGGGTGTGCCAAAGCCTTCTAAGTTACAGTTGACAGTTGAAGGTAGTGGCATATAACCTTGCAATTACACGCAATTACTGTAATTAATTAAATAGGTATTTACGCGAATCGATTGCAAATAATTAAGTATTTTGAAAAAAAAAGTACAACCGTCATCATGTGCCTTTGAAATTTGAGGGTTTTTCTCGATTTCTCAGAAGATAACCATCAGATCCTGACCTGATGCCAATGGGTCCAAACGGGAACCACCAGCTTTCAAATAAAAAAAGGATCATTAAAATTACTTCGCCCAGTTAAAAGTTAAGAGGTAACAAACATAAAAAATAAAAAGAACATAATTATAATAACTAGTTTTGTTAAATTGTAAACATTTGTAATACATTTATTACTAATTGACTTCAATTTCATAGAGATATCTTCAATACTTTAAAAGTTATGACATTTTTAGGGTTCCGTACCCAAAGGGTAAAAACGGGACCCTATTACTGAGACTTCGCTGTCCGTCCGTCCGTTCGTCCGTCCGTCCGTCCGTCCGTCTGTCACCAGGCTGTATCTCAAGAACGGTGATAGCTAGAGAGTTGAAATTTTCACAGATGATGTATTTCTATTGCCGCTAAAACAACAAGTACTAAAAATAAAATAAAATAAATATTTAAGGGGGGCTCCCATACAACAAACATGATTTTTTTACCGTTTCTTGCTCGATACTAATAACGTTGCCTTATGTTGCCATAGATAATCGTACGGAACCCTTCGTGCGCGAGTCCAACTCGCACTTGACCAATTTTTTAAACTTCAATCGTCTCTCCTGAACATTTTACGAAATGGCGGTTAATGCAGTTTGCCTTTCCAGCGTCGATATACAGACGAATTGAGAACATCCTTGTTTTATTAAAATCGTTTAAAAAAGACTAAAGATCTTAGGAGGCTACCTTAATAGGACATTTAAGAGAAATATAATTATGGTCTTATTCATAATGACTTATCAGAGGTTTTAACGGAAATTTTATCGGAGAGATAATAAACGTTTTAGCGTAAAAAGACTATTATGAATAACAAGTTTTGACAATTTTTGGGAACCGATTTAAGCGAACTTTTAAACCTCCGAAAAGTCGTTATGAATAAGACCATAATTATATTTCTCTTAAATATCCTATTAAGGTAGCCTCCTAAGATCTTTAGTCTTTTTTAAATATATTAACTTATATCTATACTAATATCATAGAGCTAAAGAGTTTGTTTGTTTGAACACGATAATCTCAGTAACCGCTACTCCGATTTGAGAATATTCTTTCAGTGTTGGATATTACACTTATCGAGGAAGGCTATAAGGCTATATAACATCACGCTGCGGTCAATAAGAGCGAAGCATTAGTGAAAAATTTTGCAGACATGGGGAAAATTTTCCTGATTCCGCCCCGTGCGTAGTTGCGGGCAACAACTACTGCATGTATAATGTTCAAGGGTAATTAAATAAAGCGGCGGTTAACATCGACCGATCTAAAGCCCTCACAAAGTAGAGGAATCCCTGCCCAACAGTAGCACGTTTTAATGGGCTTAGAAGACGAAGGAAAAATCCTTTCATTTCAAGAGTGTCATCGTAGCTATTTTTATGTAGCGAAATTACTTTCTATATGGAACACACAAAAGGGTTGATTAGGTCTTCAAATAATAATATAAAGAATAATAAATACTTTTTAAAATTTATTACTCACCGGTGTTGTGTTCCTAATTTGAAATTACATACCAGACAAAGCACCTTGAAGTATAGAGGTAAGTACAAAGCGAGCTCACAATCACTAAAATGCCCTCAATTGTTTTTAATCACATCGGATGTTAATAAATAACGATTAAATAAAATATAAACATGTTGATACAAATGAATAATAGTTTAAAAAAACTAAAAAACACGCTTTATTTAATCGAATTATTGCATTGTCATCGGTCTTTGACAGGTGTGCAAAATTTGAATAGAATCTGACCGTTTAAAGTGGGTCAAAATAGCGTCCAAAGGAGTCGGTTACAAACATACAAACAAACATACAAGTGAAGCTAATATAAAGCGTGTAAAAAGGCGACAGGCTAGCATATTTTAACTTATCACCAAAGGAAAAGGAAAAACTGAATAGTAAACAATATGTGGTAGCTCTTTTTATTGATTTCAAAAAAGCTTTTGATACCCTGGACCACAACTTGTTATTGCAAGCAATGTCTGAGTGTGGCATCCAGGGACCTGTCAATAGCTGGTTTAGAACTTACTTGCAACACCGTAAAATTAGAACGATGGTCAATGAGTTTTTGGGTGAAGAGGCCACCGTGAGATATGGTGTGCCAACTGGCTCTGTGTATGGCCCCGTCGGATACATCATGCATGTTAATAGTATGGCTAACGTAGTCAGTAATTCAAATGTGTACATGTATGCCGACGATACCTGCCTGATGTGTGCCGATGGGGATCTTAAAAGTATAGAGGGCTTGCTGCAGGATGATTTTAATAGTGTACTTAAATGGGCTTATGATAATGGAATTATATTAAATTTGACAAAAACAAAATGTCTTATTATTAAGTCACCATATAAAAGTGTACTAATAGAAAGCATAGCCATTATAGGTCATACATATGATTGTCTTCATGCGGATTTTCTCAACTGTCACTGTGAGAATCTTGAAATTGTAAATAGTTATAAGTACTTGGGTGTTACAGTGGATTGTGACTTTAGCTGGAAAAAGCACGTTGAAAAGGTGTGTTATAGGTTCGATCTTATACTATGTAAATTAAAAGCTATAAAAAAAATGTGGATTTTAAAACCATGCATATGTTGTATCATGCCCTTGCTGATGCGCTACTGAGCTACGGCTTAAGCGCGTATGGCCGTACGTTTCCAACATATTTGAACAATTTAATGAGCTTGCAAACTAGATTAATTAAATTGCTCGTAAGTAAACAGAAAAAGAACAACTGTAATGGTAATTATAGCTTACTATACAAAAATGTAATATTTTGCCAGTCCATGTTAAAACCAAGTATCAGATATGTGTAGAACAGCATCAGATTGATAAATTTAAGAAAGTAGCAGTGTATAAAACTCATCTTAGAAAAAAAAATGTATGAAGAACCGATCATGTCAAATTATTTTGGTGAAAGAACAAGAGGGTATCTGGTGCCAAGGTACTTCAATAAAATATTGTTAAAGTTTAACTGTGACAATATTAAAATAAATAGATTTAAGAAAAAGTTGAGGGCCTTGTTACTAGATGCTTTTGATGCTAAATGTAATTAGTGAAGAGTCAAGATGTTAAGAATATAAATTTAATTATCTAGTATAATACATAGATTATAGAGTGCATTGTATTCACTTTCGCCGACAAACTGTTATAACAGTTTGGCGAGACTTAGAAAAAAAAGAACTATGTAATATTGTTAAATAAAGAAAAAAAAACAAAAAAAAAAGTAATAAGGTAACCAAATTAATTTTTAAATAAGTACTTATTTCAACTTTATGAGGGAATCAACAATTAATTCAGAGCTTCGCTGAGATTATTCATATTCAAGTGAAAGTCCGAAATAAAATTTAGGCAGAGAAAATTGACCTCTTCTATAGAAAAGCGATTTCTTTTGAACTTAATGAACATAATAGAAAGATTTCACTTCGGATTAGATAAACCATATTTTTATTAAGGTGTTTAGGACTTTATGTACTAACGATCGTTTATTGGGGAAGTTCTTCTTGGCGTAGTGGTTCATGTACTGGACTGCCGTTCACAAGGTCGCGGGTTCGATTCCGGCTTGGGAAAATCATTTGTGTGATATTTGTAAATGACATACAAATGTTTGTACTATGTCTGGGTGTTTTCTATGTATTATAAGTATGTATTTACAAAAGAAAAGTAGTTTATGTATTATATCCGTATTCTGGTACCCATAACACAAGCATACTAAGCTTATCTTGGGACCAGAGGACGTTGTGTGAAATGTCCATGAATATTTATTTATTTATTCTTCGTGTGGTGACGGATTAGAAATACAAGTGTCACCACCCCTTTTCTTTCCCAGGGTGCTGTAAAAGCCAGCTAATGGATATTGTACACAGGTAACATCCTTTGTGAGAGATGCTGGGCTGGAGGGAGAAAGAGAAAAAGAGAGATTGGAGAAGATTATGGGCATCGTGTAACTGCCGTTCATGAAGTCAGGGGTTTGATGCCTGCGCAGAAAAATGAATTTTATAATGAAGACAGATAATTGCACAGCGTCAGGGTTTTTTCGTCTACCTAATAAATAGTACTTTACTTTATTCGTATTTTGATACCCATATACTAAAGCCTAGCTCGGGACCGGAGGACTATTTGTGGGACTTTTCAGCCACTGTAGTCACGGGTAGGAATAACTTGAAAAGAATCAAGCGCTTCCTGTAGCGAAATGTAAAACAGTTATAAAATCTATATTTTTATGGGCACATTCTAGAAAATTGAATTAATTATGAGCAAAATGGCGGCTCCAGTGAAATTTGACAGCACTTTTCTTGCAGAATAACTTAAAATCCACTTTGGAGCGCTATATTAATTAGTTAAATGGATTTTTATTGGAATTAGATTACAGTTAGACGTGAAACTTTTGTGTGTAGATATATCTACGATATCCGTGTGGTGACGGATAAAAAAACAAGTATCACCACCCCTTTGTTCCGCAAGGTGCTGTAAAAGTCAGCTCAGGGATATTGTACACAGATAACTTACTCTGTGAGAGATGGAAAATTCGAAAATAAACCTTGTGCAAACACGCCTTTTCGGTGTAGTACAGTAGACCAAAAGCCCTCCTAAAGTGGAGGAGGCCTGGGGCCAGCAGTGGGACGTTAATAGCCTGGAGAGAAGGAGACAGATAGCTGCGACAGAACTTTCTTAAATTTATGATTTATGGACAAAATTTCGCGCTGATCTTGATACAAACACGCGTCGTGGACACAAAAACTGTAAATAAGACCACCATTTTGTGCTGCTATGAAATTGAATATGGTTTTCATCAATATTCTTTATTTATAAAAATTACGTGTCGTGTTTGTCCGCGATGGACTCCTAAACTACTGAACCCATTTTAAATTTGATTTGCACACCGTGTGGAATTCGATTCAACTTGAAAGATAGGATAGCTTACATTTCAATTTATAGTCGCAATATTATTTTAATGCAAATTATTTGTAGGTATGCATATTCAGTAGGTCTGAGAATCGGCTACTATCTATTTTTCATATCCCTCATATCCCTAAGTGATAAGGGTTAAAACAACAATTGCCGGGTCAGCTAGTATGTAATAATATAAATTACTAGATGACTAACGGTCTTATTCATAACGACTTATCGGAGGTTTATACTGAGATTTTATCGTAAAGATAATAAACGTTTTAGCGTAAAATGACCATTATGAATAACAAGTTTTGACAATTTTCGCGAAACTATTTTAGCGAACTTTTAAACCTCCAATAAGTCATTATGAATAAGGCGGTAAGTATAAATTACAGCCCCCATATTACTGCAAAAGTCTATCTATATTCCACGCGAAAAGACGTTGATTCCAAAAACCAAGGGCACGAATCGGACAATAAATAATTAAATTGAAACGGAACTAAAACTAGTTCGAATATTTAATAAAAACAAACGTTTAACACAATAGTAAAAACCCATAATTTATTAATATAATGGTTTGAACTGATTAATAAAAAGCACATGATTGTGAAACTAAAAACGAACAATAATTCTTTTGTCGGGACTCAAACCCGCTATGTACATTATTACTAGTAAAACAATCAACTCTTGTTAAAATAACTTCGTTTTGCGCTTGGCTTAATTTAGAAAATGTAGACCATTTCAGTGTTTAACTTTAGAACTCGGCTTGACAGGGTACCGCGTGTCTCGAACATAATGATTGTATAGCTTCAATGCAAAAAAAATATTTATATAATTTTTAAATTTATTTTTAGGGTTGCAATGGGTAAAACGGCCCCCCTATATACAGTGACATCACTGTATATCTGGAACGGTGATAGCTAGAGAGCTGAAAATTTATAACGGTCGGTACGAAATCCTTCGTAAGCGAGTCCAACTCGTTCTTCAATCATTTCATTTTTGTACGGAACTTAAAAAAATGGCAACGTTGAAGCCCTCACCAAAAACTATTATTAGTTTTTAACCAACTTCAAAAAAGAAGAAGGTTCTCAATTCGTCTGTATGTTTTTCTTTTTATATTTTATTTTTTATGTTTGTTACCTCATAATTATTATCTGGGCGAAGCGATTTTGATGATTCTTTTTTTATTTGAAAGCTTATGGTTCCCGTTTGGTCCCATTGGCACCAGGTCACGATCTGATGGTTATCTCCTGAGAAATCGAGGAAAACCCTCAAATTTCAAAGGTACATTTAGTCAGTTCAACTTTTTTTTAAAACACTCCATTATTTTTAACTATCTTATGAATCTTTTCCCAAGATAGACATTATCGATTTTGAGATTAACCGGTGTTTACGAGCACGTGTCTTATTATATATGTATTGTAATAAATTTCTTACTAGGAAATACGTGATTTGTGTGTATAATGATAATACTGTATCTATACTAAATATTATATAGCTGAAGTTTGTTTGCTGGTCCGATTTGAAAAATTCTTTCAGTGTTGGATAGTAAATTTATCGAGGAAGGCTATATAAAATCATGATGCAACTAATATGAGCGGAGCAATAGTAAAAAATGCTGCAAACGGGTAAAATTTTCTAAATTCCATGCCTACGAAGTCGCGGGCAATAGCTAGTATCTTATACTGATCTACTTGATTGAAGCGAAGATATTTGGTTAGTACCAAAAGTTGGTACAACAATATGCGACCATTGAAAAAAAAAATTATATTAATCTAATAATTCATCGCCTCGTTTGAAAATTCACCTACTCTGTCTAGTACTCTAACGTCTCGCTCTGCAGCTCATTTACGTCCGACTGTTGGGCATGGGCCTCCACTTTGGGAGGGATTATGGTTTACTGTACCGCGCTGACCAGGCGTGTTGGCACAGGGTTTATTTTCGAGATTTTCGTCTCTCACAGAAGATGTTATCTGTGTGCAATATCCCTTAACTGATTTTTACAGCACCCTTGGGAGGAGATGGGGTGCTGACACTTGTATTCTTAATCCGACACCACACGGAGAAAGTAATAATAACTCTAAGGTCTACGATAATAATAAACCAGTAACTTGCAATTTTTTAATCCATCTTTATAAACTAACGGCCGTTTTCAATATTTTATCTCTTGCTATTTAAGTCAGTATTAACTGAACTTTTATCTTTACTTAAATATCAATAAGCTACTGATGCCACCATTGTGTATTGAAAATTTCACACAAGATAGAATATCTAACTGATAAACGAGGATAGCAATCTATTTGTAGCCTTAGATTGGTTATTTAAATTGGCTCGATAAGGCTACAATATCGGTTATTTAAATGCCCGTAAGACTACAATGATAAGACTACAAAAACAATGAGCTTATAAACCAAATAAAGAATTAATTCTCTATATTTAGATAAATTGAATTAAAGCTGAAAGATGAACGTACGATAAAGCAATCAACTAAATTACTGAAATAATTCGATCAATCAACTTCCCTACGGGAGTTTAACTCGCCTATCGCTTATAACTTAGACTCTAGCCGTAAATATTGGGCGATGAGTCATGTGTAACGCCAGTGGCTGTACGTTTCCATTGTACGCACGTCATACGTCATAATTAGAAATAGGTTATGTGATACTGATTTATAATGTCTATGAGTAAGAAGGCTATAAAAATAATTGTGTTATACACTAACATCCGTGTGGCGACGTATTAAGAACCCAATCTTTCTAAAAGTGTTACAAGATCTTTGTGAAAATCTTATTGAGAAGAACTCTAAACACATCTATCTGGCTAGTGCAGTAGAGTAGATATTCAAAAATCTTAAGTTAAAGCGAAGCGCGCAAAGCTTAAGCTGAAGCGTTTATTTGTTTAAACGCTCTAATCTTCGGAAGGGCTGGTCCAATTTGAAAAATTCTTTCAGTGTTGGATAGTATTTTTGGCGAGAAAGACTTTATGCTATGTATGAAAAATGTTGCATAAACGAGAAAATTTTTTTAAATTACATGAGTACGAAGTGAGCTACAGCTAGTTTTTGATAAAATATATAAATAAAAAATTGTAAACTTACGAATTTGGTTACTTTACCTACTGCTCTATTGTGGAGCTTTACTCATAATTATTTGGGGACGACGCAGTACATTTTTTTTCTTTTATTCTCTCCTATTAGCCGTCATTTTCTCATTAACTACTTTTTATTTATTTATTTATTTCTTAACAACAATTTAAATACGGTATGTTACATTAGATTATAATAGTTTGTGTTACAAATTTATTAGCCATTATTCATGTTTTAAACATGTACATTACATAAATTTACTCTGAAACTATCGGATTTTCTTTCATATCGTTTCTCACACAGCCCATCCATATTTTCAGTAATTAATAAATCTAAGTACCTATGTAGGGTGCAATGGAAACATACCAAAATACTCTTCTAATATAAAAATTACATATCTCTGTAACACAGATAGCTATTACACTAATGGCTTTATTTATCTTGAAAAGAACAATCTCACATAATTATATAAAATATCTTTGTTTTAATTAAATATGAGTAAATTGACTTGAAGCAATGTTTGGGTAAAACTTCACTCTAATTTCCATATTCAGTGCTTTTCTGTTTAGTCCCACTATTGGGCTTGGGCCTTCCCTTCTGGAGGTTACTAGGTCTGCTTATAATCACGCTGAACAGGCGTGTTATTATGAGACCACCTCGGTAGTCTACTCATTGATTATTTAGAGACATAATGTGAGAAAACAATGTGTGTGCGTATGAAATTTGAGGGTTTTCCTCGATTTTTTAGGAGATAACCATCAGATCCTGACCTGGAAGTATCAGCTTTTAAATAAAAAAAGAATCATTAATATCTCTACAATTAAAAGTTATAAAGTAAGAAACATACACAAAAACATACAGACGAATGAATTGAGCACCTCCTCCTTTTTTGAAGTCGGTTAAAACCAACACCTACCTGAGCTACATTGATATGCAAAACTTTTTAAGTACTGAAGGCTTTTTAAGGCTTTCAAAGAAGTTAAACCCATCCTTATTCGTTTTTTCAATAGGTTTGAATAATGTTAGCTATCTACATAAAAATGGCTCATTTAAGAGGGTACTGTACTCCTAATTTAGGTATTTGCCTTAGGTATTGCTATCCCTATTCCCGTTCACCGCGCTGAAAGGGACAAATATAGCTGAAGCAGATTTTACCTACAAATACTTTGAAAAAATGACGTTTCGTCGTCCCCTTTTTTCGTCGCGAAAGTTAAGATTTTTATTGTTTTTAGGCTATATTATAGATGAAGAGTATAGGTAACACGTTACCAAATATGTGTGATAGACGCTGCAACTTTACCTAAAGAAAACCAAAAAAAAACGGGATTTTCGGATGGTCATATTTCTTTTAGTTATTATGTTTTGAAAAAAAGAAAGTGACAAAAGCATAGATATTGAAAAATTGTAAAACGCGAATAGGAAAGCATCAATGAAAAATGTTGCAAAAACAGGGAAAATTTCCCAAATTATACGCGGACAACAGCTATTGTTATATAATATACCTGATTCTTCATTGTTTAAATGCAAAAGTTTGTTCAAATATTTTGAAGATTTGTAATCTATACTTCCACATCTCTCGTATTTGAAAAAAAATAAAGGAAAGGAAAATGAGAAAAAAAAATCCATGGAGTTTCTTGTCTGTTCATCTCTATAGGTTTCGCACTTGGATTGGAACAGACACCTAGCTTCTGGTGTTTTAAAAGAGCTTGTTAAACATGCCAACTGTAAATAAAAATCTTCGCACGTCGTTGTGTCGCCCAGGAAAGGATGGAGCGACGATATAGTCAAAATACACCGCAACGGTCATTAGATGCAGGCGGCGCAAGACTGCGAGTTATGGCATCCTATTTGGGAGACCTATGTCCAACAGTGGACGGAGAAAAGCTGGATGGAATCTGTACTTCGTCAATGATAACTTTTAGTGAAATATTTCTAAAGCTTCCTTGATTGTTATAATAAACTAGCTGTGCCCCGCGGTGTTACCCGCGGTAAAAAGGATATTAATAAGTTCTTTTTCTATTCCATTGTCCATTGGAAAGTTTCATGAAAATCCATCCAGTAGTCGTTACGTGAAAGCACAATAAACATAAACATTCGAGTACGGATAGAAGACCGAGGAAACGTTCGCGTTGCTCAGCTAACAGTTTCAAGTATTTTATTTTGTCGCGCGTAATTCTTTTTTCGTCATATCTCCTAAGATATTCATTTAAATTGCATGCTGTAAAGAGCAGTTATAATCTATATTAATTGCGTAAGCTAACTAAGCTATTTAAAATGATGAAAAATATTACCATATATACATAAATAGCTTTTGAAAACACGCTATTGATTTTGATAATTTTTTAGACATTATTATGGGTATAGCGGGTTTCCCTTAAAAGATAGACATATGCCCTCGCGGACTTTTTTGAAGAACTATAGGTAACAAACAATTCCTCCATACATTAGTTTGTTGTACCTCACATAGATAAGGCAGCGTTTTCATTTATAATTCACGCGCGTCCGAGTTTCTCGGCAAATTTAATCATATCTCATTCAATATACAGCAAACCCCAACAAATTATGCAAAAAAAGCCATCCTGTTGAACCATTCTATCTATTAAAAAAAACCGCATCAAGATCCGTTGCGTATTTTTGAAGATATAAGCTCACATAGGGACATACATACAAAAATTACGACTTTGTTTTATAAGAAGTAAAGATAAAGTTAAAAGTACAAAATTAAAATATGAATATTCAATCCACTATAATATTATACTAAGCCCGGAACAAAAGACTTTACATATTATATTCATAATATATTTATGTAAGACAGTATTAATGGGGAAAGCTTTAGAATTAAATTGCGGATACAAGCCTGTCTCCAACAGAATTAATTTTTAGGAAAAGCTTATATTGAAGCAAAATTGTCGTTCAAAATCCCTACTAATATTATAAATGCGAAAGTAATTCTGTCTGTTACGCTTTCCCGCTTAAACCTCTCAACCGATTTTAATGAAATTTGGCAGAGACAATCTTTAGACCCTGAGAAAGGACATAGGCTACCTTTTATTGCGAAAAAAAATTCCTAATTCCACGCGGACGGAGTCGCGGGCAACAGCTAGTATTCTATATATTCTATATTATGTTATTTTTGTATGTATGTCCCTATGTGAGCTTATATCATCAAAATTACGCAACGGATTTTGATGCGGGTATTTAATCAATTGAGAGGTTCAAGAGGATGTTTTGTTTTGTATAATACGTTAAGGTTTCCCAGTTATTTTCAAAATGCCACGACTACGAAGTAGCGGGCAACATCTAGTTATGTTAATAAAATGAAATTTGATGGGTCTTACGGTCTAGTCTGTAGTTTCTATAACAGACTGTTGTTTACGAGAGCGCGGGTTTGATCCTCACAAGTGACAATCATATACATATAATCGATGGCTCCTAAGTATACTGAGTCAACTAACAAATTTCGACAATTGCACTTTTTGGTATATTAAGGACAATTAAAACATTTCCTATTTATTGGTGTCAAAAAAAAAATCATATCCCTATAAATAACCAAGAAAAAATGGCGTATACTGGATCAAGTACTCGTTATATTTATTTTGCACATAGTACACCGAGTCAACTACATCGTACTAGTGTACGCGGGACACGGACGCGGGCAAGTTGGTGCAAGTTGAAACTAGCTCAGTATACGACGGAACGTCGGGGAGCACGGTTGCAATTTGGTAGTTTTTGTTATCAATAAAATATGGTGGTATTTCTTGTGTTCTTGTTATTTTAATTTAGATTATTCATTAAAAAGTAAGGAGTGATGAGTAGTAGGTCTCGAAAAATTATTAATTTAGTGAATGCAAAACATGATTATAGTAAGGATAACAAGGAAAATACTACTGAAGTTTATAATTATGTTCAAAATGAAGCGGAAAAGGGTAAGTGAACTTAAATTATGATTTATTCGTTTATAAAAATATTTATTTGCATAATTAATTTGATTTTTATTCTATTTTCACAGCGTAACAGCGTATACTGGTATAACTGTAGATAGATCAGTATACGTTGAACATTTTTTTACCATGTATTAACTTGACTCAATCTATTGATTTCTTTAAACAAATTGTGCGCTTCATAATTGGTTAAAACATTGTCACTAAGTTAATTAATTGCTCATTTAAATTATTTATTTCATAAAAAATAGTATTAAGAATTCTAACTCCCAACTAAAATATACCTAAATAACTCTTTTTTTCCGAGTGTCAATTTGTTTGTTACACTTTCACGCCTATACCGCTGAACTGATTTTGATGAAATTTAGTGTGGATGTAGACGAAACCTTGGAAAAAGATTAGTTAAACTTTTGTCCTGGTAATTTAACGGGAACGGCATCTATGTGGGTATAGCTGTGGGGCATAGCATAGTGTATAATTCGTTTTAAGTATATTATAATAGATATGTATGTTTTTCTTTCAGATTCTCCTCTGCCTTCAGATGAAAATTTCACCCAAGAAGAGTTATCAATACTAGATGGCATTAATTTGGAAGATACTGATGTCTTATTACAAAATCTACCATCGAACTCTTCTATCTTTCCGAATGATATTCCCGAGTTTTCACCAATTCCTGACAATAGACACTTTAATGAAGAACTTTGTAATAAAACTGGGACTTTAGTAGCTTCTAACTCTTCATCGCCATCAGTAATTGAGGATTCTCGACCAAACACACCCAATCCATATATTTTTTACAGAAATATAGATACTTTTGAATCGAATTTCAAAGAAAAGCCTAGTACAAGTAACTGTGCCGAAAAAATATACGATGATACTCCAATACCATCACCCTGCGTTGATTTATGTCCTTCACCCATTTCCGATGATGCCATTTGTCTTGATAAACCGGTCGCTACGCCTGAAACGAATGTTTACGACACAGACTCTCCAGTAAGTACTCCAACTTGCCGGAGCCGCAATCGAACTTCAGCAACTAAGAAGAACAAAGGCAGACAAAGAGAACGTTGTCTGAAGGACTGGAAAGATGAGGTAAGAAAGAGAAACGTCAACAGAGGCTTACAATATATTAGTAGAAATGGAAAAGTTCATAATGAAAAACTACTGAAACCTTCATGTCCACCAACGTGTAGAAAAAAATGTTATGAAAAAATATCGGAAAAGACTAGATCAAAAATATTTAAAATGTTTTGGGACATAGGAAATCATACCAGGCAGTGGGACTTTTTGACGAAGTATGCTACCAAAGACGCGAAGAAGAGGATGACAACAGACAAGGAGAATAGTAAAAGACTGAGTACTATTTCTTACACTTTACCTATTTATGAAACGGACGACGTTGTAATAAGGAATATTCCTGTATGTAAAACCATGTTTTTAAATACCTTGTCTATAAGTTTTAATTTCCTGTATACAGCTTTAGAAAAACTAGAAAAAGGTAAAGGGGCTCTACAGTCCGATCAGCGAGGCAGGCATGTTAACCATTTAAAAAAAATAACTGATGACATGAAATGTAGTGTAATTGATCATGTTGCAAGTTTTTCGCCTGTAGAATCGCATTATACTCGCAAAGATTCCACCAAAAAGTATCTTGATGGAGCTTTATCGTTTCCTAAAATGTATAAACTGTATGAAGAATGGTTTGATCCTGATAAATATACTAATAAAGTAACTAGCGTCCGGCAATATCGTGATATTATCAATAAAAACATTAATATTAGTTTCCACAAGCCGAAAAAAGATGTGTGTGACGAATGTCATATATTTGAAAACAATAAACAGCGCACAGAACAAGATGCAGCAAAACAGGCAGAACACTTGAAACAAAAAGACCTAGCAAGACAGATGAAAGCAGAAGATAAAGAGTTAGCCCAACAGAAACCTGAAATCCTAACAGCCGCTTACGATCTCCAAAAGTGCTTAAATATACCCCATGGGAATGTTAGCACGTTTTACTATAAACGAAAACTTACTATTTATAATTTCACTATATTTGATATAGGATATCGTCAGGGTTATTGCTTTTCCTGGCACCAACAAACCGCTAAAAGAGGAGCAAATGAAATTGCTAGCTGTGTGTATAAATTTATAGAGCAAACAGTTAAGGCAGGTATAAAAGATTACCGATTCTGGTCTGATAACTGCGGTGGTCAGAATCGGAACAGGATCGTTTTTTTAATGTATATGATGGCAAGTTTTAAGTACAAAATACACATTAGTCATCGTTTTCTCATTGTTGGCCACACACAAAACGAGGGAGATAGTATGCATGCACTAATAGAAAGACAGACTAAAGACAAAATACTTTATACACCTGCCCAATGGTATATGGCATTTCAATTTGCAAAAACAGACGATAAACCTTATAAGGTCACTGAAGTGTCTCAAGATATTATAATGGACTTCAAAACTATGCTTAAAAGGGTCAACAACTGGACTTTTGCCTGTGATGGATCTAAAATGCAATGGAACAAAGTCACTGAAATAAAAATTGAGGCAGAAAATCCTTACAAATTATTTTATAAAACGAATTACATGGAAGATTCTTATAACTGGATTGATTGTGCTAATAAACCTAAAGCAACACGTAACAAATCTGTCCCTAATATTGACTTTAGTGATCTTCGTCCAGCTTACGATAGACCAATTCCAATAGATAAAAATAAACACAAAGATTTAATGGACATGTGCCACAAACTGGTAATACCTAAGGAATATCACTTGTTTTTTTCTAATTTGGTTAAGGCTGACAGCAATAGAGTTGAAAGCGATTCAGAATAAAATATAAAAGTATATTTTTTATTATTCTAGATCTTTTTAACGATTAAGTACTCCCTCATAAGTTAATTTTTGAGACTGATTTCATTACTCTCAGCAATAATTACCAAGTGTCAAAAATATTTAGAATTGTATACTTACTGTGATTTTCTTTATAATTAATTAAGATGACTGTTCCTATATTATTGTGCGTTTGAGCAATTAATACATAAATAATAATAACATTATTATATCCTTTTTCGAACGTACAATAAACATTTTTTTGTTACCTAAGATTACCTAAGTCTAATATTGTTTTATTTTCTTAATTTTATTGAAAGTTGTGTTAATGTTACCAATACTTTTTTGAGCTCTTTTAAATTATAATTAAAAATTAAAACAATTAATGAAGTTTTTTATTATTTTACCTATTTTGTAACACTTGACTCAATATAGGAATGTTTCACTTTTAAAATTATGTCAATGTATAGTGAGTCAACTTATTAAATATGTGCAAAATATAGATTAAAAATAGAAATTATTATACATCAGAAATCTATGAAGCATATTTAAATAGGTTTTACCATATTTATTAAATAATATCTCCCCAAAACAAAGATTCAATCATACGACGTATAATAATGTAAGTGGTAGTTGATCCATTTTAAGCATACAAATAATTGATGTATACTAGTGTATGTACACTATCTCGTAAATTAACAAAATAATATAAAATATAAATAGCGCTGTTTATAGGCCTTATTATATGTAATTCAATATGATAAGTTATTTTCTCTGGATTGTATTAACATGCGAAATACAGGGTGTCCCAGAACTCAACGTCAAGCCGAAACGGGGTGACAGGATAGATCATAACCATCACGAGAAAAATCAGAAAAAAAATCTATCCCATGCAGTTTGGAAATTATGGGCATTTTAAGAAAAACCTAGAAATTTGGTCTAACTGTACCATTTTTCGGTTATTGTGGTTAATTTTTATTATTTTTGGTCATTTAAACTTTGGAACCGTAACCCTAAATAACATCTCGAGAATCACAGTCTAAAATAATGACACAATTACCCCAAGTTTCCTAGAATTTAGACTATTTGTTAAACTATGAATTTAAAATTTTCAAACTTTGTCGACTTTGAAACACCCTCCTTTAAAAAAAATGTACTAGAGTGCCTTGGCAAGTGCCATTAAGAGTTGGCGCATTTAATCAGGATTGTAAAATGGTACAATACTTGTAAGTTTCGTACTAAAAAAAACGAGTAAAAAATAAAAACCTCAAGTAACCCGATTTTTGCTAACCCATTTTACTCAGTTAAAATGTTTTTTATTCGCACAAGCCCTTGGTAGGTTCTTTATTTTACGGTAAAATGATGAGAGATATGGATAGTGGACATGTTTGCCATGAGCGAGCGAGACAGATAGTGACGCCACTTTTACCAAAGCAACAAAATACTAATAAAATAATGAAAAATGTTGACCTTGTTTTGTTTAGGTTTATTGGAATAAAAGTCAGATTTGAAAATAACATTTTTTATTAAAACAAATGTTCAAATTGTTTACCATCAGCTTCAACACACGCCCTACATCTTCTTAAAAAAGATCTACTTATTAGCCGGGCATATCCTCGAGAGTTGATGTCCTCAGCAGCTTGAGAAATTCGTTCACGCAGCTCGGCTACGCTCTCAATGGGCTTAGAATAAACTTTTTCTTTGAGAACGCCCCAATAAAAAAAATCCAGGGGATTTAAATCTGGGGAACGGGCTGGCCACGAGATAGTGCCTGAACGTCCAATCCACCTTCCCGGATATTCTTGGTCAAGGAAATCTCTTACTTGCACTGCGTAATGCGCTGGGCAGCCATCTTGTTGATACCACATGTGGCAACGATCTGTTAGTGGTACGTCCTCTAACAAACTTGGTAAATTTTCTCGTAAAAAATTTAGGTAATTCGTGCCTTTCAAATTCTCAGGCAGCTCAAAAGGCCCAACTATTTTGCCGTTTAAAATTCCTGTCCACAGGTTAACTTTAAAGCGATATTGGGATCGGTCTTCTCGCATTAAATGTGGATTCTCCACATGCCACTCATGAAAATTGTGTAAGTTTATGTAGCCATCTTTTTTAAATGTAGATTCATCTGACCAGAGAATTTTTTGGATGAATTGGGGATTTTCATTATGCCTCTGTAGCATTGTTCTACAAAATGAAATCCTTTCAGGATAATCTCGAGGGAGAAGACTTTGAACTCGTTGTACGTGAAATGGATGCATTTCAGCTCTTTGTAAAATACGATGTGCTGTGCTTTTGGGTATTCCCGTTCTTTCTTCAATTCCACGAACGGAAATACTTGGGTCATCTGCGACCTCTTCCAACACTTCTTCTTCGTAAGGAAAGCGAGGTCTACCTCCAGCCCGTATTTGATTCGGGAAATGGCCGTCCTCTGTGAGTGAATGGTGCACATTAACAAACACGCGGTGATCCGGATAGCGCTCTAAATTTGGATATCTTTCACGATAAAGTCTAGCGGCGGCACTTGCGTTGCATCTGCATTCCCCATAAATGAGATGCATGTTCGCATATTCTTGTGAAGTGTAGCGCGTAGGCATAGTGATGAGAAGGATGTCAACACAAAAGTCCAATTCCAAAAGAGAGAAGCCAAAGTTGCCGGTATGTAATCAACAAGTCCAATTCACAAAAATCCAAGTCCAAAAAGAAAAGCCAAAGTTGTCAGTACTAAATTAACACAAGCGAATACGGAAAGGTGCGCAGTAGACGAATGAGCGAAATGTACTAACTGGTGTCAGACTGGCAGCGTAGCTATTTGCTTGGTATGGCGTCTGTATCTGTTTCATTCGCACTCGTTTAAACGATGCATCTCCGTCTCACTGCGTGGCGTCACTATCTGTCTCGCTCGCTCATGGCAAACATGTCCACTATCCATCTCTCTCATCATTTTGCCGTAAAATAAAGAACCTACCAAGGGCTTGTGCGAATAAAAAACATTTTTCCTGAGTAAAATGGGTTAGCAAAAATCGGGTTACTTGAGGTTTTTATTTTTTACTCGTTTTTTTTAGTACGAAACTTACAAGTATTGTACCATTTTACAATCCTGATTAAATGCGCCAACTCTTAATGGCACTTGCCAAGGCACTCTAGTACATTTTTTTTAAAGGAGGGTGTTTCAAAGTCGACAAAGTTTGAAAATTTTAAATTCATAGTTTAACAAATAGTCTAAATTCTAGGAAACTTGGGGTAATTGTGTCATTATTTTAGACTGTGATTCTCGAGATGTTATTTAGGGTTACGGTTCCAAAGTTTAAATGACCAAAAATAATAAAAATTAACCACAATAACCGAAAAATGGTACAGTTAGACCAAATTTCTAGGTTTTTCTTAAAATGCCCATAATTTTCAAACTGCATGGGATAGATTTTTTTTCTGATTTTTCTCGTGATGGTTATGATCTATCCTGTCACCCCGTTTCGGCTTGACGTTGAGTTCTGGGACACCCTGTATAACCATTGCTCTTCTTATCGCTCTCCTGTAAAGTTATTAGAAGTACAGTTGACTCAGTATACTTAGGAGCCATCGAATATGGTGTTTATATATTATCTGTTACACAAATGTTTGTCCTGTGTCTGCGCTTTTTCATGTAGCGTCTATCCATGATAAGTGTGCAAAATTTCAGAAAATTCCGACTACTGTAAGTCAGTGAAAATCGTCACAGGCAGAAGAATAATAAGTCATGTTTTCTTAGTTACTATATATTTTTTAATTTGTACTTGCTTTTGAAGCGAAAAAATTATGAAAGCGTGCATTAAAAATACTGTAGCCATGAAGTTAGCTACAAAAGTAAAATAACGCGATCTATAAACAAAAAGTCTAAGTTCAGAATAAGCATAACTACTTACATACATTTTATTTTCTTTCTCTTACAAAACAAATAGACTCTCATAATAAGCGACCTAATAACAAAGTCTATTCTCCTTTTTAAAAACTCTCCATTGAACATCGTAAAGTCAAAGCCATAATCACAAACCGTTATGGTGACGCAACGAACGATATAACAAAGAAATATTTGCATATGTATCGTCGCATCTGGGCCGAGTTGCACGTGTCCTTACAACATTAAAACACAACTTACAAAACACAAAACATACAAAACATCACCTTAACACTATAGAATAAGATTCACATGAAGCTTTACAAGTTGCACGTAAGTTTGTTTAGAAACCAAGTTTAAAATGCTGTTGGTTTACAATTTGTTATTGGGAATTAAACTTTATGATTTAGATTTAAGGTTGTGTTGGGTAGTTAGAGATGTATTTGAATGTTGATGAGACAAAGAATGGGTTGTTTGTAGTGAATGAAGCCTTTGAAGGTATAAATGATCATTACAGTTGTGAAGGTTCAGCTGTCTGGAACACCTCATGCATTTTGATGTATTAATATTGAACTAGATTTTATGAGATAAGCTGGTAACAGTGTTAATAATAACAGCTTTTTTATGTATTGATAATCAATCATTATAAAAATGTCCGTATGGTGACGTCACCACCTGTTTTTCTTCCCAGGGTGCTGTAAAAGCTAGTACGTAGTAAGGAATAGTTAACATATTCTGTGAGAGATTGAAAACTCAAAAATATACCTATTGCGAACAAGTCTGGTTAGCGTGATTAGAAGACCATAATCATTCCCAGAATCGACGAGGCCTGTGCCCAACAGTAAGACGTTAAGGGTTAGAGAGAGACAGAGAAAGAAATTAAAAAAATTTACGTTTTTATTTCGAACTTAAAGTACAAGTTTTGGGCAATAAAAATGTCGAAATGAGTGTTCCAAGATTTCCTCTTCCCTTGAGAGATAATATTATTATAATATACATAGTATGAAAATTCAACAGAATAATAATATTATGTAAATGTAATGTTAAATATAAATTTATCGTTATCAGTGCTATTTGTTCGCCAGTTCTATTCATTAATGCCACTTGAATAGAATATTCCAAAATATCATTGTCTATGGAAACAACGCACATAAATTAATTAAACCTATCTAGGACGAAATGGATGACTCGGCCGTTCCGTATAAATTAAACTCGAATCTGTCGACTAACTAATACTGCAGTTTCATATACATACTTTAAATGACATTGATGGATAATATTCCGAATCTATTGACTATAGCCCAGTAATATGTATATTGTCATAATTGAAAATTTCATTGATGTATATTCTTGATAAAAAAAAATAGCACAACAAGCTAATTACAAAAAAGGTAAAAGTTAAATACCGTTGGTCTCCATAATGACAAACTGTATTCATTGCATTGTATCCTGACAATTACTATTATTTTATCAATTCAATTTAATTTCAAATTTAGCTAATTTTGTCCTTTATTTTAATTTATCTAATTTATTATTATATTTGCATGTCAAGACACTGTATATATGTAATATCCTGTTTGTACACATGTTGAGACAAATAATATTATCTTTATCTCTAAAATAATTTGGCAGTCTATAATATATTGCGTGTTTAAAAATTATTGGTCCGAGTAAGCAACCCTGTGGAAAACCTAACGTATTTTGATTCAAACCACATTAATTTGTATGTTTCAAATTTTTAAGGGATATTTATAACAAATCTATTAATTGCTAAAGAAGAGTAAGTGTTTAGTGATGAATATTGCATTAGTGACAAGAGTTAGTTAGATATTGGCAGTATGAAAAGCCTTCGGTAAGTCAGAAAAAGTCACGGCTTATATTCGTCCACTGCACCATAATCTTCTAATCTCTGTATTATACTTTCCATCTGCTGGTTCTTAAATTTATCAAAAGTAACTTAGCAGATTAATAAGCCCGTCATGAAGAAGACTTATAGCCATGTAAGGTCAGGTATGATATTTAATTGATGAGCAGCAAATTCTATCTATCTCGGTATCTATAAGTTTGCAATAACATATTAAATAAAGTACTTTTAAAATAATGGAATCTCAACGTAATACATATTCAATTGTATTTTAATAACATTATTATTATTTTCGTTCTCCTAATCTAAATAATAAAAAGCTAAAATAAAGCTAAAATAAATCTTTATTTAGCTAAAAAGTTACATCATCATACAATTGTATCGTAAAATATAGTTTAACTATACCAATATTACAAAAGATGTTACAATTTAATACATATGTGATAATTACAATACATATTAGCATCTGGTGCTAAACTAGGCTAGAAGCCTGTATTTCAGCACTCAGCGCTTACTCCCATCCACTGGTTTCGTATTGTATCCTAATATGGTAAGTAAAACGTTTTGTCACTATTATTACATTTATATTTCACGTATGTGTGCAAGGCATGCAAGGTAGATTTGTGTGTGTGTGTGTGTGTGTGTGTAAATGCGCGCGCGTGTGTGTGTGTGCGTGCGTATGCGTGTGTGCGTGTGTGTGCAGTGTGTGTATGTATGTGCATATACATAGCTAGAAATATGTCTATGTAAATTTGAATTAAGAATATCAAAATAAATGCGATTTTAAAACTACTCAGGTATTTTTATTAAGGCTTCAGTTTCGTCATATGTAAAACTTCCAAGATAATCATTCAGCTTCTTTTTTGCAGCGATTTTGTTTAACATATGTATATTAACGACTTTATTAAATTTATTGTAGACTAAAGGGCCCAAAAACGCAAAGAACCTACGGATAAACGAAGTTCTAGGTCTGACAGTGCTTCTAACCACTGCATAGTGTCTTCTACTTGAGATAGGTGCCCAATCACAATTTACTAAGGAATGCTGTTTCATCGAAACCTTTAGTAAGAAAAGTTGACGGACAGTCAAAACTTCACAGTATTCATAAAGGAGCCGAGTTGGATACCTAAAAGGTTTGAATGTGCACAGCTTAAGAATTGTCCGTTGGGCAATTTCTAGCTGCAATAGTGTCGATTTAGAGGCGCCACCCCAGGACGATACACAATAAGCAATTACGGATTGACAAAGAGCATAATATATTTGTTTTAGGATTTCTGGCTTAACCACATGTCGCAAAGTTTTAAAAATATAAATTAATTTTCGAACTCTTTTGGAAACCAACTGTATATGGGCTTTAAAATTTAGATTTTGATCAATCGTTACACCTAAGTATTTGACATTAGTTACTCGCTGCAATGATTTACAATTACAAACATTGTTATCAATATTGTCAGTGGACGATAGAAGACACGAGTGAGCGGTTAGGTCGTAATTTTTGTGATAAGTTTCACGTATTGAAAAGGCTAAATAGTTTGACTTATCAGTATTCAATGTCAATAAGTGTTTATTGAGCCATTCATTGACCATGCGCAAACCATATTGAGCGGAACAGTAGGTCTCGTCCCATGTATTACCCGTAAATATTAGGGCCGTGTCATCGGCGTATGCGATAATTTTACCCTGTGGCAAGTTTAGAGACAGGAGTTCATTCACATAAATCAGAAAGAGTGTAGGCCCCAAGATACTGCCCTGCGGGACTCCGTATTGTACTGGAAGGTCAGAACTAACGTAGGGACCCACCCTTACCGCTTGCAATCTATCCATTAAATAACTAGCAAAAATACTCAGTTGATTTCCTCTTACACCTATTCTAGATAACTTTTTAATTAAGATAGGTATCGAAACAGTATCAAATGCCTTGGACAGGTCTAAGAAAATGGCAACGCATTTCTCGCCCCGATCCAAAGCAGTCGACACTACGTCAATCAAATTACCAACAGCATCGTCCGTGCTTCGATGTGTTCTGAAACCAAATTGGTTGTCAGAAATGATCTTTTTATTTTCTAAGTAAGTCTTAAGTCTGTTATTTAGGATTTTTTCTAGTATCTTAGATAAACATGACAGGATTGAGATAGGTCTATAATTCTGAGCACGATCTCTATCACCGGATTTATGAATGGGGCATATAACAGCTTTCTTAAGGTCATTGGGAAAAACACCAGATGACAAACACATGTTGAAAATGTAAGTTAAGTGTGGTACCAGTACTGTACAGTACAGTAATGTACATATTTTTATGAATAAACAATACAGACGCTTTCGTTTTCATGTAGCAAATTGTAATCTTTTTTTATACACAAAAATGTGAGCTTGTAAAAAGTAAATACATTTGCTTGGATAATTCAAACAGCGCTCTTTCAATTTCGGATTTTTCTAAATTTTATAAAATTTGTACTGTAGGTAGTTATTTAGTTTTTTACTATGTAGAAAATGTGTTAAAAATGCACGTTCGTCAGAAATTATACTTCCTTGTATATCCTCCAGCTATCTTACGTTTATAACTAACTTAATAGCTATTTATTTATTTATTTACTTAGGTTATCCAACAATTGTTTACACAAATACGATTACATTATGTCCTTAACTTAAAAAAATTACATCAATCAGTGTAACAATTATTTACAGGACAACACAACATGCACACATCAAATTTATTGGAACAAATGCAAATGTGAATATAAATTAAAATTATAATTAAAAGTACAATTATGATGTTAAAATTTAAGTAATAATTCCTTTATAATAACAACAATTACATACTTTTTAAAATAAAATATAAGAATAATATTATTACGCATAAAATATAATTATTATTTACAAATTAAAATCATTAAAATCATAGGTGCAATTCCACAAAAAGCCAGTATCTTGGCATCAATTAAGGCCTGTAAAGGTGTTAATAATTCCTCTAATTCACAAGCTGTTGTGGTTTAGTGTGTGAAGGCTTTCTCTTATTATATTCCCTGACCCATCAAAATAAATATAATTTCAGGTACTCAACACAGATTTTTGAAAGTCTTTGTCAGGTACTATATCTATAACTTTAACACACCTATTTTCCGGCTGAATTAAAAAAAAACACCAAAGTACCCTAGTGTTAAATGAATTTAACAAAAGTTAGACTTAGCTAGCTAGCTAGACCGGATTTAGATTACCATAACCGGTTAAGAGGTTAAGAGCGGTTAAGAGGACGCGGTAATGGAACAGAAGACCTGAGTTCGATCCTCCGTGGGGTTTAGTAGGTAGTCCGGCAGCAATTGGCCGAGCGTCCCACACGAAGCCCCCACAACCGGAAAGGTAAAGACAGTAAATGCATTCCTCACGTAAAAAAAAAAATTACCGGATATCGGTGTTGAACGAAACTATTTTAACCTTGAAAGAAATAAAATATCAACAATCTCTAAGAGCTATGTGAAAATGATATTCCTACTTGATATTACTCTGTTCCAGTATGTATGCTCCCAATTAGATATCATTATGACGTCAGTAGCTTCCTAGTCAAAAAAGGCCTATAATATAAGGCAAAACTTTATATTCACTTCCAAAAACTAATTAAAACTTCTAATCTAATACACACAAGGCTTAAATTTAAACTTAAAGAACTGGTTCAAGTGTAAAGGAATTTTTGTTTGGTTTAGTAGGACAAAGATGTACCAGTTTATTTTGGTCTCTAAAGCCTCTTTGTGTGAGATTTATTTGTACGTATTCTGTTGCAAGTAGAGGGGCTCTGTAGTTCTTTATTAACTGGTTGTAGACTGATTTATTTTTTCTTTGTTTGGCGAGGACAATGTTGACATGTCTTTTTTTTTAATTTCGGCTGGCGTTAGAATAATTTTGTGTCTGGCCAGTGACTTAAGTCTTTTGTTATGATTGTAACACATGTTTCTTGTTGTCTTATTATGAATATAGCTTTTTAGGGTTCCGTACCCATAGGGTAAAAACGGGACCCTATTACTGAGACTTCGCTGTCCGTCCGTCCGTCCGTCCGTCCGTCCGTCCGTCCGTCCGTCTGTCACCAGGCTGTATCTCAAGAACGGTGATAGCTAGAGAGTTGAAATTTTCACAGATGATGTATTTCTATTGCCGCTATAACAAGAAATACTAAAAAATAAAATAAAATAAATATTTAAGGGGGGCTCCCATACAACAAACATGATTTTTTTACCGTTTCTTGCTCGATACTAATAACGTTGCCTTATGTTGCATAGATAATGGTACGGAACCCTTCGTGCGCGAGTCCGACTCGCACTTGACCAATTTTTATTATTTCTTACGGTAGTGCTCTACATAATTGTACAAGACAGCGTGTTCGAATTTTGAAAGTATTTCTTTTAATCGTTTGCTTTGTATATTCGAAAGAATCCTATTTTCAATAACATATTTCTTTTAGATGTTATAAAAGTCTGAAGAATAATTTTGAATTTTAAGAATTCTTGTGCAGTAAATATAGCGTATCTATCTTTACTTACTACATAGATACGATAAAGGGGTAAAGTTTGCAATACACATGTAGGGATAAAGAGTTCTGTAGGCTATATAACTACACCTATACGCAGTTCCAGGCGTACGACATCGCAAGTGACAACTAGTCTTCTATCTTCTTCTCCAGCCCATTCACGTCAATCACGTCCCACTGCTGGGCACGGGCCTCCTCTACTTTGGGAGGGATTATGGTCTACTGTGCCGCGCTGACCAGGCGTTTTGGCAAAGGGTTTATTTTTGAGATTTCCGTCTCTCACAGAGTATGTTATCTGTGTGCAATATCCCTTAGCTGACTTTTACTTACAGCACCCTTGAGAGGAGATGGGGTGGTGACACTTGTATTCTTAATCCGTCACCACACGGAGAAGTAGTTCGTACTTCTATATAACTACCTAAATAACCATGATGGACGCAAAGTCTCTAAAATGTCAAGTGAAAGGGAAACGAAAACTAAACACTAAATAACATTATACACTCTTGTTTCTGTTAAAAAGTAGTTTTATTTCAAAACGTATGTATATTTCTAGAGCTGTTAGCCGCGACTTCGTATGCGTGGAATTTAGAAAATTTTGCACGGTTTTTGCAACAGATTCCACTTATGCTTCGCTCTTATTAGTCGCAGCGTGATGTTATATAGCCTATAGCCTTCCTAAACAAATGCGCTATCCAACACTGGAAGAATTTGTCAAGTTGGACTACCGGTTCCTGAGATTAGCGCGCTTAAACAGACAAACTCGTCACCTTTGCATAAGTATAGATTACCAAAAACAAAAATCTAGTTCAAAAGGCTTGCTCAGCCAACGTAGGTATGTTTGTACATGATAAATTTAATACATAGAAACACGTGACGTAATCTTGTAAATATCTTGTAAATTTATCATCAAGATTATTAGGATTATGTGGTATATATTGCTGCAGAGCATCCGGGATAATACAGGTATATGCTTCAAGGATACAGGTTAAAAATTGATAATACTGCTGGAAACATAGTGATTGATTTTGGTGTTTTAAAATTACATTATCAAATTATAATCTAAAAACGACGGGCCTAGTCGACTAGTGGTAACGGACTACCGATCACGAGGTCTCGGGTTCGATTCTCGCTCGGAACAATCATTTGTGTGATCTTTATATTTGTCATACAAATATTTGTACTGCGTCTGGGTGATTCTATAAATAAATAAATAAATATTCATGGACATTAGATGTTGTTGATTGGGGGAACTATTATTTGATGGAGGATGGCAATCGGTTGGCGGAATGCTTAGTGGATGTTCTCACAAAAGTTGTTACTGACTCTAGAGAAGTTATCCATAGGTCTAAAAAGTGGACACCACTCAAACCTTGGATTACGGTAGGGGTAATAAGGGCTATACCGAGGAGAGACAAATTGCATTAAAAGCCAAGACACAAACTAACAATGAAGAATGTCAAAGATATTATATTGATTATAGAAACAAGTTATTAAAACAAAAATATTATCAAAAACAATTTATCAAAAATAGTAAAAATATAAAAGGGACTTGGAATCTAATCAAGGAAACATGCAATTTTGGGAATACAACACAGGACCAATCTCAACTACTCACAATTGAAAAAACACCGGAGATTAAATAAAATAAACAACCATTTTACTACCATAGGTGAAGAATTGGCTAATACTACAATGAAAAAATTAAATAATCCGCAAAAGGATTTGGCTAGTGTTCCAAATCCAATAACCCAAGTACATTCCATGCTCCTGGATCCAACAGACTCCCACGAAGTGGACAAAATCATATCTGAATTGAAGATAGATAGCTCACCAGGTTATGATGGTATATCTGGCAGGGTACTCACAGTAGCCAAAAGATATCTAACACAGCCAATAGTGCATCTTTGCAATTTAAGTTTCGAGCAAGGAATGTTTCCGAGTGTCTTTAAAACTGCGATGGTGACACCTGATGTTTCAAACTACAGACCTATCTCAATTCTCTCAACCTTTTCAAAGATTTTGGAAAAGCTGGTTAACAATCGTCTCATGAAATATTTGGAAAAGAAACAACTTTTGTTAGAAGCTCAATATGGATTTCGGAGAGGTAAATCGACGGATGATGCTGTTTTACAATTAAGCAATTCAGTCAATACTTACCTAGATAAAGGCGAGAGGGTCGTAGGAATATTCTTAGACCTAAAAAAAGCCTTCGATACGGTTTCAATTCCCATACTTTTGTCGAAGCTAGAAGCACTAGGAATTAGAGGATGTGTTTATCGGTGGTTCTGGAGCTACTTGGAGGCCAGAGTACAGTATGTAAAGCTGGGTGAGCACACCAGTGCCAAAAGTACTTGTGGATTTGGTATACCGCAGGGTAGCACCATTGGTCCGTCCTTGTTTCTGGCGTACGTAAACAGCCTTAGGGATGTTATGTCCTCAAATATGGACATTCTTATGTTCGCGAATGATACAGTATTAATATACCATGATCGTTCTTGGGAGGACTTGCAAAATAGAGTGGCAGATGGAATGAAAGGTATAACAACTTGGTTGGAGGAAAATCTTTTAACACTGAACATTGCAAAAACTAAGTATTTGTGCTTTAGCAGCAGCAGCAACTTCTAACAAAGACTTCAAAATTCATATACATACTTTTCCATGCAACAGAGATCACCTAGACAGAGATCATTGCTCCTGTGAAACGCTAGCTAGACCAACGAGTGCTAGATATTTGGGTGTTATTGTGGACGAAAATCTTAATTGGAAGGAACATTTGTTACATGTTTCAGCGAGAGTTAGAAGATTGATATATATCTTCAAGCAATTGAGAACAGTCGCTAATAAGAACATTCTTATTCAAACATATAAAGCCCTCTGCCAGAGTGTTATAAATTATTGCGTAACCACCTGGGGAGGTGCAGCACAAACACACCTTATAGAGCCAGAGAAAGCACAAAGAGCAATCCTCAAAGTGATGATACGTCGTCCCTTTAGATATCCCACAGTAAAAATTTACCAGGAGACTGACGTCTTAACTGTTAGAAAAATATTTATCCTGCAAGCGGTTACTAGGTATCATCGGTATACATTTCCAACATTGCAAAAGAGTTATAGTAGATGCCCGCGATGTCCTGTGCCGGCTGTTAGATCTACATTTGCACAGAGGCACTATTCCTTTCTAGCACCTAAGTTGTATAATAAAATCCTTTCTCAAAATAGAAATATAATCACTCTAAAATTGGTCAAATTCAGGAAATGTGTCACAGATTGGTTACAAATATTAAATTATGATGAAGTAGAAGAACTGTTGAGAGTAATAACGTAGATTATATGCCCATCCTTACATCTTCACGTAGGTACACTACACACACACACACACACACGCACAAATACACACATTCATAATAAAATTTAAATGTATAAATTAATTAATTATATGATTTCAACTCAATAAGTTATTTATAATTATGTAGCAAATTTTTTATTTTATTTTTTATTTTGTACGATACCAATATTGGATTAAAGAAAATCGGGGTGCATAACGTTTTCCTGGGATACAGGTACTACCTAGTCGAGGAGACCAAGTGAAATGTAATAATATGTAAAACATTGGTTGACAGTAATAAAGAATTTATTATAATTTAAAAAAAAAAATTTCACACAGCGTCCTCTGGTCCCAAGCTAAGCTTATATGCTTGTGTTATGGGTACCAGAATACGAATAGAATACATATTATACTATTTTTCTTTTGTAAATACATACTTATAATACATTTGTATTATATGTATTTACAAAAAAATGTAGTATAATATGTAGTATATTCGTATTCTGGTACCCAAGCTAAGCTTATATGCTTGTGTTATACAAGCATATTATAAGCTTAGCGTGGGACCAGAGGACGTTGTGTGAATGTCCATGAAAATTTAAAAAAAAACTATTTAAGTATGAGATGGACTCGCACACGAAGAGTTCTCTACTGTTAATAACTTATTATATTTATTCACCCCTAATAATATCAAATAACACGACACTAAATAGTGGGGAGGTCCTCCGTGTGGTGAAGGATTAAGAATAGAGGTGTATTTCTCCACTCCATCTCCTCCCACGGGTGCTGTAAAAGTCAACTAAGAGATATTGCACACAGATAACATCCTCTATGACAGACGGTAAACTCGAAAGTAAACCCTGTGCCAACACGCCTGGCCACCGCGGCGCAGTAGACTACAATCCCCCTCAAAGTGGAGGAGGCCCGTGCCCAATGGTTGGATATAAATGGGCTGGAGATACAAATCTATGCTGTTTAGAATCCTTGTACGATTTCATTTGAGAAATTTAATATAACATTTTGTATGACAATAAACCAGGCTTAGAGAAAGGATATAGTCAGATATTTCTTAGAATTTCAAGGATAACGCTTGTGAAATAAACCCAAGAAGAAAGGTTAAAGTTGCTTAAAAATTCTACATTCTATATCTGTTTTGTATTTTGGTTTGCTTCGCGTGTAAATTAGAAAATTGTACCGTTTTTACAACATTTTATACTAATGCTTTGCTTCTATTAGTCGTAGCGTGATGTTAAATAGCCCATAGCCTTCGTCGATAAATGTATTATCCAACACTGAAAGAATTTTTCAATTCGAACCAGTCGTTCCCGAGGTTAGCGTGTTCAAACTAAGAAAATTCACGTGTCACAGTGTTATTTACCGTACTCCTCCGAAACGACTTGACCGATTTTTATGAAATTTTACATGCATATTCAGTAGGTCTGAGAATCGGCCAACATCTATTTTTCAAACCTTTTTTTTAGTATGGCAAAACAACGTTTGCCGCGTCAGCTAGTTAGTATAATATTATTATAGAATTATAGATATCGTAAGGATTACTCACCAAATTGTCAAGATAGATGTTATTATCTGTAACAAAATAAGACATTCATTAAAATATTGTTACAAATGATGACTTTATTATCATTAGTCGCGTATTGTACATGTCTAAATTCGTAAAAAGTGATTTATATGATTCTGTAAAATATTCAGAGATATAACAGACACACTCCAATTCTCTCAAGTTCATAGGCCACTCATCATCCTCCTGCCCTTATCTCATTATTTGGGGTCGGCGCCACATGTCTTTTTCTTCCGTAATCTTCTATCAGCCGTCATGTCTGTGTTAACTCTTTCTTTCATGCCCTCACTCACTCTCACACAGTCTATCCATCTTTTCTTACGTCTTCCTCTAGATCTTTCATAGACCACTATGGACAAAAATCTAATATATAAAATTCTTGTGTCACGGTGTTTGTAATTATACTCCTCCGAAATGGCTCGACTGATTCTCGTTAGGTCTGAGAATCGAACAGCATCTATTTTTCATCCCCCTAAATGTTAAGGGTGGTCCACCCCTAACATTTGTATGGCAAAACAACGTTTGCCGGGTCAGCTAGTCTCATATAAAAAATTCTAGCACCACGTGCTTATTTATCAAAAGATCTGCATAGTTCCAGATCAAACCGGTTCAAACAGGTTTTACTTAAACACAATAAAACACTCACTATTGCTTCAGCCGTTTAGTCTAGTTTAAAGATTGTTACGTAAGATACATAGTTTCCCTTTTGTCTTGTAAATGAATACTAATTTGACTGTTGTGAAGATTTCAAAATGTTCTTCAACATTCGCAGAACTTTTTCTAACTTTTCTAACAGAAAAGACTTTACATTAACTGACTTCCAAAACAGTATGTTCTTAGTTCGCGTTCTTATTTCGCGAAATCTAATTTTATGTGGGTTCCCTAATTTTGTTATAAAATACCTGGGACTTTTTGTAACATTCTTTTGTTGTCTTCACATTATTATGTGTCATCACCCTAGAAACATTCAAGGAATTATTCGAAATTTTTTATATGTACGACGGAACATTGTTAAGTAACTTTTTAGAAGCAGTTTATTTTGCCAAAATTAAATTAGCAATAATTAAACTCATTGTCGGGCCTCGTGGTCTAGTGGTTCATATAACGGACTACCGATCGACGAGGTCTTGGGTTCGATTCCCGGTCAGGACAGTCATTTGTGTGATGTTTTTAATTGTTATACAAATGTTTGTACTGCGTCTGGGTGTTTATGTACTATAAGTATGTATTTACAAAAGCAAAGTAGTATATGTAGGTATTATATCCGTATTCTGGTACCCGTAACACAAGCATATAAGCTTAGCTTGGGACCAGAGGATGTTGTGTGAAATGTCCATGAATATTTATTATTATTTATTTATTTATTGGAGTAATGACGTGTATATTCTTAATCTCTGCAAATGTAGATGGATTAGGGATATAAACGGAACCTTTAGGGAACCGAATCACGAAAAAAAATACCTCAATCTGAAATCAAATAAACCTCAACCGACATAATAATAATTTTAATAACTAATACAATTCTGTTTGCTATGTACATAAAAATTTCTCTGAATTTGAACAACAATATGTATATTTGTTGAAATAACATTCGTAAAGTGTATTGTGTTTATACAGCTTGATTTGTATTATAAAATATAGGTCTAAATATACAGAAATGCTAGAAAATTGCTACTAAGATGGTACATTTATCGAGAAAGGCTACATAAAATCACGCTGCGACTAATAGGAACAAAGCAGCAGTGAAAAATGACGCAAAAACGGGATATTTGTTACCCTTTCACGCAAAAAACTACTGAATGGATTTTAATGAAACTTCACAATAGCTTATACATCAGAAAACGGTTAGGCTACTTTTAACCCGAAAGAATGCAATGTTCCCGTGGGATGATAAAAATCTAGATTTTCATCATCCCACGGGAACATTGCGCGTACAAATATCTGTATACATACGCTGTACAAATATCTGTATTCGTTATATAAAATATAGTTCTTTATGAGTTCAAATCGACCTCACGTTGATCATGCAGAATCCTTACATCATGAATTTTGTCAGTTAAAGGCTTATAGCTTAATTTCATATAGTTTTAATTTATAAATACAAAACTAAATTGAATACAGATTACTTTTATTAAAAGATGAGCTGAAAATAGATAAAAGATCATAATATTTTTGGCAGTTTACCAAAATCAGTACTGACACGTGTTATTAAAAGTCTAAAAAAATATATATTATTTCATATCTACGAGTACTAACCAGCTAAAACTGTATTCACTTATTTTTTCAGCGTTCCGTGTGACCATATTGCTAATATGTATTAAATAGGAGAGAGAGATTTGTTAACCCTTGAACTTAGAACCCATGACCTAAATTCGTATAGTGGTAGAAGAGAGAAAATTTAAAACATTTTTTTTCTTTATTGGTTGACATAAATCTTATCGGTCTTATTCATATTGACATATCAGAGGTTTAAAAGTTCGCTAAAATCGGTTCAAGAAAATTGTCAAAAATTTTTATACTTACTTAATAGTCTTTTTACGCTAAAACGTTTATTTATGTAAGCTTATATACTCAAAACTACGCAACAGATTCTGATGCGGCTTTTTAATAGATTTATAGTCTTATTCATAATGACTTATCGAAGGTTTAAAAATTCGCTAAAATCGGTTCGCTATAATTGTCAAAAATTATTATTCATAAAAGTCTTTTTACGCTAAAATGTTTATTATCTCTCTGAATATTTTATTGTTATAATGATATAATTATTATTAATTATGTGCAAAATTTCAGATCAATCCGACACTGCAAGTGAGTTAAAATCACTTTCAAATATTCCGTTACATAGATTAATACATTGATAGATACACACTGAACTTATATAAGCGTGTTAAGTCATTAGAGTCATTTAGAGTGAGTTCGATAACACTCACATCATCATCATTATCCTGCCCTTTTTTCAACCACCTTACACGAGAATTTTATATCACTAACAGATGATAAGAAATAAGTTCTTAACCTTGATCCTTTTATAAATTATACATTACATCATATATTGTATAATCCTCGTGGCAATTATACAATCGGTAACAATATTGTGCAACATGAGGCCTTGTAGACCTCATGAATGGTACTGCTCATTATTCTGTGTGACGCATAGTATTGTCGAGACAAACGTCATTTGCATACAATTAATAACAGTCATTCATGACCTTGTATGATGCTTAGAACTGTCAAAGCTTTTACGGACATATTATATTTGTCAGGTGTTTTTGATTAAATAAAAATGTTGTGAGTGTTATGTGTATCCGTAGGGTGACGGACAAAAAAATATAAGTGTGAACTCCCCATGTCTTACCCGCAGAGGTCGCAACCGATATAGGAAACCACGTAGTATGACACTTGCACACATGGCCAAAAAGGATTAGGGAAAATCCATTGCAACATTAAACAAGTATCAGATTGCACTGATACCAAATAACGGGATAATGAAGTCTGTTAACCGTCTGTTTGTTTGTAAAACTTACTTTTCCCATGAACAAAAAAGGCAAAGTTGGCAGCAAAAGCTATTTAATTTATAAGTTTAAAATTAATATTGATGAATGAAATCCAACGTTACGGTTCCACGAACTTAGCTGGCACACTGCCGTGCATAACCGGGGAACGGAAGTAAAAACCATTCGGGGAATCTCCGTATTCCAAAAGTTATTTTTACTCGACATGTTATTACATATATTCTTGTCGTGAATAATTCTTAAAGCATTGATACAACAGGACCCGCATTATGGCATTCAAATTCAGAAGAAAGAAAGAAAAAGTATTTATTACTGTCTCTGACCTGTCAATTCCACGTGAACAACTAAACTTAACTAAAAAATTAAAACAACTAAGGCGTAGTTTGATTAATTGGCTATTTTGTTGTACACATATTTTATATTAATTAAAATCTTAATTGTCTTATTCATAATGAATTATCGGAGGTTTAAAAGTTCGCTATAATCGGTTTGCAAAAATTGTCAAAAACTGTTATTCATGAATTCATGATAGTCTTTTTACGCTAAATCATTTATTATCTCTCCGATAAAATCTCCTTTTAAACCTCCGATCATTTTAACACGCTTTTTATATGTTCGGTATCATCACCAATGTATTAATCTATGTAACGGAATCTTTGAAAGTGATTTTCACCCACTTACAGTAGTCGGATTGATTTGAATTTTTGCACACATATTAAGTACCGATGACAATTCAATAATCAAAAAACTATTCAGGATTTGCAAGCGTGTTTTTTAGTTTTTGAACTAAGTAGATTATTTATTTGTGTGCTTTATATCAACACCACCGATCTGGCAGTATCTTTGACAAAGAAAATAGCGTATTTAACTACTCCTGTTGGCGAAATACTCTAAGATATACCTAATTAGTTCTTTTAGGAATTAGTTCGTGATTCATTTGCATATAATATTCACAAAGAAATGTTATAATTTTGTTGTGTAATGTACCGTAGGTTCGTGGCCTTGTAGAAATACAATGTTGCTTTGAAGAAATCGCTGTAGGCGAAAAGGTCGCGAATTAAAATAAGAATATTATAGTCTCATTCATTTTTCTGTCATTCTTTTTGCTAATTTTTTTATTACTAAATTGAAGCTTCTATGTGTACGCATTTAGGAAATACGCCTAAATGAGGATATTTAAAAGGTTTCAAGAGTAAATTGGAACCCAATCTTTTAATAAGACTCTGATATTTGTTCGGTAACAGGATGTCTGTATATCATCTATATTATAAATTCGAAGAGTTTGTTTAAACGCGCAATCTCGGGAGTGTTTGATAGTAGATTTACAGAGGAAAAAATTTTTTTTTATGTGGGGAATGCATTTACGCACATTGTGAGGTCAGAAACGGACCCGGACTACCCACTAAACCCCACGGTGTTCCTCCTTGCCCTTTGGCCAAGCCATGGTAGTCACTCAGGTTAACTATGACAGATTTACAGAGGAAGGCTTTTCATTATATAAAATCACGGAGTAACGAATAGGAGTGAAGCATTTGTGGGTGGAAAACGTTCCTAAAACGGGGAAAATTTTCTAAGTTCCACCTGTAAGAAGTCGCGGGCACCAACAAGTCATTGAAGAACAGTAGTATATGTATTCTATCCGTATTCTGGTACCCATAACACAAGCTTAATAAGCTTAGCTTGGGACCAGAGGACGTCGTGTGAAATGACCATGAAAATTTATTTTATTTATTTATTTATGTCGTAGTTTTTTGGCGTATCATCAAGTTGCACTGAAAACATTTAGGTTTTTTGTACGAGACCATCCTCGAATATTTAATGCATTCAGGATTTTAAAAAACTAGTGAATTTAAAATGGTCACCCATTAAAATCTCAACGGTAACGGTATAATTATTTTGTATCTAAGTGAGAACATACATACTAACAATAAACGAGGTGTATTAAGATAACGTGTTCTGTACACATAGATAGTAAAATAAACATATTTTCATTTAGATAAACGCCGCCATTTTAGGACCTAATTGTTTGTAGTTACGATAATTGCTACGTGTAGAATGTGGTGATGTTTTAAGAAAATTTTCATTTTACCAATTGCTCTCTCTCTCTTTTTCTCTCTGTCTTCAGCCCACTAACGTCCTACTGTTGGGCACGGGCCTTCTCAACTTTGGGAGTGTATTTATTCTACTATGCCACGCTTGCAATCGAAGCTAATTAAAAAAAATGTGATAAATTAAGATCCTTCGCTTTTGAAATCAGTAAAAAAAAAATGCAGTGCGTACCTTCCTCTCCTGCCCATTAAAATTCCACTGTTGGGCAGGGGCCTTCCCTACTTTGGGAGGGATTATGGTTTACAGTGCTGCGCTGACCAGGCGTGTCAGATAGGCTTTTGTATTGCATATCTATCTATAGTTAATTAAATAAATACAATAGGTAAAACCATATTATTAATTAACAACAGGAAGTACTGTTATAACTATAATAGCCGATAACCTCTTAACTTTGTCGATAATATTTATAAGAATTGATTAAAATTAAAATAATTAATTAAAGCTAGTAGTATTAAATATTATGTGTAAGGATTGCTCGACAGGAATACCACAAAGGAAATTGATAAGGACGAAAAATTGTCCTTATTTTAAAATTTTTGTCGAACGATTTTGTCGACGTACTCTAGAGTCTAAGAAAGGACACTGGTACCGATTCTATATGCATAACTAAACCTAACTGAAAATTGAAGATTGATAGTCTAAAAATTTTAATTTTAAAGTCTTATGGTCTTATTCCTAATGACTTAACGGAGGTTTAAAAGTTCGCTACAATCGGTTCGCTAAAATTGTTATTCACAATAGTCTTTTTATGCTAAAATGTTTATCTCTCCGATTTAGGGATGCGAAACAAAATCGAGTTTTTTAGAAAGATCGATTCTTACGCGTTTTTTTGTTTTCAAATAATCGATTTTTTTTATAATAATCGATAAATTTTATACCGATTTTTTATTTGCAACCCCCGTTATAAAGTCTGGTTTTCAGACCCGGTACCTAGGCCTGGAACGTGAACTTATCTTTTATTAATCTATACAAGGATACACATATCATTAATCTATGGCGAACTGCCAATAAATACACCCTCTATAAGTTTATATTGTTACGAACACACAAAACACAAAGGAGCTAGCGCCATCTAGCAGCAACTAGTAAAACCAATTAAATAACCGAACAAAGTGAAACCCCTATTAGATACTAGATGGCGTTAGAGGAACTACCGTACATGCCCGAACCTTCTAGAAACATTCGTTCCGGGCGATCACGTTCGCGCACAGTCGGGAACATTCTGGAATAGTCTGGAACTCGTCTCGGCGCATATAAATAGCGGCAGGGAGGCGAGCCCGGGCAGTTCTGTTTGAGCTACGAGAAAGGCGACTTCGAGAGCGAAAACAAGTGATCAAGAGTGATACCAGTGAAACCTACAACTTGGCTACGACCTAGGACATTGTTAGTGCTTAGTGTTTGGACCTAGTGCTTAGTGTTTGGACCTAGTGCTTAGTGTGTAACTAGTGCTAGTGAATAAAGTCTTCTAAAAGAGTCAGCAGGTCTTTCTCTCCAAATCCTTCGAACCCTAGCACGTAACAACTGGTGTCGGAAGTGAGATTTGGAGATGCCATTGACTCCGAGAGAGGACTTCGAGGGCGTCAGGACAAGGGCACAACGAGCTGCGGAGGCCACGCCCGCTGTGGACCAAGCACCGCCCACTGGCCCCACCTACCAGGCCCCGCCCACCGACCACGCCCCCTTAGACCCGCCCACTGGCCACGCCCACCATGCCACGCCCACCGACCACGCCCACCGACCACGCCCACCGGGCTACGCCCACCCAGGCCCAGGCCCCGCCTACTCAGACTCAAGCCCCGCCCACTGGCCCCGCCCACCTTGCCACGCCCACCACACCGGCCACGCCCACTAGACAAGCTCCGCCCACTGGATCCGCCCACCTTGCCACACCCACCACACAGGCCACGCCCACCAGCGGCACCGTAGCGTCAGTTCCTCAAGCAGCACTTCAATTAGGAAGTTTAATTGAACTGATAGAACGCAAGTTCGGCGCTTTGCAGGAGTCACAAGAACGCAAGCTCGGCGCTTTGCAGGAGTCACAAGAACGCAAGCTCAGCGCTTTGCAAGAGTCACAAGAACGCAAGTTCGAGTCACAAGAACGCAAGCTCGGCGCTTTGCAAGAGTCACAAGAACGCAAGCTCGGCGCTTTGCAAGAGTCACAAGAAAAAGTGATTTGTGCTATAAATGATGTTAGTAACACGGTGATTAAGCTTCGAAAAGATGTCGACGTAGTGGAAGAACGAGTTACCGGGTTAGGATTGGATGTCGAAAATGTGAAAACCGGCCTCATTGAACTACAGAAGAAAGTAGTGCGCCTTGAAACCACGGGAGTTGCGATCTCTAGTGGAACTATCGGAGTGGCACAAGGACCAAGAGTGAAAGTTCCGCCCTACGACGGCACTACTTCCTGGAACGCTTATCGTCAGCAATTCCAGACGGTTGCTACTGCCAACGGATGGACGGAAGAACAATGCTTGACCGCTCTCACTGTTGCGCTAAGAGGGCAAGCTTTGTCGGTCCTGGAAGCACTGCCACATACAGGAAATGGGTTCCAAGACCTGATGGAGGCACTTGAATCCAGGTACGGGGAGCGACACCTGGAGCACGTGTTCCGTGCCCAACTGCGTGACAGAGTCCAACGCTCAGGAGAAGGACTACAACAATGGGCGTTGGAAATTGAAAAACTCGTCAGGAAGGCACATCCAGGAGCCGACACCAAGATGGTAGACACGAATATTGTTCAAGCGTTTGTCGACGGAATCAAAGACCTGGAGGTCAGAGCTGCAGTGAGGCTTCGTCACCATACCTCGCTAAAGGAAGCATTAGCGCATGCTTTGGAGGTCGAGGCTGTTCGTTATGACATACGGCATACCCATAAGATCCGCGAGGTCTCTGAGGAAGTCAAGGAGGTTAAGGCCCCTACGAAGAAAAGTTCTGGAGCCATGTGCTACAAGTGCGGCGAGAGGGGCCATCTTCAGCTCAACTGCCCGCAGAAGGAAACCCAGATGGAAAGGATGAAAAGGATCGAGGAACAAATAGAGGTTCTGAAGAAGCAGGGGGCTTTGTCCCTTGCCCGGGATCAGGGAAACGAATAAAAGCCAGGACTAAGGGGCGAGTGCTGGCTGACGCGGAGGGAGCCCCGATAACTGTTATCTCCCAGGCATGCAGCGGGAATAGTCTTGCGATTCAGGGGACTATTAACGGGACGGATTGCAAAATGACTCTGGACACAGGAGCCTCTAGAACAATAGTGAACCCAAGTCTGGTAAAAACCGCAACGGGACACAAGAGGAGAATTAACTGTCGGCTTCTTACTGCCTCCGGTCAGCCAATACCCGTCCTGGGAGAAACGTCAGTTACGATGTATGTAGGGGGGTCCTCATACTCTCATAACGTAATCGTGGCTGAGATTGTGGATGATTGCATCTTGGGTTTGGATTTCATGAAGAAACACAACTGCAGAATTAATGTCGCTGAAGGAGTTTTCAAGTGTGGTGAAGAAGAAATCTTCATTCTTGGAGGCGTCTGCGGGAAAGTCACATGTGTAAAGAAGGTCATCATACCTGGACGAGCGGAAGCTCAGGTACTGGTGGAACTGCCGCCAGCTGGAAAGAAAAAGTCAAACAGATGCGTGTTGATCGAAGACACACCTACCAAGACATCGTCACAAAAACTGATGACGGCGAGAACCCTTGTTAGTGGAAGCAGAAACGCTGTGGTCAGGGTTTTGAATCTTGGTGATCGCGAGATCTGCTTGAACAAAGGTGATGTCATCGGAAAGTGCGAGGAAGTTGTCTGGATGAAAAAGTGTAGTTCGATGACAGGCGCAGACTCAGCAAACAGCAATAACTACGGTTTAGTGACTAAGATACTCGATGACTGTAAGAGTAATCTGACTTATTCGCAGAGCATGAAAGCTAAGAAGTTTTTGCAGCGCTATGCCAATATCTTCTCCAGTCAAGAAGGGGACCTTGGAAGAACGTCGATGGTTCAGCACAGGATAGATACCGGAAGCGAGAGACCAATTCGTCAACGAGCAAGACGGATACCAATTGCAAAGGAAAAAGAAGTTGAAGGCCTTTTGGAGGACATGAGAAGGAATAAGATTATTGAACCGTCTACAAGTCCGTGGTGCTCACCTGTTGTATTAGTGAAGAAGAAAGATGGTAGCACGAGATTTTGTGTGGACTATAGGCGTCTCAATGATGTCACTAAGAAGGACAGTTACCCGTTACCACGAATCGACGACACTTTAGATACCCTGAGTGGCATGAAATGGTTCTCGACCCTAGACCTGAAATCTGGCTACTGGCAGGTGGAAATTCACCCAAAAGACAAGGAGAAGACAGCTTTCTCGACCGGTAAAGGTTTATGGCAATTTAACGTCATGCCCTTCGGATTGTGCAACGCACCTGCCACATTTGAGCGACTCATGGAATGTGTACTGGCAGGCTTAGTTGGAGAGGCTTGCTTAGTCTACTTGGATGACGTCATCATTGTCGGACGCGACTTCGAGGACCATTTGCGAAACTTGGAGCGAGTTTTCGCCAAAATAGAGGGAGCCAAATTAAAGTTGAACCCGGAAAAGTGTCATTTATTCAGGAGCAAGGTCAACTATCTCGGCCATATTATCTCCAGTGATGGAATCCAGACAGACCCGGAGAAACTGGAAGCAGTTCAAAAATGGCCTACCCCTAACGACAAAACCGAAGTGCGGGCATTCCTCGGCCTATGCTCATACTACAGGCGTTTTGTTAAGGGATTCGCAGAGAAAGCCAAGCCATTACATCGGCTGACAGAAGATAAACGACAATTTAGTTGGGATGAGACTTGTGAAGATTCTTTTCAGAAACTGAAGAAACATCTGTGTGAAACACCAATCCTGGGGTATCCACAAACTGAAGGTCAGTTTATAGTTGACACGGATGCAAGCAACACGGCCATTGGAGGGGTGTTATCTCAAAAACAGGGTGAAGGAGAAGTTGTTATTGCATATTTCAGCAAATCTTTATCCAAGCCAGAGAGAAACTACTGTGTGACAAGACGAGAACTCTTGGCTGTTGTAAAGACGCTACAACATTTCAACAAATATCTCATCGGCAGACAGTTTTTACTACGAACTGACCACGCAGCCTTGAAGTGGCTACTGCAATTCAAGAACCCAGAAGGTCAAGTAGCTCGATGGATTGAACAGCTCCAGGAGTATGACTTCAAGACGGAACACCGCAGCGGAAAGACACATGGGAATGCCGACGCACTCTCACGAAGGCCGTGTTCGGAGGACTGCAAACATTGTGTTAAGCAGGAATGCAATGAAGAAACATTAAAACTGACGAGAACAGATCCTTTGAGTCTCTGGGAGAATGATGCTATAAGGGAGGCTCAAGAAAAAGATGACGACCTTCGGCACATCATCACATGGAAGAAACGGGGTGACGTAAAACCAATATGGAGTGAGGTTGCACCCACTGGCGCTGTCACTAAGGCGTACTGGGCGCAATGGGACAGTCTGATACTCCAAAACGGAATACTCTACCGGAAATGGGAGAAGACTAACGGCAGAGAGTTCCATCTTCAGATAATTGTCCCAAGAACGAGAGTACCAGATGTTCTCCGTGAAATACATGATGGCGTATCAGGAGGTCATCTAGGTGTCAAGAGGACGTTAACAAAAGTGCGAGAACGATTCTACTGGTTGCATTGTCGAGATGATGTACAGGATTGGTGCCGCAAATGTACTACTTGCGCTGCTGTAAAAGGACCACAGACCAGGAGCCGTGGGAACCTGCGGTTGTATAACGTCGGTGCACCGTGGGAACGAATTGCAGTTGACGTAGCTGGGCCATTTCCTGTAACGGATTCGGGAAACAAGTATTTTATGGTCGTCATTGACTACTTCACCAAATGGCCCGAAGTGTTCGCCATACCAAACCAAGAAGCCACAACAGTCGCTTCTAAGTTAGTCGAAGAAGTTATATGTCGCTTTGGTGTGCCTCTGGAAATCCATTCTGATCAGGGCAGGAACTTCGAATCGCAGGTGTTCCAGGAAGTGTGCAGAATTTTGGGCATGCATAAGACGAGGACCACCGCGTACCATCCACAGTCTGATGGAATGGTTGAGAGATTTAACCAGACCCTTGAGAGGCATTTGGCGAAATTGGTAGATGACAAACAAAAGGATTGGGACAAGTATATACCACTCTTCCTTCTGTCTTACCGAACCGCCGAGCATGAGAGCATAAAAGCTACCCCGGCGTATGTCAATTTCGGTAGAGAACTACGAATACCAGTAGACCTATTGACAGGAGGGTCACCGGAGGGACCAAAGACTGTACAAGACTATGTCTGCGATTTAAGGGAGAAGATGCGCTATATACACGCCTTGGTTCGGGAAAATGGGTTACAGTCAAGTGAGAACATGAAAACCAGATACGACCGGAAATCGAACACGAGCGGCTTCGAGGAAGGGTCACTGGTATGGCTGCATAACCCAACTCGCCGGAAAGGGAAATCTCCAAAGTTGCAGAACCAGTGGGACGGTCCATACAAAGTGGTTACCCGACTGAATGATGTGACCTATAGGATTCAAAAGCAACCAAGAGGGACATTCAAAGTGGTACACATAGACCGTCTGGCGCGTTACCATGGTAGTAACAACGATGCTCGGGACGAGCATCTCTAAGAGGGGAGTAGTGTTACGAACACACAAAACACAAAGGAGCTAGCGCCATCTAGCAGCAACTAGTAAAACCAATTAAATAACCGAACAAAGTGAAACCCCTATTAGATACTAGATGGCGTTAGAGGAACTACCGTACATGCCCGAACCTTCTAGAAACATTCGTTCCGGGCGATCACGTTCGCGCACAGTCGGGAACATTCTGGAATAGTCTGGAACTCGTCTCGGCGCATATAAATAGCGGCAGGGAGGCGAGCCCGGGCAGTTCTGTTTGAGCTACGAGAAAGGCGACTTCGAGAGCGAAAACAAGTGATCAAGAGTGATACCAGTGAAACCTACAACTTGGCTACGACCTAGGACATTGTTAGTGCTTAGTGTTTGGACCTAGTGCTTAGTGTTTGGACCTAGTGCTTAGTGTGTAACTAGTGCTAGTGAATAAAGTCTTCTAAAAGAGTCAGCAGGTCTTTCTCTCCAAATCCTTCGAACCCTAGCACGTAACAATATTAACGCCATCTCTGCGTCTATGACGGCATTAAGGCATTTCTTTTGTACTTTTGAATAATTATAGTAGATATTTTATTTAATCATACATACACCAGATAGTATCCGATTCTCAGACCTACTGAATATGTATACAAAATTTCATAAGAATCGGTCAAGCCGTTTCGGAGGAGTATGGGAATGACGGAGGGGTATGAGTATGAGAGTGACACGAGAATTTTATATATTAGATTATCCAAAAACTTTATTTTGTGTTGGTTATATTATAAGATCCTACTATTTCTGTTGCTTGTTTTTAATTACTCGTAATAAACCTATTGATTTTTTTTTTGTATTTCTTTATTACCACAGAAAGTTACATTGTTCACCCTCTATCCAGGACCTCTAGTTCCATTGAAGATTATTTCATTATGGCAAAGAAGTACATCAAGAGTGGCATAATCCAGCAATACTGATTAAAGTATTAATTTCTTTGCGCTTACAGGGTGCAAATCATTCTAGGTCATCTTTTCAGCCCATTAAAGTTGGAAACACTGTTGGGCACGGGGCTCTTTCACTTGGGAGTGTATATGGTCTAGTATATCCCTCAGCTGGCTCTTACAGGTACCCTGGGGAAAAAATGGGGTGGTGACACTTGTATTCTTAGTCGATCACCACACGGACGATAGGTCTAGGTCAGGTGTAGCCAACTTTTGTGCACATAAGATCTACTTTTTATTTTAAAATTGAGTTGCGATCGACCTATTTCTTAGGTAAGAAGGGGGATGTTTATGAAATGTGCTTTTATACCGCCGTACACTCTTGCGAGTTCCAGCAACATACATAAATATTTATTTAATGAGTTAAAAAAGTTTGCCCAGGGGAATAAAACTACCAAAAGTGGTCACGCTGAACGTCTCCCTACTCGAAGCATGAGTTGCGTATATGTTCATTCCTGTATCAAGTACTAGAAACATTTGGCATTGGGAACTTGCGAGTGATCGACAAAAATTGGTCGAGCGGTCGACCACTCGATCGCGATCGACTTTTTGGCCACTCCTGGTCTAGGTCATTTATTGACAAAATAATATTTAAGATTTTAAGTTGGCGTTTATATTTAAATTAAATAGCAACTTCAAAAATCAATCGATAAAAATCTATTATTTTGTTAAGAAAAATCGATTATATAATTTTCGATTTTTTTTGTGCCATAAAAATCGATAAAAAAAATCGATTTATTAGGTCCAATGTCACATCCCTATCCCTACTCCGATTGCTTTATTTTTTAAACCTCTGATAAGTCATTATAAATCCTTACTAATTTATAAATGCGAAAAGCGGAATAATAACCAAAAATTTTGACGAGCTTAAGTGTTAATGTGTGTAACCAAACCACAGTGCGATTTAAAAACGTACGTACAACGCTATCTATCGAGGAGTATAGGAAACTTCTGATTGTTAAAGTTTCTTTTCTAAATTTCACGCAGACAAAGTCGCGGGGAATAGCTAGTAGGACCATAAATCCGTAAAAAGTAGTTTTATTTAAATAAATGAGTCGCGCCAGTGTTAGTGAATATTAAAATTGATAGTTTCAATAACACAATTCTCCAATGTTAACTAAACGTGTTTAATAAAAAATCTGTATAATAATATTATAGACTAATTATTATTACTATTTTAATTAATGAAAATGTGCACAACAAAATACCCAATTAATCAAAATACGCCATAGTTATTTTTATTATTTTAGTTAAGTTTAAAGTTACTACTCTCAGTGTGGTGACGGATTAAGAATACAAGTGTCACCACGCCATCTCCTCCCAAGGGTGCTGTAAAAGTCAGCTAAGGGATATTGCGCACAGATAACATCCTCTGTGAGAGACGGAAAACTCGAAAATAAATCCCGTGCCACAGATAATATAATAACGACCTGTGCCGCGCTGACGTACCTATGCTGCCCAACAGTGGGAAGTAAATGGGCTGGAGAAGAAGAAGACTAAGAATTTGTGCGCAGAATTGGTACCGATGGCTAACTTTTAGTACACTTTTATTAGCCTGATATTTATCTATGTATCTGTAATCTATGTAACGTCTTCAAAAGTTTTGCACACATATTAATAACCGATAACATTGCAGTAATTATAAAAAAAAATATCCGGGATTTTAATGTGTATATTTAGTTTTTACACAAAGACCTTTTACATTGCAAAATATTAAAGCCTGACACATAATTTCGCATGTAATAGACAGTCGTACGAAGTCGCTGGTAACAGCTAGTCTCTATTACATTTAGATTAAGGCCTTGCTTCACTCACAAGCCTTATAAATCAATACTGTATTGCTACATATGTAAATATATAACGTTACAATATTATAACACGTATGTATAGCAAACAGCAATCAGGCGACTCTTACATCGGACCGTATAAAATTACAGCGTTTTACTGTGACCATTATTTAGGTAATTTTATGGGACTTTTTGTACTTTTTCTTTTACTTGAAATGTGAAGATATAATTACAAATCTGAAGAGTTTGTTTGTTTGAACGCACTACCCTCAGGACAACTGGTCCGATTGAAAAATTATTTCAGTGTTGGATAGTACATTTATCAATGAACGCTATATAACATCACGCTGCGACTAATAGTAGCAAAGCACCAGTGAAAAAAATCTTCTAAATTCCACGCGTATGTAAAGATAAGGTTTTTAACACGCTTTTATAAGTTTGGTATGTATCTCTCAATGTATTAATCTGTGTAACAGATTCTTTGAAAGCGATTTTCAGCCACTTGCAGTAGACGGATTGATCTGAAATTTTGCACACGTAACAAGGACCAATGACAATGCAATAATTAAAAAGAATAATCCCAATTCCTTGATCAGAATTACTAGAATATCATGTTGAGGTATCACTATGACCCCACTTTTATATTTAACTATACACGTAATAGTTTAATTGTATATGAGTAGACTCACCAAGATTATTGCATTTCTACGCATGCCTTTCACATACAATCAGATAATTTCCCATAAAAACGCTTTGTTTAAAGAATCAGGTAAAAATATCATAATTGTTTACTTGTGTTTACTACGATTGTGACAACATGTGATAACAGAAACTTATGTCTCTGACAACATAAACTGCCAACGTTCTGTAAGTAGGTAGCATAGAATTGAGTATTGACGACAGTGCAATCATTTAAAAAATATTCAGGATATTTAAGCGTGTTTTTGAGTTTTTAAACTAAAGAGATTATTTTTCTCTTTATTTATTAAGGAACTTTTATAGCTCCATAGTATCCTAACCAGTACATCACTACTAGATAATTATTTTAATTATTGTTTGCGGATATTTCACACAACGTCCTCTGGTCCTAAGATTACTTGCTTGTGTCATGGATACCAGAAAACCGTGCGAGGATCAACCTTCTGAAAGCCAATCCGTGACATGAACCACTAGACTTATTTCGCAAAAATATTTCAATATGGTAGAAGAACTTTCAGAATAAGAAAGTTGTCTACTTTCAAGACTATCCCGAATAGTTTTAACATTATAGTCACTGTACAATTACGTCATACATTTATGAAGTGTCTGGTTTAGGCGGTATGATTATCAGTTGAATGATAACGCCCTCCTCTCCCTTTAGTTATTGAGCGAGCCCGTATAACTGCATATTACAATGTCACCTCATTACCTCAAATTGTATTTGTTTGAATAAGCTATTTTCTTAAGTGACTTTTTTGTACTTAATAAACTAAACACTACGTCTACTAAAATAAAAAATACTAAGTCTGGGTGTTTTCTATGTATTATAAGTATGTATTTACAAAAGAAAAGTAGTTTATGTATTATATCCGTATGCTGGTACCCATAACACAAGCGTATAAGCTTAGCTTGGGACCAGAGGACGTTGTGTGAAATGTCCGTGAATATTTATTTATTATTAAATTATAGTGGAAAAAATTATTACTATGAGCGGCACTTGAACCCACGACCTCGGAATAATGTTACGTTACTCTCCCAACTGAGCTAGTGTATTGCAAAAATTTATAAATATAATGTTTTCTTTAGTGATTTTTTACATAGAACTAGCCATGCTCCCTTAGTTTCTTTTAATTATTAGGGTTCTGTACAAAAAGGCGAACCGGGACCCTATTACTGAGATTTCGCTGTCCATCCGTCCGCATGTCCCCAGGCTGTATTTCATGAACTGTGATAGCCTGTAGCTTACCCTCCGTGTGGTGAAGGATTAAGAATACAAGTGTCACCAACTCATCTCCTCCCAAGGGTGCTGTAAAAGTTAGCTAAGGGATATTGCACACAGATAACATCTTATGTGAGAGACGGAAAACTCGAAAATAAACCCTGTGCCAACACGCCTGGTCAGCGCGTCACAGTAGACCATAATCCCTCCCAAAGTGGAGGAGGCCCGCGCCCAACAGTGGGACGTTAATGGGCTGGAGAAGAAGAAGAAGATAGCCTGTAGAGTAGCTGATACATCTATGTTTCCACTATTTATAAACACGATTAGGTATATTAGTTCTGAACGTATCTATCAATGTATTAATCTATGTAACGGAATCTTTGAAAGTGATTTTCACCCACTTACAGTAGTCGGATTGATGTGAAATTTTGCACACATATTAAGTATCGATGAAAATGCAATAATAAAAAAAATATATTCAGGATTTTCAAGCGTGTTTTTTAGTTTTAGAACTAAGTAGATTATTTAATAATAGCGTGATGTTAAACTATATATTATTATCAATTTTTATAGAATATATTATAATCGCAGTAGCTTCCAAAAATTTGTAACGATTATCGAATAACAGTAATAAAATGCCAACACGCAAAACTAAATTAGTTCCGAAACAAATTTTAAATCAACTAATATCGACTACTCGTCTATCGCAACTAATCGATTAATCGTATAATTTGACAGTTTTAAGGGTTCCGTACCCAAAGGGTAAAAACGGGACCCTATTACTGAGACTTCGCTGTCCGTCCGTCCGTCTGTCACCAGGCTATATCTCAAAAGCAGTGATAGCTAGACAGTTGAAATTTTCACAGATGATGTATTTCTATTGCTGCTATAACAACAAATACTAAAAATAAAATAAAATAAATATTTAAGGGGGGCTCCCATACAACAAACATGATTTTTTTACCGTTTCTTGCTCGATACTAATAACGTTGCCTTATGTTGCATAGATAATGGTACGGAACCCTTCGTGCGCGAGTCCGACTCGCACTTGATTGGTATTTTTTTACACGTGTGTGGTAAATTTTTAATTCAGTGAAATTTAATTATTTTAGATTTTAGGTTGATTAGTTAAGAGGGTACTATACTCTTAATTTTGGAATTTGCTTTAGGTATTGATATCCATATTCCCGAGCGCTGCGCTGAAAGGGACAAATATAGCTGAAGCAGATTTTACCTACAAATTCTTTGAAAAAAAGAGACGTTTCGTAGTCCCCTTTTTTCTTCGCGAAAATTAAACCGATTTTTTTTACGCTATATTATACATAAAGAGTCCATCTATGCTTCTATCACTTTCTTTTTTAGTAAAACTTTACCAAATTTGTGTAATAGACGCTGCAACTTTATCTAAAAAAATCCATTATATTTTTTTTAGTTATTTAGTTTTGATAAAAAGAAAGTAATAGTAGCGTAGATATACAAGATTTAATAAATGAGATTATAGTGGAAAAAGTGATCACTGCAAGTGGGACTTGAACCCACGACCTCGGCTATTACGGCCGTACTAACAGTAACCAGTTTCTCCACTACAATGTTACTCGAATGAGTCTATATCGTATTTTTTAAGTACAACGACATCTATCGAGACTGTTATGCACATTCTCGACCAGCCACCTAGTATTTTTTACAGAACACGATTGGACTGAAATAATGACGCGACTTTTATTTCTAAAGTAATTTATTAATTTTGCAATGGACTTGCTATGTTTTATCAATGTATATATATGTTTCCACTATTTATAAACATGCTTAGGTATATTAGTTCTGAACCTATCCATCAATGTATTAAGCTATGTAACAGAATCTTTCAACGCGATTTTCACCCACTTGCGGTAGTCGGATTGATTTGAAATTTTGCATAGAAATCAAGGACCGATGTAAATGCAATTATTTAAAAAGATATTCAGGATTTTCAAGCGTGTTTTTTAGTTTTTGAACTAAGCAAATTATTTTTTAAAACGACTTATTTAATAAAAAAAAAATTTTATCAATTGTGTTTATAAAGTATACTTAGTAGTAAATACATTACTATCTATGTTCTACCCAAATACGGAACCCCACGATATCGCAACAGATGTGCAAGATAAACAGGACACGCGCAGACTGAGTCACGGCTGCGCGGGCGCAGGTACTGTCGGCAACACAAATGTTTAATTATTATTTTTTATTGGAAGTCAACACCTTATTTCTTTATTTATTATGAACTAGCTGTACCTCGAGATGTTACTCGTGGTAAAAAGGATAAAAAATCGGGCAGTAAAGGGTGATATTTTGGTATTTTACACTTATCGGCACATTTTGAATAATTCACACAATATCTTTATAAATTGTAGCCTATGTGTTATTCTGATGTATAAGCTACATTATTGTAAAGTTTCATTAAAATCCATTCAGGAGTTTTTTGCGCGAAAGACTAACAAACATCCAAACTTCCTTACTCAGAAAATTTCACAATAATAATAGTACGATCCTCCACTTAGAAAGGGTATCCAATAACCAAGCTTATTGGCGTGAGAATTTTTTTTGGAAAATTCGTGACGTTATGTACCTAGGCAATTCAGTAGCACATAATAAATATTATATACCCTTCCGTTTTAGGGTTCCGTACCCAAAGGGTAAAAACGGGACCCTATTACTGAGACTTCGCTGTCCGTCCGTCCGTCCGTCCGTCTGTCACCAGGCTGTATCTCAAGAACGGTGACAGCTAGACAGTTGAAATTTTCACAGATGATGTATTTCTATTGCCGCTATAACAACAAATACTAAAAATAAAATAAAATAAATATTTAAGGGGGGCTCCCATACAACAAACATGATTTTTTTACCGTTTCTTGCTCGATACTAATAACGTTGCCTTATGTTGCATAGATAATGGTACGGAACCCTTCGTGCGCGAATCCGACTCGCACTTGACCAATTTTTAGAGTTTCAAAAGGTAAAATGCGACATTTTTGTCCGTCCGTTTATCTGTCACCAGTCTGTATCTCAGGAACGGTTTTAATTAATCTCTATATAATAAATATTGATGGACATTTCACACAACGTCCTCTGGTCCCAAGCTAAGCTTATACGCTTGTGTTATGGGTACCAGAGTACGGATATACTACATATACTACTTTTTCTTTTGTAAATTCATACTTATGATACATAGAAAACACCCAGACGCAGTACATTCATTTGTATGACATTTATGAATATCTCACAAACGATTGTCCGAAACGGGAATCGAACCCGCGACCTCGTGAACGGCAGTCCATTACATGAACCACTCCACCACGATGCACGTCGCTATCTTTATAGTTTTATTTTTGTATGTATGTCCCTATATGAGCTTAAATATTTTTCAAACTACGCAACGGATTTTGATGCGGTTTTTTTTAATAGATAGAATGGATCAAGAGAATAGTTTATTTTTGTATAATTTGTTTAGATATAAAATTTTATGCATACGAAATTGCGGGAAACAGCTAGTTTTATAAAGAACTTAAATGAATAACTATTTCCAGTTCAACTAGCTGACAGCAATGAAAAGCCTTTCAAGTTTTAAATATGGCGTTAAGTTGTGAACTAAAGGAAACTTGTAAGTACAAGTACATCAAAGTTATGTTTAAAATTAATAATATCTGTTGGAATTAACATACCCGTATCACCACATTTCGGTTTGAATATAACACAGCCTTAAATGTAACCCAGCCGAGATAACTCCCTGTAGATTCCGCATGCAAGGCGATTAACGCTCATCGTACGTGTGCACTATGGCAAATCGCGAAACATTTAGAAAATAAAATAAAAACTGAGAAATTGAACCAATATCTATTAAATAGATATAAGCCCTCCGTGTGGTGACGGATTAAGAATACAAGTGTCACCACCCCATCTCCTCCCAAGGGTGCTGTAAAAGTCAGCTAAAGGATATTGCACACAGATAACATCCTCTGTGAGAGACGGACAAGTCGAAATTAAACCGTGTGCCAACACGCTTGGTCAGTGCGGCATAGTAGACCATAATCCTTTTAAAGTGGAGGAGGCCCGTGCCAAACAGTGGGACGTAAATGGGCTGGAGAGGAGAAGAGTTTTTTAAATTCTACGCAAACGAAGTCGCAGGCAACAGCAGGCAGCAACAGCTAGTATAGTAGTAGTTAAACTCAATTTATAAGGTATGAGAACTTGACGTGTGATTTTGTTACGACCAAGGAAAATGCATTATTCTATATCCCGGAATCCGCGTCTTCCTTCAACGTTCTTGCATTTAGTTATTAACAAAAATTTCATAAAGCGGTATCTATTGGAGCTGATCTATGAACTCACCCTTAAAACTATTTAAACACAGCCTACTCTAAAATACACATTAAAAGTAAAGTGAGAAGATAAATTGTAGTTTGTCACATATATTTTAATAAATTCCCGTCTTAAAATAAAGTTTGTTGAGACTTTACACTTCATGGTTATCGGTGTGGTGACGGAATAAGAATACAAGTGTCACCACCCCATCTCCTCCCAAGGGTGCTGTAAAAGTCAGCTAAGGTATATTGTACACAACATCCTCTGTGAGAGAAAGAAAACTCGGAAATAAACCCTGTGACCCTGGTCAGCCATTGTGGACTATAATCCCTCCCAAAGTGGTAGGGTCTCGTGCCCAACAGTGGGATCTTAAAGGGCTGGAGAGAGAGAAAGAGAAACATAGAAATGAAACAAAAAATCCATCCCGCGATATCTTGAACGCCTTCTACTGACAGTTCCAAATAATTGCTTAAGGTCTTATTTATACAGACTTATCGAAGGATTCTTTATCTTTACTTCTTATAAAACAAAGTCGTAATTTTTGTATGTATGTCCATATGTGAGCTTATATCTTCAGAAATCCGCAACGGAGCTTGATGCGGTTTTTTTTAATAGATAGAATGGTTCAAGAGGATGACTTTTTTCGCATAATTTATTGGAGTTTACTCTATATTGAATGAGATATGATTAAATTTGCCGAGAAATTCGGGCGCGCGCGAGATATAATTGAAAACGCTGCCTTATCTATGTAAGGTACAAAAAACTAATGTATGGAAGAATTGTTTGTTACCTATAGTTCTTCAAAAAAAACCCCGAGGGTATATGTCTATCTTTTAAGGGAAACCCGTTGTACCCATAGTAATGTCAATAAAATTATTAAATTCAGGGTCAATAGGGTGTTTTCAAAAGCTATTTATGTGTTTAAAGTAACATTTTTTATCAAATTAAATAGCTTGGTTAGTTTACGCAATTAATATAGATTATAACTGCTCTTTACAGCATGCAATTTAAACAATATCTTAGGAGATATGACGAAAAAAGAATTACGCGCTATAAAATAAAATACTTAAACTGTCTTCTATCCATACTCGAATGTTTGGATATGTATGGATGTTTATAGTGCTTTCACGTAAAGACTACTGGATGGATTGTCATAAAACAGCTTTCCAATGAAAAATGGAATAGAAAATGAACTTTATCGGAGAGATAATAAACATTTTAGCGTAAAAAACTATTATAAATAACGTCATCAAAACTATTATAAATAACGTCATCAAATCCGATAAGTCATTTTGAATAAGACCATTAATCTTTACTTGCTTGTGTATTATAAAACAAAGTCGTTATTTTTATATGTATGTCCCTATGTGAACTTATATCTTCAAAACTATGCAATCGATTTTGATGCGGTTTTTATAATACATACATACATTTGTTTAAGAGGTTTTTTTTGATAATTTACTAAAGTTTGTTGTTGTATATTAGTGGTCTTATTCATAATCACTTATCGGAGGTTTAAACGGAGATTTTGTCGGAAAGATAATAAACGTTTTATCGTAAAAAGACTACCTATTATGAATAAGAAGTTTTGACAATTTTTGCGAACCGATTTTAGCGAACTTTTAAACTTCAATAACTACTACGAAATCGCTACTTTACGTATAATCACTAAAAAAGCTCGTCTTTAACTCTATAACGTATAAATGTTATCTACCTATATAAATATAGACTAATGTATATAAATCTTCGGTAAGTCAAGGAGTTTTACGGCCAACCTAGTTTGCCCCACCTTTGCAGACAAATAAAATGGCGTATAATGGTAATTGTTGACCTAGTTACAAAAGACATGAATAAATAAACACTTTTTTTTAGATTTTTACACCAGCCTATTGACGACCCACTTTTAGGCCCAGGCCTCCTCCACTTTGGAAAGGATTATGGTCTAATATTCCGCGCTAACCAATCAAGTTTGAACAGGGTTTGTTCTCGAATTTTCAGTCTCTCACAGAGGATGTTATCTATGTACAATATTCCTAAGCTTTCACTGCACCCTGAGAAGGAAAAGGGGTGGTGACACTTGTATTCTTAATCCTTTTAAATCACGTTGTTTGTAATTAATTTTTGGACTTAAAACTTGTGATGTGAAGGTTGAAACGGAGATTTTATCGGAGAGATAATAAACGTTCTAGCGTAAAAAGACTATTATGAATAACAAGTTTTGACAAAGTAATTTATTAATTTTGCAATTGACATGCTATGCTTTTTACTTTATAAATCAAATTATGGTGGAAAAAGTGACTGCCGCAAGCGGGACTTGAACCCACGACCTCGGAATACCTTCGGAAGAGCTTCGGAACAGAGGTATTCCGAGGTCGTGGGTTCAAGTCCCGCTTGCGATAGTCACTTTTTCCACCATAATTTGATTTATAAAGTAAAAAGTTTTGACAATTTTCGCGAACTGATTTTAGCGAACTTTTAAGCCCCCGATAAGTCGTTATGAATAAGACCATATATCTTTAAACATACGCAACGGATTTTGATGCGGTTTCTTGTAATAGATAGAGTGGTTAAGAGGATGGCTTTTTATAATTTGTCAGGGTTTGGTTTTCGAATTCCACGCGTACGAAGTTGCGGGCAACAGCTAGTAGTTTATAAAAAGAAAAAAAGATAAAAGATAGGTCATCGACCCAGCTCTGAAAATTACGTGTCTTCAAGATTGGACACCTATCCACTAGCTGGCAAATCTTCTATCGCGGGCCTTGAGCCTGGAGACCGAATCCAGAAATTCCGTAACGAAAATAGCGTAATGAAAAAACCTTACATTATCGGCGTTACTGCGCATGCGTAATCCCCTCTTCGCCCCGCAATTTATTTCATACTGTTGATACCAAGGGTAAACGCCTTCCTCAAATTAAACAACGTATTAAAATAAGGATTTTGAATCGACAACATATATCCTAAATGTTCAGATAACAGCGTATTTTAGATTTTAATAATTTAAAATAATATTTTATTTTATTGACATTTGATTGACAATCGCTATTTTATCATTATTACCATAAACAATGGACAGATATAAGCATCAGTAAATAAGGATTATTAATCATATTTTCATATTATCTCCGTGTGGTGACGAATTAAGAATACAAGTGTCACCACCCCATCTCCTCCCAAGGGTGCAGTAAAAGTCAGCTAAGGGATATTGCACGTCACCAAACGGATTTAGCAATCACAAAAATAAAATTGTAATAAATTGTAACTCCTACCAACAATTTTCTATCAAATCTATATTTCTATACTAGCCCGTTGTTTAATAATTTGATACTACTATGAACTGAACGTGGCTCCCAGCAGCGTTCTAATAAAAATAATTACAGCTATTCAAAGAAAATTCTACTCATTATAATATCAAAAAGCGATTATCATTTTAGTTAATGTATCAATTTATATTTTTAAACTCACAGCTGATATACTAGATGGTGGGTTGATGTTTAAAATTGAGGACAAGTAAGTTTAACCTAGCTAAAATCGTACTTCATAGAATAATGACGTTGCCTGTATCATAGACACACATAGATACAATTCACGCACACATAGACATGTAAGTGGCTTCAAGCCGGCTTAGTGATGTAGCCCCAGGTAAATCTGTATTCATACTAAACACCTTCTATAAATCTATACCTACTTATCGTAAATAATTTTGTGATCACGATTTCAAATTACAACGTTCTAATTTTGAAATTGCTATTTTTTTTTATTTTGCTCCCATACATAAATAGAAAAGAGGTTTAGGTATACCCAACTGGCCTCATTGGTTAGATTACTATTTTTTTTTGTTCTATTGATTGACAAATGAGCAGAGTTAAGCAGTGCGTGACGTATACATATATAGTTTTTAGATAAATAACACTTTAAAAGCTACGCCATTTAAAAAAATTAAGTCTTTAATAAAATTTATATTTTATTTATTTCTTAAACAGCTATGAATGGATTTCGTACATAGAAGCAATCATATAATGATTGATTTAATACAAGTTTTATTTAAAGTAGTAAGAAACTATGTAGTACTTTTACTCGACACGGGGTATGAACCGAAAAGCATTAGTCTCGCTCACTTCCGTTCGATCAATGAACCCTTTTCCGTCTTTAGAGTTTAGGGTCGTAACGTCTACAGACTATTTCGTCAAATATAATTGGGTTCGATTTATAGGTAACTTTTTAAAGTTTAAATTTTTATTGATTCCTTTATATATTTTTATTTGCTGTGCACTTATCTTTAAATATTTTTGTCAAAAATTCCATAATAAACGCAACAAAACAAAACTAAATATAGTGTTATGAAATCAAAGACAATTTATATTATAATAGCAGACTAGGTATTTTAACGGTGGATTTAATAAAAAGGAATTTTCTATATTTTTATTGATTCCAAGTAATCTTTTAAGCAATGATATTAAATTAAGTACCTATATGACCATTCAACTCGATAGTACCTCTCGCCCACTATGAGGCCTCCACGGCGCCTGTTGGTCGCATCCCAGCAATAATTAAACTATGTAGGTCGCTTGAACACCCACAATGACCAACGTTGTACCATTCACCAGTATATCTAGACACACCCCACCTCCCACTAACAATCAAACGTCAGACTCGTATACAACACGGCTGAGTCCTACTTAATCTGGACAAGCTATGACCTCGTCGACCGCTCTTCTGTTGTTCTTTATTCAATTGAAAATGCGTTCCAGACATTTACGTTAATGATAAATGGCAGTTATGGTTAAAAATTTGAAATTCGAATATTAAAATTTCATATACCACTAAACATTTTCAAAATAGTGTAAAATTAAAATTGAAACGGACGAATTTTGTTGAAAAAATAAAAACTTATCTAATAATTAAATAAAATTAAAAACGGACATTCACCTACGCCAAACTCATAGGGATGCCAACCTTTCTCAATGGAAGGTTTGTGAAGGTTTGAGGTCCCTTTTAATTAAAAATAATAAAGCATTCTAAATTCAAACAAATTTTAAATATGTTACTTTTTAATAAATTACGAACGGCCACATATCTATATCTGAGCCAATTTCATGTCAATTAAATAAAACCTTTACTAATGATACTTTCTAAAAAGATTAATAGGTATTTAATCCACTTAAAGATATTCAAAATGGCTTTACAATTCGAAGAGCCCGAATAATAGATTTTCTTTACACTAAAGAAACACAACAATGGAATGAAATCGCAGCATCTGTCAAATGAAATCGCTACAAAATAAAAGCGTACGCCATCATTCTCCGTGCAATGACAAATGTCGCTCGGGGCACAAGTAATTTGCCACAATTTTCAGAATACAAGAGCTATTCAGTATTCAACGACAACCAGGCTCATATTTTACTTTCCCCTGTGACAATTTTCTTTAAAAGAAAAATTATGGAGTAGGTAATAGAAATAAATTTTATTATTTCAAAACAGAAAATGAAAATTACAAAACGACATTTGAGGGACTTTACAATTAAAAAAAAAATTGATTATCCTAAAAATTATAATTAAAACCTTCATAAAAACAAAATACCAAAGAAAGCTTTAAAATTGATAAATAAATAAAACAAAATTACAAGACAATTTAATTAAGAAAATATTTCAAAAGTGTTGCTATTAAAAAGCGCAGCTTAATAAAAGTCAAAGCGGTGTTGCGGCGACAGCTATTGCCTCTAATACAACCATATCAGTTACATATTAAAAAAAAACGCGAACTCGATATCATCGAAATTCGATGCTCGATTGAAAAAATCCTAAACGAAACTTCCCGCTTGACGGCCGCAAAAAGCTTTAAAGCTTATAATCGATCACACCATATAAAAAAAAAACTTACGCTTCGATTCAGTTTCCTTCCGCAAAAAGTACAATGCAGAAAAAAAAAAACAAAAATTCGAACACATAACTGAAAAGGCACTAAACATTATACGTTCAAAAACGCGTTTTGAAAAAAATAATAAAAGCGTATACACGGCCGCTCGGGAGGCGCTGTGCAATATACTGATCTAATTTCAAAACGTACGACTGTGAAAGTGACGTAATGCCGGGCGCCATTTTGCCCCGCTCACCTCGCACCACAGTGCCTTCCCCCCGACCGCGCCTAGCTTCCGTCTGTGGAAAACGGGAAAATGCACTATTTAATCATTTTCAGAAGTACTATAGAACCTTTATAGCAATAGCGTCTCGTATCATGTTACTCAAGTGTTAAGTTTTCTCCTAATCGATAAAGAACAACTTTAAGTATCGTTCTATAATCAAAATGGTTGGTAGCTACGCAAGTTTGTATAAAATACTACGTCATAGATAATGGTTTTGCGACGAAGGTTTATGAATTTTCATTAACTGTACTTTCTGTACCTATACTAATAATTATACATATTAGAAAGCTGAAAAGTTTGTTTCAACGCGCTAATCTCAGGAACCGCTGCTCTGATATAAAAAAAATCTTTTAGTGTTGGATAGTAAATTTATCGAGGAAGGAAATAGGCTATATAACATCACGCTACGATCAATAAAGGCGAAGCATCAGTGAAAAATGTTGCAAAAACGGGGAAAATTTTCTAAATACCACGCTTACGAAGCCCCGGACAACAGCTGGTCAAATTATAATGCTACTTACTTCTCCCTCTCTCTCCCCAGCCAGTAACGTCCCACTGTTGGGCTCGGACCTCCATTATGGTCTACTAGAAATATAAATAAATATTCATGGACATTTCACACAACGTCCTCTGGTCCCAAGCTAAGCTTATATGCTTGTGTTATGGGTACCAGAATACGGATAGAATACATATACTACTTTTCTTTTGTAAATACATACTTATAATACATAGAAACGCCCAGACGCAGTACAAACATTTGTATGAGATATATAAACATCACACAAATGATTGTCCCGAGCGGGAATCGAACCCGCGACCTCGTGAACGGCAGTCCGTTACATGAACCACTAGGCCACGAAGCCACGCTAGCCAGGCGTATTGGCATAGGGTTTATTTTCGGGCTTTTCTTCTTTTACTTAGAATGTTTTGCACAATATTCCTTAGCTGACTTTTACAGTACCTTTGGAAACGCATACGAGTATTTTTTTTTTTAAATGTTCAATAGACTTCATGTGCCTTTGAAATTTGAGGGTTTTCCTCGATTTATCAGAAGATAACCATCAGATCCTGACCTGGTGCCAATGAGACTACAGGGGAACCACCAAATTTCAAATAAAAAAAGAATCAATAAAATCGCTTCTTCCAATTAAAAGTTATGAGGTAACAAACGTAAAAAAAATTTAAAAAAAGATACAGACGAATTGAGAACCTCCTCCTTTTTTCAAAGTCGGTTAAAAAGGTGTGGTGACATTTGTATTCTTAGACCGTCACCACACGGACATTTAAGAAAATATTTTATTAATTTTCCATCTATAATAACTTATACTTTCTCTCCAGCCCTTTTACGTCCCACTGTTGGGCACGGGCCTCCTCCACTTTGGGAGGGATTATGGTCTACTGTGCCGCGCTGACCAGGCGTGTTGGCACAGGGTTTATTTTCTAGTTTTCCGTCTCTTTATTTAACTTATATTAACTCGACGGGCCTTGTGGTGTAGTGGTTCTGGTAATGGACTGCCGATCAAGAGGTCGCGGGTTCGATTCCCGCTCGGGACAATCATTTGTGTGATTTTTCTAATTGTCATACAAATCTTTGTACTGCGTCTGGGTGTTCCTATGTATTATAAGTATGTATTTACAAAAAAAAGTAGTTTAAGTATTCTATCCGTATTCTGGTACCCATAACACAAGCATATAAGCTTAGCTTGGGACCAGAGGACGTTGTGTGAAATGTCCATGAATATATTGTAATTTTTTTTTTTACTTTGTTATAATAATAACTTATATTGTTTTAATTTTCAAGATGCCAGTAAAACGTAGCTTTTATGTGGTTATGACTGTCTCATTTTTCTTTACATCGATCGTACTGTTGCAATAAAAATGCAATTCATATAAAATGAGCAATGCTGACGTACAATCTTCAACTAAAACGTGTATGCAATTTATTTCATAGCATTTTTCTTTATTTTGTAAAATAACTGTAGTTTTATTTTCTCTACAAAGAAGCCTTAATACGTAAGGCCAACGTAAAGCCATTATTCTTAGACGTAGAGTCTCTTCTTCTTTCTGTTATTGTCCTTATTCCAAAGCAACAGCTTTTTCTTTTTTTATGTCTTTTAAAATTAGCGTAAACATTAAAAAAGCCGAAGTATTATTTATTTAAAAATACGAAAATACTATTAATATCTTTGAGTATTAAAAGATTTAAACCCACGACTTTGACACCAACTCTTAATCCCACGTGGATCACATTTTCAATAAACCTTTCGATTACTTTTTCCAGTAAAATGTTCTGATAGCTATTTTTATAGAAATTTTATATTATAAGATTAGATTTTGCAATAATAAAACAATTCAGCAATGTTAAATGAACTTTTATATTATAAAAATGTTTATTATAAACTAACGATTTTGTTTAAGATAAAAAGCAATCTTTGCTTTAAACCATAAGGGTTCCTTTTTCCAAGGACCCTTAAAAAGCCAAGAAATGCTTTATCATCATTACCTGAAGGTATAACTAAAGTATAACATAACTACCTTTTGCCCGCGACTTACTACGCGTGGAATTTAGTAAATTTCCCCCGTTTTTGCGACATTATTCACTGATGCTTCGTTCCTATTGGTCGCAGCGTGATATTATATAGCCTATAGCCATCCTTGATAAATGTACTATCCAACAGTGAAAGCATTTATCCAATCGGACCAGTGGTTCCTGAGATTAAAGCGTTCAAACAAACAAACAAACTGTTCAGCTTTATAACATTAGTATAGAATTATTCGCACTATTCGCAATGGTGTACAACAGGTTGCCACCGAGATACGACAATGTACAATGAATAAAACATTCCAATCAATTGCTTCCAATATATTCTGTATAGATGTATTTTTCATGTTGATATAGACAGATTTGTAACAATTTGAGATGCGACAAAATGTTGTTACTGTGATGAAAATATATTATATTTTGTTACAAGTTTGACGTTTTGGTATATTGTAAAAAATTTCTGGCTCTAGGAATTACCCATGTATTTACGTAGGTATTATATATATGTATGTATGTATTTGTAATCGTAGTCCACATTCTCATATATTTATTGTTTTTTTAGAATATTATAGCTGACCCGGCAAACGTTGTTTTGCCATACAAATGACAGGGGTAGACAAATAATTTGCAATAAAATAAAATTGCGACTATAATTAAAGATCTAAGCTATCCTATCTCTCAAGTTGGACCAGACTGCTCACGGTGTGCCAATTTAACTTAAAATCAGTTAAGTAGTTTAGGAATCCATCGCGGACAAACATCGTGACAGGAGATTTATATCTCTAATATATAAAATTCCCGTGTCACAGTGTTAGTTACCGTACTCCTCCGAAACGGCTCGACCGATTTTCCTGAAATTTTGTGTACATATCCTCTAGGTCTGAGAATCGGCCAACATCTATTTTACAAACTTTTTTTTTTGGTATGGCAAAACAACGTTTGCCGGCTCAGCTAGTCTAATATATAAAATTCACGTGTCACAGTGTTAGTTACCGTACTCCTCCGAAACGGCTTGACCGATTCTTCTCAAATTTTGCATACATATTCAGTAGGTCTGAGAATCGGCCAACATCTATTTTTCAAAACTTTTTGGTTTTTTTTTGTATGGCAAAACAACGTTTGCCGGGTCAGCTAGTATACATATAAAGATTAACCGACTTCAAAAAAAACGAGGAGATTCTTAATTTGTCTGTATGTTTTTTTATGTTTGTTACCTCATAACTTTTAACTGGGCGCAGCGATTTTGATTATAATTTTTTTATTTGAAAGCTGGTGGTTCCCTTGTAATATTTCCTAGCTGTATTTAACAGCACCTGGGTGTGGGGCATGAAAATGGTAGGTAGAAGCAGAAGTAATGTTATCTGCATAATAATTTTTTCCATTTCCTTCAGGATAATCACTATAATCATTAACTTTACATATCAGTTTTGGCATATTTTTCTCTTATGTCTAGCTGTGGAAGCTTCGAAAGGCTTATTTAGATAATATTGTAATCTATCTATAATTTATTGTACAAGCTGCTTGCTTTCCAAAGACAAATATTTTTTTTATACAACTAAGGTGTCGACCAAGCGTACAGCCCGGCCCGCCTGATGAAAAGCGGTTACCGTAGCCAGTAGGCGTCTTTATCACTTAAATCATCATCGGGGTATCAGTCGCGCGTCACCGACCCTAATGAATAAATAAATAAATATGTACGTGAAAAAAAGCAAAATTACCTGCTTTAATAAGCAAAACAGTAACAATTATTTAGCAGGATATTGTACAACTAGTTATATACAGTTTAGTTAGGAAGGAACAACATGTATGATCTTCTTTAATGAGGAAACGGATGGTTGCCCACGTTCAATGGCTAGGACGATTCACAATACTTCAAACTGCCGTTTTGTATAGTTCATACCAACAATAATAGAAACTACATTGAGTTTTGTAACTTTTGTTTTATATTAGTTAAAGGGTTTAAGAAAATAATAGAGTATTGTATAAAAAACGTCCAACCGACTTTACGTAGCTTTGAAATTTGACGGTTTTCCTCGATTTCTCAGGAGATAGCTATCAGATCCTGATCTAGTACCAGGGGCGTATTTACCCTAGGGCCAAGGGGGCCATGGCCCGGGGCGGCCGGTCTACGAGGGGCGGCGCAAACCGCAGCGAGGGGCGCCTCTGTTCTTGACAAACTCAGTCTTTTACATTATTATTATTTTATATGTCAGTGGTATTATTCCCTTTGCCCTTAACCTTACTCTGCTGTTGATTTCATAAGCCTTTAGCCACCCCGTCCTCTGACTAGGGGCGATAAATTTTTATGGCCCGGGGCGCAATATTTCTAAATACGTCCCTGCCTAGTACCAATTGGACCAAGCGGGAACCACCAGCTTTCAAATAAAAAAAGAATCATTAAAATCGCTTCGCCCAGTTAAAATTTATGAGGTAACAAACATAAATAAAAACAAAGCATACATACGAATTGAGAACCTCCTCCTTTACTTAAAGTCGGCTAAAAGTGCGACAAAACCATAGAGACTTGCAAGTTCCATCTTGACACCAACGCCATCTGGTTAATGGTACCACGAGAATACCGCATTATTCAAGATTAAAAGAAGCCTATTAGTTAACTTATAATCTAATATATTTTAGCACGTTTCATTTAAATCCATTGAACCGCTTGAGCGTGAAAGAGAAACGAACATACATACACCCATATTAAACTTTCGTTACATTAGATTCGAGGAAAAAGTTTGTAAGACATTGCTACCGTTAACAGATTATCAACTTATGCTTTTTCTTATAAATTCGCTGTTACAAGTTTTTAAGGATATTTCACATCTGATTACCGTGAAATAGAGATCTTACGAGATTTAAAAGTCTTAAAGTATTCACTACATCTTAACATTCTTTTAGTTGCTATGTTAGGGGATTTATAAAAATATTTTAATTATAAAATTAATTCTTAGAAATACATTGTTTATGTAATGTTTTCAAAGAAGTTTTGTAAGTAACTATGGAAATGGTCCTTACTTGCATATCAATAAGCTACTGATGACAGCATTCTCTATGGAAAATTTGTCAGGAAATATAAATAATATATGTAGCTGATTAACGAGGATTATAATCTATCTGTACTAGTAGATTGATTATTTAAAATGGCCGTTACTGTTCTATTTTTGGTCACTCCTCAGCATCATGTAAAAGACAGATGTGATTTATTGAAATATAATTTAAATACCCCAAGACATAAGTCATACTCATTTATCTCCTCTTTGACGTTAACGTATTGGTGATAAAATTGGAAAGATTTACACAACTATTAATATATTAGAGCTATTGGCAGGTGGAGTAAATTAATATATTTGGCCAGTACTCTTTAGTTTAAAATAAGTCAACGACAATAATATTATAGATATTTTACAAAACGTCCTCTGGTCTTAAAGTAAGTTATATTTCTATGCTTGTGTTATGGGTATCAGATACGAATATATCTAATACCTTTTTTAGGGTTCCGTACCCAAAGGGTAAAAAGGGGACCCTATTACTGAGACTTCGCTGTCCGTCCGTCCGTCCGTCCGTCTGTCACCAGGCTGTATCTCAAGAACGGTGATAGCTAGACAGTTGAAATTTTCACAGATGATGTATTTCTATTGCCGCTATAACAACAAATACTAAAAATTAAATAAAATAAATATTTAAGGGGGGCTCCCATACAACAAACATGATTTTTTTACCGTTTCTTGCTCGATACTAATAACGTTGCCTTATGTTGCATAGATAATGGTACGGAACCCTTCGTGCGCGAGTCCGACTCGCACTTGACCAATTATTTGTAAATACACACTTATAATACAGGTATTTCTACACCCTGATGCATTACAAATATTTGTATGACAGTTATAAATATCACACAGTAAATGATATTATTCCTGAATAAATGATTCTCATGGGCAATCGAACCCGTAACCTTGTGAACAGCAGTCCGTTACATGAATTTACAACAATTTTTTTTCCGTTACAAATTATACCACGAGGCTAGCCGAAGTAAGGAAATAGACCACAGGTTTTGTAATCTGGAAAATTTTAATTTGTTAAGGGCTCTAACTGCATTTCTTGAGACTATCGCGCTAAACAAAAACATTGTTCACAGGCTGGTAAAAGCTCTTCAGCATAACCAGGCTCGCAGTAGCGGATCGTTCTGCTAAGACGGCACCTTGATCCTTGTGATTTTGCTTGAAACTACAAGGAGTCAATTAGAGCTCACGTCTACTGGATTTGCTATGCAGTTCGAAGGAGATCCTGTGACTTAAGGAAGAAAAAAAGGTTGGTAGAGGTGCTTGATGGGAAGAAATGAAACTGGATAGATGTATTTGTGCCAAAGAGGCAATGCCTACTCACTTCCGCACAGACTGCTGATCAGATTGACCAGTAAGATGAATGCGCAGCTCTTGATAAAGGATTTTTTTTAAAATAAAGATTAGTTTTCTCGGAGCCATTAAAATTGCTGTTCATGTTATTAGTAATATTAATTTAAACAGATTATTTTTTTGGGCGACTAAAAATAGAAGATGCCTGAATCCGATAAAAAGTAGTTCCGTTTGAAGGGTAAGAAAAGTAAAAGATTTTAAACGCAAGGGTTTTTAAGAATGGAATGGTTACTTCAAGAGCCATCTCAATATCTTTAAAATGTATCAAAACTTACTTATTACTAGAAAAAATAAACGAGAAAATACTTAAGAAAATAAACTTCGAAACTTTGACTTCGAAAAACAATTTTACTTACAAATTTCGTTTGTATTTTCTTACATCACACACTCTTATCTTTCACGCACAAATCTTTTGCACACAATCGCGACATTTGAAGATAAAAACTCGAACAAATTCGAAAAAAAAAGAAGTTGAAACAGCAATAACATCGTAAAACTTTTTTTTCCTCTCGATTAAACACGAAGATATTTTATAACAATGGGTATCGATTTAAGATGGCTGCCTTCCCGCGCTTTCTTACGTCAAACGTTTGAGAGTTATATTGGAAAATTCGTTGTTGTCTTTATGACTTTTTGAGTATTGATAAGTTCTTATTCTAAAATTATGTTGTAGTATTTTTAAATAAGGGTTTTGTGGGTGGATTTTATTGATCGATTAGCTTTTACGATCCATTAGCTTTTCAGTTTTCATGTTGAACCAACAACGAGATGATCCTGCATCTGGGTAATAATATTAGAGTGGGACCTATAATAATTATACCACTAATACATATAAACATAACTAGGTGTTCCTGGCGACTACGTTCGCGTGGAATTTAAAAATCTTTCCCCGTTTTTGCAACATTTTTTCACTGATGCTTCGGTACTATTGATTGCAGCGTGATGTTATATAGCCTAAAGCCTTCCTCGATAAATGTACTATCTTACGTAGTTCCTGAGATTAGCGCGTTCAAACAAACAAACTCATCAGCTTTAAATTATTAAAATACGTAATAAATAAAATACGTAATTATTATTGTAGACCCACGATTTGTCCGTGGAACTTGCCCACCCGGCAGTGGGACGTTTATTGGTTGGGAAGATTTATATATTGCTTATATATTGTTTATTATTTATATATTGCTTATATGTATTTGTTATTGATTTATATATTGTTAGAAAATATTATATATTGCCTACAAAAATAATGAATAACTGAATCAACTAAGTAAATAATTTGCGCAGAAACCAAGTTTGGATAACTCCGTTCAATAAGTAGGCAGTCAATTGTTGTTTGTAACATTTAGGACAGGTGCCGGCAACCTTTTGTGACGGAAATGCTAGATCACAATTTACAGATCCTCTAATTTGTTCAACATGAATTTTATAAAAAACTAGATGTTGCCCGAGAATTCGTTCGCGTGGAATTTTACAAAAATTTTACAATAGTTTTTACAACATTTTTCACTGATGTCTCGCTCCTTTTATTTGCATCGTAATGTTATATAGCCTATAGCCTTCCCCGATAAATGTACTATCCAACACTGAAAGAATTTTTCAAATCGGACCAGCTCTTCCTAAGATTAGCGCGTTTAAACAAACAAACAGACAAAAAAACTAACTCTGTACTGTAGCTTTATAATATGTACTAGCTGTCCCGGCAAACGTTGTTTTGCCATACAATTCTGTGTAAAAATCAACAACAAAAAATTTCATCAAAATCGGTCCAGCCAATTGTGAATCTAAACCATCCTCAAACCCCCTTGAATACACACAACAAATTTCATCAAAATCGGTCCAGCCGTTTAGGAGGAGTTCAATTACAAACACACGTACAGAAGATTTATATATATAAAGATTAGTATAGACACAGATAATATAATAAAGATAAATTATCACAAATATGGCGAAGCATGAAAAGAAAACGTAAATTTTAATAAAAACTTACAATATCAAAACAAAGTGGGTTTGTAGTCTACTAGTGGTGCATCTCCCTGTGGTGACGGATTAAAAATACAAGTGTCACCATCCCATCTTCTCCCAAGGGTGCTGTAAAAGTCAGCTTAGGGATATTGCACACAGATAACATCTTCTGTGAGAGACGGAAAACTCGAAAAGAAACCCTGTGCCAACACGCCTGGTCAGCGCGGCACAGTAGACCATAATCCCTCCCAAACTGGAGGAGGCCCGTGCCCAACAGTGGGACGTAAATGGGCTGGAGAATAAATAAATAAATAAATAAATAAATATTCATGGACATTTCACACAACGTCCTCTGGTCCCAAGCTAAGCTTATATGCTTGTGTTATGGGTACCAGAATACGGATATAATACATAAACTACTTTTCTTTTGTAAATACATACATATAATACATAGTAAACACCCAGACGCAGTACAAACATTTGTATGACTATTATTTGTAGAATAAGTGGTGCATGTGACTGTTGTTCACGAGTTCTTAGGTTCGACCCGCACAGTACAAGTATTTGAGTGATATTTGTGTTGTTTGTCACATAAATGTTTGCACTGCGTCTGGGTTTTTTCTATGCACCTATATCAAGTAGGTATTTACAAAAACAGTTTACATTTATGCTTGCGTTTTCTGTACCAGAATACGTGCCTATTAATGTACGTATTCCGGTACCAAATCCAGATTTTGAGCAACCAAGGTTAATTCGATCCCAAAATAGTGAATGACTGCCGGATTTTATCATTTAGGTATTTTATCAGGGTTTCTGCACACAAAAGATTAAAACTGCGAGAAAACAAATTAATAAACATTGCAAATAAACAACACCGCAGGTTGGCAACCACTGATTTGGTACGGTTCCTTCGCTTATTATGTTCTATGTGAATAGTTTTGTACGTCTTATTGTATTTAGTTATATTTATTGAGATGTTCTTATATTTAGATATTATAAGAAAAGGTTAATATCGCTGTTAGTGTGATGATTAGTTTTAAATACAAGTGTCAACACTCGTTTCCTTTCCCAGAATGATGTAAACAGCCAGCTAAGAGATATTGTACATAGATAAAACCTCTGTGAGAAACGGAAAACTCGAAAATAAACTTGCCGACACGCCTGTTTGGCGGGGCATAGTAGATCATCATCTCTCCCAAAGTTTATCAGGCCCGTGCCCAACAGTGGCACGTTAATGGGCTTGAAAAATCTCTACTTAATATTTCCCTAATGTATATTAGCTACAAAATTTTTTTTTAATGAATATGCCGCATTTTTTCCAGTTTCTTTTAGTGTTAGTTCACTGATTTGGTTGATTTATCGTTGACAATTAACTTTAGCCTGTCTAAATCGTACTTCATGGAATAATGACACTTTTTATACCTGTAGCTTAGACACACATAGATACATTTTCACACACACAAATATAATATGTAAGTGGCTGAGTGATGTATCCATAAACTATAAAAATCTGTGTTAATTATAGTAATCAAATATCTACTGTGTTTTGCTTACTGCCATTACTACTTATATGTTATACTTACTACAAAATTTTGTATAATGCAAATCCTGGAGGGGGAGCCAGGAGACCCTTAGCACAGGGAGACCTAGTTTGGGCTCCTGACTTCCACAAACAAAACTTATCCTAATACCTGTATAATTCTTAGTGTTATTAATTTGTATGTGAGAGCAAATAAAACATTTATTATTAAAGTAATTTATTGATTTTGCAATTGACATGCTATGCCTTACTTAACTATACTATACATTAACTTTACTTAACTACCTACTAGCTGTCCCAGCAAACGTTGTTTTGCCATACTTTAAAAAAAAATGTTTGAAAAATAGAAGTTGGCCGATTCTCAGACCTACTGAATGTGCATGTAAAATTTCATAAGAATCGGTCAAGCTGTTTCGGAGGAGTACGGTAACTAACATTGTGACATGGAAATTTTATATATTAGACTAGCTGACCCGGCAAACGTTGTTTTGCCATACTAAAAAAAAGTTTGAAAAATAGATGTTGGCCGATTCTCAGACCTACTGAATATGTATGTAAAATTTGAGAAGAATCGGTCAAGCCGTTTCGGAGGAGTACGGTAACTAACACTGTGACACGTGAATTTTATATATTAGAAGATATATTAACTTACTATGGCGTTGTACGTAAAAATATATACACTCAGTCGAGTGACAAATGTGGTGGTTAATTTGAATGTTGCTAGCACGACCGCAATAAGCTCAGTTGGAAAGAGCTTCGAAACGGTATTTCGAGGTCGTGGGTTCCAGTCCCGCTTGCGGCAGTCAATGTTTTCCACCATAATTTGATTTGTTAACATTTATTATATATTTTTTTTTTAAAACTCGGTTTTATCCGGTTTAAAAATAACGTTTACGGGTGCCACACCAAGTAAACGCTATTTAATTTTATACATCATTATTATTATTACTTTGTGTACCTATTATTCCTAAGGTACTAACAAGGAAGGAAGTGAATCATTGTAGTACATTGGATACCAGTAGCAACAAGCTGGATGGGGACCTAGTAACCTTATGAAGTGCACGTCAATAGCAAACACATACGGGATTATAGAAGTATTGCGAAATCGACGGGACTCGTGGTCGAGTAGTTTATGTAACGGACTGCCGTTCACGAGGGCGCGGGTTAGATTCCGCTCGGGACTATCATTTGTGTGATCCATATAAATGTCATACAAATGTCTGTTCTGCGTCTGGGTGTTTCTATGTATTATATAGAAAGAGAAAGAAAGAAAGAACAAAAATATTTCTCGAAAACACCGGGAACGCAATAAATAACAAAACATGCATTTAAAAAAACAAACTAAACAACTTAATACAAATAAAAAGGTTATTTACAAAAAGAAAAAATAACAGCAACCCGTGTGTCTGAAAAATAGAAACGAATATGTATGTATTTACAAAAGAAAAGTAGTTATATGTAGTATATCCGTATTCTGGTACCCATAACACAAGCATATAAGCTTAGTTTGGGACCAGAGGACGTTGTGTGAAATGTCCATGAATATTTATTTATTATTTATATGAGTTAGATACTTTTATTTATCGAATCAGCTCTTAGAGCCAGATCTTTCAGTAAAATGCTTTCAAAAATAAGTATTTAACAAAAATACTTAACGTAAATATTACAGGGTTCTACGTATAGTTAATTAAAAGAAAAATAATAACCATTTTCTTTATTACTTAACGTAGTTGACCCGGTTGACTGACCACAATAATGGCGGGATTGTAGTGGACAGATGACAGCCGCCATATTGGCTTGTCTATGACAGAGACACGTGACGTAAAACTGGGATAGATTTTAAAGCTTTTGATGTTTTTTTTATGTTTTTTAGTATCGTATTTGCGTGTTAAATAATACTGAAACTGATTGTTTTTATAAACAGAATGACGTATTTTCTCAAGCAATAAAGGTTATATTTTTGGGTCAAGGCCTGCCCCACAATATTAGGGAATTTATTATTGGTCTAGGATTCATAATGAATAATCAATTCAAGTGATCCCATATGAAAAGACTTTATTAGATTTAAGATCCTACCTAACGTACCTAATACCAATTATATAATTATTGGCAATGTGGAGAGGATAGATGAGAGACGCTAAACGAAAGGCATATACACGGCGGAAGTAAGTGGAAATGCTGGGAAAGGAAGCCCGAGAAAAGTATACTCCTAAGTCATCGCCGGCATACTCTAAAAGGGGCAAGCGCGTAGCACTTACAACCGTCGGGCATGTATGACCAGATGTATGAAGGAAGTATGTTTGGATCGTAGCAGATGGCGCTCTATAGTCTCTGCCTACCCCCATGGGAAAAAGCGTGTTATGATGATGATGATGATTGGTACCAATTCAAGTTAAGTTTAGTTGGGCGTGTAGAATTGCTACCAATGTTTATGATATTTTATACCAAATTAATATATTACTCCTTGATTATTCACAAACTTAAATGGAAATTTTAATGGTAACATACCATCGACAGTAAAGTTTATGTTACTAGCTTCTGTCCGCGGCTTCGCACGCATTAGTTTCTGAAATAAAATGGAGCCTAGAGTTAAAACTATAAAGAACTGTATTTAATACTAAAAGTCGATACTTAAATATTACCAAAATTAAAGTCAAATCAACACTAAAATCTATATAACCGCAGTCTATAAAGAAAATTGTTGGGACTAAGTAACACACAAGGAGTTTTTATTCCAAGTGAAGTGTCAAAGTCTAGGACTAAAACCTTTTTGGACAGAAGAAAAAAAAATTCCCTTACATCGACGGATTTTATGCGTTGCTATGACAGTAGTAAAGTAAACAAATCAGTTCTTATTAGAATGAGGCTAGGGCACACTTGCGTACCGGCTCATCTATCAAGAATGAAAATCCGACCCGATCCGTTTTGTGACTGAGGTGAGTTTGGAGATTTAAACCACATATTTTTCTCTTGTGTCCTTTATAATCATTGTTCTTTTTTAAATAACCTGACAAGTCTAAATATTCCTTTTCCTATTAATATAACTATCCTTCTTTCATCCTTAAGTCCATCTGTATATAATTGTCTAGCTTCTTTTATTTTAGATAATAATATTTTTTTGTAAAAACCTTTAAGTTTATTGTAAATATTACTACATTTAAATATAATTTATTTAACTATATTATAAATATTTAATCAACCTCTCCTGATCCGTTCCTTTTCCAAATTACCGTGTCAATTTTTAAAATAAACCACTTTCCCTAATTTTTTAATATGGCAAAAGTTAACACCGACGCCAAAAAATAGTAAACAAACATGGCGGATCTACTACATTCTACCATATTTCTGTCTCGTACAGAGTTTTTAGCGAAATAATAGTATATAGCCTATTTTACTTCCAGGACTATAAATTATCTCTATACCAATTTTCGTGCAATTCCATTTGGTAGAAAACGTGAAAACGTCACATACAAACAAACAAACTCACTTTCACTTTTATATGTAAGTAAGAATTGGACAATTAGGCACCATAGATAAATGAATGCAGATCAATAAATTTTATATTTAATATCTAATGACGCACGCTTTGATAACTTGCAAAGGGAATAATCACATTTACTAATACATATTGAGAAATCGGATCTAAAAGCTTTATAATGTTTTGCAGAAAACTAAAAAGGAAAAGCAAGGCCAAGTTCTATATTTTTGAAAAATATCAATAAATTGTGAAAGGATGCTGGTTCTACTTGTGAATGTAGCCATTCGTCGGTTCTTACATAAGACAATTATTTGAGAGCTATAATTTTAACGTTAGCTTATGAACGTAATTTAGTTATTGTTATAAGACGGGCTTCGTGGTGGAGTGGTTTATGTAATGGACTGCCGATCACGAGGTCGCGGGTTCGATTCCCGCTTGGGACAATCATTTGTGTGATATCCATATATGTCATACAAATGTTTGTACTGCGTCTGGGTGTTTTCTATGTATTATAAGTATGTATTTATAAAAAAAAAGTAGTATATGTAGTCTATCCGTATTCTGGTACCCATAATACAAGCATAGAAATATAGCTTACTTTGGGACCAGAGGACGTTGTGTGAAATGTCCTGAATATTTATTTATTTATTTATTATTGGATGTTTATTTCACTTGGTATCATGACTTGACCTGGCTGTTTCAAATTCATAGTACATATAAGTTTTGGATTCTGTTTATACCATTAATATAAAGCTAAAGAGTTTTTTGTTTGATCGCGCTAATCTCAGGAACTACCTACTGGTTCGAATTGAAAAATTCTTTTTGTGTTCAATAGTCCATTTATTGAGGAAGGCTATAGGCTATATAAAATCACGACCAATAGCAGCGCAGCAGTAGTGAAAAATGTTGCAAACACGTGGAAAATTTTTCGAAATTCCACGAGTACTGCCGCTGGCAATAGTTAGCGTAAATTAAAGATAACGTAAAAGATTTTCTAGTTTTATTCAACCTTTGGTGTTCAGTTCTTGATAACATTTAAATCTTGAGACCAGAAGTAAAATTGCTCTAGGATTTCAATTTCAGTTTCGTGTTCTTTTGTTCAGTTAATCTATACTTTAATATTATAAAGCGAAAGAGTTTGTTTGTTTGTTTGAACGCGCTAATCTCAGGAATCACTGGGCCGATTTGAAAAATTCTTTCAGTGTTAGATAGGGCATTTATCGAGGAAAGCTTTAAGCTATATAAAATCACGCTATGACCAGTAGGAATGAAGCAGTAGTGAAAAGTGTTGCAAAAACGTGGGCAACAGCTTGTGTACTATAACTCTTTTTCTTCGAACTTGGCTGGCCTAACTGCTACTTGTTATAAATATTATCACCTGTAAATTCCAATGCCATGTTTTTATTATTTAAACACTTTGTTATTACTTAACTCTATAATTACTTAACCGTTTATGGATAGCGATAATATGACACAGATTATGGTAACAATAATACAAAAATCTGCTAAATTTCGTTGAAATTTTTGTAGAATTGACATCAACTTAAAATAAATAACACAGAAGCACCAAAAGGTGGATTGGCGTTTAAAATTGAGGACAAGTAAAGTTAGTCTGGGCTAACTTGAATTCATGGTCTAAAATGATATGGAACTATAATATAAGTGACATATCGTGATGACAGTAAATTTTGCCTAATTTTTGCAATCTGCAAACGTCACTTTTGAACACACTATACCTATAAGTATGGCATTTCAAATCAAGATCTGTTTTAATACGCCATATTTAATTGACACCATTGTCAGTTTATAGCGTGAACGCCGCCACGAACAAAAAAACAAAAATGACGAAATGCGCAGTCTTTGGGTGTTCTAGTGTATCAGAATAATTAAAAAATGCCACAACATAGGATAATACATACAAGTAATAATTTTAACTCACATAATTCATTTTCACATCAAAAACACAATTTATCAATTTAATGACAATCGTGTTTTGACGGACGTCAATAATGTTGCCCCAGGCAACCGGGCAACTTCACGTTGTACTTCACACACACATAAATAAATTTTTTACCTCCAGCCGGGTCATTGGTTTAGCCGTAGACGCACTGTATGTCTATGAAAAATAATAAGTAACTAGCTGTTGCCTGCGCCTTTGTTCTTTTCAAGCTATTGCATAGCTTCTATCGCGGGCCTTGAGCGTGGAGACTGAATCCAGTAATTCCGTAACGAAAATAATGTAATGAAAATATCCAACATTATCAACGTTACTGCGCATGCGTAATCCCCTCTTCGCTCCGCAATTTATTTCATCCTGTTGATACCAAGGGTAAGCGCCTTCCTCAAATTAAACAGCGTAGGTATTAAAATAAGGATTTTGAATCGATAACAGCGTATTTTAGATTTTAATAATGTAAAATAATGTTTATTTTATTGGCATTTGATTGACAATCGCTATTTTATCATGATTACCATAAACAATGTACAGATGTAAGCAGCAGTAAATAAATATTCATGGACATTTCACACAACATCCTCTGGTCCCAAGCTAAGCTTATATGCTTGTGTTATGGGTACCAGAATACGGATAGAATACATATACTACTTTTTTTTTGTAAATACATACTTATAATACATAGAAACACCCAGATGCAGTACAAACATTTGTATGACAATTAGAAAAATCACACAAATGATTGTCCCGAGCGGGAATCGAACCCGCGACCTCTTGATTGGCAGTCCGTTACATAAACCACTCAACCACGAGGCTCGTCTAATAAAATAAAATAATAATAAAATAATCTAATAAAATATAAATAAGGATTATTAATCTTATTTTAGTTTATGGTACCTACATATGTCGATTCTTGCAATAATAAAATAAATAAATAGGTAATTATAATTGCATAAGTTGATAAAAAAGTCCCCGAGTGCCATACGTCTTTTTTTATCTAGGTATCCTAAAAAATGCTCCACTGCAAAATATTTTATTATTACCTATTTTAACCCCGTTTATGTGAAATAAAGTTGACCCGGCAAACATTGTTTTGCCATACTAAAAAAAAAAGGTTTGAAAAATAGATGTTGGCCGATTCCCAGACCTACCTACTGAATATGCATTTAAAATTTCATAAAAATCGGTCGAGCCGTTTCGGAGGAGTACGGTAACTAACACTGTGGCACGTGAATTTTAAATATAAGACTAGCTGCGCACCGCGGTGTTACCCGCGGTGAAAAGAATAAAAAATTAGTTCATTTTCTATTCCATTTTTCATTGTAAAGTTTTATAAAAATCCATCCAGTAGTTTTTACGTGAAAGCACAATAAACATCCTTACATATCCAAACATTGGAGTATGGGTAGAAGACCGAGGAAACGTTCGTGTTCAGCCAACAGTTTCAGTATTTTATATTGCCGTGCGTTATTCTTTTTTGTCATATCTCCTAAGATATTCATTTAAATTGCATGCTGTAAAGAGCAGTTATAATCTATATTAATTGCGTAAGCGAACTAAGCTATTTAATTTGAAAAAAAAATATTACTTTATACACATAAATAGCTTTTGAAAACACCCAATTGAATTTAATAATTTTTTTGACATTATTATGGGTACAACGGGTTTCCCTTAAAAGATAGACATATGACCTCACGGACTTTTTTGAAGAACTATAAGTAGCAAACAATTCCTCCATACATTAGTTTGTTGTACCTCACATAGATAAGGCAGCGTTTTTATTTATAGCTCGCGCGCGTGCGATTTTCTCGTCAAATTTAATCATATCTCATCCAATTTACAGCAAACCCAACAACGGGTTTCCCTTAAAAGATAGACATATAACCTCGCGAACTTTTTTGAAGAACTATAAGTAGCAAACAATTCCTCCATACATTAGTTTGTTGTACCTCACATAGATAAGGCAGCGTTTTCATTTATAATTCGCGCGCGTCCGAATTTCTCGGCAAATTTAATCATATCTCATCCAATATACAGTAAACCCCAATAAAGTATGCGAAAAAAGCCATCCTCTTGAAGCATTCTATCTATTAAAAAAAACCGCATCAAGCTCCGTTGCGGATTTCTGAAGATAATAAGCTCACATAGGGATACATTATACAATATACACAATAAGCATACATACAAAAATTACGACTTTGTTTTAGAAGAAGTAAAGAGTACTAGCTGACCCGGCAAATGTTGTTTTGCTATACTAAAAAAAAGAAAAGGTAAAAAAAAGAAAAGGTTCGAAAAATAGATGTTTCTCAGACCTACTGAATATGCATGTAAAATTTCATAAAAATCGGTCAAACCGTTTCGGAGGAGTACTAACACTTTGACACGTGAATTTTATATATAAGATGAGTACCTATTTAAGATGACCGTAAATTTAACAAAGTTTCTCATAAGTTAAAATTTATTGTAAAACAAAATTTGTATAATTATAATAATTTTAGATACTGTTGTCGTTTTCATAATTAAACAGAACAACCATGGTTTGTGTTAATGTCAGTTACAGTTTGTTTATAAAGAGTTTAGATATTAAGAGGACACGATAGCAAGCCATGTTCCATACAAAAATGTATGACGTAACTACTATCAATTAAATCATAATTACATGTGCCTTTGAAATATGAGGGTTTTCATCGATGTTATATTTTCATAGAGTGGGCAAAGAGAAAGTTTTTTTTTTTATAATTACTCGCGTACAAAGTGCGGGCTGTTGCTATAATAAATAAATGGCTAAATTAGGTCTGTTGTTAAGAAAATAAAGAAATCGAAGTAATATAATACGGTTATTAATGGCAAATGTTATTATTATTTGCGTTTTTCAAAAATACTAAGTGTCATGATTCCTTGTTGATCTATCACCCCCCCTGGAAGGGAGGTCGTTTATCACAATCGAGTCGACATTCGATGGCCCTTAATCGACTAATCTAACCAATCAATGTTGGAACAATGTAATTGACATTATGATTTAACACCGTCTATAAATATATGAATTATTGTCTTGTTTTATGGTTTTTCTTTGAAAATAATAATTTTATTGTGTTATCCTATCTTACCTAGTTATTTTATGATATAAATTATTACGTAGGTACCTTATCAATTTGGTCATTAAATTTTTCAAATATAAATCACTAGCTGCCCCGGCAAACGTTGTTTTGCCATACAATTCTGTATAAAATAAAATTTCATCAAAATCGGTCCAGCCAATTTGTAGCCTATGTGTTATTCTGATGTATAAGCTATATTGTGGTAAAGTTTCATTCAAATCCATTCAGTAGTTTTTACGTGAAAGAGTAACAAACATCCATACATACAAACTTTCGCCTTTATAATATTAGTAGGATTTTACGACGAGACGAGCCTCTTGGTTGAGTGGTTTATGTATCGGACTGCCGATCAAGAGGACGCGGGTTCGATTCCCGCTCGGGACAATCATTTGTGTGATTTTTCTAATTGTCATACAAATGTTTGTACTGCGTCTGGGTGTTTCTGTGTATTATAAGTAAGCATTTACAAAAGAAAAGTAGTTGTATATGTATTCTATCTGTATTCTGGTACCCATAACACAAGCATATAAGCTTAGCTTGGGACCAGCAGACGTTGTGTAAAATGTCTATGAATTAATGAATTTCTACGAGCCTCGTGGTTGAGTCGTTCATGTAAAACACTGCCGATCACGAGATCGCAGCTTCGATTCCCGCTCGGGACAATTATTTGTGTGATATTCATTGCTACTGCACCTGGGTGTTTACTATGTATTATAAGTAAGTTTTTGCAAAAAAGTATTATATGTGTTTTCTGGCACCCATAACAGGAGCGTATAAGCTTAGCTTGGGACCAGAGTATGTTGTGTAAAATGTACATGAATATTTATTTATTTTTCTTCAGAAATTTATATTTATTTTAGTCTTTGTTAAAAGAAATTCTTTCTAAAATAAAATAGAACCCTATGCAAAACTTTATTTTCTTTACCTAGCTCCGAAACCCACCTTTAGCGTGTAAAGAAAATTTGATTGAGTCTGTGGATGTGGTAATGTTGTAATGTTTGTAAAAGGCAGTGTAATCGGATATCAAGTGTCCCATTATATTTTTAACATAGGATACATAATAATATTATAATTTTCTTTATAAAGTTACTTTTATAGATTTTCTAGTGTTATAATAGTACTTACGAGGATGTCATGTGTGTGTGGATGTCCGTGGCGTCACACGCAGGGTCCATTTGAAAACCAGCGCTAGGTCCTTGTAACCTAGCGTAATGCAGAAATGGACACCTGGTTGCTGTCGCTTGGAAGCATGTGTTTTTTTTTATGTAATTTTTAATGTTAATGTTCTCTAACGCAGCAATAAACATCTCTTTCTCTCTTTCTTTTAAAAGTTAATTAATTTAAAAAGCTTTGAATTCTTACTTTTTCTAGCTTAAAGTTAAACTAATGTGTTTTCCAAGCCCTAGTCACATTAAGTTTCATGTCTCCTAGAAAAGTAACTCATTAAAGTCCTAAGTCGTAAACTATACAGGCGCCAACATAACCTATTTACTGGTATGGTAAAAACAAAAAAACAGCTAAGCACGAGTCGGACTGTACACGAAGGGTTCTTTACCATTAAAGGGCACCACAAACGGCATCCTTACTTAAATACAACGTGTTTCAAAAAGATGTAGTCATATTTGACCATCGTTACACATGGCCGGTGACTAGGCACTAGGCAGGGATATAAAGCCACACAAATTGGTAATGCGCCTGGCGGCCATGTTGGTGATGTCAGTACCGTTAGCAACGTTGCCCGACGCGTACGCGTATCGAGTTGTGAGCTTTAATACCTACCACGATCGTTATTATTGTTGCGAAAAGATAGATTGGTCGACAAGTTATTTGTTATTAACACGGGAAATAATACTGATTCTGACGAGACATCAGACTCGGATACCAATTCTGAGTCTGATGTAGATTATATGAGTGGTGTTGAAGAGTTAAGTTAAGTTTTTCAAAAATGTGATGAATGATGATGATGATGATTAAAAGTTAAACAATTCAAACATTTAGTTTTAATTAAAAAACATCAAATTACCTTTATAAACTTTTATTAATAGATGAGAATATTACATTTTGTCAGCTGTACTTTTTCTTTGCTGATGACGTCACAAGGGCGTTAATTTGACAAGGTTCCAGCGCATTACCAATTTGCGTGGCTTATACAAATACTAGTTATATTATGACTTTAATGTGTTCATACAAATTTAATTGATTTATTTAATTAATCGATTTTGTTTAATTACAGCACTACTATGAGGTCATCTTTTATCGTAAGGTTCAATCGCATTCAATAAACCGTAAACATCTCATAAATGATGCGTTCCTGGTAGTGTTTCAATAGAAGGCTATAACCAAAAAAAAACTTACAAACTGTATTTTTCTATGTGTAACTGTAATATTTATAATATTTAAGGCCTATCCAATGCAACCTTAAAATATGACTACACCTTTCTGCAACACGTTGTATAAAAGTGAAAGTGAGTATGTTTTGTTTGTTTGTTTGTGACGTTTTCACGCAAAATCTACCGAATAGGATCGCAAGAAAATTGGTATGCAGATAATTTATAATCCTGGAAGTAAAATAGGCTATTTATTATTTCGCTAAAAAATCTGTACGAGATAGTAAACGCAAATAATTGTGAAATACGGTATAAAATAATAGTTCCGCCATTTTGTTATTTTACAGTTGTCATAGCAACTCACAGAATCCGTCGACTTATAAGTTTTTTATTTTATGTTATATTTCAAATTCGATTCGGCCACTAATGCGTGCGAAGCCGCGGACATAAGCTAGTATTAATAAAATATATTATTATAGCGAGATTAATATATATATTAGCGAGATAGCGAGATTGTCCGTGTGGTGACGGATTAAGAATACAAGTGTCACCACCCCATTTCTTTCCCAGGGTGCTGTAAGAGCCAGCTAAGGAACAATATAAGCAGTTAGCATCTACTGTGAGAGACGGAAATCTCGAAACTAAACACTGTGCCAACACGCTCGGTCAGCGCGGCACAGTAGACCATAATCCCTCCCAAAGTGGAGGAGGCCCGTGCCCAACAGTGGGAGAGAGAGAATATAGCGAGAAAGAGATAGATGTATATAAAAAAGAGGAGACGGAAAGAGACAGATATGTCTGCCGGTGGCGTCATAAGTAGGTATAGAAACATTTCGGTATATGTATTAATATACCTATCTATATTTTCTCGCTATTTTCATATACCATTTGTTTCGCCCTTAATAGATTAATTTATTCGTCATAACATCATTCTTCTGCTAACCCGGGGTTCAGGGTCGGCGCAACATGACTTGCAAACCGTTCCAGAGATATAGCCTGGTGACAGATGTTACAGCGAAGTCTCAGTAATAGGGCCCCGTTTTTAGGGTTCCGTACCCAAAGGGTAAAAACGGAACCCTATTACTGAGACTTCGCTGTCCGTCCGTCCGTCCGTCCGTCCGTCTGTCACCAGGCTGTATCTCAAGAACGGTGATAGCTAGACAGTTGAAATTTTCACAGATGATGTATTTCTATTGCCGCTATAACAACAAATACTAAAAATAAAATAAAATAAATATTTAAGGGGGGCTCCCATACAACAAACTGATTTTTTTAACCGTTTCTTGCTCGATACTAATAACGTTGCCTTATGTTGCATAGATAATGGTACGGAACCCTTCGTGCGCGAGTCCGACTCGCACTTGACCAATTTTTATTTTTGGTACGGAACCTTAAAAACATATTTTAATAAATGATTTGTTTATGTACATATTTGTATATTGCATTTTATAAAAAAGACTGCGTCAAAATCCGTTGCGTAGTTTTGGAGATGTAACCTCACATGGAGACATACATACATACAAAAATAACGACTTTGTTTTAAATTATTTAAGATAAAGAAGTGAAAAGTAACGGAAGGCTAAAAATAGTAAATTCAATTAAAAGTCTGTCATGTTGTGACAGGTTGTATAGGTAGGGCGGATATAGGGCGCGGTTATGTTTCTAGGCGCGTCCTGCCTACGTAAATGTATTGAAACCTTAGAGTATTAACCCAACACGAGTGGGCATTGTCAGAGAACCCCCACTGAAAATTTAAGAGTTATTTTATAATGTACGGACAATATTAGGTACCAATTCTACGTGCACAACTGAACTTAACAAAAAAATGAAAACAACAAATGTCTATTTTGATTAATTGGCTATTTCTTTGTGCACATTTATGTTAATTAAAGTCATTAGTCTATAATACAGATTTTGTTGTAACAAATTTCAGTTAATATTTACAAATTATGATATTCACGCTATTGATTTTCATTTTTAGTTAAGTTCAGCTGTGGCTGTAGAATTGGCACCAATGTTATTTCTTAGTGTATGTATGCGTGCCGGTGTCGAATGACGTGTTTGTGGCAATCCGTGGGGTCATAAATTTCAGAATACCAGTGTCACCACCCCCTTTCCTTCCCAAGGCAAAGAGGCATCTAATGGGCCGGCAAGGTTGGGGCGACTAGAGCTCTGACAACATACTAGCCGTTTTCACGTCTGGATACACTTTCGCTTAACATCAGGTGAAGTGTAGTCATTTGCCAACGCAAGCTATCAAAAAGATGCTGTCAGGCGTGAGGTAAAGGTTATTACAATTGTGAAGGACAGAAACCTCAGAACTAAACTATGCCAATACGTGGCGTAAAAGACCAATTTTTTGTTTTTTCTCCTTTTGCCCTACCGAGCTATGGTGATGCCTTGAGCCTTACTACGACCTGGCAGGACCACTTAAACTTCCAAAGTAGAAAAAGCTGGTGGACATTAATGGCTAGGGAAATATTTAGGTATCAATGAAATTATGTTATAGTGTTTGTATGCGTTACAGTAGGCAATAAATTTGACAAAGAAAACAGCGTTTATACCAACTCCTTTTGTTTATAAGACTCTAAGATTAAAACTTATGTTTATGCTTATTATAATTATTAGACAATCGTGTAATAAACAACTAACAACAATAATGTTATAGACTAGCTGTTACCCATGACTTCATGCGTATGAAGTTTAGAAAATTTTCCCCGTTTTTAGGGTTCCGTACCCAAAGGGTAAAAACGGGACCCTATTACTGAGACTTCGCTGTCCGTCCGTCCGTCCGTCCGTCCGTCCGTCCGTCCGTCCGTCCGTCCGTCCGTCCGTCCGTCTGTCACCAGGCTGTATCTCAAGAACGGTGATAGCTAGAGAGTTGAAATTTTCACAGATGATGTATTTCTGTTGCCGCTATAACAACAAATACTAAAAATAAAATAAAATTAATATTTAAGGGGGGCTCCCATACAACAAACATGATTTTTAGGGTTCCGTACCCAGTATCTCAAGAACGGTGATAGCTAGACAGTTGAAATTTTCACAGATGATGTATTTCTATTGCCGCTATAACAACAAATACTAAAAATAAAATAAAATAAATATTTAAGGGGGGCTCCCATACAACAAACATGATTTTTAGGGTTCCGTACCCAGTATCTCAAGAACGGTGATAGCTAGACAGTTGAAATTTTCACAGATGATGTATTTCTATTGCCGCTATAACAACAAATACTAAAAATAAAATAAAATAAATATTTAAGGGGGGCTTCCATACAACAAACATGATTTTTTTACCGTTTCTTGCTCGATACTAATAACGTTGCCTTATGTTGCATAGATAATGGTACGGAACCCTTCGTGCGCGAGTCCGACTCGCACTTGACCAATTATTATTGTAACATTTTTCACAACTGTTTCGCTCTTATTGGTCGCAGCGTGATAGCCTTCCTCGATAAAATTAAACGTACCTACTATCCAACACTGAAATTTTTTTTCAATTCGGTCTAAAGTTTCTTGAGATTAGCCCGTTAAAACAAACAAACTCTCCAGCTTTATTATATTAGTATAGATTGATATTAGATATTAGGAACAAGGTAATCAAGACGCGTTGTGGCGTTCTATGGGGCAGATCTATGTCTAACAGTGGACGGAGAAAGGCTCAAGGAATCAAGGCTGTGTTTAAGGATTTTTCTTCGATACAGCTAGAATAGTGATAAGATTCGATTCCTGACTCTAGCCACTGGTATCCTTTCCGAATATCTAATTAACACGCTTATATTAGATCGATAGGTATCTATCAATGTAATAATATATGTAACGGAATCTTAGAAAGTGATTTTAACACACATGCAGTAGTCGGATTGTTCTGAAATTTTGCCCACATATTAAAGACCGATGACAATGCAATAATGTAAAAAATATTTAGAATATTCAAGCGACTTTTTTTAGTATTTAACTAAGCAAATTATTTGACGAGCTTTGTGGTTGAGTGGTTTATGTAATAAACTGCCGATCAAGAGGTCGCGGGTTCGATTCCCGCTCGGGACAATCATTTATGTGATTTTTCTAATTGTCATACAAATGTTTGTCCTACCTCTAGGTGTTTCTCTGTATTATAAGTATATATTTACAAAAGAAAAGTAGTATAATAAGCTTAGCTTGAGACCAGAGGACGTTGTGTGAAATGTCCGTGGATATTTATTTGTTATTTATTTCATAATCAATGCAGATGAAGACGCGAGCAAAGCTAGAGTGTAGGTAATATATTCAGAAACAACTTTGACCATAAGGGTGTACTATAAATAAATAAAAGCTTAACTTTATTGTCAGTAGGTACATAAGCAACAGGAAAATATCCGCATGAAATCCTTTTACACGTTATTGGAAATTAATTATCTCTCGCCTTGACGGCTAAGGAAAATATTTTGATGGCATCTTATCGTCAAAGCTGTGTTATATTATTATTTTGTGTTTCAGATCGTTACTTATCTATACTTATCTTCTTATATATAAAAATCAATTGCTGTTCGTTAGTCTCGCTAAAACTCGAGAACGGCTGGGACGATTTTGGTGATTTTGGTCTTGAAATATTCGTGAAAGTCCAGGAAAGGTTTAAACGGTGACAAAATATATGGGAATCTAAAATTCCACGCGTACGTAGTAGCGGGCATCAGCTAGTAATATTGTAAAGCTGAAGAGTTTGTTTGTTTGAACGCGCTAATCTCGGGATCCGCTGGTCCGATTTGAAACATTCTTTCAGTGTTGTATAGTACATTTATCTATATAACATCATATATATTTATATATATAAATATATATTTTAGCTATATAACATCACGCTGCGACCAATAGGAGCGAAGCATTAGTTAAAAATATTGCAAAACGAGGAAATTTTTCTAAATTCCACGCGTACGGAACCGTGGGTAGCTCTCTCTCTCTCTCCAGCCCATTTACGTCCCACTGCTGGGCACAGGCCTCCTCCACATTGAAGGGATTATGGTCTACTGTGTTACGCTGACCAGGCGTGTTGGCACAGGGTTTATTTTCGAGTTTTCCGTCTCTCACAGAGGATGTTATCTGTGTGCAATATCCCTTAGCTGACTTTTACAGCACCCTAGTGAGGAGATAGGATAGTGACACATGTATTCTTAATCCGTCACCAAATGGATTCGCGGGCAACTGCTAGTTATAAAAAAAGTAGTTATTTTTTGTACTTATGTCCCTATGTGAGCTTATAACAAAAACTACGCCACAGATTTTAATACGGTTCTTTTAATAGAATGGTTCAAAAGGATGGCTTTTTAACCGACTTCGAAAAAAGGAGGAGGTTCTTAATTCGTCTGTAGGTTTTTTTTATGTTTGTTTCCTCATAAGTTTTAACTGGGCGAAGCTATTTTAATAATATGTTTTTATTTAAAAGCTGGTGGTTCCTGTGTGGTCCCATTGGCACCAGGTCAAGATCTGATTGTTATCTACTGAGAAATCGAGGAAAACCTTCAAATTTCAAAGCCAAAAAAAAGTCGGTTGAACTTTTTTTTTAAATACTTAATATTGTTGTTATTTGGACTTTAATAAAAATTGACCACTCAACCACGAGGATCACCAAGTGGCGAGCCTCGTGGTTGAGTGGTTCATGTAACGGACTGCCGATCAAGAGGTCGCGGGTTCGATTCCTGCTCGGGATAATAATTTGTGTGATTTTTCTAATTATCATACAAAGGTCTGATCTGCGTCTGGGTGTTTCTATGTATTACAAGAATGTATTTACAAAAAAAAGTAGTATATGATTGTATTCTGGTACCCATAATCATAGGCATATAAGCTTAGCTTGGAACTAGATGCCGTTGTGTGGAATGACTGAGAAAAAAAAAATTGTCTCTTTTACTATTTACGGAAGTAAAGTAACATATGAATTCATAGTTAGATATCTAGATAGATAGGTTTAAAAGTTCGCTAAAATCGGTTCGCAAAAATTGTCAAAACTTGTTATTCATAATAGTCTTTTTAATCTATAACGTTAATTGTCTCTCCAATAAAATCTCCGTTTTAACCTCTCATAAGTCATTATGAATAGGACCGTAAGTGTACATAATAGCTTTACCGTGAGCATATAATCAGTTTAATAGAATGGATGAGGAGAGGGAACGAGCGGGAAGCAGGCGAGGTCGACTCATGTACTGGGACGAATAAACTTGATGACCTGATTAACTCAGCTGTGTGTTTAGGACAATAACCTGGGCTTATCTTTACTTATCATATAACAAAGTCGTCATTTTCTTACGTATGTCCCTATGTGAGTGTATATCTTCAAAACTATTTATTGACAACTTATAAACTTACTAGCTGTTGCCCGCGACTCCGTACGCGTGGAATTTAGGAAATTTTCCCGGTTTTTGCAAAATGTCTGTACGTGAAAGAACAACAAACATCCTTACATTCATACAATATCCAATCATTGCCATTGGAGTATAGATAGAAGACCGAGGAAACATAGTTATTTTTATTTTCTTAATTGTTTTTAATAGTTTTATTTTCTTGTTTGTAATAGTTTTATCTTTTTAATTAACTTTCTCATCAAAACAATTATCTATATTTATGTATAGAAAAAAAGAAATATGTACATACAATAATAAAAAAATGATAAATCATTTGATCACTTTTTGGACATTTCAGAAATCCCCCTTCTGTTATGTCAAAAAGAGTGTGTGTATTATTAAATTGCAAACCAAACGGCTTGACACATAGTAAAGTTATTTTATTACTTAAAATTAAGATAAAAAATATATTTTAACTTTCTTATCCCATCGTTTAAGTGCCGTCGAAACAAGTAAATTTAAAGAATTATTAAACTTATGTTTTTCGGCATGCCGAGACCCTAACGGGCATGGCCTTCCTAAAATAAAAGAATATTTGATTTACATAAATATCGTTGTTTAAATTTAATATCCTGTAGCATTCAGTACTTAGAGAAAGTAATGGGTGGTGCCATATACTCTTAATCCATCACCAAACGACAAAAAATTAACATAAAACAATTAAGCATAATAAATTTAACCTTTAAACAGATATAACCTCATAACTAGCTTAACAAATTAACAAAACATGACATGACATAAACATAAGTATGTTAGATGCGGGATTATCAAATTAATGAGTCGTACATCGAATCTGAGACACGCCCGGACCGCACCCGTGATGCTCATCATAGTTATTTTATTAACGACATAATTAATAGTGTTTTCTCTATTATGTTAAGTATACACTATACTACTAACGTTTCTTTATTTATCAGTAATCTGTACTCTGTATCTGTCCTCTGTTTTAATTAAATATAAAAAAAAACATACAGACGAATTGAGAACCTCCTCCTTATTAGGGTTCCGTACAAACCCTTATGGGATCACTCCGGTTCTGTCTGTCTGTCTGTCCGTCTGTCAAACTTTTTTTTTCTCAGCAACGGCTGAAGGTATCAACTTGAAACTCATACGATATGTAGATCTATGCGGTCCCTTGCTGCAAAAAATACAGTCAACCTTTCACCTCTACGCATTTAAAAGATATGATGATGACGACCATTTTTAAGAATTTTTCGACTTATGCTAGGGAATCAAAATTCACAGGTTACTTCCCGTTGTCCTAGAGACTTGAAATTTGGCATAGACCAAGTCTATATAGTGCTGATATAGGGAAAATCCAAAAACTTATAATTTGTCATCACATCACAAGTAAAAAAGTGTTTATACTAATACCAACTTATGAAGTAGCTGAAATTCCTCATATTTCAACTACAAAATTAAGTTGGTGAGTTGTTTTGAGTTTAATTAAATGATTATTTGAATGTAGTTACTTATGTTTATATGTCTAGTAGGTACGAAACCCTAAGTGTGCGAGTTTACCTCGCTCTTGACAGGTTTTTTAAATCGGTAAAGATTAACAGACTCTTGAACTATTTTGGTATTTTTGTTGATGTGTCTAAATATTATATGATTGGATATTTAAAAAAAAAGTAGGTCCGACTTCATGTGCCTTTGAAATTTTCCTCGATTCTTAGGAGATCATCAGATCCTGACCTGGTGCCAATGGGACCACACGGGAACTACCAGCTTTCATATAAAAAAAAAGAATCATTAAAATCACTTCGCCCAGTTAAAAGTTTTGGGGTAACAAACATAAAAAAATATATACAGACGAATTAAGAACCTCCTCCTTTTTATAAGTTGATTAATAAATCACTTTTCACAGATTTAGGCACATAAATTTATTTATAGAATTATGCGTGATGTTTTATTTTTACAGCTCGAACCCACCCGTGACTATGGTGACCGTGCACTCGCGATGGGGAGGATCTAATGTTCCCCCCTCTGGGTTGAGCCCCACGTAATACGGCCACCTCTTGCCGGGACATGTTCAGGCTCAGGGCACATACCGTCATCAGGTTAGGGCGAGGAATACTAGAGTAGAATAGAGGATAGTACTGGATTTGTTTCCTTCGCCCAAATATTCGAAATTTGATTACCATGCAACACTTAAAAACAATTAGCTTAATCAAACTAAAGGAATACTTATACGACTTCAAAATGACTCATCATCTCCCTTCGCTTTAATTAATAGTGTGCATCCCTTAACAAGATGTGTCGGAGGGGACGAGAATAGAAATCGATCATTTTCAAGGGACATTCGGGGACTTTGGAGACATTGTTTACTACAGCATATTACGAAGGCACAGTTTCTTTAGTTGATTCTTTTAAAATATATTTATCATCTTTCCTTACTTTAAAAGTTATAAACGATAATGGTACCAATTCTATGTGCACAACTTAACATAACTAACAAATTAATTTTGATAGTGTCGATAACACAATTCTAAAATGTTAACGGAACTTTCTTGTTATAAATACTGTTCTTTATAGACTAAAGATTTTAATAAATATAAATGTACACAACAAAACCGCTAATAAATTAAAATACAAAAAATCCTCGGAGTTTCTTGTCTGTTCTTCTCCATAGGATTCGCGTTTGGAACAGACACCTAGTTTCTGACGTTTCAAAAGAGCTTTGTAAAACATGCCAACTTGATATAAAAAATTTTGACTTTGACTGTGACTATGGTTGTTTTCATTTTTTAGTTAAGTTTAGTTGCACACGTAGAATCGGTACCAGTGTCAATAACACGTTTAATTAATAGAAAAAACACTACCCACATTATTGCTTTGGCTCTTATAGTAAATAAGTATTTAAATCCTTTTTAAACGCTTCATTTACGTCCAAAATTCAATAAAAATAAAATATTACATTTCACAAAAACAAATTTTCACAAAAACAAATTATTGGATCTTGCATCAAACACTCGAAACTTGCATCAAAATTAAGCGCATAAACTTTAACAAAATGGCGACCACGACTGTTTATTACTTAAATAATATCGTTAAGTCTTTACTGTTGAATAATATCCTTTGTTATTGCACCCATAGAACCACAGTTTATCACTTAGAGAATTACCTCAACAGATATTAAGTAACGAAGGTAGTGGCATCATAACAAAGCCTTTAATGACCTTGGGGAATAATTCACGCTTAATATTTATTCAGTTTTTAGCACGGAAAATAAGGACGGCTTTTTTTGTTTGCAACTTTTGTTTTGAAAAGTATTTTTTCTTTTATTTTTCTTCTTTACAGCTTATTTCGCTATTAGGCACAAACCTCCTCGAAAATCAGAAATATCAAAATCTAAAGTCAGTCTGGTTGTCATTATAATTCCACTAGTTTATAACAAAACTATAACCTTTTTAGCGAATATGTCCTAAAAAGTATAAACATTTTTGCTTACAAACATATTTAGATCAAAACGAGTGGCAGGACAGGAACTGGAGCTCCATCCATCATGGCCGTTGACAGGCGAAACAAAAAAAACTGTACTTCCAACGTGATAGTCATTAGCGATAATTAAACGAAAAGAACAGACAAATTTTGTACAAAAACTGCTAAAATACATAACTAGGGTAATTTAGACTCTATTTCAGAACGCTTAAGGGAATAATTTTTTAGAGTAGTAACACTTTAATATAGCTGGTAATATTTTATAGGGCTGTCTATGTAAAGAAAATGTTTACAAAAATTTTTGATAAAATTATTATAAAGATGTGTAAAAAGATTGTTCTTGGCATATTTGGATAGTTCACTGAATATTTTAATAAAACCGTTTTTAGGGACGTATACGCGTTTAGCTTGAAGTTTCGGAGACTTTTCAGGCACTCGAATCCACAGTGTAGTAAAAACCAGCAAGGGATAGTGCTAAGTGAAAAACTATACCAAACCTTAGCCTTACGCAATCAATAAGGGTATCATAATAGTCCAAATGCCCAAATGTAATGAATTGAAGTAAGCCCATGCTTTACAGCGAGATGTTAATAGACTGGGAAGGAGAGGAAAGATCTAAAACTGAATTAGCTAAAAATCTAAAAATATTTTAAAACAGCAATAACAATGTCAAAACTTCAAATTCGTTTAAAAATCGAATTATTATTTTTTTAAATAAACTTTCAATAATCCCTGTCATCCTTGCTTTCAGTTTTCGAACGGATCATTCGTCGCCATTGATTGGCCGTCGTGTTCCCGCCAAAAACGTTGTGATGAATGACAGCCATCAACTTAACCTCAACAATTTGTTAGTTGACATGTTTGAAAACAAATTATTGTCGCTCTCTGTTGACTGAAGAATGAGATTTTGTTTATTTTAAATACACTTTAGAGACACTTGAGTGGGTTCGAGATATTGCTATGGCCTTTAGTTAAATTATAACGATGGGCCCCCTGTCATATTGGATATTATAACCACAGATCGAACCCATGGCCTCGTGCAAGAAAGACAGTGAATGGTACCTATTCTACGTACACAACTAAACTTAACTAAAAAATAAAAACAACTATAGTATATTTTGATTATTTGGCTATTTCGTTATGCACTTTTTATTAATTAAAGTCGTTAGTCTATAATATACAGATTTTATATTAAAAAAAGTTCTGTTAACATTGCCAAATTGTGCTATTGAAACTATCAATTTTAATTTTTTAGTAAAAACACACAGATAATTTAAAACATTTACAAAAAAAAGTATAAGTATATAACTAACTAACTCCATATCAAATTAAAATATATAAATCTTTGTACAAATAAAAAAAACCATAAAAACTAAAACATTTTTAGTTAAGTTTAGTTGTGCGCGTAGAATCCGTACCGATGTATATGTGTGATCATATTTTTTTATTTTTTTTTATACTTGGGGTATGCATTTACGCACTTCGTGTGGGACTCCCGGGTATGGAGGGTAGAGGTACTCCCGGGTTAGTAACGGACCCGGAATACCCACTAAACCCCACGGTGTTCCTCCTTGCCCCTTGGCCGGGCCATGGTAGTCACTCGGGTATTACCATGACCCGACCAGGATATGTGTTATCATAGCTGTGTTTCTTGCATGAGGCTATAGATTTGGTCCTAGCACTTAAAGTTAATAATCTAGGTCCTAGGTGGTGAACCTATACATTTAATGACATTTAATGTATCTACTGCTTTCAGATATTGGCTATCTGATTCAAGCATTATAATATTTTAAACTTAATTAAGTTCTCATACAGTCTTACTGTTGGAAATACAAAAATCATTCTAAGTCTATGTGCACTTACTCTGTGTAAGTTAATTCAATATACGGCGCACTACTCTGCACCGTCTTGTGTATTCGCTGTAATGGACGAATATAGTCTCCTTGTGATAATTAATAAATTATCACAAAAGTGATCTATAAAGTGAACTGCGTTTAATTTCTTATAAATGGACCCCATATTCTAACACTTACCACTTCTGTAATATCACTATTATTCCTTTGCTTTTAGGCAAGCTTACACACGGATTTTAAAGAAAATCCCAAAATTTAAAACAAATATACGTGTCTAAATCCGTAAAAAGTAGTTTTATTTAAAATCCCAAGGTTTAAACCTGTTTACCATCATAAATATTTACAAGAATTAAGTTTACCAAAGTTTAGTTACCAAAGGAGAATTTGTAAATCCTTAAAAAAGCAATCCCTCAGCCACAAATATACCAACTAGTGGGTTGACCAAAATGAAAATTGATAAATTAAAATTGAGGACAAGTAAATTTAGCCTGGCTAAATCGTACTTTATAGAATAATGACGTTTCATATGACGTATAGCCTGTATCATAGACACACATAGATACATTTTCACGCACTTACAGATCAAGGAAGTTATAAGTAGGGAGGAACAACTCGGGAACATAGATTTGTTGAAGGCCCGGCCTGTTTACGGTTTAAAAGTAAAATAGTAGCCTTGCCTTCTCTTTTCTTCTTAATAGCTTTCTCTTTTACCCCAGTTCAAATACATAGAAAGAGTTAGAAAGGCTACTAAATAGGCTCTTTATAATTTATTTTTCTTAATGTGTTCAACTAAAAAAGAAGCAGGCCGGATTCGTTGTACCGAGTGTTACGTCTAGATCTATATCGTAAGTCTATGTTACAGATATGTAAGTGACTTCAAGTCGGCTAGGGCTGAGGCATGTAGCCATAGACAGTATATCTAGGCAGTGAGATTAAATTCGATTTACTGCAATAATTTTGCTCGACAGAGGTTTCAAAGTACATATATGAAAAACTATATTCCATTAAGAATTTTAAAAGAGTAAAACAAATAAAGGTTTAAATTGAATCTATAATAAAATCCGCATAATCACGCTGACCAACTGTAATTGCAACAACGATCCAAACTGTGAATGAACTGAAATACACATCGTGTGATTGTTTTTTTTCTCTTCCTAATACTAGTTCAAGTTTTGTATGTAAAGAAAAAAGTTTTTAAAGTATTTTCTATGAATGATAAATAAGAAGTTTTGCAAAAAAAATTGCGTATGACAAAAGAAGAATATACAGAAGCTTAGGCACATCTTCACGTCCAAAATACCTCAGTGCCTGAAAAGAAAGGTCTTTGACCAGTGTGTGTTACCAGTGATGACTTATGGAACTGAGACGTCGTCTTTGAATGTCGGCCTCATAACAAAACTCAGAGTCGCGCAGCGTGCTATGGAGAGGGCTATGCTCGGTGTTTCCCTACGTGATAAGATCCGAAATGCGGAGATCCGTGTGAAGATGTGTGTGAGAAAGGACCGGTGTGTACGACATAGCCCGAAGAGTTAGCACGCTGAAGTAGCGTTCTGATGGCCGTTGGGGACGGAAAGTCCTCGAGTGCCACGCCACGAACCGGATGACGCAGCGTGGGGCGGCCCCCAACAAGGTGATATCGTCAAATACGCCGGGGGCCGCTGGATGCAGTTAGCGCAGGACCGCGCGTTGTGGCGTTCAATGGGGGAGGCCTATGTCCAGCAGTGGACTGAGAAAGGTTGATGGATGGATGGATGGTGTCTTTTACATGTAGAATTGACACACTTGAATCCATAACCTTTTCTCAAAATATTGCATCGTTATCTGTCTTTAATATGTGTGCAAAATTTCAGATCAATCCGACTACTGCAAGTAGGTGAAAATCACTATCAAAGATTCAGTTAACGCTAATGTCAGATTAACGCGTATATTGATACGTTCGAAGCTACTGCAAAGAGTGTTAAATTCATGGGGCACCAACTCAAACAGGGCATTGGTACCGATTCTACGCACACAACTGAAAATAAAAAATTAAAATTGATCTATGCGTTTTTAATGTAAAAAATGTCCATTATAGACTAACGATTTTAATAAGTATAAATGTGTGCAACAAAATAGCTAATAATAGATATTTTGACACTATCATATTTCACTTTTTAGTTTAGATAAGTTTAGTTGTGCATATAGAATTGGTACCATTGGCGCTTGTTTTCAAAATACGCCACTGGCACTGCTCTGAATTGATTGATTGATATAAAACTCAAGCTGTTCTGGATAGTTTTAATTACAAACTACAATCACTATTTTAATTTTCGGTGGCACGTAACTTTCATCATTGCATTATGTTGGCTTCTTTGTCACGCGTGTTCTATTCAATTAGATGACGTTAAGCGTTCGTCGCACGAACCTATCGTGATACGGTGTGTACAATTTAGTTGATTTTTAGGACAAATCATAAAAAATTTGCTTACAAACGAAACATTTTTTATTAAATAGACTTCAGTTTTTATTCTTACTTAAAGTTTGTCACGTGTCAACTTGTAAGCATATAGTATACTAAGTGTTTTTAAGTCCAAATACGGCTTTAAAAAAAATATATTTCTTACTAGCTGTTGCCGGCAACCTCGTACACGAGAAATTTTGAAAGCAAACCAAATTATACCTAGAAAATAATCCTCTTGAATCACTTTATCTATTAAAAAAACCACATCAAAATCAGTTGTGTAGTTAAGAAAATATAAGCTCACATAGAGACATACAAAAATGACGACTTTGATTATAATAAGTTAGGAATTATCCTTATATTAATAAGCTTATATTAAGGAGCGTTTTATATTCATTTTTAATAGCTACTCTTCCTTCCAATTGCAATTCGTCAGTCTATAGCGTCTTGTGAGTATATCCATTCGAAATTAGTGGAGCATCAAAACTACACAAAAAGCAGTAAGTACTATATATTGGGTTGTTCGGAAAGTCATTTTGTTGTCGAAATTAAAAACAGTTTTCTATAATAAACAAATAGTTTAATTTTTTTTTGTTGAATTTGATAATTTTTAACCTCGGTCCGATCTCACGTGTTGTTATTCTCCTGTTCACATCATCTAATGCCTTTATCGCGTCTTTATCAGCTTCAACCGGCCTTCCCGAACGTGGTGCATATTCGACATCAAAATTGCCTGATCGAAATTTAGCGAACCAGTTCTGGCACTGGCGTACTGTCAACACACCTTCTCCATACACATCAGTCAATTTCTTTCTGGAGTGAACAGCATTTTTACCCTTTCTGTATTAAAACAGTAAGATATGTCGAAAATGATGCTTATCGATCTCCATATTTAAAAGGGCACCAACCAAAAACTACTGCGTAGAATTAATTGGAATTTTTCACACACAAGCCTTGCTATATGAGCTCTCAAAGCATATAAAAATTATACGGCTTAGATGTGAAGTTGGGTGCAAAAGAATATAATTAAATCCTCTGTCGGGAAAAAACGAAATGACTTTCCGAACAACCTAATATACTCGTATAACGTAAGTAATATATAACGTAAGTACATAAACCACTCAACCACGAGGATCGCCAAGTGGCGAGCCTCGTGGTTGAGTGGTTTATGTAACGGACTGCCGATCAAGAGGTCGCGGGTTCGATTCCCGCTCAGGATAATCATTTGTGTGATTTTTCTAACTGTTATACAAATGTTTGTACTGCGTCTGGGTGTTTCTATGTATTTAAGTATGTATTTACAAAAGAAAAGTAGTATATGTATTCTATCCGTATTCTGGTACCCATAACACAAGCATATAAGCTTAGCTTGGGACCAGAGGACGTTGTGTGAAATGTCCATGAATATATATAATATACTTCTTGCACATAGCTTTTCTCATATATTATCATTATTTTTGAGACATCTTCATTCCAAATATTTTTCTTTTGCAATGACAATATTATACCGACATCACAGATTCTTTCTTGTTACTTAAGCACGTTCCCAGTAAATTGCAACAGCAAGTAGATCATCGATGACCAGGTGTTCATCGATGTGGGAAATGCAGAACTGCTTACGGCAATACTAAGAAGACACCGCAAACGGTCGATGAGGTGGCCCTCTCCTCACCGAAATTCACTGGTTGATCGCCGATCAATTAGGTCGATAAGTTATAGGTTAGATTAAGTATATTTTAAAACTAGCTGTTGTAGCGACTTGCTACGCGTGCTATTTAAACAATTTTCCCCGTTTTTACAACATGTTAAATTGATGATCATCATGAAAATAAATAATAATAAAAATAATAAATTGATGATCATGATTAGCGCGTTCAAACAAACAAACACTTCAGCTTTATAATATTAGTAAATATTTAATTTAAAAATTAATAATGTAGCTTTAGTTTTCGTAGTTGGGTTTTATTTGCCCCATCTGCAGCCATCAAATGTAATTTTCTTACAAACAAATGACATAACTAAGAGTTTATAACACAATGTTATTAAAAAAGGCAGTACACTGTAGAAATGTCATACGAATTTAATTAAGAACGAAGGAACGGGCGAATGTTTGAAACAAGGTAATATTGTACGAGTACAGAATTAATAATATTAAGTATATATCTTTGCATTTGTTACTTCTTTACTTAAAATAAAAAAGAAATTTATTCTTTATTTATCTATGTATTTATTTCTAAGAATATGGTATTAGTTTAAGAGAATGGTAAGAATGTGGTAGTCATTTATATCCAAGAATTTGATAAATGTGGTATTTATTCAAGAATTTTTGGAGTTCTAAAAAATTCTGCCTACAAAGATAGGCAGAATTTTTGTTTTGAGTTTGCCCTCTTATATGGTCCTTAAATTATTCCTGAGAGCCAGCTTAGGGAGCTTACAGCACCAGAACGGCACAAAAGGAAATGAGAAGATGATGTTTGTATTCTTAGTCTCACGTTCGTTCTTTTTTCTTGTGGTAACAACCACAAGAACAAAGAAAATGCCTTTACTGAATAAATATTTTTCTCCGTGTGGTGACGTATTAAGTGTCACCACCTCATCTCCTCCCAAGAGTGCTGTAAAAGTCAGCTAAGGGATATTGCACACAGATAACATCCTCTGTGAGAGACGGAAAACTATAAAATAAACCCTGTGCCAACACACCTGGTCAGCGCGGAACAGTAGACCATAATCCCTCCAAAGTGGAGGTGGCCCGTGCCCAACAGTGGAACGTAAATGGGCTGGAGAGGAGAGAATAATTTTACATAGATTTGTTAACAAAGTCACAAAAGATACCAAAAATTGTGGCAAATAATGGGGTATTTAAAAAAAAGTAGAACCGACTTTATATGTCCTTGAAGTTCATCAGATCCTGACCTAGTGTCAATGGGACCACACGAGAACCACAAGCTTTCAAGAAAACTAAGAATCATTAAAATCGCTTCGCACATTTAAAAGTTATGAGGTAACAAATAAAAAAAATACAGACGAAATGAGAACCTCCTCCTTTTCTGAAGTCGTTTAAAAATAGGCACACACACGCTAAGAGACATTGTAAGCATTGGTGTGCTCCAAAGGGTAATTTTTTTCATCGGTCGTCTGATAAAGTCCTGTTGACTTAATGCTCTAAGCCTTTGAACATACGTGACGTAAACATAATAACATTAGTCATCACATAATAAAAGGCTCGTTTCGATGCTCATGATGATTAGCTATTTTTTTTCGGAAGCTTTGTTGGGTTAAATTGTCAAATTGTACTTATAGAAATGTAGTTTATATCTTAAGGGCCTACATCAATATTATCGTTGACATGTACATATTAACACAGCTAGTAGGTATAGAAAATGAAGAATTAGGGATATTTTTTTTGTTTACTCAAAATCTACTAAATATATTTTAATTCCGGTTTACGTGTTTCTATATACTCGTATAATAGTTACTTATGTTTTTAAAGTTATTTCATTAGTTAATACGCGATAATAGACCGACAAATGAAAAAATACAAAATGAGAGAGGTTGTTTCGCTAAGATTTTTTATCGAGAAAACTTTTTTCAATCGCGTTTCTGAGTTTATGCGATCCTAGATCATATATTGAAAAAACATATACTTAAAAATTAGAGCTCTAGCCATTCAATCTAAAGAAACAATGAAATCTTCGTACGTAGAAAAATGCACGAAGCTATTTTGGTATCCTCTTAAGTATTAATTTTTATACTAGCTGTTGTCGTTGACTCCGTACGCGTAGAATTTGGGATCTTTTTTCTGTTTTTGCAACATTTTTTACTAATGCTTCGCTCTTATTGATCGCAGCGTGATGTTATTTAGCCTATAGCCTTCCTCGATAAAGATACCATCCAACAGTGGTAGAATTTATCAAATTCTATCAGTGGTTCCTGAGATTAGCACGTTCAAACAAACAAAAAAAACTCTGCAGATTTATAATATTAGTCTAGATAGTATAGATTACACCACCTTCGCCCTGCATTTATTAGTATGTATGTAAATTACGCAGGTAAATAAATAGATTATCCCATAATTTGATAAAAAATTGTCACTACATTCAACACTAATCAAGAAGCCCGACAATTTTGACGAATATTAATTCGTCAAAGTTATATTCGAGTCGAGATTGCGTGTTTAATGAACGAACGAATGAACGAATGGACGATCTACCATTGTCTTTCGATCAACTCTAGAATCACAGATTACCCCCTATAGATACAACATTACAAGATTTTAACAGCTAAACACACCAACGTTAGAGAAAGGCGCGGATTGCAGGAAATGAATAATTCATTTTCATAGGTAGTAGCAAAATCACTCGTCGAGATCTCATACACTCTTGCTCTCTCTCCAGCCCATTAATGTTCCACTGTTGGGTGCAATCCTCCTCGACTATGGAAGGGATAATGTTTTACTATGCGGCGCTACCTAGGCGTTTGCGCAGGGTTTGCGGGATGTTATCTATGTACAATGTCCCTTAACTGGGTTTTACAACATCCTAGGAAGGAAAAGGGGCAAACTTGTATTCTTAATCACATCTAAACGGACTTACTCATAATATATTACCTATGCGAGAATAGCGCATACGTTCGGTCTTTTTTTGCCTTGCGTGCGGAATCTATTGTGTGCGATCTATGCTTAGAATACTCTAGATTAATATCAATCACATACAAATTTCTACTCTATTTCTCAAGCATAAAGTTTCCTATAGATATTTGTTTGAAATGATAATAAATTTTGTTTGTTACAATCAATCAGCTTTTGTTATTTTATATCTGTGATTTAATTATTATTTCCCTGCTGGTGATTTGATGGACACCCTTATATCACTGTGGTAGTATCTATCAGTGACTATGGTTATATTATTATTATCTTTTGTATTGTAATGTTTAATTAAGTACCTAAGTTTTTTTATATTCTCTAACACTTGCGTACTCAATTGTCTCAACTTCCACTTTTTACAGATTTAGACCCGTGTATTTGTTTTAAATTTTAACCCGACATTTCGGAGACTTTCAGTCAATCCGATCCGTGACCATGGTGACTGCATAGATTATAGATATCACACAAATGATTGTCATGTGCAGGAATTGAACTCGGTTCAATTCCTGCACATGACAATCATTTGTGTGTGTGTGTGTGACCTCGTGGCAATCCTTTACATGAACCACTAGACCACGACAAACTGAGAAGTATGTGTGGTGTAACTTTGAAAGATAGATTAAGAAATGAAGCTATAAGAGAACGTTGCGGTCTGAAAGAGGATGTAGTGACTAAGGTGGAGAAAAGTATGCTTAGGTGGTTTGCTCATGTGGAGAGGATGGATGAGAGACGCTTAACGAAAGGGATATACACGGCGAAAGTAAGTGGAAATGCTGGGAGAGGACACCCGAGAAAAATATACTCCGATGTCATCGCCGGTATACTCCAATAGGGGCAACTGCGTAGCACTTACAACCGTCGGGCATGTATGACCAGATGTATGAGTGTGGATAAAGCAGAACAAGAACAGATACCAATCTCGAGAAATTATAGACTACGTATGACAGTTTTTATATGAAATTGCGAGTATTTTTATATAATTCTTACCCCGGAAATGAACCGACGACCCTCCAGTCAGGCCTCCACCCAACTTTATTAAGTTATCTTTATACGTACGTATTATTTAAAATTGATTTTTCTTATTATGTTCATTTTTGTGTGTGTGTGCGTTAATTTATATACATTTAGATCCGTTGATAGATCGGTGTGAACGACATAACCCGAAGAATTAGAACGCTGAAGTGGCAATGGGCTGGCTACATCGCTCGACGATCTGATGACCGTTGGAGATGGAAGGTCCTCGAGTAGCGACTACACACCGGATGACGCAGCGTGGGGCGGCCTCCAACACGAATGCTGTTAGCACAGGATCGCGCGTTGTGGCGTTCGTTGAGCCTATGTCAAGCAGTGGACGGAGAAAGTTTGATGGACGGATGGATGGATAAATATAATCCTAGTTTCAATTACCTCTTCTAATGTAGAGCAATACCTTAGCGACTGTAACATACAGACTATATCTATAATATAATAATATATATATATACGTTATAGAAACTTTTAGCTAAGCATGCGGCTAAAACTACCGTCATTGCCAAACACTTTTAGGGTAAATGCCACCATAATCGGTTTACTAAAAACCACCGTATATTTTTATGCTAGAAGTGTGACATACAAGCATTCAGCTCATCTGTAGGTAAGCGATTACCGTAGCCCGTGGACGTTTGTAACAAGGGAGGTGTCATAATCTTTATAGGGGTAAAGTGTTTGTTATTACAGAGGCAACAAAACAACATCTTCTTTGAAAAATTAAACTCTCTGGCTATCATCCGAGATATACGTACCTACAGACGGACTGACAGACATACAGTGAAATAATAATAGCGTTCAGCGTTAATTTACGCTTTGACACGTACAGAGAGTAATAAATAAAAATAAAATAAAAATAAAATAGCCTTTTATTTCTTGCCAAACTACAATTTGAAAATGATTATTTAAAATGAGTACTTAATATCATGCAATTGAAAATTAAAAATAATAAATATGCACAGAGAATATTAAGTATAAAAGACTATATTATGGTGAAAAACTGAAGCTTACACAATATTGTTTAAAAACTTAAGTCAAAGGCAAAATTGTTTATTTCAAGTCTGTTTTACAAGCCCTTTTGAAACGCCAGAAGCTAGGTGTCTGTTCTAAACGCGAATTCTATGCACAAATAAGAAACTCCATGGCTTAAATATATTATTTCTAATCTCAGTTTAGCATTTTGGTAAATCTGCCCCCAGTTTAGTTGTAGCCCATCCATCAAACTTGGAGGGGAAATGTTCGGCTGAATGTTTTCCTTCCTGTGCTATCAAAACGCGGCTAATAACCGGTGCTAATACCTTACGATTGTGCTGTACAACTTGCACAAAATATACATTTATATTTGAAATAGGGAACTGAGATAGGTATAAAACTAAGTAAGACTGCATCATTAACTTAAAATTAAATTTATTAACATTGCATGCCTCTTTATTTTCAAGTTTTTATTCTCTCACAGTTAATTTTAACTGCTGAAAATATCCCTTAGGTGGCTCTCACAGCACCTTGGGGAAGAACTAGGGTAGGCATTAAAAACTTTATTAATTCGCATTTAAGTAGTATATTTTTCTAATTGTCATACAAATGTTTGTACTGCGTCTGGGTGTTTCTATGTATTATAAGTATGTATTTACAAAAAAAAAGTAGTATATGTATTCTATCCGTATTCTGGTACCCATAACACAAGCATATAAGCTTAGCTTATTGTATGTAAAATTAAAATCGAATATGGGTAAATCCTGTAATAATTATTGGTTGTAGACGACACTTTACAGCTCAGTCTCACCCGTGACCATGGTGACTGCAAAGTCTCCGAAACGTTGGGCCAAAATTTAAAACAAATACATGCGTCTAAGTTCGTAAAAAGTAGTTTTATTTAAAGTAATATTTAGATAAGCCTTTCGGAGATCATTACTCTGTGCAATGTTAACAGAAGGTTAGTCTATGACGTAATCTTTTGTCAGTTCTTATCTATCTATGCATGTATCTATAGTTATGTTTGAGATAAGATTGTTTGATATGCGTAACCGTTCAGCGTCATATGTATGTAAGTAAGGTAAGTACATGTTTTTATTCAGATAAACAACCTATAATATTAATAAAGCACAAGTAGCAGTGGGCGGAGAAGGGCTGATGGATGGAATATTTATTTATTTATAACTTATTAAATATTTACTACAAATTTATGCACGATAACAACTGCATTAGTTAAAAAAACTGTGTCGCAGCTATTAACGGCCACCTTCGAACAGGCGACAATAATGTAAAATAATAAGTTACTAATTTTATAAAACTTAAAAAAAAAAAAATAATAATAACATACTTGCACAGGCATAACCTAGCAGCCAGGATCTTACATCAAGAGCTCGCCCTGAAATATGGTCTCGTCGAACAGAGGCTACCGTATTACAAGTACCAGCCGGAAGCCGTACTCGAAAACTACCGCGCCAAGCTCTACTGGGACCGGTCTATCATCACGGACAGGACTATTCTTGCGAATAAGCCTGATATCGTGCTGATGGACCGGACGGAGTCTCGGGTATTTCTAGTTGATATCACCATCCCCTATGACGAGAACCTCGTGCGAGCCGAAGCAGACAAGAAGACCAAGTATCTGGCCCTGGCGCACGAGGTTACCGACATGTGGAGGATGTATCGGTGAACGGTTTGGTCCCAAAGAGCCTCTCATAACACCTCGAGAGGCTCGGCGTCAATAGCAAGTCGGTGACGGCCCAGATGCAGAAAGCGGTCTTGCTTGACAACGCCCGTATAGTTCGTCGGTTTCTTTCCCATTAGGCTCCACCACTTCGGCCGACTGTTGCAAACCTCGTCGGAGTGCGTCCTCTCGCCTTTCGAGGCGAGGCAGTGTTATATCCATAATAATAATAACAATTTAGAAGATTTGTGTATGCATGCAATAAGACACTTATTGATGGTAAATGTGTGTGTGTTTGTGTGTGTTTATTTGGTATATTAATAGAGAGGTAAAGTTTCCAATACATACCTATCTCTCCAGCACATCAACGACCCACTGTTGGGCACGGGGTTACTATCGCATTTATAATAAACTAACTGTTGCCCGCAATTTCGTACGCGACGGTTAGGAATCAAACCTTGACAAATTATACAAAAAAGCCATCTTTTGGAATCATTCTATCATTTTAAAAAATACGCGTCAAAATCTGTTGCGTAGTTACAAAGATAATAATATAAAGTCACATAAAGACATACATACAAAAATAACGACTTTATTCTCTAATAAGTAAAGATAAAGAGATTACCAAGGATTTAAACTTCTTTCAGGTGCCGATTGTCACAAATGATGGTGTTATGTTAGAGATTATTACATACGAAGGAAAACAAAACCTGGAGCTGGATCTTGGGGCGAAGCAGCCAAAAAGAGAGCAGTTTTATTATACTTCTTAGACAACCTATCAGAAAAAGATTATGTTACAATCGAAGTGCAATATTCAGGCACAGATAATCAAGATATTGAAGCTATCCCAACACAAAGTCAGAATACAGAAGATATGAAATATAATTATGAAGACGATAGCAGTACAGATGCTAGTTATAAAAATCACAATATTAAAACTGAATCGAAGAGTTTAGAAGAGAATAATGAAGAATTTAAGGATAATGGAATTAATCTTAAAAGGAAACATAATTACGACACTCAAGAACGCATAAATTAAAAACAAGTTGATAAAACGTCTGTCCATAATGAATTGGATGAAACTGACCTATTTTTCGGTGCTATGGCCAAAATTGTGAAAAAACTACCAAGGTACCAGCAAGTTCAATTAAAATTGCAAATTGGATCGCTGATCGGTGATGCAGAGTTACGTCACATTGCCACAACTAACGAATAAATAAAATACAGTAATTTCAGCACAACGTCTTCCGGTCTCAAGCTAACCTTACAGCTTGTTTAGAAGTTAAACATTACAGAAAATATTTTGTACAAAAAGATACTGTTTTTGTTTAGCTGTTACCTGCCATTTCGTACGCGTTTGTTTAGAAAACTTTCCCCGTTTTTGCTACATTTTTCACTAATGCTTCGCTCCTATTAGTCGCAACGTGATGTTATAAAGTTTATAACCTTTCTCGATCAATGTACTATACAACAATGATTTTGAATTTTTCTAATCGGAACAGTGTGGTTCCTGGGTTTAGCGTATTCAAACAAAATCTTTAACTTAGTAATATTACTAGCTAATGTCGTGGTTTCACTCGCGTTTTAAATATAGACAAGCTGATGCCCGCTGATGCGCCATATATTTTGTCACCATTTAAACCTTTTCTGGACTTTCACAAATATTTCAAGACCAAAATCACCCAAAATCGGCTCAGCCGTTCTCGAGTTTTAGCGAGACTAACGAACAGCAATTGATTTTTTTATATATAAGATTATAGATTCCACGATGAAAGCTATTGTTTCCAAATTCTTAGCTTTCAAAAGCGAAGGTATGTAAGAAAAGTGTAAAAAAGAAACACAATAGCCTTGTGAATAACATTAAGTTCGGTAGCAGCTTGATGACGTCAAATGCGTAAATAATTAAGACGGTTACAGACATTTAGATGTCTGAGATGTATGCGATGAATACAATTGATCAAATTGACCTTTTTAATGAGACCCCCAGACCTTAGGTACAGTCGGAGACAATAGTGCAAACCAATATGTTTCTAATTAATAAGTTTTAATACCAGACCACGATAAACGAGATAAACGAAATGATGGGATGACGTTTAAAATTGAGACCAAGTAACTTCAGCTTGGCTAAATCGTACTTCATAGAAAAATAAATAATAGTTTAAAAAAAACTAAAAAACACGCTTTATTTAATCGAATTATTGCATTGTCATCGGTCTTTGACAGGTGTGCAAAATTTGAATAGAATCTGACCGTTTAAAGTGGGTCAAAATAGCGTCCAAAGGAGTCGGTTACAAACATACAAACAAACATACAAACAAACATACAAACAAACATACAAGTGAAGCTAATATAAAGCGTGTAATGACGTTTCATATGACGCCTGTGTAATAGACACACATAAATAAATAATAATAATAAATTCTTTATTTCTCAAAATACAAGATTTTTAGTAGTACAGTACAGCTGTTTACAAACACTGTTTAAGATTATTACAAACTTTTTTTTCATAAGTACAGAGATGCGAGTGCGGTCTTGCATTACCTAACTAGGCTAAGAGTTTAGCCTGTGTTAAGGATAAAACACAGATACATTTTCACGCATACATAGATATGTAAGTGGCTTCAAGCCGACTGAGTGATATAGCCTTATAGTCTCATTCATAATGACTTATCGGATGTTTAAACGGAGATTTTATCGGAGAAATAATAAACGTTTTAGCGTAAAAAGACCGAACTTTTAAACCTTCGATAAGTCATTATGAATGAGACAATCAGACTATACATCTGGTAATATACAGATATTACCAGATGTATAGTCTATAACGACAGGGTTATTTAAATAAAACCATCAAACAAATACTGATCATGAATTTATCACACACATTTCTCGCTGGGCTACTACTGGTTTTTTCACTCCAGCATATTACGTTCCCACTGTTGGGCACGAGCCTCCTTCACTACAGGTTATTTGTTCTAATATGTCGCGCTGATCAAGCGTGTTTTCGCAAATGATGCTATTAGTTTTGTAGCCATTATCAAAGAGGATATGAGTCTCCGACTCAATATTACGGTTAACATTAGATTCTAGAAGATTTTGTTATGTCAATAGCGAACACATGTATTATAATATATGTATAATTGTATATGTTTATGTGTATGTGTTTGTGTGTTATTATATTGTCTATTTTTATGTAATGTCTATTGTGTGTAGGCTGTAGGTATGTATTTGTTGTTTAAATATTATTACTATTATTCTACCAATGGTTGCTTGGTAGAGAATGCCCTAGGCATTAAGTCCGCCATTGTACAAGTTAATTTTTGTGCATAAAGTTTAAGAAATAAATAAATTAATAAAGTACACAAAAAGCCATCCTCTTGAACCACTCTATCTAATAAAAAAACCAAAACCAAAATCACTACTTTGTTTTATATTAAGTAAAGATGATGCATATAAAAATGCTATTTAATATAATAACTCATATACCCTTTAGTGGTGACCTCAGCGTGATTAAAAGCAGCCTTCACTCTAAGCAGATCCAGTCATCAACGCCATCTTCGCATCCACATCCTTTTCTTATAACTCACAGCACTCAGTCAGCCAGCCAGCTCATACTACAGCCTTTTCGATATACCACAGGCTGCAGCATGTAAGTACTCCAGCCTGAAGAATCCTAATAATTATATAGTATGGATGTTTCAATGTTTGTTAGTCTTTCACGAAAGCTATTGAATGGATTTTAATAAAACATTACAATAATGTAGCTTATACATGAGAATAACTTTTTCTTACTTTTTATTCCAAAAAAATGCAATTTTCCCGTGGAATAATATAAAACGAAGAGATTTTTATCCTTTTTATCGCGGTAACACTGCGGGGCGCCGCTAGTAATACATATACACTTTAGTTTATATTATCCCTTATCTGGCTCTTACATCATCTTGACACTAAAAAACATAGGTAAAATTTGGTGCAGTCGATTGAGAGTTGGAAAGGGGGATTCATTCTATTTACATGGAGATTTACAAAACTCAGCAATTATAATCCTAGCTCAATATATGACATAACTAGGTCGTGTTATGTATATAATACAGAAAACACAGAGCACTACCATTAGATAGAGCATTATGAGTTTCTTATTAGCGACCAAATGCACCAATCAGTGTGGTGATGGATTAAGTAAACCAATGTTACTAACCCATTTCCTTCTTTATTCTCGGTCATCTAGCTCTTGTAAAAGCAGTCGTGTTCACGCTGAGGCATTCATGTCATTGGTGGAAGTGAACACGTGTTTTTGCACGATTTGCCGCTGCTTCTCCCAATTGCTGGATTGTCGTATGCACTCCGAAATTCCAGTTCCTACTGTACATTTTAGTTAGTCAGCCCAGCGCATAGGTGACCTACCCCCCGATCTAATGCCCTCCACTCCTTTCCTTTCTAGGGTAAAAGCCAGCTAAGGGAAATAGTACACAAATATTATCCTCTGTGAGAGACGGAAAAACACCTCGTCATCGCGGTACAGTAGACCATAATCCCCCCAAAGTGGAGGAAACTTGTGCCCAATATTGAGACGTTAAAGGGCTGGAGAGATAGATAGAGATAAATCAAGCAACGTTGGAGAAAGGCGCAGGTTGCGAAGTTGCATTTTTATTGGCCGAAGTAAAATCACACGCCGAGATCTCATACATTACCTATGCGAGATTAGCGCAAACGTTTGGTGTGTGTTGAGCGGCTTGCGTGCGGAATCTATTGCGGATGATCTATGGTACAAAGTAACACATGTTTAAGGTATTAACTTGTCATTGCACTAAGTAATAAGATTAACGTTAGAAATATTCGGGAAGTTTGTGTTCATAATCTTGGGATCGGAGGCAGGATATCTACGTTGATATCTAGGGTACTTTGATTATGTACTCGTAAGATCGCTGCAAACTAGGTATGTTCTTTAAATCTTCATATATATAAAAATCAATTGCTGTTCGTTAGTCTCGCTAAAACTCGAGAAAGACTGGGCGATTTTGGTGATTTTGGTCTTGAAATATTTAAATAATAATTAATAATAAATAAACATTTCACACAACGTCCTCTGATCACAAGCTAAGCTTATGTGCTTGTGTTATGGGTACCAGAATACGGATATAATACATAAACTACTTTTCTTTTGTACACACATGCTTATAATACATAGAAACACCCAGACGCAGTACAAACATTTGTATGACAATGAAAAACATTACACAAATGATTGCCCTGACCGGGAATCGAACCCGAGACCTCGTGGTCAGCATATTTATAGAATTTATGTCTGTCTATCAGTACGAGCATCACGCCTAAGCTAGGTACTGCATGGAAATGCAAACCATCTTCAGTGATATGTTGGCAGATATCTAATTTTAAGTATAGGCTACACATTTATGATTCTTTAGTACGAGTATATCTTTTACAGTAGAAGCGGCTCGGCTATGGAATGCCCTTCCTTTAACTTTAAGAAACGCTCAATCCATATCGTCATTTAAAAAGCTTGTTAAGGATCACTACTGCAGTGGTATTCAGTAAGAAAAAGTGAAGTGAATTTTCGGTTAATCTTGATCACGTGACAGCGCTCCTCTATTTTTATTGGAGGAGCGCTGTCACGTGATCAAGATTCACCGAAAATTCACTTCACTTTTTCTTATTGAATACCACTGCTTGTCCTTAGCAATAAACTGATCAACTTCCATATGAATATTCTATGTAGGTATGTATTTGTTATATGTATGTACTAGCTGTTGCCTGCGACTCCGTCCGCGTAGAATTTAGAAAATTGTCACGTGCGACGGCGCGATGGCTTATTTCATGTATAAGTTTGGTGTTTCTATACCGATTTCTATGATTCTTTTTTTATTGAATAGGTAATAATGTTAACTTCTTTAAATTAGGGATGAGTGATAGTATTATAAACATAAGAGTAAACAAATATAATCAGAATGCTCCGAACAGCTAAGCTATCAGGAGTTACACGTGTTATTGTGAGTCAACCATAAAATATAGATATGTGCTGTTGCGGGATATTTTTTAGACAATTTTATGTAGAATATTTTCGTCATACTTGATTTCTATGTAACTTTAACTATTAATGCTGCACACGCGACGGAAGCTTAAAAAATGGAGTAACTTCTCCCGTTTTCCCAACATTTCCCTTCACTACTCTGCTCCTATTGATTGTAGCGTGATGAAAAATATACTATAACCTGCCCAGGAGTATGAAAAATATTTGTACCAAGTTTCATTAAAATCCGTCGAGTAGTTTTTGTTTCTATAAGGAACATACAGACTGACAGACAGACAGACAGACAGACAGACAGACAGACAAAAATTTTACTGATTGCATTTTTGGCATCAGTATCGATCACTAATCACCCCATGATAGTTATTTTTAAAATATATTTCATGTACAGAATTGACCTCTCTACAGATTTATTATAAGTATATAGATGGTATAGGTATGTATATGTTTTAGATATGTATGTCTATGTAGACATGTATTTAGGTACACGTAATGTATTTATTTGTATATATTGAATCTGCTATTAGCATTTTTACTCATTCTTGCATCTATTAGTATACTATCGCCTTATTGCTCTTGGTCTCACTTCTCTTAAAAGGCGTAGGCGGAGGGGAAATCTTATTGAGACATACAAAATACTCTCAGGGTTCTACAACGTTTCTGGAATAGACAGTTTATACACTTTCAATAACAACAAACGCCTGCGAGGGGACTCGCTGAAGCTGTGGAGGGTCTCTGCAAAGAAAAACCCCTTAAAATATTTTCTGCCAAACCGAGTGATCACAGATTGGAACAAACTCCCTGAAAGTGTGATTAAGGCACCTACTTTGAACTGTTTCAAGAATAGACTAGACAAATTCTTTCAATTTTCGTGATACACACGCATCAGCATAAAGCTGCTAGTGTGATTGCAATATAATAATAATAATAATATCAGTACACCACAAGTCGCCTATTCAGCCTCGGTCAAGTCCATCCTAAGGTTGTCTGGAAGAGATCGCAGTCCGCGATAAGAACGCCCTTTGTACCTATGATAAGTCTAGTTAGTAAGTTTTGTTTTAAATTATTATGGTGTACAATAAATAATATTTTATTTTATTATTCCCTTTATTTATTTAACATCCTATCTTTTACATTTTTAAAATGATCATACATACATTATTTTATTTATTATTATTATTTATTTATCGCGGGATAATAGATAAGCGCGTTCAAACAAACTGTTCAGCTTTACAATATTAGTATGGATGTATTACAATTGTTTCTGAACACACATCTGAACAAAGGAATAAAATAAAAATAAAAACAAGTCCTGAAAAAAGCTGAAAATGTTGAAATTTTTTTATTTAAAAAATAATAAAATAAACACAACATTTGCATAGATTCAGCTCAGTTAGCACTTAAAAGATATATTCTGCTTATACTGAACGGAGCGTAGCTTGATGATAGTTTATGAGCTAGGTTACGAGGCAAGTACAGTACTACACACAAGTGCTTAATATATTTTATATTTATTAATGCTAAAAACTTGTATAACTAAACTAGCTGATGCCTGCTACTCCGTACGCGTGAAATTTTAGTTCCCCATATATTTTGTCACCGTTTAAACCTTCCCTGGACTTTCACGAATATTTCAAGACTAAAATCACAAAAATCGGCCCAGCCGTTCTCAACTTTTAGCGAGACAAAGGAACAGCAATTGATTTTTATATATAAGATAATATACTTAGCTTAAAAACTAAATATCTGGTTGACCGAGATGTGTTGCGTCGCTCGAGATGTGTTTTTTGGGAAATTATTCATATTAAAAGAAGTCTCTTTAATAGAGTGTCTTTTTACCTTTTGCTAGAGAACCCTAAAAACTTAAAAATAAAAAGCCAGTCAAGTACGAGTCAGACATGCACACGAAGAGTTCCGGATCATTATTATCATCAAATATTCGTCACAACTACTCCAAATAACACGACCCCAAACAATGGGATAAGGGCAAGATGATGTTGATGAGTATTTGTTGTTGTAGCATGAATTGATATAGGTACATAAACTGTGAAATTTTCAGCTCTCTACCTATCATCGTTCCAGAGATAAACAAACAGCAAATTTTCATTTTACAAATACACCGACAAATAGACATTTTATATATAATAGCTGATGCCCGCTACTCCGTACGCGTGGAATTTTAGATCCCTATTTAATTGGACCGTTTAAACCTTCCCTGGACTTTTACGAATATTTTAAGACCAAAATCACCAAAATCGGCCCAGCCGTTCTCGAGTTTTAGCGAGACTAACGAACAGCAATTGATTTTTATATATAAGACTAGCTGATGCCCGCTACTCCGTACGCGTGGAATTTTAGATACCTACCTATATATTTTGTTTAAACCTTTTAAACCTTCCCTGGACTTTCACGAATATTTCAAGACCAAAATCACCAAAATCGGCCCAGCCTTTCTCGAGTTTTAGCGAGACTAACGAACAGCAATTGATTTTTATATATAAGATATAAAACCACGCGATAATTACATTAAGCAAAACATAATTATATTTGCATACAACACTGAACACGAGGTTAGCAACAGTCGGCCGGAGTGGTGGAGCCTATTGGGAGAGAAACTGACGAACTATACGGGCCGTCACCATCTTACTAATGACGCCGAGCCTCTCGACTCTCGAGGTGTTGTGAGAGGCTCTTTGGAAATAAACCGTTCACCGATACAACTATCGGGATTATTTATGTCGATACCACCCTACATGTCGGTAATCTGGTGCGCCAGGTCCATATACTTGGTCTTCTTGTTTGCTTCGGCTCGCACGAGGTTCTCATCATATGGGATGGCGATATCCACTAGAAATACCTGAGACTCCGTCTGGTCCATCAGCACGATATCAGGCTTATTCGCTTGTAATATTGTTATTAATATGTCAGTCTGATTTAAGACAGGACAAGTCAACATATCCCAATAACCTCCTTTCATTATTGCACCGTCACGTCGTTTTCCCATGGGGGTAGGCAGATACTAGAGTATGCGCTAAAATTTTAAAGATACTCTCTTTAATATTCTAAAAGTTTTTTAAAACTTTTGTTTATGACTGTATCACTATCGACCACGACAAAAGACAACTAGCCTTCATAGTACATACATACGTCCTTTATCCAAACATATACTCTAAACCAAGGTAATAAAACTCATTTTAGTCCAACGTATTTAACTAGAGCATTCCTTGCGTAATAGAAATTCAACTTTGTAGCACCATTTTCACAGTTCAAAATAAAAAATAAGTGTTTAAACGCACACAGATGTATACTGCTCGATAATGTTGAGACCTGTTGCACGTCATCACACTCATACATAGATATCTCTTCAAGCTTAAATGTATAGAGTTGCTCTACAAAGAGTATTAGCTTACTGTCATAGATGTAGAATATCTTTACTTATTTTAAAAGAAATTAGTTATTTTTTTATTTATGCTCTTATGTAAGCTTATGTCTTGAAAACTAAGCAACGTATTTTATTGCGTTTTTTAATAGATACAGTTGTTTAAGAGGATGGCTTTTTGCAGCTAGTAATCTATATTTCATAGAAAGGCTATGTTATACGTGTGGTCACGAATTAAGAATACAAGTGTCATAATCCCATTTCTTTCCCAGGGTGCTGTTAGAGCCAGTTAAGGGGCAATATAAGTAGTTAACATCTACTATAAGAGACGCAAAGCTCGAAACTAAACCCGCGAATTCGTACGTGTGGAACAATTTCCCCGTTATTGCAACATCTGTCACTAATGCTCCGCTCGTATTAATCGCACCGTAATTATTATATAGCTTATACAGGGTGTCCCAGAACGTAACGTAGCTGGGAAGGGGGGTGATAGGGGGGGTCACAAGGGTCACCAGAAAAATAAAATAAAAATTCCCCTCTGGCTATTTAAAAAATAAATGGCATTTTTTTAAAAACTAAAAATTTTACACCTTGTGGGGCTATTTTGCTAACTGTACCTACAAATATAGCTGTTAAAAAAAAAAAAAGATGTTATGTAATCCTCAATAACCCTTCATCAAATTGAATTCAAAAAATAATACATATCCAACCAAGATTTTAAAGAAAATTAAGTTCTTTTCCAGTCAAGGACTTAGTAATTACAATTTCACTCAACTTTCTCCAAGTGTACTGAAAAAAAAAAGTACTATGCAGCTCCGGCGTGTAACTTAAAAAGATAGGTAATTTTATTGCAATTCCAAAATGGTATAACACTTATTTGAAAAAATCATACTTAGACATTTAAAAATAATTTTCGGGAACAATACCCCTGCAAAACAAAACATATCAATAAAACAATAGTCTCAAATTCCTAAGAAAATACATTTTTAAATGTCTCTTCTGTTCCTCTAATGTTACTGCCCGTTAATTCTCAAGATTGGAGTACTGTACATACCTCAAACACTCAAGTACAGTCTAGGCCAGATAAAGCTTTACCATATTTTATGACAGGGAATTTAAATGAAACTCGAAAATAAAACAAAATTGTAATTATTTATTCAAATTAAGTGCTCGAAATGTGCACCACCAACATAAATGCACGCCCTACATCGTTTTAAAAATGAGCGGGAAATGTGCCGAGCAAATCTTCTATTATTGATTGATTCCGCGGCCTCTGTGATCCTCGCCTTCAAGTCACCCAAGTCCCTGATGGGTTTCCCATAAACTTTTTCTTTTATAGCACCCCAGTAAAAGAAGTCCAACGGGTTTAAATCCGGTGAACGAGCTGGCCACGCTATAACACCGGCCCTTCCCATCCACCTACCAGGATATTCGTTGTTTAGGAAATCTCTTACTGGGCGTGCATAATGTGCTGGGCACCCATCATGCTGGAACCACATATTCCTTAATGTTTCCAGCGGCACATCTTCCAATAAATTGGGTAATTCGTTTTGTAAAAAGTGCAAGTACGCCTCGCCAGTCAGTGCCTCAGGTAACTCAAAGGGTCCGATTATGTTACCGTTCAGTATTCCGGTCCACATGTTCACTTTAAAACGATATTGGGATCGATCTTCTCTAATAAGGTGGGGATTTTCTACGTGCCACTCGTGTAAATTATGTAGGTTCATGTAGCCGTCCTTTTTAAAAGTAGACTCGTCGGACCACAATATTTTATTAAAAAATTGAGGGTCCTCCCTATGCATGCGCAGCATCCTACTACAAAATGCAAGTCTCGCAGGAAAATCGCGTGGTATCAGACTCTGTACGCGTTGCACGTGGTACGGGTGGAACTTTTCTGATTGTAATATGCGATGAGCAGTACTTTTTGATACACCTGTATTTGCTTCAATTGTCCGAACTGAAGTACTCGGGTTGTCTGCGACGGTTTGAAGCACTACATCTTGGACATCGAACCGAGATCTGCGTTCATTAACCATTTGATGTGGAAGTCGACCCTCAGACAATAGTCGGTGGACATTGACAAAAACACGGCTATCCGGGTGACGTGGGGCGTTCGGATATCTTTCTCGGTACAGTCTTGCTGCAGCACCGGCATTACATCTACATTCGCCGTAAATGAGATGCATGTTCGCATATTCATGTGGAGTGTACGTGGGTGGCATGGTGGCACTGTATCACACACTTTAGTCCTTGAGAAAGCCAAATCGTTGGAAGAAATCACAAACAATGTCCAAAATCACAAAGAAATAATCAAGTCCAGAAAGCGAAGCAAAGTTGTTAGTACTAAATGAACACAAACGAATACAAAGATGTGCAGTAAACGAGAGAGCTTAATGTACTGCCCGACTATTTGGCTAACCAGAGACAGCACCCCTACTTTTTCTCTTCCTTTAACGTATCTACCTGTCTCTTTCACTCCCTGAACTTGTTTTGTTTCATTGTTCTCGCGCATGGCTAACGGTACGAGAGGGGTACCTGCCTACCTGCCTGTACAAGGAACAGGAATATTTGCTTAGGAATTTGTTTTGCAGGGGTATTGTTCCCGAAAATTTTTTTTAAATGTCTAAGTATGATTTTTTCAAATAAGTGTTATACCATTTTGGAATTGCAATAAAATTACCTATCTTTTTAAGTTACACGCCGGAGCTGCATAGTACATTTTTTTTTCAGTACACTTGGAGAAAGTTGAGTGAAATTGTAATTACTAAGTCCTTGACTGGAAAAGAACTTAATTTTCTTTAAAATCTTGGTTGGATATGTATTATTTTTTTAATTCAATTTGATGAAGGGTTATTGAGGATTACATAACATCTTTTTTTTTTTAAACAGCTATATTTGTAGGTACAGTTAGCAAAATAGCCCCACAAGGTGTAAAATTTTTAGTTTTTAAAAAAATGCCATTTATTTTTTAAATAGCCAGAGGGGAATTTTTTTTTTATTTTTCTGGTGACCCTTGTGACCCCCCCTATCACCCCCCTTCCCAGCTACGTTACGTTCTGGGACACCCTGTATAGCCTTCCTCGATAAATAGACTATCCAACAGAAAGAATTTTCAAACAAACTCGTGCTTTATAATATTATTAAAGATTACTTATTTATTTATTAGAGAGAAACTTGCCAAACCAGAAAGAGCCATGGAAAGAAGCATTGGGAATTAAGCTGAACGATAAAATCCGAAATGTAGAGATAAGGAATAAGACAAAAGTGATTATATTCTAACCCGTATAGACCATTTAAAGTGGAGTTGGACGGGACACATGTTGCGTTGCAAAGCAAATAACTAGTAACAAAGTAACTGTATGGTACCCAAGAGGAGACAATAGAAGACAGGGACGCCCTAAAACAAGATGAAGCGATGACATAAAGCTAACCTTGGGACCATACTGGACTAGAGTTGCAGATGACCGAGCTCAGTGGAGAGAGCTGGAGGAGGCCTATGCCAGGAGGCACGCCGAACTGAGAGACATAATTTAAAAGAATTCATAGAAGCTAGTTAATATTTCGGAATAAAAGGGGCTTATTATTATTTATTTATTTACACTTATCACTTATCTTATACATAAAATTTACGTGTCACAGTGTTAGTTACCGTACTCCTCCGAAACGGCTTGATCGATTCTTCTCAAATTTTACATGCATATTCAGTAGGTCTGAGAATCGGCTAACATCTATTTTTCAAACTTTTTTTTTAGTATGGCAAAACAACGTTTGCCGGGTCAGCTAGTAATAATATGTATTTTACCATCTTAGAAACACACTTAGTTTACAAACTAAAAAAAATTAGTTTTAGTTTGAAATAGTATCTCTCTTATTTCGAAATGACTGTTCTTTCTATTCTACATCTATGGTCACTGGTATGATAGAAAATATTCTCCAGAGGTCCCAACTTATACATATTATATTGAATAATTTTTCGGACAACTTTATCCTTTTGCAGGTAAACTTTTTGACATTTTATACGAGCAATAGTTATATAAACCTAATGATAAAAAGTGTGTGTGTATTCTACTTATGAATTCACGTTTGAAGTTTATACTTCTTTGTTCATCCTTCCCGTTAATCTATTTTGCAATTAACTTTACGAGTGTCCCACTAAGGTCCCACAAGTGGGCACATGCGTTCTTCTGTTTTTTTAACTGTTTCCGGTATGCAAAATACAAATTTTGCATACCGGAAACATATTTGAATTTTGATCGACGCCTCTCGTGACCAGAAGGCTGGCCTTTATTTCGTTCAAAAAATAAGCATTGCCATCCAACGTGGCAATGCCGCCAGCCTTCTGGGCACACTTCCGGTCGACAGCGATGGGGAGGAGTATTTTGATGCCTAGTTTTTAAGTATATATGTAATTTTAATTTAATTTATTTTAAAGGTACTGTACATATTTTGTTTTTAAATTTTAGTTTTTAATAAAATTGTAAATTGTTTATAGTTATTATTATAAGAATTTTATTTTAATGTTAAATACAAATTTGACTCGATTAATGAGCTTACTAGCTTAGTCAAAAGAGTTAATCAAAAGAGTAAGTCAAAGGAGTTAGTCAAAAGAGTTAGTTAAAGGAATTAGTCAAAGGCGTTAGTCAAAGGAGTTAGTCAAAGGAGTCAGTCAAAGGATTTAGTCAAAGGAGTTAGTCAAAGGAGTTACTCAAAAGAGTTAGTCAAAGGAGTTAGTCAAAGGAGTTAGCCAAAGGAGTTAGTCAAAGGAGTTAGTCAAAGGAGTTAGTCAAAGGAGTTAGTACCTTGGGAGGGTATTTGGTCTATCGCCACGTTGACCAGACGTATTATCATCTTGTTAAGAGAGTTTTTTTCGTCTTTTGCAGTTGATGATGATGATAACAGCTTATAATATACCTTAGCTGGCTTTTAGAGCACACCATGCTGAATAAAATCCTCTTCAGCCTTTAACGTCCCACTGTTGGGCACGGGCCTCCTCCTCTTTGGAAGCAATTCTGGGCTACTATGCCGCACTAACCAGGCGTGCTAGCATAGGTTTTATTATCGAGTTTTCTATCTCTCACATAGGAAGTTATATATATATAATATCTGGGAAATGGGGGGTAACACAACACGTGTATTTTTTAAACCATTACCCATATAATACATCAATATAGGTATGAACAGTGAAGATTACATTCAATAAAACTCATTATGCATAAAAAGTATTTGCATTCCTTTTCATACAGCGACCATTTTAATAAGAGCTCTTAAATAACCAAAAACCTTCATTACATAAGAACATACACGTTTCAATATATACTAGACGTAATAACCATTTTGATAAGGTCTCTATCTTTTAGTTTTCTTTACTCTGGAGTCGTATTAAAGTTCAGAGCATTGATACAACAGGAGCTGGTATTATTATCAATTCTATATGCACAACTAAACTAAAAAACGAAAACAACTATGGCGTATATTGATTAATTTTCTATTTCGTTGTGCACATTTTTATTAATTAATTAAAATACAATTACATTAAATAAAATACAGATACAGTACATTAAACAGAATTTCTAATAAAAAAGTTCTGTTAACATTACCGAATTGTGTGACACTATTAATTTAAATTTTTTTTTTTTAAGTTTAGTATTGTACTTAGAACCGGTACCATTGTGCGCTGCGTGCGTAGCACTCAATGGGCATCTATACTTACTAATATTATAAAGCTGAAGAGTTTGTTTGCTTGTTTGTTTGTTTGAACGCGATAATCACAGGAACCACTCAACCGATTTGAAAAATTCTTTCAGTGTTGGATAGTATATTTATCGAGGAAGACTATAGGCTATATAACATCACGCTGCGACTAATAGGAGCGAAGCAGTAGTGAAAAATGTTGCAAAAACGGGTAAAGTTTTCTAAATTCCACGCGTACGGAGTCGTGGGCAATAGCTAGTATGGTATAAAGTTTGTTTACGTTGCCTCTGCACCACAAACATGGCAGCATATTTACCAAAAAAAGTAGCATTTGTGACTAACTACTCCTGTTGGCCTGATACTCGAAGTATTAAAGGCTTTGGAAGAGGTCTTAAGCATTGGTTCTTGAATAAATGGAAATACGAATTGGAGTCTGAATAGCTTCGAAGGTCATGAGAAAATTGAACATCACACTATAGGATTCTGTATCTTTTTAAACGATTTCCAAAAAAGATAGACTTGACTATGGTACCAATTCTACTTGCTTAACTTAACTTACCTAAAGAATGAAAACAACGATTGTGTGTTTTGATTAATTGGCTATTTTTTTATTGTGTCTATTTTTATTTGTTTTTAACTGACTTCAAAAAAGAAGGAGGTTCTCAATTCGTCTCTATGTTATTATTTTATTTTATGTTGTTACTTCATAACTGTTGACGAGGCGAAGCGATTTTAATCATTATTTTCTTATTTGAAAGCTGGCATTTTCCGTGTGGTCCCATTGCCATAGTCAGGATCTAATGGTTATCTCCTGAGAAATCGAGGAAAACCCTCAAATTTCAAAGGCACATGGAGACGGTTAAACTTTTAATAAAAATTATACTCAATTAATATAGTATCGTACTAATGAAGAATGCTATTATCGCTTAAGAGTAGGCAGGGACTATAGAAGCTTCAACTACGCTTGTATATTTTAACTAGCTGACCCAGCAAACGTTGTTTTGTCATACAAATGTCAGGGAAAATAGATAATATCCAATTCTTAGACTACTGACTATGCATATAAAATTTCATAAGAATCGGTCAAGCCGTTTCGGAGGACTATGGGAACGAACATTGTGACACGAGAATTTTATATATTAGATATATCTACCTAGTTATCTAGTGAGAATAGTTCGTGTTAAATTGACCGTTAAGAATTTTATTTTTATTTACTTACTACGTTTCCAACAAAGAAAAATCAAAATTTACAAATTATTGGTTTATTCTTAAACTATAGGAACTAACAATAACTAAAAATAAGTGAGTCTACAAGGGTGTTTTTTATTGTACTGAACCCTAAAAAGGGATTCCACTTTGTAATGTTACTTGTGGATTAGCAGTAAAATATCACTTTTGGAAAATCACGTTGGGAATAAAACTATTGACATAATTCCTATGAGAATTACATAATTATCTACTTACTATATATAATTCGGTAAGAAGGCTTTATATTTCTAGTAGTCTTGTCTAGTAGTCATGCTGGCGTCCCACAGGGTGGCGTTCTTTCTCCTTTACTCTTCTCAATATTTATTAATTCCATCTCCAACAACCTTCATTCTTCCTACCACCTTTATGCAAATGATTTGCAAATATACACTCAAGAAACATTAGATGATTTGCCTCGAGCTATAAATACTACTAACCTAGATCTAGCTCGTATACATCAGTGGGCTGAACGGTATGGATTGACTGTCAACCCAAGAAAGACGCAGGCGATTATAATTGGTAGTTCACGCCTATTGTGTAAACTAGATTTTACTACATTGCCAGAAATTATGTTTAATGACGTTGCAATTCCCATAAGTGAATGTGTAAAGAACCTAGGCATCTACATTGATAAGACTCTTTCCTGGAATGCGCAACTGGAATATATCAGCCGCAAGATATATGCGACTATTGGTTCTCTGAGACGGCTACAAAATTTTCTACCTACCACGACTAAAATTGCATTAGCGCAATCTACTCTCCTTCCAATTCTAGACTATGCTGATGCCAGCTATCTCGATCTTACCGAGGACCAGTTAAACAAACTTGAGCGTCTCCAAAACTTAGCTATCCGATTCATATTTGGGCTACGCAAATATGATCATGTATCTGAATTCCGTAATAAGCTCAAGTGGTTACCCATCCGACTTCGAAGGAATACTCACATTCTCAGTTTACTCTATAAGATTCTAACCCCACAAGCCCTACCTATCTCAAAAAACGTTTTACGTTTCTCCATGACACACATTTGAGAACCTTAAGATCATCGGAAAATTTGCGATTAGCCTTGACATTGCACTCTACTAGATTCTTTAACAAATCTTTTACTATAGTGGCAGCTCTGCTATGGAACGCATTACCAAAATCCATTAAAAATGCGCAATCTTTTGTTTCGTTTAATAAACGTATCAATGAACATTATCTACTGCTACAAACCACGTAAAATTCAATCCAAACTTCTCATCATTATGTTTATGTATATATTTAAGTATTCTATTCTTTATGTATAGGTTTATGTACATTTATGGATCTATATCTCTTTATGTGTATGTATATCTGTAGTATGTATTGATTATGCGTAATATAAGATTTTTCTTCTTACTTGGAATTTATACATAGCAAGTACACCACTAATACCCCTTTCCAAATAAACTGAGTCCATCTAAAGGTTGTCTGGAAGAGATCGCAATATGCGATAAGACCGCCAATTGTACATGTTTTATTGTTACATTAGTTAAGTGACATGTAATATTTTATGGTGTACAATAAAGTGTATTCTATTCTATTCTATTCTATTTCTAGGGATGATATTTTTAAGGTTCTGTGTCAAAACCTAAACGTCATACTCAGATTAACGATCAAGGTTGAAACTAAGGAATGGTGTTAAATAGAGTTTAAATTTTCACAGAAAATGTTTTTAGGTCAGATCTGTGTGATGACGGATTAAGAATACAAATGTCATCACCCCTTTTCCACCTCAGGGTGCTGTAAAATCCAGCTAAGGGATATTGTATACAGATAACATGTTTTGTGATGGAGAACTTGAAAACTAAACCTGCGCCAACACGTGGACATTTGTATTCTTACCACACGAACAATAGTCTATAGCTAAGTGTATAACAACCTAAATAAAAGTAAAAATGGTGCTAAAAACTTCAACTATAAAATAATTTAGTAACTATAAACTAATATAATTTAGGCTAGTGCTCTGACAACGTACTAGCCGTCCTCATGTCAGTATTACACTTTTGCTTAACATCAGGTGGCTCGTGTGGTCATTTGCCTACCCAAGCTATAAAAAAAAACCCGAAAAAAATGCAATGTTTCCGTGGGATAATAAAAAAAGGATGAGATCCATTTTACCGCGGGTAACACCACGGGGCACAACTAGTGTGTATATTTTACAAATATTACTAGCAATGCGTAACGTGTGCGATGATTTTTTGCGCTATTTTTATATTCCAGCTGCTTGCTAAGAGTAAAATGGCCAGCCTTAAAAATGTTACGAACTGATTTAAGACGATGGTTTCTACACAACATTTTATTAACTAGCGTCTACCGATGACTTCATTTGTCCAAACATTCATTTTCTTAACACTACAATTTAAAACTTGCCGTCGCCCGCTACTTGGTTTACCTATTAATATTCTGCTAATCAAGAAAAGTCTCAAGGCCCTCTCCGGTTCATACACAAGGATGCCTGTCGAATGAAGGAATAAAGGTCATAGCTCATTAGAGACACCCAGAACCCAACCCTCGCCGGGTCATGTTAAAGCTCAAGGCACCATCACGGCCCGGCAGGGTAGAGAGGAGAGGAAAAAAGAAAAAGAAAACCACCGCCTCTTCGCACGTCGTCCACTCGTTGTCGACAGGTGGTCCACGTGTGGACACCGTGCTATCACCAATAATCGTCGCGCGGTCAACCAGTGGACCTCGATCGTCAACCAGTGGACCCCGCGCTGACCGGTTAGTCCAGGAATTTTCGTGTAGTCTGTTAACAATTGGCACTACGTCTATTGGCGGTCCGCTTCGGACCCGCGCGTTGGCGATACGCAGTCAGCGCCAGGCAAGCATGCGAGCAGCGAGTTGTCACCGAGTGGTCCACCCGCTGTCCGCGCGTGGAGGGCGCCCGACAGAGGCGACCCGGAGACGCTACGGAGTTGATGTAGTGAGCGCATACCCACACAAATCCATATCAAGAATACTAACCGCACGAGGCGAGGCGGTGCGGAGTGGGTGTCGGGTGGCTCTAATGAGCTATGACCTTAAATGTCGATGGCCGGAAAAGTAGAGGAAGACCAAAGAAAAGATAGTTGGATTGTGTGGGAGACGATATGAACAAAAAAGGAGTTGATGAGAGCATGACGGCTGATAAAAGCAGTTGGAAGTAAAAAACGTGCTGCGCCGATCACAAATAATTTAGGATAAGGGCAGGAAAAAGAACATTTATTTTTATATTTATTATACTATTCTTATATGAAGAGAGTAAAAAGTTCGTAAATTCTAAAATATCCCCTTAACAAATACCTCGAAATAGCAACGTTTGATCGCCAGCAGGCGTGCGCACGCGTCGATCGCCTGCGCACCGATCGATTGATTTATATTCACATCCCTTTTACACATATGACCTAACTACCACTTTTCTAACATCCAAAAACCCACTTTATTCCTTGAAAATAAAGCTTAGCTAGCTTTTTAATAAATATTCTAGTTTCAGGTATAATTTGACTGTTCATCTTTATGGTAGATAGAATTGAGAAATCGAGAACATGGCCACGTGTTCAGACTTTAAGCCAGACGGTTTACGTAATGTCACTTATTTGAATTTAGGCGACACGTTTTATGATTCCTTTGTGTTGTAAATTATTCTAAAATAAACCTCGATCTCTTTACATTATGTAGATGACAATCTACAGTACTTATCCGTGTAGTGACGGATACAAATATCACCTCAATTCTTCCTTAGGGTGCTGTAAGAGCTAGCTAAAGGACAATAATTTGTGTAATGTTTTTAATCCTCATACAAATGTTTGTACTGCGTCTGGGTGTTTACTATGTATTATAAGTATGTATTTACAAAAGAAAAGTAGTATATGTATTCTATCCGTATTCTGGTACCCATAACACAAGCATATAAGCTTAGCTTGGGACCAGAGGATGTAGTGTAAAATGTCCACGTATATAAAAAAAAAATATCTACTTTGACGGGACTCGTGGTCAAGAGGATCATGAAATGGCAGTCGTTCACGAGATCGAGGATCCGATTCCCGCACTGGACAATTATTTGTGTGATATTTATAAATGTCATACATTTTGCATGTATTATTTTTTTGGGTTTGAAATTTTGCAAACATAGTTTAATAAGGACCGATGACAATGCTATAATTTAAAAAAAAAATCAGGATTTTCTAGCGTGTTATTTAGTTTTTGAACTAAGCATATAATATTATTATTGCATTCTATACAGTATATAATATGTGTGTCGAATTTCAAATCAATCTACTCGTAACTACTGCAAGTGAAAGAAAATCTCTTTCCGATTCCGTTACACAGATTAATACATTGATAGATACCTACCGAACTAATATAAAGTATAAGTGTTAAAAAATATTCATACATTACTTTATTTAGAAAAAGCTTACACAAAATTGCCTAGAATATTTACTTTGTAAACTTAGCCAAGGTTGGTATACAAACAAGAAAATATTCAAAAAGTTATTCTCGTTGGTACAAACCTGCCTATTTTAACAACCTTTACTTAAGGTTGAGGGATTCACTCCCGTATTCACAAACAATATTTACTTATATTAAGTACTCGTAAGTACTTAAGTGTTGATGCATTGTGCAAAGGGTAACACTTCTCAGTGCGTTCCGTTCATCGAGCCTTTGTCATCATAGACAAAACTTAGCTATGCGTTCAGTTTAACAAACGCAAAGTGCGTTTCAAAAACAATACTTAAGTGGTGAACACTTTTTTTGAAATGATTTTGCTACCCCTGTGCGTCCATGCCTACTATGAGACCTCACAGTAACGTTTGTGAATACGACTGTGAAGCCCTTGAAATCAGCAATTAAATAAACAACCAAAATTTATTCTTACTATACATACTTAAGGTTCTATTTCTTTTGACTTAAAACCTATCTTACATAAAGAAATTGTGAAATAAAGAAAAGTACATTCTTGACTGTGGAATAAAGTTTAATTAAAAAAAAAAAACAACTAATGCCCTTGGATTTCACCCACGTTAATAGTTATTAAGCACCTAGTCACCCTATATACTAAACCTCAACAAATTATATAAAAAAGCCATCCTCTTTAATCACTATAATATCTATAATCAAAATCCGTTGCGTCGTTTGGAACATATAAGCTCACATGAGGCTCACATAGCATAGATAAATAACGACTTTTCAGTAGCGGCAGTTCAACGGCAGTTCGTTACATGAACCACTCAACCACGAGGCTCGTCGAATGATGATATGATCATAATAGTAATAAATGACAAATAAATTATGATAGGCAACTAGCTGTTGCCCGCGACTTCGTACGCGTGTAATTTAGAAAATATTCCCCGTTTTCGCAACATTTTTCACTAATTCCTCCTCCTCTCCAGCCCATTTACGTCCCATTGTTGAGCACGGGCCTCTTCCACTTTGGGAGGATTACGGTCTACTGTGCCGCGCTGACCAGGCGTGTTGGCACAGGGTTTATTATAGAGTTTACCGTCTCTCACATAGGATGTTATCTGTGTGCAATATCCCTTAGCTGACTTTTGCAGTACCCTTGGGAGGATATGGGGTGGTGACACTTGTATTCTTAATCCGTCACCACGCGGAGGGTTTTTATCACTAATGCTTCGCTTCTATTTATCGCAGCATGATATTATGTAGTTTATAGCTTCCCTCAATAAATGTATTTTTCAATACTGAAAGAATTTTTCAAATCTGACCAGTAGTTCCTGAGATTAGCGCGTTCAAACAAACAAACTCTTCAGCTTTAAAATATTTGTATAGATAACAAGTTTGCAAGTCTCGCTCGTATCTGACCAGACATTTTTTTATATTTTAACCTAGCTGTGCCCGCGGTTAAAAGCATAAAAAATCTATTCGTTTTTCATCATGTTACCGGAACATTGCATTCTTTCGGCTTAAAAAGCAGCCTATATGTGTACCACACAGAATGTATCCACAGATAATATACTAGAGACAGATACACGAATTAGAACATTAATATTGGATCGCCCTAAGTCGAGCTATTCATCGAGCTATTTGTCATTCCTGCGATTTTCAACAGATGGCAAAAATTATTGCCATCTAGTGACATCTACAGCTAGACTACTTGCCATGCCCACTTGGTAGATGGCGCTACGTTGTTTACCTATTCACGGCCGGTGGCCAGTGCGTCATCTATTAAAGTTTCGTACGCTATTAAAAGCTATGCGTACATGTGGTACGGGAAGGTAGTGAGGCTAATTCTGTTGCGGCAAAAACTTAACCTAACTAAAATGAAGACAAGGTGTATTTGGAGTTAGTCTTTATTATTGTTTGCATAAATAACAAAGTTCAGTTAACGTTTCCGAATTGTGTTACTGACACTACCACTAGGTATCAATTTTCATTTTAGGTTAAATTTAGTTGTGCATGTAGAATTGATTTAAGTTGATTTTTATTTATGACATGTACGAAACCCTTCGTGTGCGAGTTCGATCGAGTGTTGGTAAAAATCTGAGTTTCGATTTCGACGGTAAACATGTCGAAACTACGCACGAAACCAGATATAGGTCCATCGGTTTCTGCAAATTTGACGGCCTATGACGCCTCAATTTTAGAAACATGGATACAGCAGTTAACCTGTGTCCATTAGATAAAATAAATAAATATTGGTACCAATTCTACATGCACAACTAAACTTAACTTAACTAAAAAATGAAAATTGATAGTGACTATAAAAATATTTGTTATTTGTCGCAGTTTTTGTTTGTAAGTGATTTTATTTTGTATTTGTCTTTAACCGTTTTTATCTTCCTAACTGACGAACATGAGTAAACGATGACGATTAACTAATTATATTAAAAAATTTCTTGTTTTGCTTTCCCTATCAAAATTGTTCGAATTGACATCTGTGACGTCACAACATGGCGCAGGGTCAATCCTATTCTCATTTGAACGGCATAGTATAAGCTACATTATTATAAAGTTTCATTAAAATCCATTCAATAGTTTTTGTGTGAAAGAGTAACAAACATCCAAACACCCATACAAACTTTCACATTAATAATATTAATGATTATGAGGATTCGAATAAGGTCTGTACTATTTGAGTAAAAGAGTGTATTATAAAAGGAGAGTTCATTGTTTTCAACGTTTTAGAAGCTTTCGGTGGATATTGAACTTTTACAATGTGGTTTAGAATTGCTATTCAGTTGTTATGATTGGTATTGATTAGTGTTGGTTTTATAGTTTGAATCTCACGAGTTGATTCAAGTTTACTAGGTCATTCCACTCACTATAGCTAGTACTAGTTAAGGGCACGGCAAACAGGATATTAATATATATTAATATAGCGAGAAAAAGACAGATATATATCGAAAAAAAAGGGTAGAAAGAGATGCGAAAAAGAAAATGATAGGGTACTAAAATAAACAATCAGTTGCAAGTGTTATAAATCAAATAGAATGGGTAAATTGGAACAGAATCTCAATACACGTGTCTGAAAACTGAATAAGTATGCTTACTATCCTTGCATTGAATACTTTACATTCAATATCTGTCTACGTCTGATATCCTATATCTACATAATATCCTCAATGGACAAACAGATTGGCAATACTTCGTATTATTCTGTTTACTTAGAATAATATTATACATGCAAAAATGGATGGTTTGAAAGGAAATAATCAAAATAACATAACAAAGAACAATACTAACATAACAAAGCTAGGATATGTTTGTTTGTTTAAACGCGCTAATAATAGAAACAGCTGGTCCGATTTGAAAATTTTGTTCTATGTTAGATAGCACAGTTATCTAGGAAGACTAAAGGCTATATCATCACGCTGCGTACAATAGGAGTAAAGCCATACTATTACAGATTTTGTTGCATGCATTTAGTGGTTTATAAGTATCATTAATTGTTTTTTAAATTCCAGGCGTACAAAATCGCAGGCAACAGCTATTTATGAAATAAAAACGAATAGGTACAGATATGACGTGAGACAAAAGGGTTTGGACAAAAAGAAATGTTGTTATGAGTGGCATTACATTCTTTATGCATTGGATAGTCCATTTATCGAGAAAGTTTACAGGGTATTTAACATCACACTAAGAAAAATAGTAACTGAGCACCATTTAAATACTATCCAAAGTCTGTGTTATTTGTGGGCACGGCTAGTTATCAAAAAATAATTCAATAAAAACAATTAAAACTTTTGCTAAAACACAATTAGATTACAAAAACAACAATTGTTTAAAAAATATTTTTTCATTATATAGCCGGATGTCATTGAAGGTTTAAATTAATAGAGCGTACAACAATACTAGGAGTGAGGCCAGTGACCCGGTCATGAGGTCACGTTGGGGCCCACCCACGTGACTGGGCTATTGTTCTACTGGTATTCATTTAAAGTGGCTTATGGATAGTGGCTTTTTGTAGTCGATTGTAAATTACACAGTAGCTGAGTAGCACTTTCTACTTACACTTGAGATGCTTCTGTCAAAAAACACGTTTTTTTTTATACTTTTCATAATAGTTGGTCTCTCACTATCCCATCAATGTCCCACTGCTAGGCACAAAAGTTTGTGCTTGCCTGCTCTGTAAAAGAAAATGAAGTCCACATTGCCAGTTTTAGAAGATACTGGCCCTTGTTAAATATTTTTTAATGATTTATTACTAATTATTATCTTAATAAGCTGCAGAGCAGAGAGAAAGAGAGAGAGAGAGAGAAAGATATCGTAACATTACATTATAGAATACGACTGGCTCCGTGGTCAAGTGGTTCATGTAACGGACTGCCGTTCACGAGGTCGCGAATTCGATTCCCACTCGGGACAATCATTTCTGTGATGTTTATAAATGTCATACAAAATATTGTCTTTTCTGCGTCTGGGTGTTTCTATGTATTTTGTACAATGGCGGACTTAATGCCTAGGGCATTCCCTACCAGGCAACCATTGGTAGGTGCAGAGAGTGCTACTGGTAGGTGCTATTAATTAATTGATAGTAATTAAATCTACAACAAAAATATACCTACAGCCTACAAACAATAAACATTACATAAAAATACACAATATAATTACACACATAATTATACAAACACATAAACATACACATAATACATATAAATAATATATATATAAATAAAATTAAAGTAGTGTGAGAAAAGCTACTAGGTTTCTGCCGAAAGTTTATGATAGATACCTATGTTTTATGTATATATTTACAAAAGAAAAGTAGTACCTATATGTATTATATCTATATTCTGGTACCCATCACACAAGCATATAAGCTTAGCTTGGGACAACAGGTCGTTGTGTGAAATGAGCGTGAATATAAATATGTAGGTATTTATTTATAGTGCTCTGATTTATTTTTCAAAACTTAGTAATCAAATGTCGCTGGAATAAGAACTCTTAAAAAATAGTATGCTGTAAATCTGGTTGGTAGCCAAAGGTTATTTTACATAAATAATTTATGTTACATACATTACTCGCCACCTTTCGTAACCACGTCAATATTAAACTAGAACATCAACTATTTATAAACACTTCATTTTCGATACGTCAAAATGTCGGTCGATCCTATCATAATTTTATATTTAAAACGAGCCGGTGCCAAAACCTTTTGTTAATTTTGGCGTAGTTTACGATCGTCAATAAAATCCACCATGTTGGCATCGCTTTATCGCAAGATGGCGGTGTTATATCAAAAAGGGCGCGAAAACGAAGAAAATGGCGGTCTAGAGTCGTTATTTTTTAATAGTCTGTTTGTAAGCTATTAATTTTTTGTGAATTCTCGATGAAATGATGGTTATTTGTGGTTTTGGTAATGTAATTAGGATATTTGTAACAAATTAAGTGTTCAAAGTGTACTCAAAGTACTAAATTGTGGTGTAGCATAACATTGTTTGATCGTATATACTCAATAGTATACTTATTCTACATTTTGTGTGAAGTCAATTACTTTCGTGTGAAATAGAGTTAAACAGTATCACAATGGAGAATATAGAGTTCATTTAGTTACTTGTATTAGTCACAATATTGGTTGAGCATGATATTTTAATCAGAGAAAACGCTCAGTCTTAGACCAGAAGATGTTGCATATTTGCAAGAAAAAATATACCAATTTATGTGCAATGTTTCTGATGAATATTATATTATTCGTAAGCGAGTGTCCTTTTCTTTACAGCCCATCAATGCCCCAATATTAGGAACGGATCTCCTTCCTTTCAATACAATATTTGGTCGCCACGCTGACCAGTTGTCACCGCATAGAATTCAGTTTCGAGTTTTCCGTCTCTAATAGAGGATGTTATCTGTTACACCTGCAGTGGTATTCAGTAAGAAAAAGTGAAGGGAGTTTTCGGCGAATCTTGATCACGTGACAGCGCTCCTCTATTTTTATTGGAGGAGCGCTGTCACGTGATCAAGATTCACCGAAAACTCCTTTCACTTTTTATTACTGAATACCACAGCAGAACTGGCTTTTATAGCACCTTGGGATGGCAATGTGATGGTGACGTTATTATTATTAATACGTAACTGCTTTTTTTAACTACTTACGCGATACGTAATTTGTATTACGAATAAAAACACATTCCTATCACAACATAATAATCAGTTCTGCCTATCCCCTCGTAGAACATAGGGGTAATAATAAATTAATTACGTAACGTGTAAATTTCAAATTCTTTCGGAACAACTATTCAAATTAAGAACTCGCATAACTTTCGGCGTTCTTTCGCATAAAATACAATTAACTGCGGACCGTTTAAGAGAAATAAAACATTATGTTTTGGAACTTTCGAGAAGTTTTGTTTTAATCTTGAGTCCCTTTTTGTGGTTTCGTTAAATTGTATTAAATTAATTCTTTTCGACATTAACCATTAGGTATATGTTCACTTTATACTATATTTTAAAGTGTTTTTAAACTCTCAACTAAGGAGTTTTGTAAGTTTGACCGTTATGTGTGACTGACCCATGCAAGCACTGAAACGGATGAGTTGATTTCTATGTACTTTTTATCAGTTTTATTAATTTTAATGAAAACCTCTGTGTAAAAGGCAGGGCAATATCATTGGTTTTACTTCAGGTTCACTTTCGTACGGCTGGAGGCCCGAGCCTATGCGTTACACACACAGACACACTCAGCCGACATGTATATGTGTGGGTGAAAATGTATCTATGTATGTTTATTATACGGGCTATACGTTATATGAAACGTCATTATTCTTTGAAGTACGATTTAGCCCGGCTATAGTTACTTGTCCTCAATTTTAAACGTCAACCCACCATCTGGTATGTAACCAATCAAAATTAGATTTTCGAAAAATCCTTTAGAAATTAAGCTGCCTTAATACGTGACTGCGTTTACGTAAAATTTTACCCCCATAATGTCAACATAAATGCCAAAACCTTTCAAATTAGTATATAAAAGAATTTCTAAGACATTATCGCAACAAAATAACTTCAAAATGTCAGTAATAAGGTCGGTAGCTACAAATGCCAGTGCAAATGCTAGACTACGACATTTGGGACCTTGATTTGATCGCGCTATGGTTGGGTGACCACCCTAAGTTGGCGACCATTGCTTTATTTTGGAATACACGGTAGAGAAATTTGCACTGCCCTGACGCAAAGACTGCCAATTGAACATGGCTATTTATTACTAGCTGATGCCCGCTACTCCGTACGCGTAGAATTTTAGCTCCCCATATGTTTTGTCACCGTTTAAACCTTCCCTGGACTTTCACGAATATTTGAAGATCAAAATCACAAAAATCGGCTCAGCCGTTCTCAAGTTTTAGCGAGACTAACGAACAGCAATAGATTTTTATATCCAAGTCCAAGATAAATCAAAGTCGTTATCTTTATGTTCATGTATGTACCTATGTATTGTGAGCTTACATCTTCAAAACTACGGAACGGATGTTGACACGATTTTTGTTAATGATTATTTTGGATAATTTGTTAATGTTTGGTGAAAATTAAAGAAGGGGGCTTAATAATTTAGCGTTAGTTAGTTAAGGTACCTATTAATGTATAACAAATATTTATAAATTAGTTAGTGCGAAACAAAGATCTTTTTCTATCTGGCTATTCCAGTCTTTAACAAGATTGCATACTGTATATTTCTCTGATGCGAAAGGTTACGTCACATCACACAAATAAGAATACGTTTTTAATGTACTAACCAAACCAATACCTTTTCTGATGCATCACGTCACGTAAGACTAGTATGAATGTGGAGTACACAAAGCGGTTCTTTGTGTACTTCTAGTCCTAAATTCAACGTGACCGTTCCTTTTATTCGCCCGTATGTTTTCAAACGAGCCTATTGTTTTTCCCAATTATATATTACCAAGTTTTAGCACTATACAGAGTTTATTAGGGGCAGGGCAGAGAGGGCAGCGATCCGCATTGTCTTTAGCAAAATTCCCGTGAATAATCTGAAGATGGGTGTGTAATACTATTAATAAATATTCACGGGTCTTTTCACACAAGCCCTGGTCTCAAATAAAGCTAAATACTTTTAGTATATCAGTACCTATTGTAGGTTGTATTTCTTCCTTTATTTATACAATAAAAAACATTTAAAAATATATATATCCGTATGAGTGATGCCAACTCCGGGGTTTTCCCCCCAAATTTAGGGGGAAAAAATCTCTATAGGGATTTTTTTAGGGGGTGAAATTTTTAAATTTTCTTAACTTTGATCAGTCGTTTTGGGAATTTTGTTTTGAATTGCTTTAGGGGGAAAGTTTTCAAACAGTTGGCAACACTGATCCGTATCTGGTACCCATAACACAAGGATTGATATAGCTTACTTTAGAGCCAGAGAATATAGTGATAATATGAAACATATACTTTTAAAAATGACATTTCCTAAAGCCCATCAGTGTCGAGGAAACTTTAAAAAAAGCGGTCAGGAACGAGTTGCACACGACGGGTTTCGTGCCTTTTTAATTAAAATTATATTCATCACAGCGATCCCTAACCCCAAATAACGGGATAAGGACGGGAAAATGATGACGCCGAGTATTTATTGTTGTAGCATTAACTCTCTCTCTGTCTCTCTCTAGCGCATTTACGTCCCATTGTTGGGCACGGCCCTCCTCCACTTTGGGAGGGTTTATGGTCTACTGTGCCTGGCACTGGGATTTTTTACGAGTTTTCCATATCTCACAGAGGATGTTATCTGTGTAGAATATCCCTTAGCTGACTTTTACAACACACTTGGGAGGAGATGTGGTGGTGACACTTGTATTCTTTATCCGTCACCACACTAGCATCAACTTAGATATTTAAACTGTAAAATTTCAAGCTTTCGAGACAACCAGACATACGGCCTGGAGACGGATGGTCATAGAAGACATCGACGTCTTAGAAATAGGGTCCCTCTTCACCTTTTTGTACAAAACGGTAGAAAGTAACACTGTCATAATTTTAGCCAAAAGTTCATTCTACTATACATACTTTAAGTATATGTGGCGTATATATTGCCACCATTTTTGTACACAAATATCAAAAAGGAACAAAGAAGATTTGTTTTATTCATCCCTTTTTTGTTTTATATGTGCATAAAATGTTAAAGATTATGTTAATTCATAATATTGCTTACGAATTTTCTAGATCAACTAACATTTTGATGGATTTAGAAACGATAATGTCTTTGTGTTTTATGCTTAGTGTATCAATCAACATAATAGCTACTTACTATCTGACCCGGCAAATGTTGTTATGCCATATAATTGTTAAAGGTGGACAACCCTTATCACTTAAATGAAAAATAGATAGTAGCAGATTCTCAGACCTAGAATATGCATAAAAAATTTCTTAAGAATCGTTCAAGACGTTTCGGAGGAGTATGAGAACGAACATTGTGATACAGGAATTTTATATAACTAAGTACTTATATCCGACCAAAAATCCGGTCAAGTGCGAGTTAGACTCGCATTTAAAAGGTTCCTTACTGTTATTAATGTTATTATCTATACATATATTATAAAACTGAAGAGTTTGATTATTTGAACGCACTAATCTCAGGAACCACTGGTCAGATTTGAAAAATTCTTTCAGTGTTGGATAGTATATTTATAAAGAAAGGCTTTAAGTTATATAACTTCACGTTGCAACAAATAAGAGCGAAGCATCAGTCAAAATTATGCAAAAACAGGGAATATTTTCTAAATTCTGCGCGTAGGAAGTCACGTGTAACTTATAATATATACCTATTGCCCGCAAATTCGTACGTATTTATAAAATAAATACGCAGTTTATAAAATAAAAATGAAAAACTTTACAAAATAATACAAACAAAACCATACTCATTGACCACTCCACCTATTTAAAAAATACCATTAAATTCTTTTGCGTACTTTTGAAAATATAAGCTCACTTAGGGACATACATACAAAAATAACTACTTTGTTTTATAATATTTTCTAAAACTTGTGCGACTTATTTGTTTAAATAAAACTACTTTTAACGGATTAGACGCGTATATTTGTTTTAAATATTAGCCCGACGTTTCGGAGACTTTGCAGTCACCATGGTCAACACTGATCGTAGAAGACACTTTAGAGGTCAGTCTCATCTGTGACCATGGTGACTGCAAACTCTCCGAAACGTCGGGCTAAAATTAAAAACAACTATACGCGTCTAAATCTGTTAAAAGTAATTTTAATTAGATTGTATTTTATAATAAGTAAAGAAACTCTCTATTATAATAATTTGCATGTCAGTAGATTTGTTTATCACGGCTCTCTCAGCGTATGCTGTAGGTACATTTCTAAGAAATATGGTGATTGCAATATAGCCATTACTTATGGTAATTTGATACTGCAGTTTAATATTGAACTTCTTGGGCGGTAATCTGTAGAAATATACGATAGTACATTATTAAATAAGAGCTTTTTTCCGTACTGGCAAATACCAAAGATGCGAAGGTTTTTAAAAAGTATACTACATATTTAAATACTAGCTGTGGCCTGTGACTTCGTACGCGTGGAAGAAAATGTTCCCCTTTAGGCATCATTTTCACTGGTGCTTCACTCCTATTGGTCACAGCGTTTTGTTACATAGCCTATAGCCCTCCTCCATAAATTTTCTCTCCAACATTGATTGAATTTTTCAAACCGGACCAGGTATTCCCCAGATTAGCGCGTTCTATTTGGTCTATTATGTCACTAAGAAAGACTGAGGTGGCTCTTACACCATTATGAAGAAATGGGATGATGACACGTGTATTCTTATTCCTCAATCCCTCTCCCAACCCATTAACGCTTTATATGTGGGCGTCCTACTTCACCTTGTTAGGATTTTAGGTCTTATAAGCCGCTTTAACCAGGCATGTTGGCATAGGATGTTAGTTTCGAGTTTTCCGTCTCTTATAGCTAGGAACTTATCTGGTTATCATATTCTTTTGATGACTGTTACAACACCCTTGGTAGAAAACGGAGAGTTGACAAGTGTGTTTCAAATCCGTCATCACGCGGACAAATTATTATATTATACAATGCGTGGAAAAAACCTCAGTCCTCTAAATAAATAAATATTGAATAAATATTCATGGACATTTCACACAACGTCTTTTAGTCCCAAGCTAAGCTTATATGCTTGTGGGTTGGGTACCAGAATACGGATATTACATAAACTACTTTTCTTTCGTAAATACCTCGCTCTCTCTCTCTCCAGCCCATTTACGTTCCACTGCTGGGAACGGGCCTCCTCCGTTTTGGAGGGTTATGGTCTACTGTACCGCGCTGGCCAGGCGTGTTGGCACTGGGTTTAATAACACGCTTATATTAGTTCGCTAGGTATCTATCAATGTATTAATCTATGTAATGGAATCTTTGAAAGTGATTTTTACCCACTTGCAGTAGTCGGATTGATCTGAAATTTTGCATGGGCAACAAGGACAGATGACAATGCAATAAATAAAAAAATATTCAAGATTTTCAAGCGTGTTTTTAGTTTTTGAACGAAGTAGATTATTTTCAAGTTTTCCGTCTCTCACAGAGGATGTTTTTAGGGTTCCGTACCCAAAGGGTAAAAACGGGACCCTATTACTGAGACTTCGCTGTCCGTCCGTCCGTCCGTCCGTCCGTCCGTCCGTCCGTCCGTCCATCCGTCCGTCCGTCCGTCCGTCCGTCTGTCACCAGGCTGTATCTCAAGAACGGTGATAGCTAGAGAGTTGAAATTTTCACAGATGATGTATTTCTATTGCCGCTATAACAACAAATACTAAAAATAAAATAAAATAAATATTTAAGGGGGGCTCCCATACAACAAACATGATTTTTAGGGTTCCGTACCCAGTATCTCAAGAACGGTGATAGCTAGACAGTTGAAATTTTCACAGATGATGTATTTCTATTGCCGCTACAACAACAAATACTAAAAATAAAATAAAATAAATATTTAAGGGGGGCTCCCATACAACAAACATGATTTTTTTACCGTTTCTTGCTCGATACTAATAACGTTGCCTTATGTTGCATAGATAATGGTACGGAACCCTTCGTGCGCGAGTCCGACTCGCACTTGACCAATTATTTTGTGTGTATACACACTTATCTTATCTTTCTTTGTAAATACATACTTATAATACATAGAAACACCCAGACGCAGTACAAACATTTGTATAACATTTATAAATATCACACAAATATTTGGCCCGTGCGGGAATCGAACCCGCGACCTCGTTTACGGCGGTCCGTTACATGAACCACTAGACCGCGAGAGCCGTCAAATGCACTATTGACAAGGAAAATTTTTTCATATTACAAATGTTATAGCTTTACCCTTATCTACCCTTTCATATTCCCTTAAGGGTTAAAGGTAATACTGTGTACTTTACAACCCCGATATCTACAACACCTTAAATGTCATATGACATTAATGGACCGTAAATATAGCCTGTCATGTACGAGCTAAATCTATTCGTATTCTGGTACACATAACACAAGCATATAAGCTTATCTTGGGACCAGAGGACGTTGTGTGAAATGTCCATGAATATTTATACTAATACTAGCTGTCCCGGAAAACGTTGTTTTACCATCCTAAAAAAAAAAAGAAAAAATGGTTTAAAAAATAGATGTTGGCCGATTCTCAGACCCACTGAATATGCATGTAAAATTTCATAAAAATCGGTCAAGCCGTTTCGGAGGAGTACGGTAACTAACACTGTGACACGTGAATTTTATATATTAGACTAGCTGACCCGTCAAACGTTGTTTTGCCATACTAAAAAAAAAAGGTTTGAAAAATAGATGTTGGCCGATTCTCAGACCTACTGAATATGCATGTAAAATTTCCTAAAAATCGGTCAAGCCGTTTCGGAGGAGTACGGTAACTAACACTGTGACACGTGAATTTTATATATAAGACAAGACAAGACAAGACAAGATTATAAAGCTGAACAGTTTGTTTATTTGTTTGTTTGTACGCGCTAATCTCAGGAACTACACAAAAATAATTTTAGTATAGTACATTTATCGAGAAAGGCTATTATAGGCTATTGGTCTTATTCATAATGACTTATCGGATGTTTAAACGGAGATTTTATCGGAAAGATAATAAACGTTTTATCGTAAAAAGACTACTATTATGAATAACAAGTTTTGACAATATTCGCGAACTGATTTTAGCGAACTTTTAACTCCGTTCAGTTATCTATACTTATAATAAACCTGTAGAGAGGTCAATTCTGTACATGAAATATATTTTCAAAATAACTATCAGGGGGTGATTAGTGATCGATACTGATGCCAAAAATGCAATCAGTAAAATTTTTGTGTCTGTCTGTCCGGTGGGCAGGTTATAGTATACTTTTCATCACGCTACAATCAATAGGAGCAGAGTAGTGAAGGGAAATGTTAGGAAAACGGGAAAAGGTGCTCCATTTTTTAAGCTTCCGTCGCGTGTGCAGCCTTAATGGTTAAAGTTACATAGAAATCATGTATGACGGAAATATTCTACATAAAATTGTCTAAAAATATCCCGAAACAGCACATATCTATATTTTATGGTTGACTCACAATAACACATGTAACTCCTGGTAGCTTAGCAGTTCGTTCATTCTGATTATATTTGTTTACTCTTACGTATATAATACTCTCACTCAAGCAGTAGATAAAAAAAAACGTTGCAAAAACGGGGAAAATTTCCTTAATTCTACGCGGACGGAGTCGAGGGCAACAGCTAGTTATGAATAAGACCATATATGTATAACATCACGCTGCGACTAAAAATGTTGCATAAACGAGGATCTTTTTCTTAATTCCACGTGTACAAAGTCTTGAACAATAGCTAGTTCTAAATATAAAGCGACGATTCCGTATTTTATTATATAAAAATTCAAAATTCTTTTATAAAATCAAAATGGTCAAAGTTCTGATCCAAAGCGATTTAGATATCTAATTTTACACGTGAGTAACCCTCAGGTACGTCTCGCTCTTGACCGTTTTATATTTTTACTTCGAGTATAGGCCATGTGTTGTATAAACGGTGCTACATCAAAGAACAAAAGAATTAGCTTCGAAGAAAGTAAAAATAAAATATATACAGGCTGTTGCTATATTATAGTAGTTTCAATTTAATCAGGAATATACTATTTTTAATTTTTTACAGTTAATAACCGACTCTCCGCGTGATTGCAGCAAAAGTCAGCTAAGGGATATTGCATACAAATAACATCCTTTGTGAGAGACGGGAATTTCGAAAATAAACCCTGTACCAACACGCTTGGTCAGCGCGGCACAGTAGACCATAATCCCTCCCAAAGTGGAGGAGGGCTGTGCCCAACAGTGGGACGTAAATGGGCTGGAGATAGAGAACCGATAATAAATACGAGTTGGACTCGCGCACGAAAGATTCCGATGCATTTTTATCATAAAACTAGCTGTTGCCAGTGACTTCGTACACTATTGGAATTTAGAAAAAAAATTCCCTTTTTGCAACATTTTTCACTAATCTTCGCTGTTATTGATGGCAGCGTAATGTTATATAGCCTATAGCCTTCCTCTATAAATGTACTGTCCAACACTGAAAGAATTTTTCAAATCGGACTAGCAGTTCCTGAGATTTGCGCGTTCAAACAAATAAACAAATGAACCATCTCTTCAACCAGATTTCTTCGAATTAGAGGAGATCCATGCCCAACAGTGGGATTTAAGTACTCAGAAAGAAGCAGTAACATATGACTGGACTATATTATTCTAATTTATAAACGTTTTCGTCTAAATTCTTGCCTTTATTACGTTTTTACTTAACAAATGTGACCGCATAAAATTTATTTGAAGGTTTGTAGCGGTTCTTGGGTTTCGTGTGAAGTCTTTTATACTTGGGTTTTGGGTAAAATGAACTTAACATTTGTGGGACTGCAAAGTATTTGTTTATATTATATTTTAAATATTATAATTCATTCTCACAAGCGTAAGTGACCTTATGCTTATTGTATGTTTATTTTCAATGTAACAATGAATGTAACTGTAAAGTGTTGAACAACCTCAAATTGTTTGTTTTAAATTGAGTTAAATATTTTTTTCATAGGCTTATAATAATTTGCAATGGAATTCTTATCTTTGAAAAAATTCATGTCATCTGTGAATTTATGATAGCAAGCTCGTGGTTAGGTAAATTAGTGATGTCCAATATAGCAAGCCCGATATATTGCCGTCATAGACACGTATAAGCTCCACCATTTGTATTAATATACAATAATACGTTGTATAAATATTTCATAATGAACTGAATGAGTAAGTAGCCGTATAATATCAAAATTAGTCAGTATATTTTGTATCATAAATGTCCAAACAGAATAATGTTACTCTAACGAATTGCACTTGAGATTTTTTATTTATACTGAAATATATAATCACAATACATTTGAAGCAATAACATATAATTACATAATTTACCTTCAATTAAATGAAAATTATACTACTACTTAATATTCGTTTAACTAAAACTAAATAACCTATATCAAATTTCTTGAGGAAAACGGTATGTATGTACAAATAAAATCAATATTTATTTATTTGACGGGCTTCGTGGTGGAGTGGTTTATGTAATGGACTGCCGATCACGAGGTCTCGGGTTCGATTCCCGGTTGGGACATATTTATTTATTTACATATTTTACATATATTTTACATATTTATTTATTTATTTATTTATTTATTATAAAACATTTGCAATATCTTTACAGAAGATCCCAATACAATATCGCAAGTAATACATTAAATTTTAATATAGAGCAACCTGTATATTCCGGGCCCCCCAATAAAGCTGCGCGGGCGCAGCCGACGCCGAAACCGTTCATCGAACTCAGGACATCTGTTTCCTAGCACGAGCCCCGCCACACTGTCTTGTTCATTCATCGGAACATTTTTGTTGTTTGAATTTCCCTAACTAAGTGTTATAAGATTTTAACACCATTTAATTATAAGAATATATAGCGCGGTCGGTATTCCGTTAATTATCGAGTTCACACGTACTTTTTTACGACATGAAAATTAAATTATCTATGGTTAAACCTATTTACAAAAGAGAAGTAGTACTCTATGTGTCATGAGCTGTGAAAACAGTAAGATTATTATTGTTTATTGTACATCAACTGTGTCGGTCTTTTACGGATTATCAAATGCCACCAACCCATCTCCTCCTAAGGGAAAAAGTCAGCTAAGGGATATTGCACACAGATAACATCTTCTGTGAAAGACGGTAAACTCGAAAATAAGCCCTGTGCCAAAACGCCTGGTCAGCGCGGCACAGTAGACCTTAATCCCTCTCAAAGTGAAGGAGGCCCGTGCCCAACAGTGGGTCGTATACGGGCTGGAAAAGAAGAAGAAGAAGAACCTACACCAAGTTATTGAGAAAACTTTACTGATTATAAAACAATGTCGCTATTTTTGTATGTATGTCCCTATGTGAGCTTATCCTTATCCTTACTAATTTATAAGTGCGAAATCCGGATGATAACACAATAATAATTTTGACGAGCTTACGTGTTAATGTGTGGAACGAAACGATAGCGCGATTTAAACATCGTACAACGCCATCTATCGAGCAGAAAAGTAAACTTCTATTTGTTAAGGATTGATTTCTAAATTTCACGCGTACGAAGTCGCGGGCAACAGCTAGTATTTTCATAAATACTATTCATTCAAGGGCATGGCTTTTTTATATGCGTACGAAGTTCCGGGAACAGCTATGTTGACGTAAAATGGAGCGTCCATTTAAATTTACAGGTTCATACAAATTACTGACTAATCCATGATTTTAATAGACACCTAACAACTAGCCTTAGGTACTGATTCTATGTGCACAACTAATTTTAACTTAACTAAAAAAATGAAAATTGACTTTTAAATAACACTATTCGGCAATGTTAACAGAACTTTTTATTACAAAATCTGTATATAGAGGTAGACTACCGATATAAATTAATAAAAATGCGCACAACAAAATAATTGAAATACACCAATAGTTGTTTTCATTTTTTAGTTAAGTTTAATTGCACACGCAGAATTGGTACCTTAGTTACCCTAAAATCGTAAAAAATAATTATTCATTAGCAAATTAACAAGAGTTCTAGTTACAACTATAGCTGTCAACACTTTCAGATAATATCAACAGCTTGGAAGTGCCCATAAAAACAGACGGAAACCCCATAAAACAACACGAACAATTAATATTTAAAACAGCTGACGATATTGAAATGACGTCAGATTAGACTCGGCGCCATCTTACTGCCGCCATATTTGTGCTAAATTTTTACTTAAGGTTTTGTTCTACATTGCGATATTTATAAACAACTAGCATCTGCCCGCAACTTCGTATAAATGGAAATTAAAAAATAAAAAAGCAACAAATCTTTGCTTACTACAAAACGAAATTGTTATATACTGGTACCAATTCTAGGTACACAACTAAACTTAACTTAACTAAAAAATGAAAATTGGTAGTGTCAATATAGCTATTACTTGCTATTTCGTTGTACACATTTATATTAATTAAAATCGTTAGTCTATAATACACAGTTTTAATAATAAGAAAGTTCAGTAAACATTGCCGCATTATCATAATGATTTTAATTTTTTAGTTAAGTTAAGTTTAGTTGTGCGCTCAGAATCGGCACCAATATCACGTATGTCCCAATGTAAGTTTAACTTCAAAACTGTGCAAAGGATTTTGATGCGGTTTTTTCAATAGAAAGAGTGATTCAAGTTAATGGTTTTTAGGGTTCCGTACCCAAAGGGTAAAAACGGGACCCTATTACTGAGACTTCGCTGTCCGTCCGTCCGTCCGTCCGTCCGTCTGTCACCAGGCTGTATCTCAAGAACGGTGATAGCTAGACAGTTGAAATTTTCACAGATGATGTATTTCTATTGCCGCTATAACAACAAATACTAAAAATAAAATAAAATAAATATTTAAGGGGGGCTCCCATACAACAAACATGATTTTTTTACCGTTTCTTGCTCGATACTAATAACGTTGCCTTATGTTGCATAGATAATGGTACGGAACCCTTCGTGCGCGAGTCCGACTCGCACTTGACCATTTTTTTTTATATTATTTGTTCTGTTTGTATTATTTGTTTTGTTTTATATTGTTCGGTGTTTATTTACGAAGTTGCGGGCGACAGACAGCTTAAAATCAATAACTAAAGCCTAATATTGCACGAGGATTAAGAAAATTCAAAACATTTATTGTGATATATAACCGGACCTTTAAATCTAACAACACTTATCTAATGCAAATATTTTATCTAATAGGCTGTTGGTAACAGACAGACGATCTGATAAGCTATATTATTAGTTAAAATATGAATTATTCAGTAGCCATTCTAGCACGTCGAACAGTGAAAGCTAAACGCGGACAAAAGTTACAAATCCAACGAAAATAGATGAAGTTATTTTGCAAAGGGATTCATTCCGGTAAAGTAAATTAATACTTTAAATTTGAGACGGAATTTTAGTCTTGTTAAGGGGGTACTGTACTCCTAATTTAGGTATTAGCCTTAGGTATTGCTATCCCTAATCACGAGCACCGTGATGAAAGGGACAAATATAGCTTAAACAAATTTTACCTACAAATTCTTTGCAAAAAAAGACGTTTCGTAGTCCCCTTTTTTTCTCGTGAAAGTTAAACCGATTTCAATTCTTTTTACGCTATATTATAGATGAAAAGTATATCTATGCTTGTATCACTTTTTTTTTGGTAAAATGTTACTAAATATGTGTGATAGACGCTGCAACTTTACCTAAAAACCGAAATAATCGGGATTTTCGGATGGTCATATTTCTTTTAGTTATTATGTATTGAAAAAAAGAGTGTGACAGAAGCATAGATATACTTTTCATCTATAATATAGCGTAGAAACAATTAAAATCGGTTTAACTTTCGCGAAGAAAAAAGGGAAGTACGGTACCCATATTTTTGTATGGAGCGTAATTTGGTATCGTGCCCTCTTAACAGACTTGAAATAAGGAGGAGTTTTTCAATACGTCTGTATGATTTTTTTATATTTGTTACCTCATAATTTTTAATGGGTGAAACGATTTGAATGATTCTTTTTTTATTTGAAAGCTTGTGGTTCCCGTGTGATCCCATTGGCACTAGGACTGGATCTAATGGATACAACCTTTTGCAACAAGTGGTTGGCGGATGTATTTTTGTGCTGTATTGGTAGCGAAAAAGTAAAAAAAATAAAACAGCAAAGCAGTGCAGTAGTATAACGTTTTTTCTTTCTCTCTAGCTTATTAACCTGTTCCACTGGTGGGCACGGACCTCCTTCGCTATAGGAGAGATCATGGTCCTGTGTACTGTGCCGCGCTGAATAGGCGTGTTGAGGTCTTAGTTTCAAGTTTTCCATCTCTCAGAGAATATGTTATCTGTGTACAACATCCCTTAGCTAGCTTTAACACCACCCTGGGGAAGAGATGAAGTCACACACTTAACAATATCCATCCATACTAATATTATAAAGCCGAATAGTTAGTTTGTTTGTTCATTTGAACGCGCTAATCTCAGGAACCACTGCAGTGGTATTCAGTAAGAAAAAGTGAAGTGAATTTTCGGTGAATCTTGATCACGTGACAGCGCTCCTCCAATAAAAATAGAGGAGCGCTGTCACCAAGAAGAAATCAAGATTCACCGAAAATTCACTTCACTTCTTCTTACTAAATACCACTGCTGGTCCCATTTGAATAATTCTTTAACTATTGTACATTTATTAAGAAAGGCGCGTAAGCATGGAAGCATGATGCTTTATAGGCTATAAAACATCATGCTGAGACTAGTAGGAGCAAAGCATTAGTAAAAAGTATTGCAAATAATCTAAATAGTTTAAAAACTAAAAAACGCGCTTGAAAATCCTGATTTTTTTTTTAAATTATTGCATTGTCATCGGTCCTTGATATATTATTATTATGTGCAAAATATCAGATCAATACGACTACTGCAAGTGGTTAAAATCACTTTCAAAGATTCCGTTGATAGATACATACCTACCGAACTAATTTAAGCGTGTTAAAATGGGGAAAATTATCTGAATTATCGCGGGCTTCAACTGGTTAAGTATAAAATAATTGGTCAAGTGCGAGTCGGACTCGCGCACGAAGGGTTCCGTACCATTATCTATGCAACATAAGGCAACGTTATTAGTATCGAGCAAGAAACGGTAAAAAAATCATGTTTGTTGTATGGGAGCCCCCCTTAAATATTTATTTTATTTTATTTTTAGTATTTGTTGTTATAGCGGCAATAGAAATACATCATCTGTGAAAATTTCAACTGTCTAGCTATCACCGTTCTTGAGATACTGGGTACGGAACCCTAAAAATCATGTTTGTTGTATGGGAGCCCCCCTTAAATATTTATTTTATTTTATTTTTAGTATTTGTTGTTATAGCGGCAATAGAAATACATCATCTGTGAAAATTTCAACTGTCTAGCTATCACCGTTCTTGAGATACTGGGTACGGAACCCTAAAAATCATGTTTGTTGTATGGGAGCCCCCCTTAAATATTTATTTTATTTTATTTTTAGTATTTGTTGTTATAGCGGCAATAGTAATACATCATCTGTGAAAATTTCAACTCTCTAGCTATCACCGTTCTTGAGATACAGCCTGGTGACAGACGGACGGACGGACGGACGGACGGACGGACAGCGAAGTCTCAGTAATAGGGTCCCGTTTTTACCCTTTGGGTACGGAACCCTAAAAAGGCTTAGTTCAAAAAAAGTTTAGAAGCGTTTCAACCGCGGCGTTTAAGTTTCTGCATCTACCTACGCCCTAATCACACAAAAGCTTGCATTGCATAATCCTCTAGAACAGAAGCCGTCAACCTGCGGGTGCAAGAACATATAAAATAAATAATAAATAAATAAATAAATATTAGAGAGATGGAAAAATCGAAAATAAACCCTGTGCCAACACGCCTGGTCAGCGTGGCACAGTAGACCATAATCCCTCCAAAGTGGAGGAGGCCCGTGCCCAACAGTGGGACGTAAATGGGCTGAAGAGGAGAGGAGAGCAACAACTCACTCAACTCACATTATCTAGGTCTTATGTAAATTTTTCTCTCATAGTCTTCTGTCAGACGTCATATCTATGTTTGCTTCTCGTTCATATCCTCTTTCACACACATTCATACAATGATTCATACAGATTCTACATGTATGTTGAAATCACAAGTAAGTAGATACGTTAACGATAAAGTCTAACAATAAAGTCTAACGTAAGTTGACGGGCCTCGTGGTGTAGTGGTTCATATAACGGACTGCCGATTACGAGGTCTCGGGTTCGATTCCCGGTCAGGACAAATATTTGTGTGATGTTTTTCATTGTCATACAAATGTTTGTACTGCGTCTGGGTGTTTACTATGTATTATAAGTATGTATTTACAAAAGAAAAGTAGTATATGTATTATATCCACCTCCTGGTACCCATAATACAAGCATATAAAGCTTAGCTTGGGACCAGAGGACGTTGTGTGAAATGTCCATGAATATTTATTATTATTATTATTTATTATACACATGCAAATGTTATTGCTATCATAGAGTTTGTTTATATTACCATACCAGACAGCTGATGACAGAGGTTCTCAACCATTGGGTAGTAAGTACTTTACATTATATCTTTGTGTCTGTAAATTCTTAGAATTATCCTTTTGGTGACAAATTAATACAACGTCCTAGGATTTTTACTTGTTAACCTATAATAATAATAACCGAGAAAGTACGATTACGAGCTGGACTCGCGCACGAAGGCTTCTCTAAAATTATTATCATTATGTCATACTGTAATGATAATATCGCCTTAAGGTATCATCAAGGTACGAAAACCTACCAAAACTTTAGTTGCATGGAAACCCCCTTAAATATATTTTAATTATATAATTTATTTATAATGACTTATCGCAGGTCTAAAAGTTCGCTAAAATCGGTTCGCTAAAATTGTCAAAAATTGTTATTTATAATAGTCTTTTTACGATAAAACGTTTATTATCTCTCCGATAAAGTTATTGTTTAAACCTCCGATAAGTCATTATGAATAAGACCATTATTGTACACTAGTTGATGCCAATACTCCGTACGCGTGGAATTGTAGATCCCCATATATTTCCTAGTTTATTCCCTAGACTGTCACGAATATTTCAAAACCAAAACACGAAAATCGGCCAAGCTGTTCTTGTGTTTTAGCGAGACTAACGAACATCAATTGATTTTTATATATAAGAGGAAGGTGATATACGGCAACAGAAATACATGATGTCTAAAACAAAAAAGTAATTCATATCAGCCCGTTTAATGTCTCACTGCTGCCTTTTCCACCTTTCACAGTTTATGTTAACTGCTTATAACATCCTTTAGCTGGTTTTTACAGCAGGGTGGTGATACTTGTATTCTGAATCCGTCATCACACTCATCATACAGATAAGGGCATGGAGTATATTCACTTTATTTGGTTTACTTACACAAGTGGACTAAATCATCCCTTAGATAGCTATTGCCAAAAGAGTGGTGTTAAAGCTCTTTAATCCATGCAGATTCATTAAAAAAAACCACTAAAAATACAAAAGGTTGTCATCCCCTGTTTTACTGTTTACACTTGACAGATGCGTACCACGTGTGTTAGTCGCGTGCGCACCTGACTTACACTGAACTTATAAACTGATTATCAATTTTTTATAACAAACGGTTCTATAGATGGCGTTTTACTGGCTTTCTAAATCGCACTGTGATTTCCTTACACGCATTAACACTTAAGACGGTACGATACCAAATTATGCTCCATACAAAAGTATGGGTATCGTACTTTCGTTTTTTCTTCGCGACAGTTAAACTGATTTTGATAGTTTTTGCGTTATATTATAGATAAAGAGTATATCTATGCTTCAATCACTTTCTTTTTTTCAAATCATAATAACTAAAACAAATATGACGATCCGAATCACTTTCATCCACTCTTTTCGGTTTTCTTTAGATAAAGTTGCAGCGTCTATCACACAAATTTGGTAAAGTTTTACCACAAAAGAAAGTGATAGAAGCATAGATATACTCTTTATCTTTTAACTTTACCCTTAACATTTAGGGGGATGAAAAATAGATGTTGTCCGATTCTCAGACCTAACGGATACGTACACAAAATTTCACGAAAATCGGTCGAGCCATTTCGGAGGAGTATAATTACAAACACCGTGACAGGAGAATTTTATATATTAAAAAGATAGTGAGAGGAAGACAGATGTATATAGAAAAAAGACGAAGCGAGAAAGAGACAAATAGATATAAATATACCCTTAATATACCGAGTTGTATCTAAATTTATTTATGACCTCACCGACAGATATATCTGTCACTTTCTCGCCCTGTCTTTTTGCTATTTGCATCTGTCTTCCTCTCGCTATATTAATATGCCGTTTGTGATGCCCTTCAAACTATATTTTATTTCATTTTTCATCTTTGTACAGTAATTGGGATAGATGTAAGAAAGATGATGATAATGAACAATAAAGTTAAACAATATACATGACGTGCAGTTAAACAGCTATAGAATACTGCCGCACCTTGAGTGTGCTACAAATGAAATTATATTACTAAACGTTTTCTATACCCGGCTATGTAGAGCGTAGGGATGGGACATATCGATTACCTGTTATCGATTTATTGGACACATAGGTAACAATTCTACATGCACAATGTAGCGACATCTAGTGACTAATAGCTGTCACTACATAGTACAGCACAATAACAACAGATGGCGTTAAATGTCATAATAATGTATGACGTCACAATGAATTCTACATCGCGAAAGCAAGATTTGCATACGAGTTAAGATAGCTACAACATCTGAACATACAACAGCGGGGCGAAAGCCCTGGCCAGTGCTGATCACCTAGCCTGGTCGGAGAATTCTCTATTTGTGGTTGGAGGAGCCCGATCACCCACGCTCCTCCACACACAACAATAATATAAACAACTATGCTGTATGTCGACTAATTGGCTATTTCGATAAACACATGTCATTTACAATAATTAAAATTGTTATTTTATTACACAGTTTTTTTGATAACAAAATTCAGTTACATTGACGATTTGTGTTATTGACACAATCAAATTTCACTTTTTAGTTAAGTGAGTTTAGATTAAGTCTGTACGTAGAATTGGAATATTGCATCGTGAATATGTTTTTAAAGTCACTGTGGTGATGTATTAACAATACAAGTTCCATGTGGTGTCATAAGACCCGATCAAGTCTACCACGTCGCATGACACCTGCTTATTCCCGAGGAGGGTTAACTTCAGGCAGGTCTTAAAAATCAGCCAAAACTTTCTGCAAATTAACAAGTAATGTTGCACCGACGAACGTGTACGAAGCACGAGTTAGAGAATTCGACTGTAGACTGTTATACATAAACTGAAATTTTCAGTAACTATCACTATTTTAAAGATACTGCTGGTGACAGACAGTCAGTGAGGTCTCTAACAAGGTCCCGTATTCACTATTCGATTCGATCTATGTTTATAGAGTTCTGTACTGAAAGATAAAACTTAATAAAACCCTAAAAACAGGGAACCAAATTCAGTACGCCTACTTCATATCTCTTAGCAATATTCAATCAAGTGGTTAGTAGAGTTTGGTACAATCATGTTTTAAAAAACACTGCAGATTTCATTAGCTTTTAATTATTACTATTTGTGTGGTGACAGATTAAGAATACAAGTGTCACCATCCCATTTCTTCCCTAGGGTACTGTAAGTTAAGGAAAAAAGCACTTAACATCTACTGTGAGAGACGGAAAACTTGAAACTAAACCTTATGCCAATACGCCTGGTCAGCGCGGCACAGTAGACTATAATCCCTCCCAAAGTGGAGGAGGCCCGTGACCAACAGTATGACGTTAATGGGCTGGAGGTAGAGAGAAAGAGAGAGAGTTATTCATTTATAGATCTGTGATAGCAATTGCTAATTGTTCCAACAAATCATCATCATAATCGTAAAATTACGCCTATTTCCCAAAGGGGTAGGCAGAGACTATAGAGCGCCATCTGCATCTGCACACTCATACATCTGGTCATACATGCCCGACGGTTGTAAGTGCTACGCACTTGCCCCTTTTGGAGAATAACCCTTTTGGTCCAACAAAATGACATGCTATAAATACAACTTTTCTTAGAATCCTCTAATCCTCTTGGTATTGTAATATTTTCTAACACTTGCGCAAATCATTCATTCAAATAAAACCAATTTATAGGTACTTAAACGTGAAGAGTTTGTGTGTTTGTTTAAATGTCTTAATCTCAGGAACCGCTAGTTCGATTTGAAAAATTCTTTCAGTATTGGATAGTACATTTATCAAGGAAGGCTATAGCATCGATAAAGTAGTAAGTTAGTACTTTATTTATGGCTATAGGCTATAAAACACCACGCTGCGACCAACAGGAGCGAAACATTAGTGAAAAATTTTTCAAAAACGAGGAAAATTTTCGACATTCCACGCATACGGAGTCGCGGGCAGTACCTAACTAGCAAGTATTTAAAACAATATAAATGTCAAAGGAAAGCTATAGAAGAAGGCTATATAACATCACGCAGCGACCAATAGGAGCGCAGCATTTGTGAAAAATGTTTATAAAAAGGGGAAAGATTTTCGAAGTTCGAAGTTCGAAGAAGTACGAAGTCGTAGACAACAGTTAATAAGTATTTAAAACAATATAAATACCGACAAATCCCATCCCTACACTGTATATACAAGATGAGTTTTTGAATCACCCCATTACATACGATGGGGTGCATTCCTCGTTGGGGTGGAAATCAATTACTGGGGTGTGTTGGCGAGGGTGTCTGCTAGGACACAAAAGTAGGTTACGACTTACGTACTTACATAGATTTCCTTCAATATTTTTCATGACCTATATCTTATGAAGAACTTTATAGTTTACTTAGATAAATATAAATATTTAATGGATTATATTTTTATCATTTTCATCAACACTTCTATAGTCTTTACTTATTATAAAACAAGGTCGTTATAATAATAAATAATAAATATTCACGGACATTTCACACAACGTCCTCTGGTCCCAAGCTAAGTTTACATGCTTGTGTTATGGGTACCAGAATACGGATATACTACATATACTACTTTTCTTTTGTAAATTTGTACATTGAATATATTTTGATTTTATAAATAAATATTCAGAACATTCAAATATTCAGGACATTTCACACAATGTCCTCTGGTCCCAAAGTAAGCTATATTTCTATGCTTGTATTATGGGTACCAGATACGGATACAACATATACTACTTTTCTTTTGTAAATACATACTTTTAATATACACAGAAACACCCAGACGCAGTACAAACATTTGTATGACATTTATGGATATCACACAAATGATTGTCCCGAGCGGGAATCGAACCCGCGACCTCTCGATCGGGAGTCCGTTACATAAACCACTCAACCACGAGGCTCGTCATACGTCATTATTTTATATATGTATGGTTTTTTTTTACATGAAATATGTTGGCACCTAATCCCATGTCATCTAATCGCAAGCGACAATGGAATCTTTTATGATAAAGCGTACCAACTATGTGAGAGGCTTATTTACCTTTTGTTTGAACGTGTCTACATTGTAACGCGTATATTGTTTTTCATTTAGCCTGACGTTTCGGAGATTTTTCAGTCAGAGAGTTTTTTTAATTGTTTGTAGTTATATTGACAAATGTAATAAACGTACTTACGGAAGGCACACACATCATCATCTATTTTCATTATGAAAGTCACAAAAAATTGCTGCTTAAAATGGAGTTATAAAATTTCCGAAGGTCGAGTCGACCTTGTAACAAATCAAGGTAGAAATCGATCTGTTGTATGTACAAGAAACATGGCAGTGTAAAGCTAAGTTAAAAAAAAATAATCACTGAATAATTACCGTAAAGTTTTACATTTGTGTGATATCCATAAATGTCATACAAATGTTTGTACTGCGTCTGGGTGTTTTCTATGTATTATAAGTATGTATTTACAAAATAAAAGTCACGTTGTGTGAAATGTCCATGAAAGTAGTTTAAATTTTGAGTACCTACATTACATACAGTAGTTACTAAAGTAATTTATTGATTTTGCAACTGTCATGCAATTTTTTCCACCATTATTTGATTTTTCAAGTAAGGCTACTTGAAAAATCAAATTATGGTGGAAAAAATTGACTGCAGCAAGCGGGACTTGAACCCGCTTGCGGAAGTACGTAAAAATATATTAAGGGCCTACATCAATATTATCGTATATCATCGCCGACACGTACATATTAACACAGCCAGTAGGCACAGAAAATGAAGAATTAGGGATACTTTTCCTATTTACTCAAAATCTACTAAATATATTTTAATTCTGATTTACGTGTTTCTATATATAATAGTTACTTATGTTTTTAAAGTTATTTCATTAGTTAATACGCGATAATAGACCGACAAATGAAAAAAATAAAAAATTTGAGAGGTTGTTTCGCCAAGTTTTTCTATCGAGAAAACATTTTCAATCGCGTTTCTGAGTTTATGCGATCCTAGATCATATATTGAAAAAACATATACTTAAAAATTAGAGCTCTAGCCATTCAATCTAAAGAAACAATGAAAACTTCGTACATAGAAAAATGCACGAAGCTATTTTGGTATCCTCTTAACTCAGTCGAGTGACAAATGTGGTGGTTAAATTGAATGTTGCTAGCACGACCGCAATAAGCTCAGTTGGAAAGAGCTTCGGAACGGTATTCCGAGGTCGTGGGTTTAAGTCCCGCTTGCGGCAGTAAATTTTTTCCACCATAATTTGATTTGTTACCTACTAGTTAGTATTTAGTCCGTGTGGTACCGGATTAAAACTACAAGGGTCAAGCCAGCTAAGGGATATTATACACAGTTAACATCCTCTGTGAGAGACGGAAACCTCGAAAATAAACCCTGTGCCAACACGCCTGGTCAGCGCGGCACAGTAGACCATAATGCCTCCCAAAGCGGAGGAGGCCTGTGCCCTACAGTTTCCTTAATGGGCTGGAGAGAGAGAGAGAGAGGCAAGATATTGTCATGCAAATGTTTGAACTGCGTCTGGGTGTTTCTATGTATTATAAGTATGTATTTACAAAAATAAAGTAGTATATGTATTCTATCCGTATTCTGGTACCCATAACACAAGCATTTAAGCTTAGCTTGGGACCAGAGGAGGTTGTATGAAATGTCCATGAATATTTATTAAAAAAAATACACGCTCTTTTAAAAAGTCAGAAGCTAGGCGCATACAATATTGTATTTAAATTTACGGCTACGGTTTTACCTGCGTATATGTATAGTTACTGCCCGGCTCCTTGGCTTTTAGTGTGAACATAGCGTGTCGTTCTGATCTATACGCTATACAATTGTAAAATTTCAAAAACAACTATTGAGTAGTTGGAATAACTATTTTTATGAACTTGGCTTAATTTTTACATTCTAAATATTGGTCAGTTAAATTATTTACAGACAGGTGTCACAGTGGATGTCATGATTTCAATAATAGCCGCTTATAAATTCTGACTATGATAAATAATTGATTGAAACTTGAACAATATCGAAACGAAGAATACAAATACTTAAAACCTTATTATTTAACTATAATACAAGCATTAAGCTTAGTTTAGGACCAGAGGACTTTGTGTGGAATGTCTATGAATATTTATTTTTATTATTTACTAGCTGTCCCGGCAAACGTTGTTTTGCCATACAATTCTGTGTAAAAATCAACAACAAAAAATTTCATCAAAATCGGTCCAGCCGTTTAGGAGGAGTTCAATTACAAACACACGTACAAAAGATTTATATATATAAAGATTTATCTACATTAATGCAAAACTAGTCAAGTACGAGTTCTAATTGTTGACGGGCTTCGTGGTCTAGTGGTTCAAGCATGCATGCATGTTCGCGGGTTTGATTCCCGCTCGGGACAAGTAGGTATTTATATTTATTGTGATATTTATAACTGTCATACAAATGGCTGTTCTGCGTCTAGGTGATTCTATGTATTATAAGTATGTATTTACAAAAAGAAAAGTAATATATGTAGTAGGTATATCCGTATTTTGGTACCCATAACACAAGCATATAAGCTTACCTTGGGACCAGAGGACATTGTGTGAACGTAAAAAAAAATAGAAAAGAAAGTTGTGCACGAAGGATTCAGTACCATTATCATTATAAACATCATAATAATCTTATATCATCATATTATCATCAAATTACGCGGAAAGCGTGTGTTGTATGGGAGCCCTAAGATATTTATTATGTTCTGGTTTTTAGGGTTCCGTAACCAAAGGGTAAAAACGGGACCCTATTACTGAGACTTCGCTGTCCGTCCGTCCGTCCGTCCGTCTGTCACCAGGCTGTATCTCAAGAACGGTGATAGCTAGACAGTTGAAATTTTCACAGATGATGTATTTCTATTGCCGCTATAACAACAAATACTAAAAATAAAATAAAATAAATATTTAAGGGGGGCTCCCATACAACAAACATGATTTTTTTACCGTTTCTTGCTCGATACTAATAACGTTGCCTTATGTTGCATAGATAATGGTACGGAACCCTTCGTGCGCGAGTCCAACTCGCACTTGACCAATTTTTTTAGTAATTGTTGTTATATCATCAACAGAAATTCATTAGAAATTCATTAGAAAAAATTTCAACATTAGCTATCACTATTCACGAGAATACAACCTGGTGATAGAAGGATAGCAGTTAGCGGAGTTTCAGTATTATTCCCTCCATAAAGCCCCCTTTTTCTTTTAGGTATGTAACCTAAAAATGCTTTATATTCCTTAGATACATTAGAACAATTTTAAACAGTCTTAGTACTTCAAATATTAATTAAATAAGAATGAATGTAATAACATCAAGAGAAGTTTACGTGATGTTATGCAAGCGGCGCCGCGAGTCACAATAAAGTAATATGGATCTTTTGTACGTGACGCTCTGAATGAACAACCCATAAATCTCCCTACTCAACCCCCTCTTCCTACCCCCCTTTTAGTGATTATAACTCATAAAATAAACAGACAGTACCTATAGATGCTTTTAACGATTTATGTGGTACTAGCTATTGCTGCGAGAGACGGAAAACTCGAAATTAAACGCTGTGTCAACACGCCTGTTCAGCGCAGCAGCTTCTTCTTAGCCATTCTCTACCGACTTGGTATAGGTCTTCTTTAATTTCCACCATTCTTTTCGACTTTGTGCCACTTGCCTTCAATGCGATCCTGCAATCCTCTTAATATCATCTTTCCAGCGCATTTATGGTCCATTTATGGTTCCTCTATGCCTTTTCTCTCCCCAAGGCTTCCACTCTAGGACCGGTCTAGCCCATAAGCATTGTTGTGTATTCATCTCAGAGCCAGTTTAGAGTATCGACTCGTTTAGCAGCATCTGTGACTTTACTCTGTACAGTGTACACTCTAGAGAGAGAGAACAACCCGGCTTATGAGATCAAAAACCTTCCCAAAACGGAAGTAGCCCGTGCCCAGCAGTGGGACGTAAATGGGCTGGTGATAGAGAGAGGGAACTGTTGCCCGCGACATCATACCCGTGAAATTTTGAAAATTTTCACCATTTTTACAACTTTTTTCACATATGCTTCGCTCCTATTTCGACGAGCCTCGTGGTTGAGTGGTTCATGTAACGGAGTGCCGATTAAGAGGTCGCGGGTTTGATTCCCGCTCGGGACAATCATTTGTGTGATTTTTCTGATTCTCATACACATATTTGTACTGCGTCTGGGTGTTTCTATTTATTATAAGTATGTGTTTACAAAAAAAAAAGTAGTATATGTATTCTATCCGTATTCTGGTACCCATAACACAAGCTCATAAGCTTATCTTGGGACCAGAGGACGTTGTGTGAAATGTCCATGAATATTTATTTATCTATCTAACACTCAAGAAACTTTTTAAATCGGAGTAGTAGTTAGATTGAGATTAGCGCGTTAAAACAACCAACTCTTCAGCTTTTTAATATTAGTATAGATATGCTATTTCTTTTAAAAAAATATTCCTAATTATTTCGTCTTACTTAATAAATTCTAATATCCCAATATTATACTTTCTTCCTATATATGTTGGCAAGCACAAAGCCTTAGGAGTCTCGGGACACTAGGTCAAGAGGCACTTCCCCTCGACCAATTAAACGTAAGTGTACGGTATTTTCTTTGTCACCTTATTTCTCAGGTGGGAATTGTGTTTAAGATGGCATTTAGAGGCATCTCGAGTGACTTCGATGTTAAGCTAAAAGAAAATTGGTTTTATAAATTGTAATTATACTTTTTTAACCGATTTCGAAACAAGGAGGAGGTTCTGAATTCAGGTTTTAATAAATAAATAATAAATAAAATATATAATAAAAAAAATCACACAACGTCCTCTGGTCCCAAGCTAAGCTTATATGCTTGTGTTATGGGTACCAGAATACGGATAGAATATATAAACTACTTTTCTTTTGTAAATACATACTTATAATACCTACATAGAAACACCCAGACAGGACAAACATTAAAATATGTATGACAATTATAAAAATCACACAAATGATTGTCCCGAGCGGGAATCGCACCCGCGACCTCTTGATCGGCAGTCCCTTACATAAACCACTCAACCACCAGCCTCGTCTATGCGCATGTCTCTGGCAATGTTTATAATAAGTAAAGAATATGACAAGACTTCTAGGTACACAACTAAACTTAACTTAACTAAAAAATGAAAATTGGTAGTGTCAATATAGCTATTACCTGCTATTTCGTTGTACACGTTTATATTAATTAAAATCGTTAGTCTATAATACACAGTTTTAATAATAAGAAACTTCAGTAAACGTTGCCGAATTGTGATAATGACGCTATCACTTTTAATTTTTTAGTTAAGTTTAGTTGTGCGCTCAGAATCGGCACCAATGTGATTATGACGTGGACGGTACTTATTATGATATTAATGATACGAAATTTTTCGTTTACAAATCCGACTCGTACTTGACCGGGTTTTTTTACCAACGCTAACATCATATCATGTTATTTTATATAGTTTATAGTTTAAATGACATTTATTCAACTGCTACAGGCTGTGTACAGGTGTTGTTTAAATTGACATACTTTTCTGCATACCTAAGCAGTACATAAAATACCACGTCGATGTGAACGCAAAATAGCAAATTTATTGCATATTCTATTTCTATATTCCTTTAATATTTATGTTGTTAATCATTTAAGTATGTTATAAGTTAAATCAATTTTGTATCTCTTAGCGTGGAAGCGCCTTAGTTCAGTAATTTTTCGAAGTATCAAGTGATTTCTGTTTTGTGAGTCATTTTTAGTTTAACTGATCACTATTGAAATAATTATGAAGCCGTTACTTAGACAGGTAAAATGTTCATGTTCTTTCCGTTCTTTTCAATATTATTATTCAAATTTATATTTATTTATTAATTACAATCATGTGGTTTACAATGTGTTAAAATATTTGACCTTACCACGACCCGGCAATGTCCCGACGGGGGGAATATTAGGTGCCACTGTCGCGTTGACGTTGCCGCGGTTAGTATCTGAATACCGACCCGGCGCACGTGACCACCTCGTCGTGGGAGTCCGCCTGCACTTGCAGGCCGATGACCCCCTGCCTGGGGCCCTGCGGGGTGGCAAAAGTTCGCTAGCCTCCAACACCTCCCGAGCAAAGGAGGCGACGGGGGCCCAACACTGTTCGCTGTCAGCCATGGACGGAATGATGGCCGAAAGCGACAAAATCTCGCCCAACACGACAATTAGTTCGCCGCGATGGGCTTCGCGGGATCCGACTCGACACCAACAAGTTCCCACAGGTACCTGGCAAAACAGGCATGACTCGTTAGGACCTGGGTCTCAGTAACAGGTGGTAATGGGATCACATTTTAGTACGGAAGCCTAATAATCTAGATTCTGAGAAAGAATTAAGGCACTTTATTATACGAAAAATTAGTGATTTAAATTTTCCACACACACGCAGTCGTTGGAAATAGTGAGTTTAAAATCATTTTTCAGACGTTCGTGGTGTCAGGCGTGCTGCTGACGATGGTAACAGCTGGTATGTGCATCTCTTTCACCACATGTCTCCTGCCAGCACTTCAAAAACCTGACTCAGATATTAAAACAGATCTCCCAACGACCTCGTGGATAGGTAATTTTATATTAAATACCTTTTATTAGCTTCGTTTGTATCCATTTCATTTCTCTCTCTCTCTTTCTCCAGCTCGTTATCGGACCTCCTTCACTTTAGAAGGTATTACGACCTACAGTGCTGCGCTGACCGGGCGTGTCGGCTTAAGGTTTATTTTCGAGTTTTCGTCTCTTACATTAAATGTTATCTGTTTACAATATCGTGGCTCTTACAGTACCCTGGGGAGGTAAAGGGGTGGTGACCCTTGTATGGTGGTGCCTTCTTATTCCGGCACCACACCAACAATGTATTTATTCATCTATGTACTAATCTATGTATTGGATTTTTTAAGTTATTTCTTCCATTCGCAATAGTCGGATTGATTTGAAAGTATACTTATTAACGATCAGTGGATCAATGATCAATCTCAAATTTTCTTATAGTTGGTAACTTCATTGGTAACTTCAGTGTTAATTTTGTTGCCTAGTGGATTCTTATGTTTTACGCGCCTATCATAAACTTTACCTCAAACAATCCATCGGTTAGGGTTGTGCATGGTTATTGATAAAGCCAACCTCTAAGCTAAAGTCCAGTTTGCTAACGGGGAAGACTGATGTGATGAGTTCTGGCAACAATGATCAACGTCCATTAGGACGTTGGTCATTGTTGCCAGAACTCATCACAACATCCGCTGGGTTTCTTCAAAATATCTATTCCTTAATTTTTTGCTGTCCATGAATTCTGTGCTATAATTTCCAAAACGTCATTGCTTATAACTAATAATATGTCTTTATTTACAGCGTCAAGTCTGTCATGGGGCTGGTTGATCGGATATATGACATCATTCTATTACATGAACGCATTCGGGAGAAAAATTGCCTTTCTCCTGGATACGACACCGGCTGTTTTAGGCGCCGTACTCATGTATTTCTCCACTAATGTAACCTGTTTGATAATAGCCAGAGTCCTAGAAGGTATAGCTTTCAGTTCCACAGCAACATTAGGATGTGTTATCATAGGAGAATACTGCGATCCAGTAAATCGTGGAATATTTTTGAATCTGAAAACTGCCGCACTTTATTTAGGCAGCACTATTACCCACATGTTGGGATTGTATTTTCACTGGAGAACTGTGGCTTTATTTACATTAATACCTGTTATATTTTCTTTTGTTATCATCTTCATGTGGCCAGAGAGTCCATCATGGTTAGCAACAAGAAATCAACGTGAGAAATGTAAAAGAACATTTTATTGGCTGCGAGGGAACAACGAACACACAAATAATTGGTCAAGTGCGAGTCGGACTCGCGCACGAAGGGTTCCGTACCATTATCTATGCAACATAAGGCAACGTTATTAGTATCGAGCAAGAAACGGTAAAAAAATCATGTTTGTTGTATGGGAGCCCCCCTTAAATATTTATTTTATTTTATTTTTAGTATTTGTTGTTATAGCGGCAATAGAAATACATCATCTGTGAAAATTTCAACTCTCTAGCTATCACCGTTCTTGAGATACTGGGTACGGAACCCTAAAAATCATGTTTGTTGTATGGGAGCCCCCCTTAAATATTTATTTTATTTTATTTTTAGTATTTGTTGTTATAGCGGCAATAGAAATACATCATCTGTGAAAATTTCAACTCTCTAGCTATCACCGTTCTTGAGATACAGCCTGGTGACAGACGGACGGACGGACGGACGGACGGACGGACGGACGGACGGACGGACGGACGGACGGACGGACGGACGGACGGACAGCGAAGTCTCAGTAAAAGGGTCCCGTTTTTACCCTTTGGGTACGGAACCCTAAAAAAGAGCTAATGGATATGTTGACTGCTCAGAAATTATGTCCAGAGTCCAAAAATATAAACTTTGCTACGAAAATATCCATGTTTTTCCAGAAATTCACAAAAAGAAACTTTATAATGCCAGTTGTAGTTTATTTTTTTGCTGCAGTTTTGTTAGAATTCAGCGGACGGCATACTTTTCCATCTTTTACCGTTCAAATTGTAGCCGAAGTAGCTGGTTTAGAATCAACTACTTACTATACCTTGTGTTTAGATCTTTTGATTATAATTAGTATATTTATTTCATGTGCTCTAGTCAAAATTTACAAACGCCGAACTTTATTATTTGTTACCGGCGCTGCTGCTTTTGTAATTTTAATTTTAGCTTGTACTTACTTGTATTTGACATCTAAATCTATAGTACCTAATATAGCATGGATTTCTATATTTTTAATAGGATTGTATTTACTTATAGTTAATCTTGCATGTGCACCTATACCACTTGCATTACTGGGTGAAATATTTCCTTTAGAGCATAGGGCAGTGGGGGCTACTATTGGCGGACTTTTTATAGGTAGTAGTGGGCTTGTTACTTTAACAATTACTCCACTTTTGTTGGCTACTGTACAGGTGCAAGGCACTTTTGCAATATTTGGGCTTGTAATGGGAATATCTTTAGTATTTTTGTACTTTTTGTTACCAGAGACTAAAGATAAGACTTTGCAAGAAATTGAGGAGCATTTTAATAGGAGCGTTTATAAAGGCAAACGGTTGAGGAAGAATGTTGATGAAATCACAGAAATTATTTCATAACGGTTTCTTTAGGTAGGTACAATGTAAATGTATGTTTGCAAAGCGTGAGCTTCTGTTAGAATCAGGGGATAGTGCGTGATCTTAGGTAGATAAAAAAAAATGTCATACGTTAAATAATTATGATATTTCATTTAAGATTTCCTGTAGATATTTTATTGTATTTAAAATGAACATAGATACATTAGTACTGCTTTTTTGTACATGGGGAATACATTGACACACTTCGTCTTTCCGGTTGTGGGGGCAACCTTCGGGCTTCGAGCAGGACTCCCGGCCTATTGGTGCCGGACTACCCACTGAACATCACGGTGTTCCACCTAGCCCTTAACCGGGCCATGGTAGTCACTCAGGTATTACCATGACCCAGCCTGGGGTAGCCCCTTATGTTATGGGGCTCGCTGCAACGGGAGGGGCATTAGGTCCCCCGTCCGATTGACGCTTCTTTCCGGAACACTTGGAAAGACGTCGTCCGCCACTGAAACCCCGACCTGCCGCGCATGGCCTCTTCGTAGGGTGAGGACACCGTCTATGGCGCGCCAACGACTCCTTCCTGGGGCTTTGCGGGGGAGCAATATCGCCCGAGCACTCGCACTCCCGTAGTGGCAATCTCTTTGCCGCCATCGTCTCATTAGCGAAGTAGGCGACGGCTACCCAACTCTCTTTGCAGCGACAAATCCGCCCCACCTATGCCGATCAGCTGAATGCGTTGGGACGTTAGTAAGTTAGTACATTTAAACATATACGGTCTTATTCATAATGACTTATCGGAGGTTTAAAAGTTCGCTAAAATTGGTTCGCGAAAATTGTCAAAACTTGTTATTCATAATAGTCTTTTTACGCTAAAACGTTTATCATCTCTCCGATAAAATCTCCGTTTAAAACTCCGATAAGTCATTATGAATAAGGGCGTTAAAAATTATATTATGTCAAAATAAGAAAAAGAAAATAAATAACCAAGCAAAGTTAATTTACTTACTGTTCTTTCTTTTTGTTTCATCTAGTTTACAATATTTGTTATCACACACTACGAGGTGAAATGCTAATTTTACAGAACTTACTAATGTTTTATATAGTTTTGGGTTTCCGTACCTACCTTAAAAGGGGCGACTTCTGGGGGATTCTATTATTGAGACTTCGCTGTACATGTGTATGTACAGCGAAGTCTCAATAATAGAATCCCCCCTTTATCCTCACTATATGTATAATATATCTTGAACAGTGATAGCTAGAAAGTTGTATTTTTCATAGATGATATTTATTTGACGAGCCTCGTGGTTGAGTGGTTTATGTAACGGACTGCCAATCAAGAGGTTGCGCGTTCGATTCCCGCTCGGGACAATCATTTGTGTGATTTTTCTAATTGTCATACAAATGTTTTATTTATTTATGCTTTATTGTACACAAGAGAAGATAACAACAGAAATAAACTAAAAAAAATAAATGTACAAAGGCGAGCTTAACTAAAACCTGAGTTTTCTTACAGCAAACCCTTGAGTGATAGAGATACGAGATGATGGATAGATTTGGTGTACAACAGCGTCTAAAGTATTATATAAGGATATTTTAAATTGAATACGTAATAAAGATACACAAATACAATAAAATACACTTACACATAATATACACAATAATATAATAGTACACAAACATAAATACATAAACATACATACACAACTACATAAATACATAATCACAAGGAGAGGAAATATTTCTTAAGTCTTTTCCTGAAGACATCCTTAGAAGAACTGGCTCGTATAGAATGAGGAAGAGAATTCCAGAGGCGTACAAAATGAATAGTAAAAGAACCATCGTATCGGCTAGAAGTATGGCGAGGAGTACTTAGAAGAAGAGAAGTAGTACTCGTAGTACGACAGGGTTTGCCTCTAGGAATGATATACTCAAATCTTTCCCGAAGATATTCTGGAGAATTAGGGTTGTGGAGTATAGAATAGAGGAGACCCAGAACATGCGAGTCTCGGCGCAGTCGAATCGGTAACCACTCCAATCCGGCCCGGAAACCCGACACATGGTCGTACTTCCGAAGACCAAAAATGAAGCGGATACACAGATTCTGGAGACATTCAAGCTTGTTGACGAGTTCCTCCGTAGCATCCAAGAAACAGTTATCAGCGTAGTCTATTATAGGCAGAAGAAGAGATTGAGCAAGTGTTACTTTCGTTTGAAATGGCAGAAACTTTTGAAGTCGTTTGAGAGACTGAAACGACCAGTAGACTTTCCTACTGACTTCCATTATGTGGGCTGTCCAAGAGAGCTGAGAGTCCATGATAACGCCAAGGTTTTTTGCTTCACTAGAGTAGTAAATGTTTGTACTGCGTCTGGGTGTTTCTATGTACTATAAGTATGTATTTATAAAAGAAAAGTAGTATATGTATTCTATCCGTATTCTGGTACCCATAACACAAGCATATAAGGTTAGCTTGGCACCAGAGGACGTTGTGTGAAATGTCCGTGAGAAGAGAGAGAAAGAGGCTCGGCTTATGATACGGAATCCTTAAAACCAGAATACAATCAATATTCAAGGGGTCTGACATACAACAAACGTATTAATATATAACGACCGGGTCTACTCCGCGGGAAATATAATTTATTTTAGGTACGATACCTGTTTTGTTCACTGTTTTGTGTGTTTTGCACACGTTCCCATAAAAACGCGGCCAGTGGTAGGACAGATGTCGTTAGTGTTGTGTGTCGAAGTACCGACAAAATGAACAAAAATAGTTATGAAGACCAAGTGCGGGTAGTTTCCGAAACTCGCGCGCCACGGAGCCGTCGCCGCTGCCGCTCACCAGTTCACCCGTGACCACGGTCGATACAAGTCGACCGAAACGTCGGGACAAAACAGGTATCGTACCTAAAATAAATTATATTTCCCGCGGAGTAGACCCGGTCGTTATATATTAATATGTGTGAAAGCCGCGAAAGTTTAAAAACATTAATACAACAAACGTGTTCAGTTTAACTTGATGATACATCAAGACAACATGACGGTATGATATTTTGATAGTAATGATAAAGAATCCTCCGCTTACATATCCTATTCGTACTTGCCCGGTTTTTTACTAACGCAGACGTCCTATCATTTTATTTTCTACAATTCTAGTTTAAATGACACTTATTTAAATACATTATGTTACACGTCAATGTGAACTCAAAATAGCAAATTTAGTGCTTATTCTAGTTTTATATTCCTATGATACCTATATATGTTGTTGATCGTATATTATTATGTTATAAGATAAATCAATTTTGCATCTCATATTGTGGAAGCGCCTTATTTCAGTAATTTTTCGAAGTGGCAAGTGAATTTTTAATTTAACTATTGAAATAATATGAAGCCGTTACTTAGACAGGTAAAGGTTCAGGTTTTTTATTTCTTTCTTTTGTCAGGTACACTCATATTAATTCCTTATATTCATAATAATATCATCTCTCACATAGACCAACCAATATAAATAACATCTTAACTTCTTTATCTTTACTTATTAAAAAACAAAATAGTTATTTTTGTATGTATGTCCTTAAGTGAGCTTATATCTTCCAAACTACGCAACGGATTTCGATGCAGTTTTATTTTAATAGAAGAATAAATTATACAAAAAAGCAATCTTCTTGAACCACTCGGGGTTCAAGAAGATTGCTTTTTTGTATAATTTGTTACCATATTTTTTATATATTTAAAATTTCATATTTATGCGAAAAATAGGTAATTCCAATTTTCCACGCACACGAAGTTGTTGGAAATAGTGAGTTTAAAATCATTTTTCAGACGTTCGTGGTATCAGGCGTATTGCTGACGATGGTAACAGCTGGTATGTGCATCTCTTTCACTACATGTCTCCTGCCATCACTCCAAAAACCTGACTCAGATATTAAAACAGATCTTTCAACGACCTCGTGGATAGGTAATTTTATATAAACTTTTATTAGCTTCATTTGTATCCATCTATTAATTAGTTATTTCTTCTCCCTCTCTCCGGCTCATTATCGGACCTCCTCCACTTTGGAAGGAATTAGCCTGACTAGCCGCGCTGACCGACCGTGTCAGCACTGGGTTTATTTTCGAGTTCCCGTCTCTCATAGTAAATGTTATCTGTTTACAACATCCTGGCTTTTCCAGCACCCTGGGAAGGTAAAGAGTGATGGTGAGTTTGGTGACTCTTGTATTCTTATTCGGGCACCACACGGACAATTCATTTAATTATGTATTTAATCTATGGAGTTTTTGAAGTTATTTTTGCCTATTCGCAATAATTGGATTGATCTGAAAGTATACTTAGTAAGGATCGGTGGATCAATGACAATGCAATCATTTTAACTTGACTAATTTTCTTCTAGTCAATTTCGATCGATTTCAAATCTCTTCATAGCTGGTAACTTCAAAGGGTTAGTTTTGTCACCTAGTAGATTCTTATGTTTTACACGCCCATCATAAACTTTACCTCGAACAATCCATCAGTAATAGTTGTGTGTGGTTATTAGTAACCCCACTCTCTATGATAATGATAATGGTCTACTGCGCCGCGTTTTCGACTTTTCCATTTCTCACCGAGGTTATTATCTGCGTGCAATATCCTAAGGGATATCATATTAGCTGGCTTTTACACACGGACAACGTGCTAACCCATCTAATAATACGTCTTTATTTACAGCATCAAGTCTGTCATGGGGCTGGTTGATCGGATATTTCACATCATTCTATTTCATGAACGCGTTCGGGAGAAAAATTGCCTTTCTCCTGGATACGACACCGGCGGTTTTTGGCGCCGTACTCATGTATTTCTCCACAAATGTCACATGTTTGATAATAGCCAGAGTTCTAGAAGGTATAGCTATCAGTTCCACAGCAACATTAGGATGTGTGATCATAGGAGAATATTGCGATCCAGTAAATCGTGGAATATTTTTGAATCTAAAAACTGCCGCACTTTATTTAGGCAGCACTATTACCCACATGTTGGGAATGTATTTCCACTGGAGAACTGTGGCTTTATTTACTTTAATACCTCTTATATTTTCTTTTATTATCGTCTTCATGTGGCCAGAGAGTCCATCATGGTTAGCAACAAGAAATCAACGTGAGAAATGTAAAAGAACATTTTATTGGCTGCGAGGGAACAACGAACACACAAAAAAAGAGCTAATGGATATGTTGACTGCTCAGAAATTATGTCCAGAGTCCAAAAATATAAGCTTTACTATGAAAATATCAATGTTTTTCCAGAAATTCACAAAAAGAAACTTTATAATGCCAGTTGTAGTTTATTTTTTTGCTGCAGTTTTGATAGAATTTAGCGGCCGGCATGCTTTTCCTTCTTTTGCTGTTCAAATAGTAGCCGAAGTAGCTGGTTTAGAATCTATTATTTACTATACCTTATGTTTAGACCTCTTGACTATAATTAGTATATTTATTTCATGTGCTCTTGTCAAAATTTACAAACGCCGAACTTTATTATTTGTTACCGGCGCTGCTGCTTTTGTAATTTTAATTTTAGCTTGTACTTATTTGTATTTGACAGATAGATCTATAGTACCTAATATAGCATGGATTTCTATATTTTTAATAGGATTGTATTTACTTATAGTTAATCTTGCTTGTGCACCTATACCACATGCATTACTGGGTGAAATATTTCCTTTAGAGCATAGGGCAGTGGGGGCTACTATTGGCGGAATTTTTATTGGTAGTAGTGGGCTTGTTACTTTAACAATTACTCCACTTTTGTTGGCTACTGTACAGGTGCAAGGCACTTTTGCAATATTTGGGCTTGTAATGGGAATATCTTTAGTATTTTTATACTTTTTGTTACCAGAGACTAAAGATAAGACCTTGCAAGAAATTGAGGAGGATTTTAACAGGAGCGTTTATAAAGGCAAACGGTTGAGGAAGAATGTTGATGAAATCACAGAAATTATTTCATAACTGGTTTTTAGTTACAATATAACTGTTACGCAATTGTTTATTTTTAATGTGGTAAAATATTTTTACAGAAAACCTTAAAATTACAATATTTCAATTATTTAAGGTATTCGACTATTTCATCTTATTTCACGCATCATCCCCTGAATCTGAATGAAGCTACTCTGTGGCAATTCTTCCATTTTTGTTTTAGAGTAACGTTATATTTAGGGTTTTGTTAAAAAAAGAAACCCTTTTAGAACCACTTTGGTTTGGTCGCAACAACTTTTAGAGACCATAATTTTAGTAGATTTACAATTATAATCTTTAAAAGTTGTTGTGACCAAAGTTGCAATTCCAAAAAATACTATCAACATTTTCAGACCAAATACAAATACCTGGACAATAACAAGTAACGAAAAGTTCAAAATAACAACACTAACAAACAAAAACAATGAGAAATAACAACAAATTTATTTTTTTAACGGGGATCAAACACATAACAAACAGAATTTAAAATAAAACGCCTAATAATTCATATACTCGACAAGGTAAAGTTCAGTTAACACTGAACTTTTTGTTATAAAAACTGTATTATTGACTAACGATTGTAATTAATATTAATATACTAGCTGACCCGGCAAACGCTGTTTTGCAATATAGGTAATTGTTAGGGGTGGACCACCCTTAACGTTTAGGGGGATGAAAAATAGATTTTGTCCGATTCTCAGACCTAACGGATATGTACACAAAATTTCATAAAAATTGGTCCAGCCATTTCGGAGGAGTATAATTATACAAACACCGTGAGAGGAGAATTTTATATATTAGATGTTGTACATCTAATATATAAATTCGAAATCGAATTCGAAATCAAAATCTTTCTATATTAGTTGAGTTGAGTTTAAGTTAGTTAAGTTTAGTTAAGTTAAGTTTGAGGTTAAGTTTCAATTGCATCAGAATTGGCCTCAATGCCTTTCTGATGCCACACGTCATGTCAGACAAATGTAAATGTAACTTAACGTATTTAAATTAATCTAATGCAAATAGGTGAAATAAAACACAAAAACTACCAACTTTATGTATTTATTATGTTACGTGAGAATAACAGAAATAAAGTAATTCTTTCGAATTCACTCATAGAACGACAAAAAAATTACATGAATAATTTAAAATAGGGGAGACTAAAATGATTAGGATGATTTGTCAAATCAGTAGGTGTGTACCTATATCCATACATCGAATAATCTTTCTTCCTCCACTCCTGGACATAAGCTTCCCCCCAAAACGCCACAACGCGCGGTCTTGCGCTAACTGCATCCAGTGGCTGTTTAATCACCAAGTACCTGTGGGAGCTGGTTGGTATTGAGTCGGATCCCGAGTGCTGTAATTGTGGGAGTGGGCCGTGGATACGGCGGAGTAAGTACCCCCTAGCCGTGTGCACAGCCTAGGATTGCTTGGAGAGGATTTATCGCTGTCGGCCGAGAGCGAAAATTGTTGAAACGCCGTCGCCTCTTTTGCTAGGATGGTGATGGCGGCAAACAGGGATGCCCCACAGGGCCCCGGACAGGCTTCGTCGGCACGCAATAGCCGGCGAGACTAAGTTGTCCCATGCGGCGAGTTGGTATTCAGAGACGGTCACGGCAACGCGATGGGGTTCGGGGTTCTCGGCTCGGGCCCCGATTAGCGTGGCCACCCCTCGCCAGGTCATGGTAAAGCTCAAGGCACCATCATGGCCCGGCAGGGCAAGACGTAGGAATTAAAAATACCAGGATCACCTAGCATACAAATATAGCTTATTTTGGAACCAAAGGACATAGTGTAAAATGTCCATAAGTATTTATTTATTTAATTATAAATTCTTTTTACCCGTCTTTCCCCCGGATGCATCGCAGACGTCTTAAATTCAAAGATCCTTACTTTGATAACGAAAATATATCTGAGTCATTTAACCAATATCTTTCACGAAATAAAGTCATGTAAAAATTTAATTAAAATGCTAGAGAGATCTCAATAAGTATATTTTAATAGAATTGTGCATACTACTTTCAGAGCAATACAATGACGAGTCCATTAGTTATACAGGTAAGTTAGTTTTATTTCTGTTATTGCCGTCCTTTTAATAACAGATAAGTAATAACGCTCCGCGCCTCCTCTACTTTCCAAGGGTATTTGGTCTGCTGTGCAACGCAGACCGGGCGTGTTGACATAGGGAGGAACAGGTTCCTAATTTAGGTATTTGCCTTAGGTATTGCTATTCCTATTCTGGAGTGCTGCACTGAACTGGACAAATTTATTTGAGGCAGATTTTACGTACCAATTCCTTAAAAAAGATGTTTCGTTGTCCGCTGTTTTCTTCGCGAAAGTTAAACCTATTTTAATTTTTTTACGTGAAATATTTTTTTATATATTATTATAATTGAAGAGTATAATATAATATTTCTATTACTTTCTTATTTTTTAAAAACCCGAAAGAAGTGAGATTTTTGGATGGTCATATTTATTTTAACTATCCTCTCCAGCCAATTTACGTCCCACTGTTGGGCTCAAGCCTCCTCCACTTTGAGAGGGATTATGGTCTACTGTGACGCGCTGACCAGGCGTGTTGGCACAGGGTTTATTTTCGAGATTTCCGTTTCTCACTGAGGATGTTATCTGTGTACAATATCCCTTAGCTGACTTTTACAGCACCCTGGGAGGAGATGGGGTGGTGACACTTGTATTCTTAATCCGTCACCACAACGAAACTATCATGTTTTGAAAAAAGAAGGTGATAGAAGCATAGATATATAAGACCTAGTAACTGTGGAAAAAAATAATTGCTCTGGAGGCAATATCCACGAAGAAAACAGCGGATTAACTTTTGATTTTCACTTCTTTTAGGGAAGGATCATATTTGATATAGCTGTGCCTTGACTTGCTTTGCTTTTAATTAATATATCAAATGTAGTAGAAGAAATCACTTATTATACTCATTTCTTCTACTATTGAATGAACGGAATGAGAATTGAACGAGCCTTGAGTCCATGACCTCGGAACACCGTTCCGTTGCTCTGCCTACTGAGCTACCATGTTACCTGCGCCTACCTGTACCTAGCTCAGTAAACAACAACAGTAAGAACAACGAAACCATGGTTACACAAAATATTCCACGACAGTGTTATTTCGATACGATGTAACTGTACAACGAATCTATCGAGCGTTTTCACAACTCGATTGATCGATCACTTGGGTCATTCCCATTCATCCACACTAGTGTTGCCCAAATGCAAGAACAAGACGAGACTTAGCCAGTCTTGGTCTTGATCTTGCGCCAATACACCTGGTCTTGGTCTTGGTCTTGCGCTCCCAGTCTTGGTCTTGGTCTTGGTCTTGCAGCAAGAGTCTTGCAAGTCTTGCAATTACCTATTAGACTATTGCTATTTATTAAAGTTTACTTTAGATCTTAGAAAAACGTATTAGAATTGGAACATTGTGAGCTTGAATTAACATAGCCATAGTAAAGAACAATCAGATTAATAAATGTCTGAAGATTTGATGAGAAATTCTAAAAATTAACTGCCACATGTTGATCAACTGAGCTATATGCCGTTTTCCATGGGAGTAACTGTTTCTTAATAAACATTTACGCTTTATAAGCTTACATGTGCTAAAACATGTAAAAAACAAATTAACTTCTTTATCTTTACTTATTAAAAAACAAAATAGTTATTTTTGTATGTATGTCCTTAAGTGAGCTTATATCTTCCAAACTACGCAACGAATTTCGATGCAGTTTTATTTTAATAGAATAATTTTACCATATTTTTTATATATTTTAAATTTCATATATATGCGAAAAATAGGTAATTCCAATTTTCCACGCACACGAAGTTGTTGGAAATAGTGAGTTTAAAATCATTTTTCAGACGTTCGTGGTATCAGGCGTATTGCTGACGATGGTAACAGCTGGTATGTGCATCTCTTTCACTACATGTCTCCTGCCATCACTCCAAAAACCTGACTCAGATATTAAAACAGATCTTTCAACGACCTCGTGGATAGGTAATTTTATATAAACTTTTATTAGCTTCATTTGTATCCATCTATTAATTAGTTATTTCTTCTCCCTCTCTCCGGCTCATTATCGGACCTCCTCCACTTTGGAAGGAATTAGCCTGACTAGCCGCGCTGACCGACCGTGTCAGCACTGGGTTTATTTTCGAGTTCCCGTCTCTCATAGTAAATGTTATCTGTTTACAATATCCTGGCTTTTCCAGCACCCTGGGAAGGTAAAGAGTGATGGTGAGTTTGGTGACTCTTGTATTCTTATTCCGGCACCACACGGACCATTCATTTAATTATGTATTTAATTTATGTAATGGAGTTTTTGAAGTTATTTTTGCCTATTCGCAATAATTGGATTGATCTGAAAGTATACTTAGTAAGGATCGGTGGATCAATGACAATGCAATCATTTTAACTTGACAAATTTTCTTCTAGTCAATTTCGATCGATTTCAAATCTCTTCATAGCTGGTAACTTCAAAGGGTTAGTTTTGTCACCTAGTAGATTCTTATGTTTTACACGCCCATCATAAACTTTACCTCGAACAATCCATCAGTTATAGTTGTGTGTGGTTATTAGTAACCCCACCCTCTATGATAATGATAATGGTCTACTGCGCCGCGTTTTCGACTTTTCCGGTTCTCACCGAGGTTATTATCTGCGTGCAATATCCTAAGGGATATCATATTAGCTGGCTTTTACACACGGACAACGTGCTAACCCATCTAATAATACGTCTTTATTTACAGCATCAAGTCTGTCATGGGGCTGGTTGATCGGATATTTCACATCATTCTATTTCATGAACGCGTTCGGGAGAAAAATTGCCTTTCTCCTGGATACGACACCGGCGGTTTTTGGCGCCGTACTCATGTATTTCTCCACAAATGCCACATGTTTGATAATAGCCAGAGTTCTAGAAGGTATAGCTATCAGTTCCACAGCAACATTAGGATGTGTGATCATAGGAGAATATTGCGATCCAGTAAATCGTGGAATATTTTTGAATCTAAAAACTGCCGCACTTTATTTAGGCAGCACTATTACCCACATGTTGGGAATGTATTTCCACTGGAGAACTGTGGCTTTATTTACTTTAATACCTCTTATATTTTCTTTTATTATCGTCTTCATGTGGCCAGAGAGTCCATCATGGTTAGCAACAAGAAATCAACGTGAGAAATGTAAAAGAACATTTTATTGGCTGCGAGGGAACAACGAACACACAAAAAAAGAGCTAATGGATATGTTGACTGCTCAGAAATTATGTCCAGAGTCCAAAAATATAAGCTTTGCTATGAAAATATCAATGTTTTTCCAGAAATTCACAAAAAGAAACTTTATAATGCCAGTTGTAGTTTATTTTTTTGCTGCAGTTTTGATAGAATTTAGCGGCCGGCATGCTTTTCCTTCTTTTGCTGTTCAAATAGTAGCCGAAGTAGCTGGTTTAGAATCTATTATTTACTATACCTTATGTTTAGACCTCTTGACTATAATTAGTATATTTATTTCATGTGCTCTTGTCAAAATTTACAAACGCCGAACTTTATTATTTGTTACCGGCGCTGCTGCTTTTGTAATTTTAATTTTAGCTTGTACTTATTTGTATTTGACAGATAGATCTATAGTACCTAATATAGCATGGATTTCTATATTTTTAATAGGATTGTATTTACTTATAGTTAATCTTGCTTGTGCACCTATACCACATGCATTACTGGGTGAAATATTTCCTTTAGAGCATAGGGCAGTGGGGGCTACTATTGGCGGAATTTTTATTGGTAGTAGTGGGCTTGTTACTTTAACAATTACTCCACTTTTGTTGGCTACTGTACAGGTGCAAGGCACTTTTGCAATATTTGGGCTTGTAATGGGAATATCTTTAGTATTTTTATACTTTTTGTTACCAGAGACTAAAGATAAGACCTTGCAAGAAATTGAGGAGGATTTTAGCAGGAGCGTTTATAAAGGCAAACGGTTGAGGAAGAATGTTGATGAAATCACAGAAATTATTTCATAACTGATTTTTAGTTACAATATAACTGTTACGCAATTGTTTATTTTTAATGTGGTTAAATATTTTTACAGAAAACCTTAAAATTACAATATTTCAATTATTTAAGGTATTCGACTATTTCATCTTATTTCACGCATCATCCCCTGAATCTGAATGAAGCTACTCTGTGGCAATTCTTCCATTTTTGTTTTAGAGTAACGTTATATTTAGGGTTTTGTTAAAAAAAGAAACCCTTTTAGAACCACTTTGGTTTGGTCGCAACAACTTTTAGAGACCATAATTTTAGTAGATTTACAATTATAATCTTTAAAAGTTGTTGTGACCAAAGTTGCAATTCCAAAAAATACTATCAACATTTTCAGACCAAATACAAATACCTTATTTTGAGCGTTTCAACATGTGCGTGAGAATCAAAACTTACGAACTAAGTACTTCCTATTATCCTTGATACCAAAAATTTTTGTTTTTTGTTTACTAATTTTTGAGCAATTAGCGAGACAAATACAATCAAAAACAATAACAAGTAACGACAAGTTCAAAATAACAACACTAACAAACAAAAACAATGAGAAATAACAACAACTTTATTTTTTTAACGGGGATCAAACACATAACAAACAGAATTTAAAATAAAACGCCTAATAATTCATATACTCGACAAGGTAAAGTTCAGTTAACACTGAACTTTTTGTTATAAAAACTGTATTATTGACTAACGATTGTAATTAATATTAATATACTAGCTGACCCGGCAAACGCTGTTTTGCAATATAGGTAATTGTTAGGGGTGGACCACCCTTAACGTTTAGGGGGATGAAAAATAGATTTTGTCCGATTCTCAGACCTAACGGATATGTACACAAAATTTCATAAAAATTGGTCCAGCCATTTCGGAGGAGTATAATTATACAAACACCGTGAGAGGAGAATTTTATATATTAGATGTTGTACATCTAATATATAAAATTCGAAATCGAATTCGAAATCAAAATCTTTCTATATTAGTTGAGTTGAGTTTAAGTTAGTTAAGTTTAGTTAAGTTAAGTTTGAGGTTAAGTTTCAATTGCATCAGAATTGGCCTCAATGCCTTTCTGATGCCACACGTCATGTCAGACAAATGTAAATGTAACTTAACGTATTTAAATTAATCTAATGCAAATAGGTGAAATAAAACACAAAAACTACCAACTTTATGTATTTATTATGTTACGTGAGAATAACAGAAATAAAGTAATTCTTTCGAATTCACTCATAGAACGACAAAAAAATTACATGAATAATTTAAAATAGGGGAGACTAAAATGATTAGGATGATTTGTCAAATCAGTAGGTGTGTACCTATATCCATACATCGAATAATCTTTCTTCCTCCACTCCTGGACATAAGCTTCCCCCCAAAACGCCACAACGCGCGGTCTTGCGCTAACTGCATCCAGTGGCTGTTTAATCACCAAGTACCTGTGGGAGCTGGTTGGTATTGAGTCGGATCCCGAGTGCTGTAATTGTGGGAGTGGGCCGTGGATACGACGGAGTAAGTACCCCCTAGCCGTGTGCACAGCCTAGGATTGCTTGGAGAGGATTTATCGCTGTCGGCCGAGAGCGAAAATTGTTGAAACGCCGTCGCCTCTTTCGCTAGGATGGTGATGGCGGCAAACAGGTATGCCCCACAGGGCCCCGGACAGGCTTCGTCGGCACGCAATAGCCGGCGAGACTAAGTTGTCGCATGCGGCGAGTTGGTATTCAGAGACGGTCACGGCAACGCGATGGGGTTCGGGGTTCTCGGCTCGGGCCCCGATTAGCGTGGCCACCCCTCGCCAGGTCATGGTAAAGCTCAAGGCACCATCATGGCCCGGCAGGGCAAAACGTAGGAATTAAAAATACCAGGATCACCTAGCATACAAATATAGCTTATTTTGGAACCAAAGGACATAGTGTAAAATGTCCATAAGTATTTATTTATTTAATTATAAATTCTTTTTACCCGTCTTTCCCCCGGATGCATCACAGACGTCTTAAATTCAAAGATCCTTACTTTGATAACGAAAATATATCTGAGTCATTTAACCAATATCTTTCACGAAATAAAGTCATGTAAAAATTTAATTAAAATGCTAGAGAGATCTCAATAAGTATATTTTAATAGAATTGTGCATACTACTTTCAGAGCAATACAATGACGAGTCCATTAGTTATACAGGTAAGTTAGTTTTATTTCTGTTATTGCCGTCCTTTTAATAACAGATAAGTAATAACGCTCCACGCCTCCTCTACTTTCCAAGGGTATTTGGTCTGCTGTGCAACGCAGACCGGGCGTGTTGACATAGGGAGGAACAGGTTCCTAATTTAGGTATTTGCCTTAGGTATTGCTATTCCTATTCTGGAGTGCTGCACTGAACTGGACAAATTTATTTGAGGCAGATTTTACGTACCAATTCCTTAAAAAAGATGTTTCGTTGTCCGCTGTTTTCTTCGCGAAAGTTAAACCGATTTTAATTTTTTTACGTGAAATATTTTTTTATATATTATTATAGTTGAAGAGTATATAATATTTCTATTACTTTCTTATTTTTTAAAAACCCGAAAGAAGTGAGATTTTTGGATGGTCATATTTATTTTAACTATCCTCTCCAGCCAATTTACGTCCCACTGTTGGGCTCAATTACAATAACTTGACTGTATTTTAAAGGACAATATCTGTCTAGAAAGAGATTGAACCCTCAAATTATATGAAATTTAATAAAAGAGTTTTACGATTTATAATTTATTTTAATAAAAAATAAAATACAAATCAAATAACATAACAGTACACAACAGCTTTGTCATTAGGTTCTGTTACTTTATATCAATTCTTTTGACCAAGAATTAATACAAAGTAACCATCTGGCTGACTCATCACTTAACCTATTTCTATGTTTTCTAATTACTAATGATGCTTTAGAAAATAATCTCTCAGCAGGTACTGAAGTTGCAGGTATTGAGAGAAAATCACGGGCCATCTGCGTAAAGTCGGATACTCTGTCTCGTGCGTCCTCAACCAATCTAAAATGTCTTTCGAGCTGGCAGCTCTTGGTTTTCTCAGGTTGCCTGGACGCTACACGTGAATTTGATTGTTTTTTTTTTATTTATTGGTATTTGATTATATAAAAACATTATACATAAATGGTTTGGCTTCAATATAAAGTATACAACATATTTGTAGGCTTTCTGTTCTCCTAGCTAGGTTGCAAGCAACCTGTGTTAAGGAGATACAGTGCTGCCCCCTTAATGGGTGTACATACTTAATTACCAATTTAGGAAAATGGGTCAATAAGATTACCAATAAAATTATGTTGTAAGTGTGTCTGTGTAGTGTGTGCGTGTGTGTGTGTGTGTGTGTGTGTGTGTGTGTGAGTGTGTGTATGTGTGAGTGTGTGTATGTGTGTGTGTCTGCATTAAAGTTGCACGAACAAGCTAAGCAAGAATTCGGTATTATGAAAAAGAACATGTAATATATGACTCAGTCTCATCATATGTTTTATTTAGAAAGAAAGATTTGACAGTCGATTTGAATTTCGACAAGGGCAGTTCGTATATAGGTAGACTGTAGTTAGTCTTATTGTAAAGAAACGGACCAAGGAAGATAGCAAACTTCCTCGTAAAGCTGAAGCGTACTGTAGGAACCTCACATACTTTGTCAGCGCGACGCTTATCAATCATCTGAAAAGGTGTTTTTTGGTGCTGGGCGACCATAACATTAATAATATAAAGTTGTCTCACATTAAGAACATTCCAGCTACGGTATAACTGAGCAGTTCGGAATTGGATAGGTCTAAAAGTAGAAACTTTTAAGATAGCTCGGTGTGCTATTTCTAGCGGCTTCAACGCAGATTTGGTGACACCACCCCAACTCGAAATACAATACGCTATGATAGATTTGCAAAGAGCAAGATAAACCATTTTTATAATGGAGAAGTTGACCACGTACCGAAGATTCTTGAAAATATAAATAAGTTTTCTGACTCTGCCTGTCAGGAGATTAATGTGGTCCTTGAAATTAAGATATTTATCAATATTAATACCCAGATATTTAATACTGTCGACGGATGAAATAGATTGATCATAACAAGAGGAATCAGAAGGTGAGACACCAGAGGAACAGGTTGGAGAAAAACAAGAACTAACTTTGATACTCAAGGGTGATCTAGGCTGGGACACAGATGAGATGGAGAAATTAATAAATTTTGTTTTTGGAATATTAAGGGTAAGATAGTGAGACGACAGCCAACGCTGAACCAAATCGAAACCACTTTGAGCTACAATTTGGAGTTCAGACCAGGAGTCTGCAAAAAAAGTTAGGGCTGTGTCATCAGCGTATGAGACAATACTACCGTTATTTATGTTAATATTGCAGAGATCATTTATAAAAATTAAGAATAGTGTCGGACCTAAGATACTGCCTTGTGGGACACCACAATCAATTGATAGCTCATCACTCATGTAGTGCCCTATCTTAACCTTTTGAGTTCTATTTGTTAGATAGCTCTTGAATAATTGAAGTGGAACTCCCCTGACACCAATATTCTCAAGCTTGAGAAGAAGCGTGGCGATCGGCACGGTGTCGAAAGCTTTTGCTAGATCGAGGAAGATGGTAAGTACTTTTTTTCGTTTATTAAGATTAGCCACTATGTTACTAGTTAATTCAAGTACTGCATCTGAAGTAGATTTATTTTTCCTGAAGCCATACTGTCGGGATGAAATTAGATTGTGCTTTTCGATATAGGAGACTAATCTCTTGTTTATCAGACGTTCAAAAACCTTCGACAGTGTCGTCAAAACAGCTATAGGGCGGTAATTATTAAAATCAACACCATTGCCGCCTTTGAAAATTGGGTGTATTATAGCCCTCTTCAAACAAGTTGGAAACACCGCAGCCTGAAGAGATAAATTAAAGATATGGCATATTATGGGAGCTAGAGTAGCGGAATATCTTTTAAAGATGGTTGCGGATAAATTATCCCAGCCTGGGGAAGCCGTCGTTCTCAGAGAATTAATAGTGGATAATATTTCATCGGCATCGGCTTCAATAAGAACAAACGATGACAAAGGTGGATTTTGTGAAGAGAGTGGAGTGACTGTAGGATTACCGCCTGAACTATTAGCAAGTGAGTTACCTATTTCAACGAAGTGCTTATTTATATCATCACATGTTATTTGCGGAGGTTTTTGCGATGATAAGAGATGTACTGAAGAGCTTTTGGAATTAGGCAAATTTACAACACGTTTTAATGCCTCCCACAAGGTCTTTGAGTTATTGCCAGCTTTATTTATTTCTTTAATGTCATATAGTCGTTTAGCAGTTTTTAATATTTTGTTGCAATAATTTCTGTAGCGCTTATAAGAGATTTCAAGTATTAGGTTATCAGATGCCTTTTTTAGTTCCTTGTGGAGAGAATCTCTATGTCTAATGCAACGCAGCAAACCTGGAGTAATCCAAGGCTTTAGTGTTTTCCTGTTAGATGGCACCTTTATGGAGACCGTATTGACAGCCACTGTTCTCGATAAGGTGTGTATAAGAGATTCAGTAGCAAGATCTGGATGTTTTAAATCGTAGATATTAGAAAAATCTAATCCCTCAAAAGCTTTATCTAATGATTCAAAATTACATTTAGCTGACATACTCTCAGGATTTTTTGAAGCAGTCATATTGCCTTTTATGGGTATACAGAAAAGAGCTGAATAATGATCGGTGACAGTAGTATTAAGTACTAAAGAGATTGAAGGAGTCTTGGTTTTCGCAATAATATGATCAATGCAATTATTACCTCGTGTTGGTAACTCGTGGCAAGGCAGATAACCGTGATAGGCAAGAGTGCTAAGATAATCATGTGAACGTGGGTCCAGATTGGAAGATTTGATGTCCAGGTTTATGTCGCCGGCAAGTATAACTGACTTAAATTTATTATATACGGGAAGAGTATCATTCAGACAGGAAATAAAAGAATCGATGTTTAAAATAGAAGGTGACCGATAGATGCAAAGGAAAGCTATATTATTTCCGATTTCAACAGCAAGTCCGGAAGCACTTGAACCCAGGTCTAAGATTTTACTAGAAGAAGGTAAATTAGATTTAACAAATACTACAACACCGTCACTTTGATTTTGATGGCTGTTTGTTTTGTACATAGTGTGGTTTGGTTATTTAATTAATTATTAACATATGCATATCAAAAGAATCGGCAATAAGCCTAGTTTCACGGGAACATATGTTGCTGGTAAAATAACTAGTATTCCTTGCATAAAATTAGGATTAAAAATTAAGTTTTTTATACAGTTTTGATACAGTTTTTTGCGTCTCATAGAATTCCTAAGCGTACCTATACACCGAACTGTTATACCTAACTACTCCGTGAAATAGCGCTAAGTCCTAGCTGCAAGACGCAAGAGTCTTGCCGGATTAGTCTTGTTCTTGCTCAAGTCTTGCACGGTCAGTCTTGGTCTTGGTCTTGCTAAAAATACGCGGTCTTGTTCTTGGTCTTGGTCTTGCAAAAATGCAAGAACAAGACCAAGACTGAATTTGGGCAACACTAATCCACACCCCGTCGTCCACAATGTGGAGGAATGGGAATAAAAAGGGTGTGCAGGGAAAGGTGCCGCTTATTCCCATTCCTCCACACTATAGTGGAGGAGCCGATACTCGAAAAAGTTAACTTTAAAAAAAGATGAGTTGGACTTCTAAATGTTTAATTAGGACTGTTTGTGAGATAATAGCTGTTGCCTGCGACTCCGTCCGCGTAGAATTTACAAAATTTTCACGTGCGACGGCGCGATGGCTTATTTCATGTAAAAATTTGGTGTTTCTATAGCGATTTCTATGATTCTTTTTTTATTGAATAGGTAATAATGTTAACTTTTTTAAATTAGGGATGAGTGAGAGTATTATAAACGTAAAAGTAAACAAATATAATCAGAATGCTCCGAACAGCTAAGCTATCAGGAGTTACACGTGTTATTGTGAGTCAACCATAAAATATAGATATATGCTGTTGCGGGATATTTCTTAGACAATTTTATGTAGAATGTTTTCGTCATACATGATTTCTATGTAACTTTAACCATTAAGGCTGCACACGCGACGGAAGCTTAAAAAATGGAGTAACTTCTCCCGATTTCCCAACATTTCCCTTCACTACTCTGCTCCTATTGATTGTAGCGTGATGAAAAGTATACTATAACCTGCCCAGGAGTATGAAGAATAATTGTACCAAGTTTCGTTAAAATCCGTCGAGTAGTTTTTGTTTCTATAAGGAACAAACAGACGGACAGACAGACAGACAGACAAAAATTTTACTGATTGCATTTTTGGCATCAGTATCGATCACTAATCACCCCCTGATAGTTATTTTGAAAATATATTTCATGTACAGAATTGACCTCTCTACAGATTTATTATAAGTATAGATTAAGCCATCAAAATCTATCGTAAAAAAGTTGCAAAGTTATACTGTCGGCTTTTAACTTGTTAGATTTACCAGGTGCTCTGTGTCTAGCCAACCGGAGTCGCCGATAAGAGATAACAATAGATTTTAAAGACAATAGTGTAAAGAGAGAAAGATAAAGCTTGGGAGTAAGTTGCTCTGGAGCAATACATATTCTATATTGTAAAGTTTTATTAGCATTGTAAGTATAATTGACATTTAATTAAAAAAATATTGATTTGATTAAAAGCTCTTCTGCGTTTCGTACGCCGGTTCTTCTCAGCAGATTGCGCCCTGAACCGGTGGTAGGGAAAAAAATTTGGACATGTCATAAGCACATAATTTTTCTGAAAAATTGTGTCTACTTGATTAAATGATTTTTCATTCATTCATTCATTCATCACTCAGTGTTTTATAGAACAAAAAGACGGGTCATATATTTCTACAGTAATTTAGTAATTTTACAATTGACTTGCCTTTACTTAATAAATAAATATACAACACATAATAATGAAGCCAATTCTGATGCGTCAAAAACTTAATCTAACTTAATACGTTCAGTGCGGCTAACGCTTATGCGCGTTTTTCTGATCTTCACCAAGTGCGGGCCGACGCGTATACGCGTCCATACAAAAAAAAATCTGTAGGCAAGCGAGGTGCGCCGCACCTGTGCGTTTATAGCGTGTATTCTGGGTGTCTATTGTTTCGAAGCAGTCGTAAAATGTGGAATTGTAAAGGAGACTACACACTAGTCAGGTTTCTGCTACGAATCTTGCAGGGGGGGGGCGGCGGCGACGACAACAATAAATATATATTCATGGACATTTCACACATCGTCCTCTGGTCCCAAGCTAAGCTTATTATGCTTGTGTTATGGGTACCAGAATACGGATATAATACATATACTACTTTTCTTTTGTAAATACATACTTAAAATACATAGAAAACACCCAGACGTAGTACAAACATTTGTATGACATTTATGAATATCACACAAATAATTGTCCCAAGCGGGAATCGAACCCGCGACCTTGTGAACGGCAGTCCAGTACATGAACCACTACGCCACGAAGCCCGTCTACAATAACCTAATTTAGTACAATAGATTATTGAAATAATTTTATTATGACTCGCTCTTTTAACTAAAGTAATAGGTAGTGTTACGTTCAACCTGGGATTTATAATAGTACAAACTTACCCTGTTTTTGTTCTTCAACAATGTCTTCACCGTGTCACCCTAGCTATAGTTTAAATAACCAACCACACAAAATTTGGCCAAAAATTACGCAGGAAGATTAATTATACTGTACCAGCTTTTTCAGGGAGAAGACACAGGCTCGCTCGACTCAAGCGGTGAACTTTCATCAATCGTCCCAATAAAATTACGCTATCACAATTATCAATTTATCAAACAGTTCAATTCGTATTAAATAGCATTAAACATAGACACACAAATCAACTAGTTTTTATAATACTTTTATGTCCAACAATTTGGCGAAGATTACATTTCGCGGTGACATTTCAAGGTTTTGTTTTCAATTGCAATTATCGGTTCACACAACAAAGATAATTGGTTTTATCAACAATTAATTCTAGTGACAATTTTAACTCGCAAAAACAGTTGCAAGGAAAACGCTTCAACTCGCATTCAAATCGCGACGTAATTTGCAAACAAGATGTGTTTTACTACTGACAACGCGCGCTCGGTCACCGCGTCGCGCGCGCGGGCAACGAGCCACGAGGACAGATGCACCGGTCAGTTCCCAACGTCATCGATAGTGAAGTTACCATCTCCTAGGGATGCGCGCGCGCATACTTGATACTATAGGTTAAGTTTGGTACATAACATCTACCCGCCTCGGCCAGGACTACCTGGCCGCTAATTCACTGGCAGTCGCGACAAGGTTGATACAGCTCTCTTCAAAATTGAACCGTCCACCCGGACCTCAGCAAAACGGGGCACTCCATCTGCTCCAAAGACGAGGTTGAGAATGCGCCCCCTGCGCCAACACAGTGGCGGTGAGTTAGCGTCCTTAACCAGAACGAGGTCACCAACATGAGGTGGATCAGTCTTGTCAGTCCACTTAACGCGCTGCTGGAGAATGTGCAAATATTCTAAATTCCAACGTTTCCAAAAGCTCTGAGTGAGTTGTTGGACCAATTCAAACCGCGAGAGACGATTAGGTCTCACATCAACAAAGGGATATTCCGGCAGGGCGTTCAGTGGCTGCCCAATCAAAAAATGGCCCGGCGTGAGGGCTTCCAAGTCGTTAGGATCTGAAGAGATCGGGCACAACGGGCGTGAATTCAAAACGGCCTCGATTTTGCAAAACACAGTTGCGAGCTCTTCAAAGGTCAATACAGACTCGCCAATTACCCGTCGCAAATGTGTCTTAGCAACCTTTACTACGCTTTCAAATATTCCTCCCCAGTGGGGACATGACACGGGACTGAACCTCCAAGTTATTCTACGTGTAGCTAGTCTAGACGCAATTTCAGTCTCGTTAGCCGACAAAAAATCATACATCGCTTTTAAATAGTTGTTTGTGCCTTTGAAGTTGGTACCGCAATCCGACCGAATCAAGGACGGTAGTCCTCGTCGTGACACGAATCTATCTAACGTCGCAACAAATGCCTCTGTCGAGAGGGCTGAGACGAGTTCCAAATGTACCGCCTTGGTGGACAGACAGACAAAGACGCACAAATAAGCCTTGACAGTTTTACTGTTCCTGAGGGTCGAGGTTTTAACAAAAAAGGGGCCTGCAAAGTCCGTACCAACTCCAGCAAAGGGCCTTATCTCAGTGACCCGATCCGAAGGAAGGTCACCCATGATAGGCTGCATGGTAGGGGCCTTGAGCCTATAGCAAGGCATACAACGAAAGACCACACTACGGATCGTCCGACGGGCCGATAAAATCCAAAATTCCCGTTGCAAAATGGCCAATAAGGCATTACAGCCGGCGTGGGAGTTCTTGATGTGACGATCAGTCACCAACAGGTTCACCAAGTGGCCACTCTTTGGCAATAAGAGGGGGTGACGAGATCCATAAGGGAGGTTTGCGTTCCTAAGACGCCCTCCGACACGCAAAAGACCCTCACTATCCAAAAAAGGGTTCAGCTTACAAATGGCTCCAGACAGCTTGGATTTGCCTTTCCTCAAGATGTCAATCTCGTCTTCAAAATGTGCCTCTTGCACAGAACGAACCCAGTGAAGAAGAGCATCTTGGAGCTCTTGTGGCGATAAGAAGGCCTCCAAACATTTGTTCTGTGGATGTCTACAATTTCTCATAAAGCGCTTGATCCAAGCGGTGACACTCAACAATTTGTCCAATGAACTGTAACGATTAAGTAAGAAATCGGGGTCGAACGGACGGTCCTGCCGTTCGAGCGCAAGCGTTCGCAACCCGGGCAGTGCGACAATGTCTAAGGCCGGAGTTCGCGGCCAATTAGATTCTGATCTGGTCAACCACTCAGGTCCCCACCACAGAGAGTGCTCAACTAAAAGGGGGGCCATACATCCCCGTGACGCACAATCAGCAGGGTTGACCTCGCCAGGCACATGCCTCCAAACCAACGGGGTCTCCGATTTCTGTATCTGAGAGACACGATTTGCTACAAACACCTCTAAGGTGTGAACTGACGTCTTCAACCAACATAGCACAATTTGACTGTCAGTCCATGCATATATCGTGGAAACGTCAATTGACGTGCACAAGGTGGACATGACGTGATTCAAAAGGCGAACAAGAAGGGCCGCCCCTGACAACTCTAACTTAGGGATTGTCAAGGCAGTTCGAAGAGGCGCGACCTTGCTCTTCGCCATGACCAACAACACTTTCACCTGACCATCTGTGGTCACGGTGCGCAAGTATACGGCTGCTGCGTACCCACGTTCCGAAGCGTCCGAGAAACCATGAAGGGACGCGGTGTGCTTCCCTGGCGGAAGCAGAGCACGGGGTAACGATATCCTATTGATGGCAGGCAATGAGGAAGCAAATAGGAGCCAGTCCTTCAAAACAGCTTCGCGAAGTGGCTCGTCCCATCCAAGACCTGCAGTCCAAAGTCTCTGCAGGAAGCATTTGGCCCAGAATATGACCGGGCATATCCAGCCATTGGGATCAAAGGTTCTCGCGACAGTCGACAGAACCAGTCGTTTCGTCCAAGTGTGATGCGAATCCAAATTGACATTAAATGTAAAGATGTCCTGGACTGGTCTGTACTGGATTCCAAGCACTGACATCATGGTAGGGTTGTCACGGTTCTCAAATAGGTGAGGATCCTGCTGGTGGTCATCCGGTAGCCCGTCCAAGAGCGCAGGTAAGTTGGAGATCCATTTACGCAACTCATATCCTGCGGAGGCTAGAATGCCAATCAACTCGTCACGCAAGAGCAGGGCCTCTCTCTCCGTGGCCGCGCCAGTGCACACATCGTCAACATATAGGTCCTCCTTCAAAATGGCGGCTGCGCGAGGAAACGACATACGCTCTCGATCCGCGAGCTCCCAAAGCGAACGTATAGCCAAAAAGGGGCTAGACCTCAGCCCGTATGTGTTCGTGTTGAGCTCGTAGACAAGCATGGGATCTTGCTGGTTTTCTCGCCACAATATCAGCTGGTATCGGCGATCATCCGGGTGAATTACCGTTTGCCTGAACATCATCTTGATGTCAGCCACAAAAACAAATTGATGACGTCGAAACCGCGTGATGACGTCACAAAGGTCCTTCAGCAATTTGGGACCAGGATGCAGACACTGGTTCAATGACACTCCTGAAGTAGTCTGCGCAGAACCATCAAATACTGTGCGTAACTTACCACTGGATGGTTTTATTACAGCATGATGCGGGAGAAAGAAGTGCTCCGTCGAACGCCAATCCAATTTTGACACAGACATGTGTCCCAAATCCTCATACTCCCGCATGAAGTCAATATACTTCTCCTTGAGTAGTGGGTCCCTGCTCATACGGCGCTCCATCGCCAACAAACGCTTCTCTGCAATAGGCCGCGAGACGCCAAGTGGCGGACGTACGGCGAGAAATGGCAATCTTGTCATGATCCGGCCAGAACGGAGATAACTGGTGTTGGTCTTGTAGAACTGCTCACACTCTTCATGCTCCGGATCAGAGCGGGGAGCTTGTGGTGGCTCCTCCACTTCCCAGAATCTCTGCACGGCGTCAGAAAGGGCGGACCCCACCATCAAGGCCGTTCCAAGTTCGGCAGGGGGGGGAGTCCTCAATACAGGCCCCATCAGTGCGAACCCAAATATGGTCCGGAGGGCTACCAAGCCACCTGGCTGCAAAACACGATCCTTGCCGAGTAATATTTTACCCAAAACATCGGCACCAAGCAACAAATCGACCGTGCCAGGCAGGTCAAATTTAGGGTCAGCCAAATTCAAATCCGCGGTCAATTCTACCGCATCCGCAGACAAACGAACTTGCGGGTGATTGCCCAAGATATTCTCCATCACAATGGCCGACGATTCCAACGTCGGACGTGGAGAATTTGAGGGGGAGAACTCAAACAAAACACGGCCCTCAACCGTGGCCACGGGGGCGTTCCCGACACCCCTTATTACATCTGAATATTTTTCAATAGTCTGGCCAGTCTGCCCTACCAACCAAGACGAGGCTATGCACCCCTGTGAGCCTGTGTCCAATATCGCTCGGACTACAACCGAGGCGCCCGTCCGTCCCCAGACCCTGACATGGGCCGTGGGCAAGAGGACGGTCTCAAAAGGGGGCGGTGCATAGCGGGGGCAGACGCCAACATCCTAATGCTGGCGTGGCGGCGACTGAGCGCCGTTGTCCCGAGACGGCAAATCAAAATGCGGGTAGTGCCTAAACTCGGCCTCCTCTCGGTGACGACTGCCACGAGCCATAGACGGCGGTTCGTAGCGCCTGGAGCGTCCGTACCGAGGGTTGCGCGTCTCCAAACGGGGACGTTGCGCCAGAGGGGGGGACGGTAGTGGTACCGGACGTGCGTCACGGTAATCGTGGTACACTACCGGAGGTGATCTCGCTTGATCACGTGGAAGCGGGGAGGGCGAGCGGGACACAAAGGTGCGGGATTGAACCCGGGGCCCGCTTTCATACCCGCCCGTGGGGCTGCGCGCCGAACCAACTCGGCGATCAACGGCAGCGCAGTTTGCGCGGCGTGGGGGTGATGAGCCGGACTCCAAGTTGCGGGACTGGTCCCGGTGTCCGCTGACATACCCGCCCGAAGGCGACCCCGCGTGGTCGCGACGGCCATTCGCGTTGGCGCACAGGATTTTCAAATGGTGCCCTCCGCAAATAGGACACGGGTGAGTGTCGGGGCAGGCGCGCTGGTAATGGTCCCCTAGGCAAGAGAAACACCAGCCGCGGGCCTGGGCAATCCGCCTACGAGCGGCCACGTGCAGGACCGCGAAGTCTGGGCACCGCACCGTTTGGTGTCCCTGCGACTTGCAAAACCGGCAGTCCGGTGGCGCAGCTTGAGCGACAGCGAAGCGGGCGGCCGTACCTCCTCTTGGTGCAGGTTGGGCATTGCGCCGTTGGTTGGTGGGTCTGGGACGTGATGCTTCCACCGGCGTGTCGGCGACCATGACGTCACCCATGCGACACTCGTCCTCCAGGAACGTCAGGAGGTGGTCAAAGGTAGGGAGAGCAGATGCCTCATCCCTAGTGTGCCCCTGTTCAAAACGTGCCCTCAAAGACACCGGCAATCGCTTGAGCACAATACGCAACAGTAGGTAAGACCACTTGGCAACCGGCAGTCCTAAGCGGTTGAGCGAGTTGGTGGCTATTAGGAGGGGGTTCAGCAGCTCGGTCCTCAACTGGGCAGCATTGCTCACGACGGGAAGGTTCAAAATCTGGTCAACGTGGGTATCTGCCAAACAGCGCTGGTTGTGATAGCGCTTGGTGAGCAACGCCCGCGCGATCCCATAGCTCCCGTCACATATTGGGAGGTGCTGTACTAAGCCCCTCGCCTCTCCATCAAGCACGGAGAGTAAATAGGCCAGTTTCTGAGACGGACCCAAATCGTCCCTCGAGTCCACAAGGCTCTCAAACAAACCAATGAATCCCATCCACATGTCTAGTCGACCATCAAAACGTGGAAGATCCAAGTTGGGTAACCTGGTCAAAAGGCCCACGGGAGTCTTCAAGGGGGCCCGGTGAGCCGGTACTCCGGCGCGCGAGGCTAAAATCTCCCGCGCGCGCTGGGCGATTTCGTCGGCAAGGTCCATAATTTGGACGTAGTCCTCGTGGACTTGGTCCCGTCGCTCCTGGGGGAATGACTCCAGTGGCACATCATCCAGATGCAAGATGAAGCGCCGGTAAAGCGCCTCCACCTCCTGAAGTCGTGCAGGGCATTTCTCATGCCTGTCCAACAATGCCTCGATTCGGTTCTCCCTTTTCACCAAGGCGGCAGCTGACGTGAACCATCTCAAATGAGTCGCAATCCCGGAATATGTCTCGCGGACAACATTATACGCGGCGGTAGACATCTTCAAAGCACAAACGGCACGAAACAAACAATCTTATAATAACAAAAAAAAACAAATATCTTTCACAAACAAACAATATTACAATAGCGAAAAACAAAATATCTTTCAATGAGACAAGCCGCTATTACTCTAAACAAATATCAAATCTTAAATATTTTAAATCAAACAAACAAAACAATTCCTTGCCAATGTGCAATTAATTTAAGACTTAAATTATTTATTTTAAGGTAACCAACAAAACAAACAAACGTATGAAATAAATGTTGTATTATACAAACGCACAACGCCACAATTTAACTATAACGTTGTTCAATATTAGACAATAATTAAATAATAATTTATATTAAATAATAACCTGAGCAACAACAAATACGATTAGCAATAGCACAAATAATTTTCAAACCCTTTAAAATCTAATTGCCAATTCAAGTACTCAAATTAATTATTTAAAACTATACCAACAATTTAGATTAAACAAACAAACAACTAAATTAATCAAATTAAATTAATTAAATTAATTAAATCAATTTTCACAAATAATGAGGGTATAGTTTGTTCAACATGGAACATTCGAGAAACGGAGTTTAAACCACGCTCTGGGTACCAAAAATATGTTACGTTCAACCTGGGATTTATAATAGTACAAACTTACCCTGTTTTTGTTCTTCAACAATGTCTTCACCGTGTCACCCTAGCTATAGTTTAAATAACCAACCACACAAAATTTGGCCAAAAATTACGCAGGAAGATTAATTATACTGCACCAGCTTTTTCAGGGAGAAGACACAGGCTCGCTCGACTCAAGCGGTGAACTTTCATCAATCGTCCCAATAAAATTACGCTATCACAATTATCAATTTATCAAACAGTTCAATTCGTATTAAATAGCATTAAACATAGACACACAAATCAACTAGTTTTTATAATACTTTTATGTCCAACAATTTGGCGAAGATTACATTTCGCGGTGACATTTCAAGGTTTTGTTTTCAATTGCAATTATCGGTTCACACAACAAAGATAATTGGTTTTATCAACAATTAATTCTAGTGACAATTTTAACTCGCAAAAACAGTTGCAAGGAAAACGCTTCAACTCGCATTCAAATCGCGACGTAATTTGCAAACAAGATGTGTTTTACTACTGACAACGCGCGCTCGGTCACCGCGTCGCGCGCGCGGGCAACGAGCCACGAGGACAGATGCACCGGTCAGTTCCCAACGTCATCGATAGTGAAGTTACCATCTCCTAGGGATGCGCGCGCGCATACTTGATACTATAGGTTAAGTTTGGTACATAACAGGTAGTTTTAGTCTATTTATAAATGGTGTCTATTACGAGGCGGGCGAAGTGTCGTAAATAAAAAAAATTAAGAATAAAAGGGCTTTCGGGAGAAGGTACCTTTACTATTACTGTTTTATTAAGGTATAACTTACTATTTTAACAAAACCGAACGAAGGTATATTATGGCGTAAACTTCACAAAATCTCTTACAAATAAACACTAGTGTGGAAGCACCTTTATCCATCCAACACCTTTATATGACCCGTAATTGTTATATGACAGTCATAAAACTCGAAAGTTACCGAACGCACATAAGCGTCGGCCGCACTGCGGGAAGGTAAAAGACAACGCGCTATAGCGTCCAGCCGCACTACGCGAGTTTTCTATGAACGCTTATAAGCGTTCTTAGCACTACGCGAAAAATTTTTTGAACGCACATACGCGTTTTCAGCACTGGGCGAATGACTTTTTTCTTAGCATTGGCTATAAATTCGCAAATTATTCAGCATTGAACGCGTTAACCAAAAGACTAAAATGATAACATTTAGTGCGTATATTGATTAATGGGCTATTTCGTTGCACACATTTTACTACCTTGATCTATCAATTTAAATCATTAGTCCATAATACACAATTTTTAATATAAGAAAGTTCGGTTAACTATTGTCGAATGGCGTTAATAACACCATCAGTTAGAGATGGAGGAGGCCCGTGTCCAACAGTGAAACGTAAATGGGAGAGGAGTATCTTTTTTGCAAATATAATAAAATTGGTCAAGTGCGAGTCGGACTCGCGCACGAAGGGTTCCGTACCATTATCTATGCAACATAAGGCACGTTATTAATAAATGAGCAAACAACACATACAATTTTCGTATTGAAATTTTCGTGAGTTTGAGTCATATTAGAAATACTATATTACCGGCTAACACTCACAGTTTTGGGATCGACGCCGCTGCGCACTCGTCCTGAAGATGAGCATCGGATATGCTCGAAACCTGGGTCGACATCTTCGATCCCAAAACTGTGAGTGTTAGCCGGTAATATAGTATTTCTAACACACACAATACTTAATTAATCACGTTTGTTGTATGAGAGCAAGAAACGGAAAAAAATCATGTTTGTTGTATAGGAGCCCCCCTTTAATATTTTTTTTTTTAGTATTTGTTGTTATAGCGGAATAGAAATACATCATCTGTGAAAATTTCAACTCTTTAGCTATCACCGTTCTTGAGATACAGCCTGGTGACAGACGGACGGACGGACGGACGGACGGACAGACAATGAAGTCTCAGTAATAGGGTCCCGTTTTTACCCTTTGGGTACGGAACCCTAAAAACGTAACCCGTATGTTACCTATAAAATTTTTATTCAGACGTTCGTGGTATCTGGCGTATTGGTAACATCCTTTGGTCTAGGGATGAGTTTGTCAATAGCCGCCTCTCTACTGCCAGCACTGCGAGATCCTGAATCCGATATTAGAGCAGATCTATCAACAGCTTCATGGATAGGTATGATCTATATGTTTTTTTCGTTGACGTAGTCAGGAGCGTGTGGTGATGGATTAAGAATACAAGTGTCACCACTCGATCTCCTCCCAAGGGTGCTGTAAAAGTCAGCTAAGGGATATTGCACACAGATAACACCCTCTGTGAGAGACGGAAATCTCGAAAATAAACCCTGTGCCAATACGCCTGGTCAGCGCGACACAGTAGACCATAATCCCTCCTATAGTGGAGGAGGCCCGTGCCCAACAGTGGGACGTAAATGGACTGAAGAGTCAGAAGCGAAATTTCAAAAAAATCCAAGATTTTGTACTTTTCCCAACAATTTTCATTCTATTTTGCAATTTTTTGTGTCAAAACCTCCCTCAAAATGGACCACACAATTGAAACACTCTCAGAAAATAAATCCTAGCAACTAGTATTATGATTATATTCCCTAATATAAATTCAGTTGCTTCTTGATGAATTTGTATCTTGCAACATACTTCCGAACGTAATTTACAAACAGTCATAGCTAAATTACATTTGGCGGCAGCGGAGGGGGCAAATGAAACCAACAACGGAAACTAGAGCTGCATTTTTAATATTTAAATTATATAAATTGATCGGTGTTCGACGTAACAGCTGAAATACAATTATTTCCTATATATCCCCTTACTCAAATAAATCTGAGACCCTCTAATACTTTGAGATGTCTTAATTCCTAAAAATGTTTCCGAAAGTGACCCATAAATGATTAAATTTAAACTACTTTTTTTTCAGGTGCAAGCACTGCCATAGGATGGATTCCAGGCTTTTTGACCTCATCATATTACATGAAAACGTTTGGAAGAAAAACCGCGTTTCTTTTAGATATTTTACCAGCTATTTTAAGCCTCATTCTTATGTATTTCTCCACAAACGTTGCATGCTTAATAAGTGCCGGAATTCTACAAGGTATTACTTGTGGTTCCTTAGGTATATTATCATGTGTTGTAGTAGGAGAATATTGTGATCCCTTCCATCGTGGTATGATATTGGCACTGAAAAATGCATGTTTGAATTTGGGGAGCACGGTTAGCCATATTTTGGGGAGTCATTTTCATTGGAGATCAGTGGTGTTGTTTACTCTCATACCTTACGTGTATACTTTATTAACAATCTGGATTTGGCCTGAAAGTCCAGCCTGGTTAGCCTCAAAAGATCAATACGAAAAAAGTGAAAAAGCATTCTATTTACTTCGTACAAAAACTGAGAAATCGACACAAGAATTAAAGGATATGATAAAATCCCAAGAAGAAAGGCCATTGAATGAGAATTGTACCTTTTTAGAAAGAGTTTTTAAATTTATACGAAAATTTACGCAAAGAAATTTCATTATGCCACTTGGAGTTTTTGTATTTGCTGCAATATTATTTGAATCAAGCGGTAGACATATTTTCCCTTCTTATGCTACTTTAATTACTAAAGAAATTGTTGGTTTTGAAGTTTCTTTTTATCATACTTTATGTTTTGATATTTTGATTACTGTTAGTTCATTTTGTTCTTCTGGATTAATCAAGGCGTTTAGGTTAAGAACTTTATTATTTTTTACTGGTGGAGCTGCTTTTGTTATTTTAATGACCGTATGTGCTTATTTGTTTTTCGCATCTAAGTCTTTTGTAGCTAATCTAACTTGGGTTCCGATTCTTTTATTCGGCTTATATTTACTGATAGTAAATTTCGCTTGTACATCTGTTCCGTTAATATTAATTGGTGAAATATTCCCTTTAGAACATAGGGCTGAAACAACTGCTATTGCGGGTATCCTTATAGCTATTTCTGCTTTTATTGCTTTGAAATCTACCCCCATTTTGTTGGCAATGGTCAAAGTATGTGGTACTTTCACAATATTTGCTGCTGTAAGTGGTACATCGTTATTAATTTTATATTTTACTTTACCAGAAACTAAAAATAAAACATTATTGGAAATTGAAAAGTATTTTGATGGTAAAAACAAAATTAATGTAGAAGAAAATAGTGATGTAACCTTGAAAATGATCATTTAAAATGATTATTTCTGTGTTAATTTAGTTTTTTAGTACGTATAGCAATAAAGAATATGGGATTCAGGGCGCAATTTTCTTTTACAGAAACCAGAAAAGATTTTCAGGTTTCCTTAGCCTTTTAAAATTATTACATTTTTGGAAAAGCTACAGCATCATCTTAAATTTAGTCTTAATAACTTTGAGAAGAATGAAAAGAATACAAGTGTCACCACACCATTTCTGCCCTAGGGTGCTGTAAAAGCCAGCTAAGGGATATTGTATATTGAAACTAAGCCCTGTGCCAACTCGCCTGGTCAGCGCGGCATAGTAGACCTTAACCCGAAGTGAAGGAGACCTGTGCCCAACAGCCGGACGATAATTGGCTGGAGAGAGAGCTACATTAAAGGTGGTTTCCTATACAATTACTAGCTGACTCAGCGAATTTTATACCGCCATAGTTTTCTTTAATTTTGGTCTTCACAAATTACTTTGTTCGTCACGACAAGAAGCGATCCTAACAGAAATGATATGAATGTTTGATGCAGTCGTTTTGAATTTACGCCCATATCTAAGGTTTATTTATATCACACACACGTTTCAGCGAGCAAATTTTATTTAAGTATATAGATTTAAATTTATACCAATATCTATTTCTGGAATAGTAGACCAGTATACCGAAAATTCTCCCATTGAGGAAATTACCCATGGCCAATGACAAGATATTCATATTTTAGTATTGAAACTTTCGTGAGTTTGAGTCATCTTAAAAATATGTGCTCGTCGCTCGCGCTCGTCCTGATGATGAGCATCGGATATGCTCGAAGTGAGTGTTAGCCGGTAACATATATAATTATATTTTTAGGATATTCATAGCCTAAAACGAAGTTTAGAACAGCACCATCTATCGGAAGGCACCAGAAAAACACAAATAAAAAATAATAAAACATTTTTATTTTTACTAAAAGTACTAAAACTAATACGCTGACAAATCTGCCCTTTTTCCATAGCATTAAAAATTATCTACCTACTTATCTAAAATATTTAGGAACAACAACTCCTTATAAATACATACATACAAAATCATCAATTACAATACATGTAATTCAACTTAACAGATAGGTACCGATTCTACATGCACAACTAAACTTAACTAAAGTAAATTACATTTTGTATTAAATAAATAATCCTATCAAATAGGTATTTTTTTTACAAAATATGGTGCGAAAAATAAAAGGAAAAAGCAATACGCACCTATTTCTTTAAACACTAAATAAAAGGCACATTAATTTATTAATTTTTTCAATTGACTTGCTATTCTTTTACTTAATAAATCAAATTATAGTGAAAAATATGATCATCATGAGCGGGACTTGAACCCACGACCTCGGAATACCGATAACAAAGAAAGGTTTTGGGACCAGCACAACCTTTATTGGTTATCATGTGCTGGTCGGTGTCCGATTGTTTGACCATAAGTCATTTGGCAAAACTACACTTGACAAACAACGTTTGGCAAAACAATGAATTCGCCTATTGATCATTTTACCAGTGATCATTTTACAAATATAATAATTTTATTTATTAACTAAATAAGAGGTCTAAAAACAGCATAATCATTCATTATTAAAGACTTAATTAATTTATCTTAGCATCAAAAACAAATTCACTTTTCTACCTATTTATTTTATAAAAAGCATGATAAATACTTATAATATAATAGTACAAAAATATGTGTCTCTAAATATTAGCAACGTCTGTCAAATTGTTATGTCATAATTGATAATATTTTATATTTTTAACGATATGGTGACCAGCACCCAATAGCTACTGCTTACCCACTCCATAATACAAGCGTAATACTATAAACAATAATAAGAAATATAATTTTCTTAAGATAAATTTTCTACATACATATAATCGTTTAATGTAAACCAACGCCCTCTTTTGAAACGAAAACCAAACTAATATTATTTTGAAGCTTAATATTAGTTGGCTTTCAGCAAATGTTATCTATATCATATATCCGCGTGGTGACGGATTAAGGATATAAGTGTCACCACTCCATTTCTTTCCCAGGGTGCTGTAAGAGCCAGCTGAGGAACAATATAAGCAGTTAACGTCTACTGTGAGAAACGGAAAACTCGAAACTAAACCCTATGCCAACACGCCTGGTCAGCGTGACACAGTAGACCACAGTCCCTCCCAAAATGAAGGAGGCCCGTGCCCAACAGTGGGACGTAAATGGGCTGGAGACAGAGAATGTGAAGAACACAAATAGAAATGCGTAAAACAATATGTTAGTCAAATAATATATTTGAGTTTCATACATTGGTGTATTATATTAACTTAGGTACTGCATACTTCTAATACTTTAATTCCTTATAATAACACACAAATAAATTTTGGCTTAGCCCTTAACTTATTTGTAAAATAAAAGTTATAGTTAAACTCTGACTAATAAAACACTGCAATAATCATAGATATACCAGGTAGTGCGTCTATGACTACATCGCTCCGGTGGCCTGAACTTACGTTTCAATGTTTGCATGAAAATGTATCTATGTGTGTCTATGATACCGGCTATATATGATATACGTCATATGAAACGTCTATTCGTTATTCTATGAAGTACGATTTAGCCAGACTAACGTTACTTGTCCTCAATTTTAAACGTCAACCCACCATCTGCTATATCTGTGGCAATAATAGGATAACTTGAAAGCAAATAATCCCCGTTTAAATAAAACTACTTTTTACGGATTTAGACGCGTATATTTGTTTTAAATTTTGGCCCGACGTTCCCGATATATATATATATATATATATATATAATCCCCGTTTTCCAATCAGTGTACAATAGCGCATTACGCGGCACAATGCTCAACGTTGAGTGTTCCAATTACAGCATCGCATCGCACAATCGAGCACTCTCAAAAGTGATGCGTGCAATCCATACCAACTTCAGCGACAGAAAATTAACAAGTATTTTTTCTTTAAATTGGCATTGATTGAAATTTTATTTATATAATTATCGTTAGGAATTATATTTATTGTTAAAAAAAAATTTAAGTCGTTCTTTTCGTCGGAGTTTTCTGGAAATATTCAAAGTTAATTCAAGCTGTGTTAAAAAATAAATAAATATAAGTATGGATGAACACACACAGATTCCACACATATAATGTGAATACAATGTTTATTTTAGAATTTCTTTTTTCAACACTGAACTTAGCGCACTCTGCTGGCGCATTTTAAAACTAATTCACGTTCCAATTAAGCGTCAGCATTGTGCGGCATTGTGCGGCACTGAGTCGCATTATACTCTGCCATTGGAAAACGGGGAATGTGTAATGTAAATGACACAAATAACTAAAAACGCATTCCAACATAATAAATGCAGTTAAAGCATACATCTACAATTATAAGAAAATAGCTACTATAAAAACTACCGCTAATTGAATATTTAAATAGCATTATGTGACTAAAATATTTATAAACCCCAAACATATTATTACCCATGCCATGATATAATAAAACAAGGTATTCTTAGTTCAAGTGACATAGAAGTTTTTAACATCATAATTTATAATAAAAAATTGGTCAAGTGCAAGTCGGACTCGCGCACGAAGGTACCATTATCTATGCAACATAAGGCAGCGTATACGGTAAAAAATCATGTTTGTTGTATGGGAGCCCCCCTTAAATATTTATTATATTTTATTTTTAGTATTTATTGTTATAGCGGCAATAGAAATACATCATCTGTGAAAATTTCAACTCTCTAGCTATCACCGTTCTTGAGATACAGCCTGGTGACAGACGGACGGACGGACGGACGGACAGCGAAGTCTCAGTAATAGGGTCCCGTTTTTACCCTTTGGGTACGGAACCCTAAAAATTAGTTAACGTTTGGTGCATATTTCATATAACACGCGTACGAAGTTGCGGGCGACATCTAGTCTATAAAAACAAGATGTTCTCAATTCAAATGACATAGTAGTTTTCTCAAACTACAGATGACACTTTTTGAGATGAGAAGCCCATTTTTAGGGTTCCGTACCCAAAGGGTAAAAACGGGACCCTATTACTGTGACTTCGCTGTCCGTCCGTCCGTCCGTCCGTCTGTCACCAGGCTGTATCTCAAGAACGGTGATAGCTAGAGTTGAAATTTTCACAGATGATGTATTTCTATTGCCGCTATAACAACAAATACTAAAAATAAAATAAAATAAATATTTAAGGGGGGCTCCCATACAACAAACATGATTTTTTTACCGTTTCTTGCTCGATACTAATAACGTTGCCTTATATTGCATAGATAATGGTACGGAACCCTTCGTGCGCGAGTCCGACTCGCACTTGACCAATTTTTATTAGATTATGATACAGTTCACCAAAGCAGTTCACTTTGGGACCAAAGGACGTAACGTTGTGTAAAATGTTCATAAATATGGTTTTCTTAAACTACAAACGTCACTTAAACAAGCAATAAAACAGAGACTTTAGTGAGAAGAGAAAACCTGTTTTATTAGACCATGGTTTTCTTAAATTAGAAACGTCACTTTTAGACGCAATACAACACGTATGTCAATAGAAGAGAAGACCTGTTTTACTAGACCATTGTTTTCTGCAGCTCCAGCTTTTTTATGCAATACTACAGGTATTTTTTCTCTAGAAGAAAAAAAAACCTTACTTAGTAGACCTTTAGCAATTTACAGATTTATTTTGTATTATTTGTAATTGGTATTTTGATGACAATTAAATTCTTCGAAAAATCTTACTAATTTATAAGTGCGAATTATTGCTGTCATCATCGGATGATGACAACAATAATTTTGACGAGCTTAAGTGTTAATGTGTGTAATGAAACAATAGCGCGATTTAAAAAACGTACAACGCCATCTATTGAGCGGAAGAGTAAACTTCTGTTTTCAGGATTGATTTCACGCGTACGAAGTCGCGGGCAACAGCTAGTAACTAATAATACTCATTTAATACCTATCTAAAAATAAAAATGTTATTAAAACCGGTCAAGTACGAGTTAAACTCGCAGGCGAAGAGTTGCTTACCGTTATTATCTTTACTAATATATAAATCTAATAGGTTTATTTGTTTGAACGCACTAATCTCAAGAACTATTGGTTCGAATTGAAAAAATCTTTTTGTATTGTATAGTCCATTTATCGAGGTAGGTTATAGGCTATAAACATCACGCTGCGACTAATAAGAGCGAAGCATTAGTGAAAAATGTTGAAAAATTCTTAATTCACAATTTAATTAAATTACAATTGGGGTAGAAATTCACCCTTGAAAAGACATGGGGCGGTGAGAGTTGTATTCTTATTCCATGAATCGTAGATAGTATATTTAAGGCATTGTTGGATACAACTCTGCCTCGCCTCGAAAGGCGGCAGGACGCACTCCGACGAGGTTGGCCACAGTCGGCCGGAGCGGTGGAGCCTAATGGGAGAGAAACCGACGAACTGTACGGGCATTGTCTAGCGAGACTGCTTTCTACATCTGGGCCGTCACCGACTTGCTATTGACCGAGCCTCTCGAGTCTCGAGGTATTGTTAGAGGCTTTTCGGGACCAAACCACTTACCGATAGATCTATCGGGATTATTAAGGCATTATTATTATTTTCAGTTAAAACTTTGAGCAAGTGATTTTTGTTAATCAATGCCACATCTTTTATTACAAAACTACAATACTTTTAATTTATTGCGTTTTGTCTATCAGACCAAAGAAATAAAAATAAAATATTTATGGTCACAACATCCTCTGGTCCCAAAGTAAACTATATTTCTATGCTTGTGTTATGGGTACAGGATATACTAAATACATTATTTCTTGTAAATAACATACTTACAATAAATAAAAAACACCCAGACGCAGTAACAACATTTGTATGATAATTATAAATATCACATAAATAAATTGTCCCGTGCGGGAATCCAACCCGCTACCTCGTGTACCACTAGATCACGAAGCTCACTTAAAATACGGATTTAAAATCCATTAATAAATATGTTAATTCAAATATAAAAGTTAATATTAAAATTCATGAACATTTCACAATACCTCTGGTCCAAAGTTAGGCTTATTTACTTGTGCTATGGGTACCAGAATACGGATATAATACATACTAATGTCTAAGTTCGTTTTGATTTTAAGCTACCATTACGCTAACGTAATCATGTTACTAGAAGGGCTGTATTTCTTCACCGCTGTCTTTGGTTCGATTCTCCGTTAATGCTTTTCATTTCGGTATAAGGTTTTCTTGATATTAATTTGTAATCTTCACCGCCTCTCACTTCGATATGGTCTTTTCGTTTTTTGTACACCATCATTCTGTAAAATAAATACTTTTTTTACTCGACTTTTTTTATAATATATTTTTATTTTTCATGAGGCCTTACGTAGTCAAAATTGTAACATTTTACATGAATTGTCGCTATTCTTATATCTAATAGGTAAATATTTAGGATTTTCAATCGTGCTTTTTTGTTTTTGGCTAAGAAAATTATTAAACCTAGGTATATATTTAGTAGGTATGATACGCCAAGGTTAGCCAGTAGCCCTTTGCAAATATATAAAATAACAAAGGAATGTTTATAAAGGGCGTCACAAAAGGCAAAAAAAATACCTGTTAATATAGTGAGAAAGAGACACATGTATATAGAAAAAAGGCGAGGCAACGAAGAGACAGGTATATCTGTCGGTGACGTCATAAGTATAGATACATCATCATCATCCTGCCCTTATCTCATTATTTGGGGTCGGCGCAACATGTCTTTTTCTTCCATAGTCTTCTATCAGCCGTCATGTCTGTGTTAACTTCTCTTTCTGTCATGTTCTCGTTCACACAGTCCATCCATCTTTTCTTAGGTGTTCCTCTAGTATTTTTTCCTTCCACATTTATACGCAGAACTCTCCTAACGACATTACTTTCCTCTCGTCTCATGACATGCCCATATTGCCCATACCAGGATAGCAGTTCATTCTTCAATTTTTCAATCACTGACATCTCTTTCCTCTAATATATTCATTCCTTATTTTATCCATTCGCGTGACGCCATATCCATCTCAACATTTGCATCTTCGCAACGTGCATTCGTCTTTCGTCCATCGCTTTTGTTGCTCAGCATGAGGCGCCAAGTACAGATACATCTCGGTATATTAATAATATATATCTGTATCTTTCACACTATATTAATATATACATGATTTTTTTCTAAGTGTACCCAATTTTTTTCAAGAGGTCGAGAGTCCACAAGACTACGTTGTGTCTATGTTCAACGTAAAAGACTTTGAACTATTGTAGACATTAAATCGCAGTGACTATAAATTCTGATTATTAGAGAATTAATTGGTAGAAAAAATTGATTATATTAATAAATATTCATGGACATTTCACACAACGTCCCCTAATCCCGAGCTTAGCTTATATGCTTGTGTTATGGGTACCATAATACGGATAGAATAAATAAACTACTTTTATTTCGTAAATACATACTTATAATACATAGAAACACCCAGACGCGGTACAAACATGTATAACAATTATAAATAACACACAAATTTTAATGATTGTTCCGAATCGAACCCGCGACGTCGTGATCAGCAGTCCGTCACATGAACCACTCGACCACGAGGTTCGTCGAAAAAAAAAAATAATGCAAATTATCCATAATCGATAGATCATTCGATCGATTCTCGACCTCCTATAAAAAAATTTGGATACCTAAACTTAGAAAAATATCCCTGTCTTAATATGCCGTTTATGATGCCCTTAAGCTCGTTAATTTCTTTGTGTACAATGTGACGTCATCTTTAATAGCTAAAACAATCACAAATGGTACAGCTATTATCACTGTAAATAGTTTAAACAAACACATATGTTCGCATACATTATCTACAACAATAAATAAACACATTCGTTTGTTTGTAGTGACGGTGATGCGCTAAGAATATAAGTGTCACCTTCCATTGGTTCCAATTCCAAATGCACAACTAAAGTTAACTAAAAATTGGGTATTTAAAAAAATGAAATTGAACCGACTTCATTCGCCTTTGAAATTTGAGGGTTTTCCTCGATTTCTTAAGAGATAATCATCAGATCCTGACCTGGTGTCAATGGGACCACAAAGGAACGACCAGCTTTCAAATAAAAAAAGAATCATTAAAATCGCTACGGCCAGCTAAAAGTGACGAGATAACAATCATAAAAAATATAAATACGACTTGAGAACTTCCTCCTTTTTTGAAGTCGGTTAAAAATGAAAGTTGATTGTGTAAATTTATCTAATACTAGCTGTTGCCCGTGACTTCATACGCGTAAAAATTAGAAAGAATTAGAAGTTTACTCTTCTGCTCAATAGATGGCGTTGTACGTATTTTAATTGTTGTCATCATCCGGATTTCGCACTTATAAATTAGTAATGAAGTAAAGATATTATACGCTATTTCGTTATAAATACTTACTATAATTAGAATCGTTAGTCTATAATACACAGTCTAATATATAAAATTCTCCTGTCACGGTGTTTTGGCTCGACCGATTTTCGTGAAATTTTGTGTATATATCCGTTAGGTCTGAGAATTAGATTACATCTATTTTTCATCCCCTTAAATGTTAAGGGTGGTCCACCCCTGACATTCTTATGGCAGAACAACGTTTGCCGGGTGCAGCTAGTTTTTATAATAAGAAAGTTCAGATAACATTGCTAAATTGTGTTATTACTACACTCTAACAATTTTCATTTTTCAGTTTAGTTTAGTCGTGCACGTAGAATAGGTACCATGTACCTTTTATCGAGTTACCCATAAGAGGGCCATGATGAGGCTAAAAACACCACCAGGCCATGGTAGAACTGAAGGCGGAATAAAATAAAAAACAAACTATATACAGTCGTCATTGGATGCAAGCGGCACAAAACCGCGCGTTGTGATATTCTATGGGGAGGCCTATGTCCAACAGTGGACGGAGAGAGGCCGATGGATGGATACATAGAAATAATTAAGCGCAGGAGTTGCGTCATTATCTCCTAGTAGCACATTGTAAGTGAAACGATCTCAGTCAGTCAGTTTTAGTATAAAAGTCTTACAGTTAAGACGTGTTTAATAATCTTAAATAAATAAATTAATAATTCTAGAACAAATTAGTCATAATGACAACAGTTGGGCGGAAAAGGAGAGAAATAATTCGAAGTGTTGAACGATTTTGTGGCTAAAGTTAAACTTTTAGGTTTAATCTTTAGGAAGGTTTGCTTAGGATGGATCTTTGGGAAGGTATATACCCAATAGTGGACTAAGCGATCTGATTAAAGAAAGGAATTTTTAAATATCATATATTAAGGTGAGTATTTTTTATGACGATTTTAATTTAAAAAGTTAAATTTGAATTTATTTTGAATTTAAATCGATATTTTAGTGTAAATGTTTTAATTTGGAATTTTAATGATCTTATTCATAATGACTCATCGGAGGTTTAAAAGTTCGCTGAAATCGGTTCGCGAAAATTGTCAAAAACGACAAGTCTTTTTACGCTAAAACGTTTATCCTCCGATAAAATCTCCGCTTAAACGTCCGATAAGTCATCATAAATTAGACCATATAGTGTTTTAGGGGTTTTTTCTAGTTATTGTTGTTATAATAATATTATAAGTAGTTTTTATATGTAAGTCTCTATGTATGTTTAAATCTTCGAAATTACTTAACGGATTTTGATGCGGTTTTTTCATAGATAGAGTGATCTAAGAGGATTACTTATTTTTATGGTTGGGTTACTAAATTCCAAGCGTAAAATCCGATAACAATGAACGCAGGCGCAACTGGGCACATAATTTAGTATTCTTTTAATGAAATGAAATGAAAAATAATTTAATCAAAATTTTTAAGAAAAATTATGTGCTTATGACATGTCCAATTTTTTTTTCCCTACCACCGGTTCAGGACGCAAACTGCTGAGAAGAACTGGCGTAAGAAACTCAGCAGAGCTTTTAATCAAGTCAATATTTTTTTAATTAAATGACAATTATACTTACAATGTTAATAAAACTTTACAATATAGAATATGTATTGCAATACCTAATGAGGCCAAGGAAGTGTGTTTAGACCATAGCAGATGACGCTCTATAGTCTCTGCCTACCACCATGGGGAAAGGGCGTGATAGTATGATAATGATGATTTAATACCTATTTTGTGATTGTATACAGGCTGTTTTGAAATAAATAAACGGATATTACGTTATAAAACAATTACATAAACTATTAATATGTAGTATATATGACCTTATTTACTATTTAATAACTATGTAAATTATATATTATACTATGTAATTTACACATATAAGTATTCAGTAGACAGCAAAAAACTGCCATTTTCAATATTTTATTTATCACTTTTTACGGATTTAAAACAAATATGCGCGATTAAATCCGTAAAAAGTGGTTTTATTCTAAATTTTTGTTGATTTCAATATACTTTGTTCTGTATAGTGTTGAATAACTCTGTGCGACAAAGACATATCTTTAGACTACTTTTAGCATTTCTGCCTACCAGTTTGGCAACAGGCGTAAAGATAAGTAAATATATAAGTAATTATTATAACTATTAAATATTTCCAGGTAAACGGATGACAAAGAGGAAAAAGACAATAGTTAAGAATAAGAATCACGTTCTAAGTTTAGACTTGACACAACATTGAAACAACAATAAAATAATTAAAAGGAATAATATAGTAATTAAAATTATAATAATTACTTAAGTTTGTATTTAATAAAGATTCCAATTGTCTTGCATTTTATTTAACATAACAATGGTACCGATTCTACATGCACAACTAAACAACAAAAAAATGAAAATTGATAATGTCAACAGAACTTTTATATTAGAAAATCTGTATTATTAAAGACTAACAATTTTAATTAATAAAAATGTGCACAATGAAATAGCCAATTAATCAAATACGCCATAGTGGTTTTCATTTTTAACACGCTTTTATAAGTTCGGTATGTATCTATCATTGTATTTAATCTATGTAACGGAATCTTTGAAAGTGATTTACACCCAGTTGCAGTAGTCGGATCGATCTGAAATTTTGCACACATATTAAGGACCGATGACAATGCAATAATATAAAAATATATTCAGGATTTACTAGCGTGTTTTTTAGGTTTTGAACTATTTAGTTAAGTTTAGTTAAGCACGTAGAATTGGTACTAATTGCTTGTAATGGCGCACCATTAAAATCAAATATGTGAAACCATTTTTTACGGATTTAGACGCATAAATCTAGAACAACGTTACGGAATCGGTTTAGCTACAACCAAGTGACTGAAAACTTTCCGAAACTTCGGGTTAGATTCAAAACAAACTATAAGCGTCTTTAAAATGGTTGGATTTGAATAAATTAGTCGCTAAATTTAAAGAATTAGATATAAAGTAGGTACTGACAACTGCAGGGAAACGAAAATTCTCGAATGGCGACCACGTACCGGACGCTGGTCGGCTCCCAACGAGGTAAAGCGACGACATCAACAAGATCGCATCGAACTAACTGGATTCAAGTGGTGTTGAGGTCACTGTACAGCAATGGACGGGGAAAGACTGATGGATGGATAATAGAAGTGCGGTAGACTAACTTATGTTACCATCTCTTATCTTCTCATGTAGGATATCAACTGAAGGATAATTCAGGCAGCTAATTCTGTTAGAAATCGGGAAGTATATGAAAAGCTCATAAGATTTACAGACAAATATTGGGACAGGCAATAAATCTTAAACTGATTAAGTACCTACGAGGTGGAATGGACTCGCATAGGAAGGGCTTTGTACCGTTATTGTGTGACTTCAAATAACGGAATGAGCAGGAGAATGAATACGAGTATTTATTGCGACAGCTATTACCGTTCTAGAGATACAGTGACGGATGGACAGCCAAAAACTCTCAGTAATAGGTTCCCGTTTTACCATATAGTTTGGAGCCCCAATAAAAAGAGTCCGTATGGTGAAGAATATAGAATACAATCGTCACCACCCCAATTCTTTAGCGGGTGCTGTACAAACCAGAGGGATAGTATAAAAGACATCTTTTGTGAGAGACAGAAAAATCCAAACTAAATCTTATGCCAACACGCCTGGTCAGTGCTGGCTAGTAAATCTCATGCTCAACAATGGGACATTAATGGGCTAAAAATGTAAGAGTTTTCATGGGTTTACCAAACCGAATATCTGCTAAAGATAGATTTAAAAATGAAGTCGTAAGCGAACGTTGCGGTCTGAAAGAACTTGTAATGAAAGGTAGAGAAATGTATTCTTAGATAATTTGGTCATGTGGAGAGGATGGCCTTAAGACGATTAACGAAAGGCATATACACAACGCTGGCAGAGGTAAGTTGAAACGCTGGAAAAAAAACACCAATGACATTGCCGATGTCCTACAGCATTTTGTCGTCAAGGGCGTAGCACTTACAACTGTCGTGCATGTATAAGTATAAATGAAGCCAAGGAAGTGTGTTTGGATCGTAGCAGATGGCGTATTTATCCTAGGATCATAGGGGCCAAGACCCGGGGTGGCCAGCCTGAGAAGGGCGGCGAAAGCTTTCAAGTTTAAAATTTTGCTCTGCTCTTAATTTATATGGCAGCTAATTAAATTGGCCCGAGGCGTCAAATCAAATGGCCCGGGGGGTTAATTTTCAAAATACGAGTCTGTATGGTGCTCTATAGTATCTGCCTTTCCCATGGGAAACAGACGTATAATGATGATGATAAATAACATCACAGGTCCGATCTAGTAGATAACAGGTAAACCTTAACTATGGCAATGTACTAAACAAGGACAGGACGTTAGTATTGCAAGTAATTCCGGCCTGTTTGTTAGACATTGCACGTATCATTTATGGCCTCGTTGATAATTGTAGATTTATGATAGCATTCAGTATTCTGTTGTATACTGTGATTACTAAACTAATTAAAAATATTTATAACTAGCTGATGCTCCGCTCCTTTTAGTCGCAGCGTGATGTTATATAGCCTTCCTAAATAAATGTACTATCCAACACTGAAAGATTGTCAAATCGGAACAGTGGTTCCTGAGATTAGCGCGTTTAAACAAACAAACTCTTCAGCTATATAATATTAACTAGCTGTTGTCCGCGACTCCGTCCGCGTGGAATTTAGATATTTTCCCCGTTTTTGCAACATTTTTCACTACTGCTTCGCTTCCTCTGGTCGTAGCGTGATGTTATATAGCCTAAAGCCTTCCTCGATAAATGCCCTATTAAACGCTAAGGAAGAAAGAATTTTTCAAACCGGCCCAGAAGTTCCTGAGATTAGCGCCTTCAAACAAACAAACTCTTCAGCTTTATAATATTAAAGTATAGATAAACATTATTGGTCTTATTCATAATGACTTATCGGAGGTTTAAAAGTTCGCTAAAATGGGTTCTCGAAAATTGTCAAAACTTGTTATTCATAATAGTCTTTTTACGCTAAAACGTTTACCATCTTTCCGATAAAATCTCCGTTTAAACCTCCGATAAAGCATTAAGAATAAGACCGTTAGGCTTAAAAGACGATTCTAATATATTAATGTACATTTACAAGAGAAGTGAACGTCCGTATCTAATAACAAACTTCCTGTCATAAATCTGTCCGTCTGTATGTCACAAGGTCTTGGTCATCACGACATTATACCCAGTAATTGTTCATAAAGGACATCCAACTAACACGAGGATTACCTATGGAAACGGTTGATTTAACTAATAGCTGTTCCCCCAGCTTTACTTGGCGTTTATTAGAGTACAAATTATTGTTTCTAAACAATGAAAAAATACAGAATGTTTTGCAGATTTTTTTTTCTTTACCTTTCAATTTTTAACTTTTCGTTTCTCCTTTTTAGTGTTTAATGTTTTGTAGGTATATATTAGTGTATTTATTTATTAGTATATTATTTATTAAGTGTAAGAATGTAGTATTTACTAAGTGTAAAAAATTTAATGATAAGAAATAAATAAATATTAATTCATGGACATTTCACACAACGTCCTCTGGTCCCAAGCTAAGCTTATACGTTTATGTTATGGGTACCAGAATACGGATATACTACATAAACTACTTTTCTTTTGTAAATACATACTTATTACATTTAAAACACTCAAAAAATAAATAAATTTGTTTTTATAAACTTCGTTTGGTGCTTGGTCCACGATATTTTATCCAATTTTGTCTTTATAGCAGCTTAAATTTAAATTTTAAGCAATAAAAATATATCACACTAATGTATTTTTATTTTATTACTTTCAAATCTAAAAAAGCCCCTTATATTTAAGAGTTTAATCTCATTAGATGTAGGTAATATTTATTTTCATTATTTCTTATGTATGTATAAAAGGAAAGAATACTGATCCAGTACGAGTAAGACTTGTAAGAGAAGGGAAGAAGAGAAGGGTTGTGCCGTTATTATGTATACCTACTTATATTAATATTACAAAGCTAAAGAGCTTGTTTGTTTGGACGCGCTAATCTCAGGAACCACTGGTGCGATTTGAAAAATTCTTTCAGTGTTGGTTAGTACATTTATCGAGTAAGGCTTTAGGCTATATAACATCACGCTGCAATCAATAGGAGCGAGGCATTAATGAAAAATGTTGCAAAAACGGGGAAAATTTTTCTAAATTCAACGCTTACGAAGCCGCGGGCAACAATTAGTCGTATATATTTGTCGTAGCAACCCCAAAAAGAAAACCCAAAATAACGGGATAAGGGCAGGAGAATAATGATGAATTATGTTATAGCATCAACTAATATACATAAACTGAACCTGTCAGCATTTTAGCTATTGCCGTTCCAGAGGTACAGCCTGGTGACAGAAAGGCTCAACGTCACAAAATCCTCACAAACTTTCACTTTTATAATATTACTAGCTGTGCCCCGCGGAAAAGGATAAAATATAAGTTCATTTGAGGTTATATACAATAAACATCCTTACATATCCAAACATTGGAGTAGGTATGGATAGAAGAGTGAGCAAACGTTCGTGTTGCTTAGCCAACATTTTGATTAGTATTCTTTTTTCGTCATATCTCATAAGATATTCATTTAAATTGCATACTGTAAGGAGAAGTTATAATCTATATTAATTGCGTAAGCTAACTAAGCCATTTAATTTTAAATAGCTTTTGAAAACACCCTATTGAATTTGATAATTTTTTTGACATTATTATGGGTACAGCGGATTTCCCTTAAAATATAGACAGACTCGCGGACTTTTTTGAAGAACAAATAAACAATTTTTTTACATTTTAAATTTAATTTTTTAACAAACAATTCCTCCATACATTAGTTTGTTGTACCTGACATAGATAAGGCAGCGTTTTCATTTATAGCTCGCACGCGTCCGAGTTTCTCGGCAAATTTAATCATATCTCATCCAATATACAGCAAACCCCAACAAATTATGCAAAAAAAGCCATCCTCTTGAACCATTCTATCTATTAAAACCGCAAACAAAAACCGCATCAAGATCCGTTGCGTATTTTTGAAGACATAAGCTCACATAGCGACATACATACAAAAATTACGACTTTGTTTTATAAGAAGAAAAGAAAATAAGTTAAAGGCTACCTTTTATCCCGAAAGAATGCAATGTTCCCGTGGGATAGTAAAAAACAAACCGACTTTTTATACTTTTTACCGCGTGACACAGCCAGGCACAGCTTGTTTTTAATATTAGTAGGTTTTATGAACCTAACGCGTATTAATAAGAAATATATTCCACCTAGAAGGAGCAACAAATAGGTACAAAATACCGTTCTTATAGTCCTAAAAGTAATCTTTATTTATTATCAAATAAATTAAACATAATTTGTAGGTACATTAAATTAACAATTAAATTAACTGAAATATTACGTAATAATTAAGTATAATTACAATAGAAAATACACATGAAAAAGAAAGTATATTTAATTTTGTTAAGTTAGACTTAACTCAGATGTTACTTTATAATTTATAATCTAAATTATAGGTACATAAACTAATTAACTGCATTACTATCTCAGACCAAATACTCAGACCAGTAAAATAATAAAGACAGAGCAGACGACGATAGTAAAGAGCACCACAAACGGCATATTACGATAGAGAAGAGATAGATGTATGTAGAAAGAGACGAGGCGATATATTAATAAACCGAGATATATCTATACTTATGACGTCACAGACAGATATAACTCTCTCTTTCTCACCATGTCTTTTTTAATATACATCTGTCTCTTTTTCGATATATTTATATATATTAAAATGACGTTTGTGACGCCCATTAAGACAAAATTCAATGCATGCATTGACTTTTGTCTGTAGGTAATTTTTCCCATATTATTTCATACCCATTGCGTTAACGAATTATATAGATACCTATAAACTATATAATTGCGAACTCGAACTGTAGAAGTGGACAATAAACGCAAAATGGCCAATTACTCAACAGAAAAACTTCATTACAATAATACAAAGGCCTGCGTTTTCTAGGAAGAGTTAGAAAACCCAAGTTTGGTTTTTATGTAGTGCACTTAAGTTAATAATAAACAGCAAACTAAACGTACTTTTCTTATTACGCTCTGTACAATGTTTCCTTTAAATTTTTTTTCCTACACAAAAAGCATGCTATTGTATAGATTTACTATTGCGCTCGCTATTGCGGCGCTCCGTCTTACTTCATTTACGTTGTCTGGGACTACAATTTACTAAGTTGTACTTCAGTTTAAATGGCACCACAAACGGCATATTACGATATATTAATATAACGAGAAAAAGACAGTATATTAATATACCGAGATGTATCTATACTTATGACATCACCGACAGATATATCTGTCACTTTCTCGCCTCGTTTTTTTGCTGTCTGTTTCTTGCTATATTAATATTATTAATATGCCGTTTATGAAGTCCTAAAACATAGATAATATAATTTAAATCTAACTTATTATATATATAAATAATAATAGAAAGATCTTACTTTAAATAAGGCCTCATGAAGAACTCAATTTTACACGTAGAATAACAATAATAGAATTATTGAAATCTGAAACAATAGAAAATACATGATAATATATATTCCCACTGTTGGACGCTGTTGGGCACATGTCTCTTGTATAAACTGTATATATTTTGCCTACTGACACTTGCTGACGAAGTGCGTTGTTTTGGTTCCAGTGTTGCCAAAATATATTATGTCTGTTTAGATTTTCTTACCAGGGAAATATTGTGGTGACATATTTTTCTTAATCACTTCCTAAAAAGGGCATAAAGGACTTATTTACATTCATTTACTAGGTATTTGTTTCTCTGCAATTTCAGGCAATGCATGCAATTTTTTTAAGTAATTTATTAGTTTTGCAATTGACTTGTTATCCTTTGTACTTAATAAATTAAATTGTAGTTGAAAAAGTGATCACCGCAAGCGGGACTTAAGCCCACGACCTCGGCATACCGTTCCATCGCTCTGCCAACTGAGCTATTGCGGTCGTGCTAACAGTAACCAATATCGCCACTACAATGTTACTCGATTGAGTCTACATCGCATTGATATTTTTATGTTTTGACACTCACCTCACCCAAGAGTTCCTGCAGCAAACGATGCCAGAATAACTAATAAAGATGTCGCCACTCCACTAGCGCCAACATGGGCCCCGTGGACAGCACTGGAGTCAATTGGCGCCGTTCCGAACACCTCAGCTGATGACATCGTTTCTGTCAAAATGGCCGACTAGTGAGCAAGTGCGCTCAACCAGTAGGCTCATCTAGACTTTTGCTTATGTATATTTGATTATAAATTTTGAAAATAGAATACTTATTATTTTTTTAAATAGAAAAGTCTAATGCCTTTTTTTTTAAATTTAAATAGCATTCGCATATCATAGACTATTTAATATGGACTCTTTAATAGAAGATAAAGAAAAAAGAATACAGAATAAAGAAAATAGTGTATAAAAAATCGAATGCCCAAACTACAGCGTGCATAAAATCTAACACCAGTTAATAAAAACTAAACTCATCATCTACAAAAATTAGCAAAAATGCTTATAATAAGTAAAAATAACATAACAAGAACAATATACCATATTATACAAAAGCAAGTCTAGATTTGCCCACTGCATGCAATCATATACAATAAATAGCAAGTTATATTAACCCAATACAAAATATACATATTTAAACAATAAAAAGACATAAACAATAAATAGAACATACCTAAACTTCCAACTTCCATGTTGAACGAATGAATAAATGAACAAAAAGAATTTTATATTTAATTTATGAATTAACTAGAATAAATTAACGATCAACTAATGTTTTTTTTTGGATAATCGATACTAATTAAGGCGTATGGACAAGGAGTGCACTTCAATTATTGTACCATGCTGACCAAGGATGATAGTTTAAGGTTAAGCTTCAAGTAATCCCTCAAAGATGGCACTTTTGTAAAGTTTACATTGGAGTCAAATGAAAAGTTATGGCTTATTGTATTTATTAATAACAATGCATAGTGATACTTAGTAGACAATAAATAACATATTTACATTTCAACGCCAATAGATGGCGCTGAACTATGTTTTTTTACAATCCTGCATCGCACTATTAAAGTTTGACAGTATATTCGCCCCACGTGCTATTAATATAAATTATACTTCCCTCCACCACAGACCGTTGTGTTTATTGTTAAGCATATTATACCCATTCCATTTTTTATTTTATAACTATAAAAGGTATTCTGAAAAAAAATATTATGTGTAGTGATTCTAGTAAGTACAAAATCTATTAATTAAAAAAAGTTACCTCCATATCTGTTAAGTAATTCCATAATAACTCCGTTCGTCCATCCAAAGCCAGTCTGCACTACATATTCTCCTCCACCTCCGAATCCTCCAAAAATGGTGGCGTCGTACTGAAATACAAAATAATTATTACGTTTTCTAGTCTAGAAAGAATAAGGAGTTGATGAGAATATGATAGGTGATGGAAAAGGTTGGAAGGAAAAAACGTGCTGCGCCGACCACAAATAATTTGGGATAAGAGCATCATATCACACAGTCATACGCTCATTTTTAATATTCTATCTATCCTCAACGGTGTTAACGAAATGGAAATATCCTCTCTCTTTCTCCAGCCCACTAACGTCCCACTGTTGGGCACAGGCCCCCTATATTTAGAGAGGGCTTTTAAACTATTATTGGGTTTAGTGTCTGTCTCTCACTGTTGATGTTAACTGCTTTTAATATACCTTAACTGACTTTTACAGCACTCTGGGGAAGAAGTGGGTTGGTGACACTTGTATTCTTAAACCGTCACCACACGCACAATGGAATTTATATATGTAGTTCAATACCTTTTCAAGCATAGCAGTCCTCTGCCTCCAAACTTCGAAGTTAGATCGGACCCATTTTGTAGCTATTTCATTGGCAAATCTCATAGCTTCTCCATGCCCAGTGTTGGCCAATCCTGTGACCATAATGTATTGAAGAGGAGGCCATGCGTTGGGGTAATCCCATTGCTCTCCTGAATGCTCGAAGGTAGTGGGAATACCACCAGCGTAGAGATCCACCTTAAAATAATTTAATTAGTTTAAAAATAAAAAAGCACGTTCGAATTTTCTTTTCTTTTTTAATTATTACATTGTCATCGATCGTGTGCACATGTTTTGTGCAAAATTTTATATCAATCCGACTAATATTCGTAATTAAAAATCACTTTTAAAAATTCCGTTACATAGATAAAATTTAATTAAAGAAATAAAATAAATAAATAAATATTCATGGACATTTCACACAACGTCCTCTGGTCCCAAGCTAAGCTTATTATGCTTGTGTTATGGGTACCAGAATACGGATATAATACATAAACTACTTTTTTTTTGTAAATACATACTTATAATACATAGAAAACACCCAGACGTAGTACAAACATTTGTATGACATTTATGAATATCACACAAATGATTATCCCAAGCGGGAATCGAACCCGCGACCTTGTGAACGGCAGTCCAGTTCATGAACCACTACGCCACGAAGCCCGTCAAAGAAGAATAGATTAAAGATAATTAGATAGATAACACTCTTTGTAAGAGACGGAAAACTCGAAAGTATTGTATAGTATATTGCACCAACACCGTTTTTAAGCGTGGCATGAGTAGAACAAAACATTCCAGAAGTGGAGGAGGCTCGTGCCCAATAATGAGACTAAATCTTGGAAATACTTACACAAACGCGAAAGTGAGTTCATTTTTTTTCGTTTTGATTACAGTTTTTAAGGTGGCCTTCCAATGTTTGCGACTAGGTCCCGCGACCTACATTTATTTTACGCAAAAAAATACCATTCTTATATTAGACAATACTGCGTGCGTATCGCAACTGCTTCTTAAGTAACGTGGTGAGAAACGCATTCTTATTTTCTTTTCGCAACGTGGTTATTTTGGTAATTTGACAGATCGCGCGTCGCTTACATTGAAAGTCCACCTTTATATCTTTATAACATAAATGATAATTACCTTAACTTTATCCAAATAATTAATAACATTGTTAACATAGTAGTCTCTTTTATCGACATCATAACATCCTGCCCAGAATGGTGATATGTTTGATGGGAAGAAGTAGTCACGACGTCTACCTGACTCCAGGCTATAGTCCAACCAGACTCCGACATCATCATGCCAAAGTACCTGGAACAGAATTATGGTTTCACTTGAGCATATTACCATCAAAATATATTCATCATCATAATATATGATACCATCATAATCGTGTAGTCTGTGGTTCATGGATACCGTTGACTGGGTCGCGGGTTCGCATCCCGCACGGGATAATAGTTTGAATGATATGCAGCTTTCATACAACAAACGTTTTAGATTAACTTGATGATTATGTTTTTATATTCATGGAATAAAGGAATTTGAATTTTGAATTTTGAAATTTTGGACATTCCATACAACTTCCTCTGGTCCCAAAGTAAGCTATATTTCTATGCTTGTGCTATGGGCACCAGTCGTATTTATTACACATATACTTTTGTGTAAATACATACTTATAATACACAGAAAACACCCAGGCTCAGGAAAACATTTGTATGGCAATTATAAATATCATAATATAGTCCTGTGCGGGATTCGAATTGCGTGACCTCATGAACGGGAGTTTGTTACATGAACCACTAGACTACGTGGTCTGTCAAAATAATTATAATGCAAATTTACCTGTTCTATGGCATGCATGAATCTTGCATGCATATTTCTATAATAATCCGCCTTCTCAACATCACCAAGTCTTGTGTGAAAGTCTCTTAAAAGTCTTGCATTCCAACACATAATAGCGTTTAAGTCTACAGGTATTATAGACCGAGTCTTTAAGTTTGTAAGATTACCTGAAAATTAATATTTAAATCTTTAAAAAGAGTACATATAAATCAATCCAAAAACTATAAAACACCCTTGAAATTCCTGAACATCTTTTTTATTATTGCATTCTCATCGGTCCTTAATATGGGTGCAAAATTTCAGATCAATCCGACTACTACATGTGGGTGAAAATCACTTTCAAAATTTCCGTTACATAGAATTATACATTGATAGATACATACCGAACTAATACAAGCGATAATTTATTAATTTTTGCAATTGACTTGCTATGCTTTTACTAAATAAACTAAATTATGGTGGAAAAATCATAACCATGAGCGGGACTTAAACCTACGACCTCAGAATACTGTTCCGTTGCTCTCCCATCTGAGCTATCATGGTTCCCGCATATGTTTACCAAATCCTCCACTACAAACTTCTCAATGTGAGTTAAACATCGTGCGATGTTTTGTGTACAACGCCATCTATTGAGCGGTTTGCACCAACTCGATGATCTACGCTGACCAAGCGTGTTGATACAGGATTTATTTTCGAGTTTTCCGTGTCGCAGAGAGGATTGTTATCTATGTATCCCTTGGCTAGCTCTTAGATTACCCTGGGAAGAAAAAAGGGTGGTGACACTTGTATTTTTAATCCGTCACCACATGGAGAACTATTTTTTATTTCAATTCTATTTTTTCTTCTGTGAGTTTTTCAACGCGTGCGGCGTCGCGAGGAACTGCTAGCTGTCTATAAAGCATCACATATTATCCGTGTGAAACCGGGACGATTACTAGTTATATTATACACGAACAAAACTCTATACACACTAACATAATTTAAAACTTCACACAACAGAATTAGTTTGCAAATATTTCATTTACTATGGTTAAGAATTGCAAATATTTGTTACTTTTTTACGCTCAAACTATTAAATTTTGTTATACTAAAACTCTATATTTATATAGCTGACACAAACACATCATCACCCCAAAAGCTAATGATAGGCAGTCATTATATGCCACAGGCGTTAGTTGAGTATTAAATACTTACTGACGCCATGCGTTGGTAATATATATCCTGTGAAAATACCAACCAGTTAGCTTATCTAGTCATCTTGTCCGTATTTAAGCGTTAAACTTTTACTAGTACCAGAATCTTGATAAAATCTTTATACATATAGGTACATCCATACCTAAAGTCACGCATGTTTTCTATAAAACTAGATTGTTACTACTATACGCTCTAACGGCAAACAGTCAAGTAAAATGCGATATTCAGGGGGGGGTAATCAATGAACTCAATTACAGTTTTTAGTTTAGCCAACACACATAGATGGCGTTGACATTTAGTTTAAAATTATAATAGGTTTTTTTTACCATCATTTACCGCGTCTTGTTATCGAGTCTACATTAATAATATAAAGAAAGATTGTCATACAAATGTTTGTACTGCGTCTGGGTGTTTCTATGTATTATAAGTATGTATGTATTTACAAAAGAAAAGTAGTATATGTATTCTATTCGTATTCTGGTACCCATAACACAAGCATATAAGCTTAGCTTGGGACAAGAGGACGTTGTGTGAAATGTCCGTGAATATTTATTATTATTATTTATTAATAGGGAGCTACAGTCTCCGAGAGGTCTAAAGGTTATTTATTATGTTATGTGTCTATGTAATAATCTGAAATACCAGTAGTGCGAAATCGCGGACATCTAGTAATAAATAAATTTTAACTAACCTTTGTTAGTGTCGTTTAAAACAAACCATCTTGAAGAAAAATCCCAACCAGACTCCGCAGCTGCCTTCAGCTCAGCATATAGTTCTTCTTTCTTTTCATTACTGTCGAAATGTCTGGAAAATATTCACTTTTAAAACTTTTTGGAAAATATTGACTTTCAACTTACACGGTTTGAATTCTCTCTCTTTCTCTCCAGCTCATTAAGGTTCCAGTGTTGGGCACCGGCCTCCTACAATTTGGAAGGGATTATGGTCTACTGTGCCGCGCTGACGAAGCGTATTTGGCATAGGGTTTATTTCGCGTGATGTGCGGTGTTGATCAGGCGTTTTGGCATAGAATTAGTTATGTTTTCCGTCTCTTACAGAGGATGTGTGTAAAATATTTTTTTGCTTGCTTTTACAGCGACCTGGGAAGTAAAAGGGTTGGTGGCACTTCTGTTCTTAATTCGTCATCACACACAGTTAAGTCGACCATAATCCTATCTAAAGAGGAGGATGCCCGTGCCCAACAGTGAGACTATAAATAAATATTCATGGACATTTCACACAACGTCCTCTGGTCCCAAGCTAAGCTTATTATGCTTGTGTTATGGGTACCAGAATACGGATATAATACATGAACTACTTTTCTTTTGTAAATACATACTTATAATACATAGAAAACACCCAGACGTAGTACAAACATTTGTTTGGCATTTATGAATATCACACAAATGATTGTCCCAAGCGGGAATTGAACCCGCGACCTTGTGAACGGCAGTCCAGTACATGAACCACTACGCCACGAAGCCCGTCTAATGGGCTGGAGAGAGAGAGAGAGAGGGGTTAGCTAGCAACTTTAACAGTATGTAAAGGTTACCTGGCAACATCAATGTCCTCCTTATAACTCTCCGGTCTTGGGCCTTGTGATTGATCATAATATCTAGTTAAAGTATATTTATTGTTATCATGTTCCACTTCTATTGAATGATTCCTCATCCAGTAATCGAACTCACGATCTAAAGTATGTATCCGTTCTCTTAAGAAAGCAACATCGTCCATATCATTCATTATTAATTCCATCATTGGTATTAATAGAGGTGGCTGTGATCTGAAAAATAAATAAAAATGAGAGTCTAAACATAGCTTTGCCAGATTGTGGGTAGGCGTTCAATTATGTTTTAATTGTTTGGATTGACAAATGACTACACTCCACCTGATGTTAAGCGAAATGTTTTTTTTTCTATTTTCTTTTTTTCTCTGTATTTGCTTTTAGGCGAAAGTCTAATCTGGAACGGCAATGTAAGAATGTCTAGTATGTTGAACTAGCCGCCCTCAAGGCCGGTAAGGCCCAAAAAATACTTTTTCACGCCTCACTTGAAAGACCCCATATTGTAGAAGTATGGAAAAAGGTGTGCAGGGAGCGAGTTCCATATCTTCGAGGTGCTGCAAAGAAAGGAGTTACTAATCTTGAAGACACGTTAATTTAGCTTTGCTAAATCTTACTTCATAGACTAATAATGTTTGATATAACGTGTAGCCTGTATCAGAGACACACATAGATATAATATATTTCACACACACATAGATATTGGTGGCTTCAAGCCGACTGAGTGATGTAGCTGGTCTAAATAGATATTAAAATCTTTACTTTCTTTTAACGTCCCACTGTTGGGCATAAATCTCCTCCATTTCAGGAAGGTATATGGTCTAATATATCCTGTTGACCAGACACCTTCCTTAAATATTTATAGTATTCTTGCTTTTAGAATCTCTTGTTCTAACATCATCAGATTTGAACAGATATACATCATTAGTAAAAATTTCAACTGTTTAATATTTTCTGACACTTGCACGACTCATTTGTTCAAATAAAACTACTTTTTAAGGATTTAGATGTATGAGTGTGGATGAAGCCAAGGAAGTATGTTGGAATATGTATCGTATGAAGTATGGATCGTAGCAGATGGCGCTCTATAGTCTCTGCCTAGTCCCATGGGAAAAAGGTGTGATGTTATGATGATGATATTCGTTTTAAATTATGGCCTGACGTTTTTCGCCAAATTTTTAAACAAATACACTCGTCTAAATCCGTAAAAAACTAGTTTTATTCAACTGTCTAACTATTTATAACCTTTAGTGAGATACAGTCTGGTGTCAGATGGTAAAAAGGGTAAGGATTTTTATTAAATGCCTTTGTATCTTTTAATACAGAACCCAAAAACCGTATACGTAAGATAAAACCAAGTTACCTTTTGGTATAGTAAATTCTTCCTCCGTTCGGTATAAATCCAATTTGGTCTACTATATCAAGGAAATTCGCCACCATACCCTTAGCAGTAGACCTCATCTCTGATAATAAAAGACCTTTGATGATCCAGTAAGAATCCCAATAATAAAATTCGCGAAAACGACCACCTGGAATAAATATATTTACAAGCTTTTTAAACAACATATTCTACTTTAAAATCATAGTCTAATTTATATGGGTCTTCACTTTCCAATGACGACTTTACAAACTTTTGACTTGGGAGGGATAATAGTCTACTGCGCCACGCTGACCAGGCGTGTTGGCACAAGGTTTAGTTTCAAGTTTTCCGTCTCACTCTCATGGATGCATTAACACATAAAAATACATCGCTAACACTTACCAGGTACAATAACAGGGTTTTCTACATAAATAATGGAATAAAGATGAGGATTTAATTTGACCTCGCGCTTCATTTTCCTGCCCAATTGCAACCATAGCATGTTTAAATCTGAAGCCCATTGATGTAGCTGTGGATCCCTAATTCTGTTCAAAAACGCTGTAAATATTTTAAAAGGATATAAACAACAAAACAAAACACAACAAAATTATAAACACTATTCATAAACAAGGTACAGCGCCATCTAGGCAGAACTAAACACAGTTAATTTCATTAAGTAAAACTTAGAACAGCGCTATCTAGAATTAATTAGAAAAATGTAGACCCATATCATCAAAGTAGAACCAATTTGCTATTACGTCAACCAACTTAGAATAACGTCATCTAGGGATTAACATTTTTTTATTTATTAACTGAAACATAGCACAACCTCATCTATGCGTCAAAGACAGAACTATTAACACACAATTTTTTTAAAAGATATTATATTTGAACAGAGGTTCCTTCGCAAATATTTTTGTGCTATGGGTAGCAAATAGCGTATGCAGCAGATTACGAATGTTTTCATTGCAGATTTTTACTCAAACTTAGGACTTATAAAACAGTAACTATTAAACAAAACTAACCAGGGTTAGCCTTCCAATCTGGTGGTGTCCATTCTTCGAATTCAGACCCTGCAGGATCGAAGTTCTTGTCTACAAATTCTTGGATGTCTGCTTTCGTAGGATGAGATCCTGTCCTGAAAGTAAAAAATATAAAAACATAACAAATTATGGCGGTAGATAGAAGAGTATTTCCATTCCAGCAACTTATTTTTGAAAATATTGAGTAAACTTAAAGATACTTCAAATCAATCAAGTTATACAGATAATATATGAAAATCAGCGCTGCGTTGTTTACAGCGACGCAGCTTTATGCTGAGCTTTATCTCTTTTTGATGAGTATGTTTTTGTTTTGGATCGAGCTTATTATTCTTGAATAATTTCGTAGATATTGTAATAACAACCATACAACTTGTGTCTGTGAACTATGTTACTATGTTAGTCTCATCAAAATAAATATTTTCTTTCTTTCTTTCTTATACTGAAAACTTTTGGTGCTTGGGAGCATCCTTAAATATTCATCGCATTCTAGTTTTTAATATTTGTTGTTATAGTATCAACATATGTGACAATTTCAACTCTTTTGCTATCACTGTACCTGTCATACAAGCTGGTGGTAGACGGACGGCGAAGTCTCAATAACATCCGCGGATACGAAACCCTGACTAGTATAAATTATTACCTATCCATCATCGCTTGAAAATGGTCCATAGTGATGTTAGGAGGTAGTTTCAGCTTCATGTCCACGAAGGTCTTGGAGTCATTGTACAAGCCTGCCATCTGTACCGTGTCGAGAAGCGGTCCATGGCAATATATAAAACTGGAAATATTTAAAAGTCTCTTATAATTAAGTATTAATGTAGCCAAGGAATCTTCGTCTCCGTGTGGTGACGGAGTAAGAATTCAAGTGTCACCACCCCATCTCCTCCCAAGGGTGCTGTAAAAGTCAGCTAAGGGATATTGCACACAGATAACATCCTCTGTGAGAGATAGAAAACTCGAAAATAAACCTTGTGCCAATACGCCCGGTCAGCGCGGCACAGTAGACCATAATCCCTCCCAATGTGGAGGAAGCCCGTGCCCAACAGTGGGACGTAAATGGGCTGGAGAAGAAGCCAAGGAAAGTGTGCAACTTAACTTACAACACTTACAACCGTCGGGCATGTATGACCAGATGTATGAGTGTGGATGAAGCCAAGGAAGTATGCTTGGATCGTAGCAGATGGCGCTCTATAGTCTCTGCCTACCCCCATGGGAAAAAGGCGTGTGGTTATGATGGTGATGAAGGAAAGTGTGTAAACTAAGTGTAAGTGGAGGTGTGGACATTTTTATTTATAAACTAGCTGTTTGCTGCTACTTCGAAATCATGAACTATATAAATTTTCCCCGTTCTTACAACGTTTTTCACGGATGCTTTGCAGTTTGCTCCTATTGTTGCAGCGTGATGTTATGTAGCCTTCTTCGATAAATGTACTATACAAAAATGATAGAATTTTTGAAACCGGACCAGGAGTTCCTGAGATTAGTGCGTTCAAACAAACAAAATCGTACATGACATGTCATGTAGTCAATCCTTACTCCTTACTAATTTATAAATGCAAAATCGGAATTATAAACTAAAAATCTTAACGAGCTTAAGTGTTAATGTGTGTAACCAAACCATAGTGCGATTTAATAGACCTGCACAACGTCATCTATCGAGTGATATGGTAACTTCTGTTTGTTAAGATTTAATTTCTAAATTTCACGCGTACGAAATCGCGGGCAACAGCTAGTTATTGTATAAACATGCTGACAGTAATAAGGTCCCGTATTACCTTATAGTAGCGACTAAAACTTTATAAGACTACAATATCATTGCAAATACGTCTAATTGTTCTCATCTATTTTTATTTATTAATTCCACATCGCTTGGATTAGTACTGGGAAAGATTTGAGTAAAGTTGAAAACATTGCCTTAAGATTATTGACTTAACTAGCAGTTTTTGCAATATTTTTCGCTAATGCTCCGCTCATATTGGTCACAGCGTGATGTTATATAGCATATAGCCTTCTTCGAAAAACAAACTATGTAACACAAAAATATTTTTTTAATTCACACCAGTAGTTCCTGAAATTAGCGCGTTCAAACAAACAAACAAACAAACTCTTCAGCATTTTAAAACTTACCTATCACAAGTGGGTGGTAGACTACTTCTATCAGCCCCAACAGTCACAGCCAACAAAACGATTAAACAAAACATATTTAACATTTTACACTATTAACACTAGACACTATAAACACTAAACACTAATATCACTCAACGAAAAGGAACAATTAATTATCTAATTAGTTTTTTTAGAATTTTTTTAAAGATTTTTTTCACGTATTTAGGTATGTTTTTAAGATTCTATATGATTTTCTTCTGATCGGCTGAATGATCATTTTGCAGAGGTGGCTTTAGTTGTAATACGTCAACATGTTAATTCTGAAACAAAAGAAAAGTTTTGTTAAATTTCCCCGTTTTTGCAACATTTTTAACTGACGCCTCGCTTCTATTGGTCGCGGCGTGATGATATATAGCTTATAGCCTTCCTCAATAAATGTACTATCCAACACTGAAGGAATTTTTTTTATCAGACCAGTGGTTACCTAGATTAGCGCGTTCAAACAAACAAACAAACTCTTCAGCCTTGTAATATTAACTAGCTGTTGCCCGCGACTCCGTACGCGTGGAATTAGGAAAATTTTCACCGTTCTTGCAACATTTTTCACTACTGCTTCGCTCCTATTAGTCGCAGCGTAATGTTATATGGCCTATAGCCTTCCTCAATAAATGTACTATCCAACACTGAAAGAATTTTTCAAATCTGACCAGTGGTTCCTGAGATGAGCGCATTCAACAAACAAACTATAATGTTAGTATGTAGATAATATAAATTTATGTACTTAATTGAAACACGAAAAATTGCTACAAGCTAACTGACAATTTCAACAATAGGCAAGGAAAAATTCAGATTATTTCAATGTATGGGAGTTTGAAAACTGAAAAATTTTAATTTTTTTGACGAGCCTATGTTACTTGGACTATAATCCATACTTTAGTGAATACAAGCAATCTGTCAAATAAATTTTGTGATAACATCATTGTCGTGATCATAACAATTAACATCTAGAACAGCCGGCGTATTATGAGCTTTTTAAAATCATTCAAGTACCAGGCAGGCCGTAAACTGCATGGCTAAATTAGGTATTATGGCAGAAATAAAACTTTTAGTTGAAAATTTTTAGTTAGTACTTTAACTTTTAGTTGTACCTTCTCCTTAAACATATTAATGTGTGACTGGTTTAGCGAACTGACTGACCAAGAATTTTGTTCATAATACGAATTTGCCAGGCAGTTCAATTCAGGGCGTAAACTGCCTGTAAATAAAAGCTCATAATACGGCCGAACACGAAATTTAGAGTGCGTGCTTACTTTGCACTTAGTTTGCTTTTGTTAACTACACTGTTTATTAATAAACTTAAAATCTGAATCGACAAATAATAACCATTATTAACGTCATCTATGTTCTATAAATATAATATTGCTGACTTATTTTTTTTATGAGTCAGACGAAATCTGAATCGTGTAATTTCTGTTTTATAATCCGACAATTGATAATCACGATTAACTCAGCAATTTTAATCACTATATTTGATTATCATGATAGTTAACACAGATATTAGAGGGCGGGCCTCTTTAGAACGACAATAGGTCTTCGGAAAATGAAAATAAGAAAAAATTACGACTTATTCTTATAACGAATTAATAAATTCTCTCTCTTTCTCTCCAGCCCTTTAACGTCACACTATTGGGGAGGATGTTGGGATGATGGGGTTACTTTGGGAAGGATTATGGTCAACTACGCCACGCTGACCAGACGTGTTGGCATAGAGTTTATTATTGAGGTTTCCACCTTTCACAGAGGGTGTTATCTGTGTACAATATATCCCTCTGTCACTACACTGACTAATAAATTATCATCATTGCCTATATTAGGCTCTTATGTTGCGTGTGTATGTCAATCCGCCACAAAACTGAGATCTACTAAAGGGATCTTCATGTAATTTTCTTTAATAAATTAGCTCTACAGCCGCTTATCGTCCCACTGTTCGGCACGGGCCTCCTTCACTTTGTGTTTGTTGTGTTTCATTAGGATATGCACTAAAACAATCTATCTCAGAACGATATATTTGTATACGAACAAGGTCACAATACGACCTCGTGAAGGGACCACAAGAGCAGTAGCTAACACGATTATTATCCAATCAAATAAATTGAAGACGAAGAATGAAACTGTCACTAGGAACGACATGAAGCTTGCTATCTATCTATTATAAGAGCTATTAATAGATTGTAAATGTTATTTACACAACTTTAGGAAGAGAAGACGTTATGTTTTTAGGATATCCCATCAGAAGGTAAAAAGGGTATTTAGACTGCCACACAGACCAGGCATGCAGGCATAGGGTTTAGTTTCGAGATTTCCGTCTTTTAAATCACAGATATACCAGGTTCAATCTTGAAGACACGTAACTTTGGCCTAACTAAATCGTACTTCATAGTGTGATAATGTTTCATTTGATGTGGAGCTTGTATCATTGACACACTATATGTACTCGTATATACTGTATATTTCACGCGCACATAGATATGTAAGTAGCTTCAAGCCGTCTGAGTGATATAGCCATAGACACCACATCTGGTATTAGGTAGTGTTACGTTCAACCTGGGATTTATAATTTATTAGTTTTGTGGAAGCGTGACAATTCTTCAGGCCAAGACGAACGAACTTAAAATCTGCGTTTCACAGCGTTAACAAATTTATAATAGTACAAACTTACCCTGTTTTTGTTCTTCAACAATGTCTTCACCGTGTCACCCTAGCTATAGTTTAAATAACCAACCACACAAAATTTGGCCAAAAATTACGCAGGAAGATTAATTATACTGTACCAGCTTTTTCAGGGAGAAGACACAGGCTCGCTCGACTCAAGCGGTGAACTTTCATCAATCGTCCCAATAAAATTACACTATCACAATTATAGTTATCAAACAGTTCAATTTACATTAAATAGTATTAAACATAGACACACAAATCAACTAGTTTTTATAATACTTTTATGTCCAACAATTTGGCGAAGATTACATTTCGCGGTGACATTTCAAGGTTTTGTTTCAATTGTAATTATCGATTCACACAACAAGGATAATTAGTTTTATCAACAATTAATTCTAGTGACAATTTTAACACGCAAAACAGTTGCAAGGAAAACGCTTCAAATCGCATTCAAATCGCGACGTAATTTGCAAACAAGATGTGTTTTACTACTGACAACGCGCGCTCGGTAACCGTGTCGCGCGCGCGCCGGCAACGAGCCACCAGGACAGATGCACCGGTCAGTTCTCAACGTCATCGATAGTGACGTTATCAATAGTTAGAGATGCCCGTGCGCAGACAAAATATGATAAGTTAATCGTTTGGTACATAACATCTACCCGCCTCGGCCAGGACTACCTGGCCGCTAATTCACTGGCAGTCGCGACAAGGTTGATACAGCTCTCTTCAAAATTGAACCGTCCACCCGGACCTCAGCAAAACGGGGCACTCCATCTGCTCCAAAGACGAGGTTGAGAATGCGCCCCCTGCGCCAACACAGTGGCGGTGAGTTAGCGTCCTTAACCAGAACGAGGTCACCAACATGAGGTGGATCAGTCTTGTCAGTCCACTTAACGCGCTGCTGGAGAATGTGCAAATATTCTAAATTCCAACGTTTCCAAAAGCTCTGAGTGAGTTGTTGGACCAATTCAAACCGCGAGAGACGATTAGGTCTCACATCAACAAAGGGATATTCCGGCAGGGCGTTCAGTGGCTGCCCAATCAAAAAATGGCCCGGCGTGAGGGCTTCCAAGTCGTTAGGATCTGAAGAGATCGGGCACAACGGGCGTGAATTCAAAACGGCCTCGATTTTGCAAAACACAGTTGCGAGCTCTTCAAAGGTCAATACAGACTCGCCAATTACCCGTCGCAAATGTGTCTTAGCAACCTTTACTACGCTTTCAAATATTCCTCCCCAGTGGGGACATGACACGGGACTGAACCTCCAAGTTATTCTACGTGTAGCTAGTCTAGACGCAATTTCAGTCTCGTTAGCCGACAAAAAATCATACATCGCTTTTAAATAGTTGTTTGTGCCTTTGAAGTTGGTACCGCAATCCGACCGAATCAAGGACGGTAGTCCGCGTCGTGACACGAATCTATCTAACGTCGCAACAAATGCCTCTGTCGAGAGGGCTGAGACGAGTTCCAAATGTACCGCCTTGGTGGACAGACAGACAAAGACGCACAAATAAGCCTTGACAGTTTTACTGTTCCTGAGGGTCGAGGTCTTAACAAAAAAGGGGCCTGCAAAGTCCGTACCAACTCCAGCAAAGGGCATTATCTCAGTGACCCGATCCGAAGGAAGGTCACCCATGATAGGCTGCATGGTAGGGGCCTTGAGCCTATAGCAAGGCATACAACGAAAGACCACACTACGGATCGTCCGACGGGCCGATAAAATCCAAAATTCCCGTTGCAAAATGGCCAATAAGGCATTACAGCCGGCGTGGGAGTTCTTGATGTGACGATCAGTCACCAACAGGTTCACCAAGTGGCCACTCTTGGGCAATAAGAGGGGGTGACGAGATCCATAAGGGAGGTTTGCGTTCCTAAGACGCCCTCCGACACGCAAAAGACCCTCACTATCCAAAAAAGGGTTCAGCTTACAAATGGCTCCAGACAGCTTGGATTTGCCTTTCCTCAAGATGTCAATCTCGTCTTCAAAATGTGCCTCTTGCACAGAACGAACCCAGTGAAGAAGAGCATCTTGGAGCTCTTGTGGCGATAAGAAGGCCTCCAAACATTTGTTCTGTGGATGTCTACAATTTCTCATGAAGCGCTTGATCCAAGCGGTGACACTCAACAATTTGTCCAATGAACTGTAACGATTAAGTAAGAAATCGGGGTCGAACGGACGGTCCCGCCGCTCGAGCGCAAGCGTTCGCAACCCAGGCAGTGCGACAATGTCTAAGGCCGGAGTTCGCGGCCAATTAGATTCTGATCTGGTCAACCACTCAGGTCCCCACCACAGAGAGTGCTCAACTAAAAGGGGGGCTATACATCCCCGTGACGCACAATCAGCAGGGTTGACCTCGCCAGGCACATGCCTCCAAATCAACGGGGTCTCCGATTTCTGTATCTGAGAGACACGATTTGCTACAAACACCTCTAAGGTGTGAACTGACGTCTTCAGCCAACATAGCACAATTTGACTGTCAGTCCATGCATATATCGTGGAAACGTCAATTGACGTGCACAAGGTGGACATGACGTGATTCAAAAGGCGAACAAGAAGGGCCGCCCCTGACAACTCTAACTTAGGGATTGTCAAGGCAGTTCGAAGAGGCGCGACCTTGCTCTTCGCCATGACCAACAACACTTTCACCTGACCATCTATGGTCACGGTGCGCAAGTATACGGCTGCTGCGTACCCACGTTCCGAAGCGTCCGAGAAACCATGAAGGGACGCGGTGTGCTTCCCTGGCGGAAGCAGAGCACGGGGTAACGATATCCTATTGATGGCAGGCAATGAGGAAGCAAATAGGAGCCAGTCCTTCAAAACAGCTTCGCGAAGTGGCTCGTCCCATCCAAGACCTGCAGTCCAAAGTCTCTGCAGGAAGCATTTGGCCCAGAATATGACCGGGCATATCCAGCCATTGGGATCAAAGGTTCTCGCGACAGTCGACAGAACCAGTCGTTTCGTCCAAGTGTGATGCGAATCCAAATTGACATTAAATGTAAAGATGTCCTGGACTGGTCTGTACTGGATTCCAAGCACTGACATCATGGTAGGGTTGTCACGGTTCTCAAATAGGTGAGGATCCTGCTGGTGGTCGTCCGGTAGCCCGTCCAAGAGCGCAGGTAAGTTGGAGATCCATTTACGCAACTCATATCCTGCGGAGGCTAGAATGCCAATCAACTCGTCACGCAAGAGCAGGGCCTCTCTCTCCGTGGCCGCGCCAGTGCACACATCGTCAACATATAGGTCCTCCTTCAAAATGGCGGCTGCGCGAGGAAACGACATACGCTCTCGATCCGCGAGCTCCCAAAGCGAACGTATAGCCAAAAAGGGGCTAGACCTCAGCCCGTATGTGTTCGTGTTGAGCTCGTAGACAAGCATGGGATCTTGCTGGTTTTCTCGCCACAATATCAGCTGGTATCGGCGATCATCCGGGTGAATTACCGTTTGCCTGAACATCATCTTGATGTCAGCCACAAAAACAAATTGATGACGTCGAAACCGCGTGATGACGTCACAAAGGTCCTTCAGCAATTTGGGACCAGGATGCAGACACTGGTTCAATGACACTCCTGAAGTAGTCTGCGCAGAACCATCAAATACTGTGCGTAACTTACCACTGGATGGTTTTATTACAGCATGATGCGGGAGAAAGAAGTGCTCCGTCGAACGCCAATCCAATTTTGACACAGACATGTGTCCCAAATCCTCATACTCCCGCATGAAGTCAATATACTTTTCCTTGAGTAGTGGGTCCCTGCTCATACGGCGCTCCATCGCCAACAAACGCTTCTCTGCAATAGGCCGCGAGACGCCAAGTGGCGGACGTACGGCGAGAAATGGCAATCTTGTCATGATCCGGCCAGAACGGAGATAACTGGTGTTGGTCTTGTAGAACTGCTCACACTCTTCATGCTCCGGATCAGAGCGGGGAGCTTGTGGTGGCTCCTCCACTTCCCAGAATCTCTGCACGGCGTCAGAAAGGGCGGACCCCACCATCAAGGCCGTTCCAAGTTCGGCAGGGGGGGGAGTCCTCAATACAGGCCCCATCAGTGCGAACCCAAATATGGTCCGGAGGGCTACCAAGCCACCTGGCTGCAAAACACGATCCTTGCCGAGTAATATTTTACCCAAAACATCGGCACCAAGCAACAAATCGACCGTGCCAGGCAGGTCAAATTTAGGGTCAGCCAAATTCAAATCCGCGGTCAATTTTACCGCATCCGCAGACAAACGAACTTGCGGGTGATTGCCCAAGATATTCTCCATCACAATAGCCAACGATTCCAACGTCGGACGTGGAGAATTTGAGGGGGAGAACTCAAACCAAACGCGGCCCTCTACCGTGGCCACGGGGGCGTTCCCGACACCCCTTATTACATCTGAATATTTTTCAATAGTCTGGCCAGTCTGCCCTACCAACCAAGACGAGGCTATGCACCCCTGTGAGCCTGTGTCCAATATCGCTCGGACTACAACCGAGGCGCCCGTCCGTCCCCAGACCCTGACATGGGCCGTAGGCAAGAGGACGGTCTCAAAAGGGGGCGGTGCATAGCGGGGGCAGACGCCAACATCCTAATGTTGGCGTGGCGGCGATTGAGCGCCGTTGTCCCGAGACGGCAAATCAAAATGAGGGTAGTGCCTAAACTCGGCCTCCTCTCGGTGACGACTGCCACGAGCCATAGTCGGCGGTTCGTAGCGCCTGGAGCGTCCGTACCGAGGGTTGCGCGTCTCCAAACGGGGACGTTGCGCCAGAGGGGGGGACGGTAGTGGTACCGGACGTGCGTCACGGTAATCGTGGTACACTACCGGAGGTGATCTCGCTTGATCACGTGGAAGCGGGGAGGGCGAGCGGGACACAAAGGTGCGGGATTGAACCCGGGGCCCGCTTTCATACCCGCCCGTGGGGCTGCGCGCCGAACCAACTCGGCGATCAACGGCAGCGCAGTTTGCGCGGCGTGGGGGTGATGAGCCGGACTCCAAATTGCGGGACTGGTCCCGGTGTCCGCTGACATACCCGCCCGAAGGCGACCCCGCGTGGTCGCGACGGCCATTCGCGTTGGCGCACAGGATTTTCAAATGGTGCCCTCCGCAAATAGGACACGGGTGAGTGTCGGGGCAGGCGCGCTGGTAGTGGTCCCCTAGGCAAGAGAAACACCAGCCGCGGGCCTGGGCAATCCGCCTACGAGCGGCCACATGCAGGACCGCGAAGTCTGGGCACCGCACCGTTTGGTGTCCCTGCGACTTGCAAAACCGGCAGTCCGGTGGCGCAGCTTGAGCGACAGCGAAGCGGGCGGCCGTACCTCCTCTTGGTGCAGGTTGGGCATTGCGCCGTTGGTTGGTGGGTCTGGGACGTGATGCTTCCACCGGCGTGTCGGCGACCATGACGTCACCCATGCGACACTCGTCCTCCAGGAACGTCAGGAGCTGGTCAAAGGTAGGGAGAGCAGATGCCTCATCCCTAGTGTGCCCCTGTTCAAAACGTGCCCTCAAAGACACCGGCAATCGCTTGAGTACGATACGCACCAGTAGGTAAGACCACTTGGCAACCGGCAGTCCTAAGCGGTTGAGCGAATTGGTGGCTATTAGGAGGGGGTTCAGCAGCTCGGTCCTCAACTGGGCAGCATTGCTCACGACGGGAAGGTTCAAAATCTGGTCAACGTGGGTATCTGCCAGACAGCGCTGGTTGTGATAGCGCTTGGTGAGCAACGCCCGCGCGATCCCATAGCTCCCGTCACATATTGGGAGGTGCTGTACTAAGCCCCTCGCCTCTCCATCAAGCACGGAGAGTAAATAGGCCAGTTTCTGAGACGGACCCAAATCGTCCCTCGAGTCCACAAGGCTCTCAAACAAACCAATGAATCCCATCCACATGTCTAGTCGACCATCAAAACGTGGAAGATCCAAGTTGGGTAACCTGGTCAAAAGGCCCACGGGAGTCTTCAAGGGGGCCCGGTGAGCCGGTACTCCGGCGCGCGAGGCTAAAATCTCCCGCGCGCTCTGGGCGATGTCGTCGGCAAGGTCCATAATTTGGACGTAGTCCTCGTGGACTTGGTCCCGTCGCTCCTGGGGGAATGACTCCAGGGGCACATCATCCAGATGCAAGATGAAGCGCCGGTAAAGCGCCTCCACCTCCTGAAGTCGTGTAGGGCATTTCTCATGCCTGTCCAACAATGCCTCGATTCGGTTCTCCCTTTTCACCAAGGCGGCAGCTGACGTGAACCATCTCAAATGAGTCGCAATCCCGGAATATGTCTCGCGGACAACATTATACGCGGCGGTAGACATCTTCAAAGCACAAACGGCACGAAACAAACAATCTTATAATAACAAAAAAAAAACAAATATCTTTCACAAACAAACAATATTACAATAGCGAAAAAACAAAATATCTTTCAATGAGACAAGCCGCTATTACTCCAAACAAATATCAAATCTTAAATATTTTAAATCAAACAAACAAACAATTCCTTGCCAATGTGCAATTAATTTAATACTTAAATTATTTATTTTTAAGGTAACCAACAAAACAAACAAACGTATAAAATAAATGTTGTATTATACAAACGCACAACGCCACAATTTAACTATAACGTTGTTCAATATTAGACAATAATTAAATAATAATTTATATTAAATAATAACCTGAGCAACAAACACGATTAGCAATAGCACAAATAATTATCAAACCCTTTAAAATCTAATTGCCAATTCAAGTACTCAAATTAATTATTTAAAACTATACCAACAATTTAGATTAAACAAACAAACAACTAAATTAATCAAATTAAATTAATTAAATCAATTTTCACAATAATGAGGGTATAGTTTGTTCAACATGGAACATTCGAGAAACGGAGTTTAAACCACGCTCTGGGTACCAAAAATATGTTACGTTCAACCTGGGATTTATAATTTATTAGTTTTGTGGAAGCGTGACAATTCTTCAGGCCAAGACGAACGAACTTAAAATCTGCGTTTCACAGCGTTAACAAATTTATAATAGTACAAACTTACCCTGTTTTTGTTCTTCAACAATGTCTTCACCGTGTCACCCTAGCTATAGTTTAAATAACCAACCACACAAAATTTGGCCAAAAATTACGCAGGAAGATTAATTATACTGTACCAGCTTTTTCAGGGAGAAGACACAGGCTCGCTCGACTCAAGCGGTGAACTTTCATCAATCGTCCCAATAAAATTACACTATCACAATTATAGTTATCAAACAGTTCAATTTACATTAAATAGTATTAAACATAGACACACAAATCAACTAGTTTTTATAATACTTTTATGTCCAACAATTTGGCGAAGATTACATTTCGCGGTGACATTTCAAGGTTTTGTTTCAATTGTAATTATCGATTCACACAACAAGGATAATTAGTTTTATCAACAATTAATTCTAGTGACAATTTTAACACGCAAAACAGTTGCAAGGAAAACGCTTCAAATCGCATTCAAATCGCGACGTAATTTGCAAACAAGATGTGTTTTACTACTGACAACGCGCGCTCGGTAACCGTGTCGCGCGCGCGCCGGCAACGAGCCACCAGGACAGATGCACCGGTCAGTTCTCAACGTCATCGATAGTGACGTTATCAATAGTTAGAGATGCCCGTGCGCAGACAAAATATGATAAGTTAATCGTTTGGTACATAACAGGTAGCTTGGTGATAATTTTATGTATCCTTAATCCACCACAAAGACTATAGTCACAATCGATCCATATTCTATGCTTTCTAGTTTCCTTATTTTAATGTGGCCTTTAGCCCTGTCGGGCCATGGTGTTGTATTGAGCAGTTGAGCCTTACCATGACCCGGCAAGGGCGACCCCTTTTTTTCACAGGGGGCCTGACTCGACGGGAGGGAGCATTAGGTCCCCCGTCACCCTAATGTGCCCTTCTGCCACTGAACTGCCCTGTCCTGAAATGTGAGCCACCGTGCGTTTCCACCAGCTACTGCGCGCTGATGAACCCTGTCCGGTGCCCTATTCTTTCCAGTTAACGTTTGGTCTGTTTTTCGCCAGAAAACTTTGACAAATTTCTATAAGCTAATTCATTGTTTTAAACCCCAGATTCCATTCCATTTTTACTAAACATCTACGGATAAATACCTTGGTTACCACATAACTGATACTAGAAGTAACTAGTAACAACATTTTACTAAAATGCAGTAAAATTCCATTCATTGTGGTTCTGTAACGTACAAGACACGTAGGAAATGGCTGCCGTGCAATAATTGGAAAATTGCTCTATTGCTGATCTTGAGTTACAAGATTTATGACCTATGAGCTTCTTTGATGGCAAGTGACTAGATGACAGAGCTTTGTATGGTACCTAATTTCTTTGTTGCCAAATCATGTATATTTTAGAAAAGAAACCTAGTTGGTTTGTTAAACTCTGAATTCTTATGCTACAAACTATAGCTCAAGAAAATGATTCAAGCTATTTCGAATATTCGAGAATTGCGCTTTTAAAATACTAGTTACAAGGGCAGATATGTTTGCAAATTGCAGCAAAATTGGACGGTTCAATCAATCTTAATAAATAATGGCGAAAATCTTCCATTCTCATTTAATAATACATTCAATAGATTTTAGAGGTTCAAATAGATGATAGATGACTAAATCTGGCGAAACGTTTAAAGGTAAAAAAGACGCATACGCACCACCAAACTTTCACATTCATAATTATTAGTCCTTCATTCACTAGTATTTCCAATTATTTAATAAAATGTCATGACCTTCATACACCTGAAAAGTAATAAATACGTATTCAACGGCGTGGTCTCTTGGACTACAGCCAGTTCTACAGATTAGTACACCTGATTGGTATAGGTAAATCTGTGCTCGTGGGTGTGGTCATCACGTGAGATTACATCAAAAAATATAGAAATTGCCACTAAAAATTATTCAAATCGCATGGCAAACAGAAACCAAGAACCAGCAACCAAACCTGAAAAAAAATTCTATAAAATAACATTTCTCGATACCCCAATCGTAGATATACATAATTACATGATTTTGGGCCTACCATTGCCCTTTATACGAGAAAGTATCGTGTTCAAAAATCGTAAGTAAATAAAACACAGGGGAGTAATTTTCTAAACAAAATAATGAATGAAATCCAAACACTTAGAATTTAGTGCATTATATCAACGACTAATGTCATATATTGGCAGAGTTTCCTGGCACAAGAGGCAGGAATTTTCACGCACCAATACATCGGACTGAAAAAGTAACTTGTACCTACGTATATACAATTATACACTATTTTTAATAGGTCGATAGCATTGCCAAGGTCATAGCAAGTCACACTTTCATTAAATGATGACATAATATAGAAAATCCTTAATTTGATAAGTGGCTTAAACATTTGTAATACTGAAGAATGAAGGAAAGGAGAATGGATTGTGTGAAAGAGGATAAAACAGAGATAGGAGTCAACAAATATGACGTCAGAACGAAATGAAAGACTTAATGCGCCGATTGTACTAGTTGACAGGAAAACTACAAGACTATCATGATAGTCACAGTGGAAGGGGCATGCCCAATCAATGCTGCTTTGGAACAATGGAACAGGCCAAAGAAACCCGGGGTTCTTAAGCAGCTAAAGATCCTTCAGAAGAATCCTTATAAAAATGAGTCACTGTATGTACTGATTTATATTCTTGAATAATTAATAAATGAGTCACATTAATTATTCAAGAATATAAATCAGTACATTTAAGCTTCATATATCGATGGCATATATTTATGTATAGGAAATATGAACTAAATATATACCTACTCATATTATAAAGCTGAAGAGTTTGTTTGTTTGTTTGAATGCGCTAATCTCCCCACTGTACCGATTATAATTTTTTTTCAGTGTTGGATAGTACATTTATCAAGGAAGGCTATATAACATCACGCTGCGACCAATAGGAGCGAAGCATTAGTAATAAATGTTGCAAAAACGGGGAACATTTTCTAAACTCCACGTGTACGAAGTCGCGGGCAAAAGCTATGATAACATCATAGTATGTACATTGTAGACAATTGGCAGTGACCAGAAATAGAAACAGCTTGACAAATTGCTACAATAATGTACGCGTCTGTTCAACATAATCTTATATATAAAAATCAATTGCTGTTCGTTAGTCTCGCTAAAACTCTAGAACGGCTGGGCTGATTTTGATGATTTTGGTCTTGAAATATTCGTGAAAGTCCAGGGAAGGTTTAAACGGTGACAAAATATATGGAAATCTAAAATTCCACGCGTACGGAGTAGCGGGCATCAGCTAGTTTATAATATAATTTAAAACTAGATTATATCGCTTATGTAACAGCGTGCTTGGCAATATTTCACAGATACATCTATCATGCTTTCACATCCAGGGAGTGGAATAGCACATAAATAAAAATTGCCGAAATGTATGAATGCGCATAACTTCAGAACGAAGGCGCCAACTTAGATAGTTTTGTTGTATTCCATGTAAGAACAAGACTTATAGAGAAGAAACATATTCTTTAACGGCAAACGAACCAATCTCCTGATGAAAAGTGGTATTAGTTGCTCATGGTCGTGGAAACACAATGGGCACAATTAAGCCGCTGCCTATTTGGGGATTATTTTGGTACAGTTCCGAACGGGAGACGGGAAATATGGCAGCTGGTAGTTCGTTTCTTTACACATCTAAAGGGGAGAACGACGAAACGACCTCTGAAAACGTACTTTGTTATTTCAAATCTTAATCAAGCAGACAACTACCGACGTGATCTGTAAACCAGTTTTCTGTGTGTTTAATGTGTTTATCTTCAAAGGATGTTTACTATGTGCATTAGTCATATGCACGAAATTTTGTCAAAACACAGTCTACATTGTACATTTTTTCATCAATAAATGGAGTGCTATTTATTAGACAGTGCGCTTTGTCAGCGCGGCATAGTACACATTAATACCTCCCAAAGTGGAGGCGGCCCGTGCCCAACAGTGGGACGTAAATGGGCTGATGGACTGTAGAAATAATTTATTAATGAAAATTAGACAAGGATCCCTTTAGTAGATGTCATTTTTGTGGCGGATTGACATACACACGCAGCAAGAGATCTTAGTCTTTACCTATTATAAAACAAAGTTCTTGTTTTTGTATGTATGTCCCTATGTGAGCTTATATTTTTTAATAGATAGAATAGTTCAAGAGGATGGCATGTCGTATAATTTGTTAAGGTTTTATTTCAAAATTCCAAGTGTACGAAGTTGCGGGCAACAGCTAAGTAGATATTTTATGAGTAAATAATTTTTTCGAAGTTCATTAAGTTAGCAACACAGGTTAAAAACACGTGTCTTCTTATGTCATCATAAATGTATTTTTATCTTACTCGCTAATTACACTAACACATATTTTTCTGTTATTCAATTAGTAAGCAAAATTGTAGGCGTCGTCTTGTCTGTTTCTATTATTTGGCAACGTCAAAATTCTGGTAGGTATTTTTTGAGAGATTAAGAAAAGTCACGTCGCCTCACCATCTATCCTATGGCGATCATGGGTGCTGTGAGAGCCACCTTAGAAATAATCTAAGGATATAATAACAAAAACTTTTAACAATAAACTCTGGGTATACCAGCCCAACTGGTTTTTTGTTTGATTTTACGTGGGGCATGCCTTTACGTACTTTTCCGAGCTTTTCCGAGTTGCGTGGGCAACCTTCAGGCTTTGTGCGGGACTACCCACTAAACCCCACGGTGTTCCTCCGCGCCCTTAGCCGAGCCATGATGTCACTCAGGTATTACCATGACGGCCATGACCAATCCAGCTGGTTAGCTTGGCATTTAGATCAATACATACAATCGTAATTTGGAAGAACCCAGTGTTCAGGATAAGAGAAGAATTGTCTTTTAAGAAAAAAAAGTTAAACAGGCAAAGCTACACTGAATAATCCTACAAGGTCTCCTTATTCCTCTTTTTGTACAGAACTGAAAAGATAGATTTTATATCGAAGATAAGAAATAAAAATTAATAACAAGGCTTAGTAAATTTATCGACACACAACATGCTTTATTACGGTATTCAAGAGTTAATTAGACCATGTACAAAAAAGCCTTCTTCTCGCAATCTTAGAGGTTCTTGAACTCAAATGACGTAATATCGCACGATAGAGTTATGGCAAATTATTTTGATTTAAATTAATAACGCTCATGAGGGTTCTAGCCTAGGGAGCCTAGCAACAATAAATAATAATATCTGTTTGAAGACATAAAGGCCACCACAAGAATGACAATAGGCGCCAAGAACCATAATAAACATGTATCACGAACTAAAATTCAACTAACTAAATTGTTTACTTTTATGGCATCAAAATCACGATTGGGTCTTCCAATAACTTTATTTATTTAACTATTCCAATCACGACTAACACTTGAGGCATATCTGTACAACAGAATAGCGGTGACAGCAAAATTTTTATGGTGAATTTAGAGGTATTTTCGGAGTATCGTATTTTATTAGCGTCATTAGCAGGACTATTTAAATAATTTATTTTTAAGTGGATCTATGGTATTGTACTCAATTACTGTAAATTTTTCGTAAATCAGTAACTATATCTTTTTCATTTTGTTTATTTTCCACAGTTAATCAAATCAGTTCTTCAAGATCTACGATTCGATACGACAAACAGATAAGCGACACGAATGATAATTTTTTTTTTTTAAGTAGTGTTCATTTTCAAAGTCAGTTATGAAATAGAACGTCACTCAAGGTTATTGCCTATCTTTCTGACATTGTATGACCTTGCTATACAAATTAGCGAGTTGAAAATTTGGAAGTAAACAGATCGCCTTGAGATTTCAGTTTCCTATTTCCTGATGTAAAAATATTTCCAACAACTTTCTAATTTTTGGCAATTTTCTATTCCTTATTCCGGTCAAAGAATTTCCCTTCCGGTAGAAACTTCATTCGGGAGATTCATCAAGGATATACTTTGAAAGGATAACAACATTTTAGAAATTAATAATTTTAGTGAAACAATTAATAGACTATGAAACACAAGACTAAAACTCAACATTTACGCAAGCTCATTGTAATCTCATTCATGAGTGACTTCCAAAAGCGGTGTGTTTAAAAAGTGCGGCTTGTAGTTCGTAAAGAAAAGCTACTGGAAGTCAGAGGCTCATGAACAACCATCTGAATATCTTGAATATTTTGTATTAGAAGTAGGATTGAGGTTAGAAGATCAGGCACAACAAATATATTTTGACGGATTTTTCAGACAACGACGACGCATTCTGATTGCTTGGTTTCTAATTAAGCTTTTATGTGCTTACGGATTTTTATTTCGATTTAAAAAGAAAGATATAAGAATGAAAATAATTTTTATTTATAACATTTATAACGTAAAATTACGGTTTACACAAAGAAATTACAACTATGTATTATGTACAATATAATAGGCACGTTACAAGACGGATCTAGCTTAGCGAAATGCTGGTGACGAACCGGGCGCTGGGCACATGACATTGCGTTATTTCCTATCATAGCGCTGTAAAAACCAGGTAAGGGCAAATCTAATCAAAAATATCTACAAAGATGGAAAATTCAAAAGCATAACAAACAAAACAGCATCTATAAATAACCAAATAAATACAGTTTACTTCTGTGCTTCTAAATGAATACTACCGCTTGCGTGGGTGTTACAACAGGCAAATTAGACCACATTACTGACATTTTGAGACTAAATTTTTGGCAGTTTATGTGTTATGGAGAATACCATTCATTCGGGACAATACAGTTGACATACAAAGATGGATTATAGAGGTATAATCTATACTAATATTAAAAAGCTGAAGAGTTAGTTTGAACGCGTTAATCTCAGGAACCAATGGCCTGATTTGAAAAATTCTTCCAGTGTTAGATAGTAGCTACATTTGTTGAGGAAGGCTATATAACATCACCCTACGATCAATAGGAGGTAAATTTAAATTTATTTGTCTCAACATGTGTACAAACGGGATGTTACTTAAACATATACACTATACATTGTCTCAACATGTTCTGTCTCATTGAAGACATGCAAATATAACAAAAGAATAGATAAAGTAAAATAAAGTAAAATAAAATAAACAGCAAAATTAGAAAGAAATTATAAAAATTTGAAAAAAAGAGAATAATAAATATAGATAATAATAACGTTTATTGACATCTCACAAGGGTAAACCCTTGTTAAATCAGCATTACAATATTTTATCATACAATGTTTAGTAAAGTAAAATTGTCCTTGTGAGAGTCTGGAGTCTGTACTAGGCCAAGACCTGTATTACAGAGCTCCAGGCTCTCTCTCTTAAACTGTTTTTACAACATAGATGATACGTACAAGTATGTCCGAAAAGATTTATGTTTGAAAGAGGTTGAATGTACGACTATATTCTAGTGTGAGATAGTGCTTGAATGAATGTTTGTGTGAGTATGTTTACACCTAAACAAAAACTTAATAATTAAAAATAGTTTAAAAAAACTAAAAAACACGGTTTATTTAATCGAATTATTGTATTGTCATCGGTCTTTGACAGGTGTGCAAAATTTGAATAGAATCTGACCGTTTAAAGTGGGTCAAAATAGCGTCCAAAGGAGTCGGTTACAAACATACAAACATACAAACAAACATACAAACAAACATACAAGTGAAGCTAATATAAAGCGTGTAAAAATAGTTTCTTTCTAAATGATTAAACAATAGGTTTATGATACAGTACATAAATTTATATTTTATAGGTATGTTATATTTATAGTATTAGTGTTGTGTCATGGTTTACTTTATAATCGTTATGAGTTCTTCGGTTTGTTCATACCATAGATTTAGCAGCCAAATAATCGCTTTTTCTTTAACTTTAGCCTTTGTATCGGGATATATATTTAATATATGTTGATATATATTTCATATTTAATAAATATATTTATATATAGGTATTTAATATTTTTATATGTTATTCGAAAAGCAAACTAAGAAATCTACCACGATAACAACAATGATTATGATAACGACGATTCCTTTCTTTCTTTCGATATGATGCAAACAAAAAACAATATATAGTTAGGTCAGTGATATAAACGCAATAGCTAATCACAAATCCGATTAGGAAGTTTTTGCCAGATAACTTTACGTTTCTTGTTCGCCAATATTTATCATTAATATCGTTTTACTGGTATTTGGGTGTGTCTTGTTTGTTATTTTGATAGATCATGGTGACTGGGCAATTGTACTCCGGTACTACTCTACGGTATATTGGTAAAATAATCTTATATATAAAATTGACGTGTCACAGTGTTAGTTACCGTACTCCTCCGAAACGGCTTGACCGATTTTTATGAAATTTTACATGCGTATTCAGTAGGTCTGAGAATCGGCCAACATCTATTTTTCAAACCTTTTTTTTTTAGTGTGGCAAAATACGTTTGCCGGGTCAGCTAGTATACAATATATTTCGATAATAATAATAGGTTAACATAATATTTTCTAACACTTGCGCGACTCATTCCTTCAAATAAAACCACTTTTTACGGATTTAAAACAAATACACGCGTCTAAATCCGTAATTAGTGGTTTTATTTGAATAATAATGGGTTATTGGTTTACAGAAAATTACATACGTATACACTTTACAGCTCACATTTACATACCTACATTGTCAAAGATGCCGAGGTATGTAAAATAATCCTGGACTTCTGACTCTCAAGCGAGTATGAGTTATGAGAGATGTTTTAATTAAATTATTAGTTAAGCGTTTTTTATGTAGGTATTCCATTTTCAGCCATAGCAAATATGCTACTAATAATCTCGGAAAAATGAAATTAAAAGTCAATAAGAGTTGTATATAAAAATAATTTTTAGTTTAAAGAACTCACCTAGATGGCGTTAGCATCGAGTTAGAAGTCGCTAACGCAATTTGTTTGCCCTTTTAATTTCCCGGAGGTATCATTACGGTGCACGGGCAGTATTTAATATAAATATTATTAATTAATATTCTTGTAACAATTGGCAGCCCTATTAACATGATACTTTGTCTACACTGTGACAATACCAGTTAAAACCAGATATATCAATTGAAACACACGTTACTATAGAATACATACACATATAGTCTAGAGCGTAATAATAGACGTAGCTAGGCTACATTTGAAAGAGGAAATTCTAAATTCAAACACTCGAAATCAGGAGCAACAGTTAATAAAAAAACTATAACTGCCAATTGATATTTCTCGCTAATCTTAGAAACAACTGGTTGTAATTAAAATATTATTTGTATTGAATAGTCCATTTGCTGTCCATCTGTTTTGTCCATCCGTATTGTTCAACCATTTGTTTGTCCATCCGATGTTGAGGAAAGTCGAAACAAACTTGTGTCAGAAATCGAGACTATTCTAGCTAGAATATCCGATTGGGGACGACTAAACATAGTCCAATTTAACCCTACTAAGACACAAGTATGCGCGTTCACAACTAAGAAAGCCCCATTTGCTGTAGCGCCAAAATTGGAAAACACAGCCTTGACCATCTCGAATCACATAGGGATCTTAGGAGGTGACATCTCCAGTGACGTCCAATTTCGCTATCATCTAGAGGACAAGACCAAGTTGGCCTCTAAAAAGCTCGGTGTGCTCAACAAGGCTAAGCGGTACTTCTCTTCGCGGCAAAGACTCACCCTGTACAAGGCTCAAGTCCGGCCGCACATGGAGTACTGCTGCCATCTCTGGGCGGGCGCTCCTCAGTACCAACTTGGGCCATTTGACTCGATCCAAAGACGCGCTGTGAGGATTGTCGACGATCCCGTGATTGCAGGCGGTATTGAGTCCTTAAGTCAGAGGAGAGACTTCGCCTCCTTGTGTGTGTTCTACCGCCTGTATAATGGGCTGTGTTCTGAAGAGTTATTTGAAATGGTGCCAACGGCTACTTTTTATCACCGCACCTCTCGGCATCGGCAGCGAGTTCATTCGCACACCTTGGAACCATTACCATCCCGTACCGTACGATTGAATAGAAATTTTATCCCACGTACAATTGGGTTGTGGAATGAACTATCTGCCGAAGTTTTTCCATTAGACTACAGCATGGGGCTCTTCAAAAAAGGATTAAAAGGTTTCTGCAGGGTCGGCGACGCGCGAGTGACACCTCTGGTGTTGCAAGCGTCCATACCATAGGCTACGGTAACTGCTTACCATCAGGCAGGCCATAAGCTTGTTTGCCACCGTAGTGGTATAAAAAATAAAAAAAAATAGGAATATTTTTACCATCATGCCAAGTAATAGTTCAAATGAAAACGATACGCAGATTCATTATTCCATATTCCAAGCGGGAGATGTCGCAGGCATAGCTAGCATATAATAAAAAAAATCATAATAATTGTAATAAATGTATTTAGTGGAGAAGAATATTTGCTCTCATTAACTATCTACTGTGTTTGTTTCTTTGTTACTTTAACTATTTTATATATGTAGCATATTTCGCACATGACCGCTCCACATTACTTTTATATCGAACATTAGTATTATAATTTATTCAGAAAGGGTAACGCACACAGCTCAATGTCAAGTTGCATTTAGAATGGCCGCAAGAGATTATATTTTTTATATCAGTGCTAATACTTCCGGTTGCATAAAACTGTAAAGTCTGATTAAATTATAAGCAGCTTTTTATCCACGGTGAAAAGCTTGACATAAAATAGCAAAAAATGACACGACGATAAGGCTAGGCGTATGCTGGGACGCAGGCGATGTAGCGCAGCACAGCATACAGCGAGCGTATACTGAGAGAGACAGAGCGGGGCGCAGAGCAGAGCGGACACGTGTCTGCGTCGGCTGCATCTCAGCATACGCTTAGGCTAAAGTGCAGTAACATAACTATAATGGCTTCTAATTTAAAACAACGCCATCTAGGTGCCTTTACAAAACTAAAAACCGCTATCCACAACGATCTAATCTTACTTCATCGTTTTCATTTCCACCAACACATCTGGTCATACATGCAAGAAGATTGTAACTGCTACCAATTAAAAGCACTTGTCTTTCTCAGGCGTCTTCTATCTGCATTTCCACTTAGTTACCTAAATATAAATGCCAAATATATGTGCCATTTATTAATCATCTATCATTCCACCCTTTCCACATGACTAATCCAATAAATAAAATTAGTTCTATGACATATTATTTGAATATTATTTCAAGCCAGCGTTCTCTTAAGACTACGTTCTTTACTTCCTTGATTTTTACGGAACATTATTCTACCTACAGATAGTCTACACAAACTGAAGGATACAGGAATTAATTATAAGCATTAAATTCGAAGTTAATATGTCAAAATCCGAGTCACTCCAATACCAACAAATAAACAATGTAATGATTTGTTGGTATTTAATCGAACGCTGAAGACGTGTGAAATAAGAAATGACTACAAAAATTAATTTATATACTAGCTGTTGCCTGCGACTCCGAATGCGTGGAATTCACATCAATTTCCCCGTTTTTTGCAACATTTTCACTAATGCTTCGCTCGTATTGCCGCAGCGTGATGGCATACAGCCTATAGGCTTTCTCGATAAATAGACTATCCAATACAAATAATTTTTTTTAACTAAGTATTAGTTCCTAAGATTAGCGCGTTCAAACAAACAAACTCTTCAGCTTTATACTATTAGTATAGAAGTATAGATTTTATATGTTAACACGCAGAGGCGTATTTTCCCTAGGGCCATAGGGGCCATAACTCACGGCGGCCAGCCTGAAAAGGGCGGCGAAAGCCTGCAAGTTTAAAATTTTGCTCTATCTCTATGAATTTATAGGGCGGCTAATTAAATTGGCCCGGGGCGTCAAATCAAATGGCCCAGGGCGCTAAATTTCAAAATACGACTCTTTTAACACTTATTATATACGTGCGTATAAAACTTTATAGGACTCTACAATTGACCGTAGAGTTAAGTAATGCAAAAATATTCTCCGCAAATCAGTACAGTAAAACCGCAACTATACATTATTACCTGAAGCACAAGATTTACCTCAATTATATTATGTTGTTTGGTACTTATGGAACAATTAAAAAACATTTAATTAATTATAACAACTAGGAATAATTCTTTTGGGGAATATCCTTCATATTAATCTGTTCAAAATAAACTTTGTACTTCAGGTAATTATATCATTTTCCTTATTGTCTTGTCTTTATACAATATATTTGTGCTTAGTTATTACGCATTAGTTTCTGTGTAAGTATTAAGTACAGAATACCAGATAGAACGCACGCATTCAATCTTGAAGACACGTGACTTTAGCCTAGCTAAATCGTACTTCAGGGTCTTATAAAATATCGTATTCATTTGATGTGTGGTTTTCGCAAATTACACATCATTTTTACAAGCAATAAAACGTGTAGGTATTATTTAATAAGAGCAGATCTGTCTATGGTTCACATTCACCTATGGCGTGTATATGGTATAACGCATTTCACGCACACATAGATATACAAGTGGCTGCAAGCTGGTTGAGTGGTGCAGCCAAAGAAATCTGTGGTATTAAGAATACGCATGCCATCAACTCTTTTTATGGCTTGTTTAATGTAAGAATAGGCAGAAATATAAGCAAAAAGCGTCAATAATAAAACCTATTTAAATATAAGAAATTAACTTTCTTGGATGCTGTAAGATCAGCGAAATATCATATTTGTATGACAATAATAATTATCACACAAGTGATTGTCACGAGTGGGAAGCAAAATCGCGACCCCGTGAGCGGCAGTCCGTTACATTAACCACTCGACCATGGGGCTCGTGGAACCCTATATTATCTGGATTTAAGCAAAAAAATCCAGATAATTATCTTCATATTGTTATACATAGCGGTATAATTAAAGTCAAGTAAAAGATAGATAACTATTCCAATAGAGCAAAAAAACCGGTCCGGAACCGGTGTGAGAACCGGTCTGCGTTATGTAGGTATCTACTAAGTATTTAACATCACTACCGCCTAGTAGTATAATACCTATCTATTATAGCTAGGCAATCCATCTTCCTCGTAGCTAAGTTAAAAGTCGCACAGCGTGCTATGGAAAGATATATACCTGACAACAAAATTCCAAATACGGAGATAGGCATGTTTGGCGAAAGTACCTATAACCATATCTCGGGATCTGGTCCCGAAAAATAGAGCCACCACTCGCCGGGTTGACGTCAGATGGAGGTAGAGGAACAACCACATGGGGTTGGAAATCCCAGGCGAAGCCACCCGGCTATACTTTCCCCATGTAAAGAAAATAGAGAAGCTAACGATGGTTAACTCGACAATTTATTTTCGGCGATGGTTGGAGAAGGCAGGAAGGGAGACTATGTTTTAATAACGCATTGTAGGGCAGTCCATAGGGACTGCCCTACAATGCGTTATATATTTATTATATATTGCGTTATATATTTTATTATATATAAAAGTTTGTAAGAAAGATATTGATGATATAGCTCCACCTTGATAGCAAGGTGGAGCTATATCATCAATATCTTTCTTACAAACTTTTATTTGCTTCGGTTATAATGCTTCCTTCACCGCGTTTATATTTAAAACCTAGAGCCTTTTACAAAAATATCTGTTTCAGAATCGTCAGGTAAATGTTTGGTCTATTTGAGATGTAAATAACTGGAAAATATTTGGTTCAGCAGCAAAAAAAAATATTCAATGACATTTTAATAGCGATAAAAGTATTTTACAAAAATCTTGAATAATAAAGGAACTAACAGGCTACCCTGTGGCACTCCTAAAAAGTATTGCACCAGAAATACCAGAATTAAAACATGCTATTATAAATCAGTGCGGTAATATATAAAACATAAGTCACCATCTTGACTTTCCCAGAAACCAATAAAGAAAATACTTCTATGGATCCTGGAAGAATCAAGTATCTTAAGATAGAATATTTTCAAAGAGAATATACTAAAACTAAATCGTAAAATAATGGCCTCGATCAAAGTGCTATCATAAACTAAATACACTCTTGTTCTGCAGAAGTCTCGTGCCCAACAATGGGATATTTATGGGCAGAGAATAAAAATATTTATAAAAAGACATTTTATGCATAACTAACCATATAAATTTTCTATGTCTGTTACAGAAATCTGCCCAAGGACAATTTTCATTCCAATCCTACAAACAGCTGACATTCAACTCGCAACATACATAAAAGAAAATACGACAATTACTTCAGTATCATTTCAAGGTCAAAAAGTACGTTATGTGCCAAAACATATTTATTTCTAAACGTATCATTGAACTGACGTTCAAGATCATGGTTAAACAATCGATTAAAAAACTTACCGATTATATTCGTAACCTGTTTCAATCACAACACAAACACACACAGTAATTATTCTTAATTTAAACTTTAAGACGTCCGCTCTCGATGACGGTCGGTTATCAACTGGGAGCCTAGTAAAGTATAGACTGAAGTACTGAACTAATGTCTGCTGAATGTCAAATAGGGTTGTCACAAAAATTATAAACGCGACAGTTTATTTGTTGCTTTATAAGCAAAAGCTTTCTATCTCCATCCTATTAACGCCCCACTGCTGGGCACGGGTCTCCTACACTTTATGAGGGATTATGGTCTGCTATGTCAGGCTAATTAAGCGTGTTGGCATAGTGTTTATGTTTTCCATCACAGATGGTGTTATTTGAATACAATATCCCTTATCTGGCTTTTACAGCACCCTTGGGAGGAAATAGGGTTGAGACACTTGTACTTTAATCTATCACTATACCATAGTTACTTAATCAAAAGACTGCTGGCTAATAACATACCGATATTTTAAATGTCAAATATAATTTGGCAACCCTATCTTAATGGTTCCGTAGCATTTCTGCGTGTAATATTTCTGGTATCAAATGAAAGTAACGTTCATGTGTGCAAAACATTTGGAAAGGTAGCACCTTATCAATAAAGTTTATTCTTCTATGACATAATAGACCTTTAAACTAGTGTGGCCAGTTTGGAGTTTAAGTTCTAGGAATGAACTTAGGTCAAGTAATCAGGTAAAGGCTGAATCGTTAATGATGAAATCTTTGGCTTCTTCACATAAAAATAAAACCCCCTATTGTTTTTATCGCGTATTTGAAAATGTGTTGCTTTAAAATTAAAACCTGGTATAGGTGCCAATTCTACATACGAAACTAAACTTAACTAAAAAATGAAAACAAGTATTGCTGTACTTTCATTATTTGGCTATTTCGTTGTACACATTTATATTATACAGTGATAACATACAGTGATATCATACAGTGATACAAGCTATTTTCATTTTAACAGGCTTATACTAAGTTCAGTATGTACCTATTAATCAATGTACTAATCTATGTAACGGAATCTTTAAAAGTGATTTTCACTCACTTGTAATGTTCATCAAAACTGGTTCACTATTTTCTTGTTTACATGAATTTAACTCTAACTGCCATTGCGCAAACGTTCTTTTTTCTGAGTAATTTTCGAGCAAATGTTCTCTTAACTCGCTCCATGACGCAAACGTTCTGCTTAGCAATGTAGATCTAATATTACCTTCTGCGAGTATCTTTGAAAGTACTATACTCACAAAAGCTACTCTATAAATCGGATTTAATAAACTATATGCATTATTACAATTATCTATGAAGACATGTAAGTTGGCTTTATCACCATTGTATCTGTTCATCATCTTTTCCGCTAAACTTATATCTATTAAACATTTAACATTTTTACTTTCTGCTTGTTTCGCCATAATTACAAATATTTCAACTATTACAAATTTAAATTCAAACGATAAAACTTAACTATCCTAACTTAATTAATTTCCCTAATATTACACAGTATGACTAAGTTACATTAAGTTTTCTTATTACTGCGGAGCACGACAACCTCTTGATGTTGTTGTTGCGCTGCTAACAAGACGTAGTGACACTTGAAGTCACAAGTCGCGTAGACCAACTTACTCTTTAGAGCTTGTTGTTGAGCTGGCGGTAACGGCACCGCCTTTCTTCACCAGGACACAGCGACGCTTGATTACGTTTTCCCGTCAGGTCTTTCCTTCTCCAAATCGGAGATTAAACGAATTTCGATTTAACGGAGTTATTTGGAAAGAATCCCACTTCTGACACCAATTTAATGTAATGTACAGTCGGGTGTCGGTGAAGGGGTATTGAAACCACGGCGTTGAGTACAACTTATTTTAATTAACACACAATACAAGAACTTGAATCGGTCGTAACTACAGAAACTATCGTGACTACTAGATCGTTCGTGAATACTAGATCATTCGTGACTAGTAATAGTTCGTTACTGCTTGATCTGTCGTAACTAGTACTAGACTGGTCTAGTTGATCGGCCGTGACTAGTACTAGGCTAGAGATCGGTCGTGACTAGTTAATTGGTCGTGACTAGTTGATCGGTCGTGACTAGTTGATCGGTCGTGACTAGTTTGTTGATCTGTCGTGACTAGTTTGTTGATATGTCGTGACTGACGAATGAGGAGGAACTTCGGCTTATATATGCCTCTACTGTATTGACAGGATTAATGGGATATTGATCCCATTAATCCAATGATATTGATAAATAATTGTGTTTACAGTCTTAATTGTGTTTGCAGTCTTTATCTCGGGAAAGACAACAACCCATTAATAATTATACAAAATTAATATAGTAAACACTACAAATTATGTTGACTCGACACTAATGGTCGTTCTTTGGACTCTCTCTAATCTGTAAACACTACACAGACACTTACAGTAGTCGGATTGTTCTGAAATTTTGCACACCTAACAAGGACCGTTGACAATGCATTATTTTAAAAAAATATTCAGGATTTTCAAGCATGTTTTTTTAATTTTTGAACTAAGTATATTTTTTTTACTTTAGTTTAATTGTCACGTAGAATTGGTACTAATAACTATAACTTGTGATTATAAGTAATCAATAAAAAAAAGCTACACTGAGTCTGTCACGTATATTTAATTTCAGTCTACAAAAATATAGATGTCTTGCCAAAAATGAGACGTTTGACATTCTCTACTACAATGTAGAGCACAAACAAATAAACAACGGAATTAAGTGCTTATTACACTTGTTATTGTGTCAGCCAAGTGTCATTAATTATGTCGTCTAAGAGTATCATCAAGTTACATTTAATACGTTTGTTGTATGGGAGTCTCACTAAATAAATAATAATAATAAATAAATGTTCATGGACATTCACACAACGTCCTCTGGTCCCAAGCTAAGCTTATACGCTTGTGTTATGGGTACCAGAATACGGATATACCATATAAACTACTTTTCCTTTGTAAATACATAATTATGATACATAGAAAACACCCAGACGCAGTACGAATATACAGGGTGTCCCAGAACGTAACGTAGCTGGGAAGGGGGGTGATAGAGGGGGTCACAAGGGTCACCAGAAAAATAAAATAAAAATTCCCCTCTGGCTATTTAAAAAATAAATGGCATTTTTTTAAAAACTAAAAATTTTACACCTTGTGGGGCTATTTTGATAACTGTACCTACAAATATAGCTGTTTAAAAAAAAAAAGATGTTATGTAATCCTCAATAACCCTTCATCAAATTGAATTAAAAAAATAATACATATCCAACCAAGATTTTAAAGAAAATTAAGTTCTTTTCCAGTCAAGGACTTAGTAATTACAATTTCACTCAACTTTCTCCAAGTGTACTGAAAAAAAAAAGTACTATGCAGCTCCGGCGTGTAACTTAAAAAGATAGGTAATTTTATTGCAATTCCAAAATGGTATAACACTTATTTGAAAAAATCATACTTAGACATTTAAAAATAATTTTCGGGAACAATACCCCTGCAAAACAAAACATATCAATAAAACAATAGTCTCAAATTCCTAAGAAAATACATTTTTAAATGTCTCTTCTGTTCCTCTAATGTTACTGCCCGTTAATACTCAAGATTGGAGTACTGTACATACCTCAAACACTCAAGTACAGTCTAGGCCAGATAAAGCTTTACCATATTTTATGACAAGGAATTTAAATGAAACTCGGAAATAAAACATAATTCTAATTATTTATTCAAATAAAGTGCTCCAAATGTGCACCACCAACATAAATAGTCTCAAATTCCTAAGCAAATATTCCTGTTCCTTGTACAGGCAGGTAGGCAGGTACCCCTCTCGTACCGTTAGCCATGCGCGAGAACAATGAAACAAAACAAGTTCAGGGAGTGAAAGAGACAGGTAGATACGTTAAAGGAAGAGAAAAAGTAGGGGTGCTGTCTCTGGTTAGCCAAATAGTCGGGCAGTACATTAAGCTCTCTCGTTTACTGCACATCTTTGTATTCGTTTGTGTTCATTTAGTACTAACAACTTTGCTTCGCTTTCTGGACTTGATTATTTCTTTGTGATTTTGGACATTGTTTGTGATTTCTTCCAACGACTTGGCTTTCTCAAGGACTAAAGTGTGTGATACAGTGCCACCATGCCACTCACGTACACTCCACATGAATATGCGAACATGCATCTCATTTACGGCGAATGTAGATGTAATGCCGGTGCTGCAGCAAGACTGTACCGAGAAAGATATCCGAACGCCCCACGTCACCCGGATAGCCGTGTTTTTGTCAATGTCCACCGACTATTGTCTGAGGGTCGACTTTCACATCAAATGGTTAATGAACGCAGATCTCGGTTCGATGTCCAAGATGTAGTGCTTCAAACCGTCGCAGACAACCCGAGTACTTCAGTTCGGACAATTGAAGCAAATACAGGTGTATCAAAAAGTACTGCTCATCGCATATTACAATCAGAAAAGTTCCACCCGTACCACGTGCAACGCGTACAGAGTCTGATACCACGCGATTTTCCTGCGAGACTTGCATTTTGTAGTAGGATGCTGCGCATGCATAGGGAGGACCCTCAATTTTTTAATAAAATATTGTGGTCCGACGAGTCTACTTTTAAAAAGGACGGCTACATGAACCTACATAATTTACACGAGTGGCACGTAGAAAATCCCCACCTTATTAGAGAAGATCGATCCCAATATCGTTTTAAAGTGAACATGTGGACCGGAATACTGAACGGTAAAATAATCGGACCCTTTGAGTTACCTGAGGCACTGACTGGCGAGGCGTACTTGCACTTTTTACAAAACGAATTACCCAATTTATTGGAAGATGTGCCGCTGGAAACATTAAGGAATATGTGGTTCCAGCATGATGGGTGCCCAGCACATTATGCACGCCCAGTAAGAGATTTCCTAAACAACGAATATCCTGGTAGGTGGATGGGAAGGGCCGGTGTTATAGCGTGGCCAGCTCGTTCACCGGATTGTTAACCGTTGGACTTCTTTTACTGGGGTGCTATAAAAGAAAAAGTTTATGGGAAACCCATCAGGGACTTGGGTGACTTGAAGGCGAGGATCACAGAGGCCGCGGAATCAATCAATAATAGAAGATTTGCTCGGCACATTTCCCGCTCATTTTTAAAACGATGTAGGGCGTGCATTTATGTTGGTGGTGCACATTTCGAGCACTTAATTTGAATAAATAATTACAATTTTGTTTTATTTTCGAGTTTCATTTAAATTCCCTGTCATAAAATATGGTAAAGCTTTATCTGGCCTAGACTGTACTTGAGTGTTTGAGGTATGTACAGTACTCCAATCTTGAGAATTAACGGGCAGTAACATTAGAGGAACAGAAGAGACATTTAAAAATGTATTTTCTTAGGAATTTGAGACTATTGTTTTATTGATATGTTTTGTTTTGCAGGGGTATTGTTCCCGAAAATTATTTTTAAATGTCTAAGTATGATTTTTTCAAATAAGTGTTATACCATTTTGGAATTGCAATAAAATTACCTATCTTTTTAAGTTACACGCCGGAGCTGCATAGTACATTTTTTTTTCAGTACACTTGGAGAAAGTTGAGTGAAATTGTAATTACTAAGTCCTTGACTGGAAAAGAACTTAATTTTCTTTAAAATCTTGGTTGGATATGTATTATTTTTTTAATTCAATTTGATGAAGGGTTATTGAGGATTACATAACATCTTTTTTTTTTTTAAACAGCTATATTTGTAGGTACAGTTATCAAAATAGCCCCACAAGGTGTAAAATTTTTAGTTTTTAAAAAAATGCCATTTATTTTTTAAATAGCCAGAGGGGAATTTTTATTTTATTTTTCTGGTGACCCTTGTGACCCCCCCCTATCACCCCCTTTCCCAGCTACGTTACGTTCTGGGACACCCTGTATGTATGACATTTATGAATTTCGAATATTTGACGGGCTTCGTGATCTAGTGGTTCATGTACTGGACTGCCGTTCACGAGGTCGCGGGTTCGATTCCCGCCTCGGACATTCATTTGTGTGATAAGTATTTATAAATATCATACAAATGTTTGTCCTGCGTCTGGGTGTTTACTATGTATAATAAGTATGTATTTACAAAAGAAAAGTAGTTTATGTATTCTATCCGTATTTTGGTACCCATAACACAAGCATAATAAGCTTAGCTTGGGACCAGAGGACGTTGTGTGAAATGTCCATAAATATTTATTATTATTTATTTATAAAAAAATATCTCACAAATGATTGTCCCATGCGGGAATCGAACCTGCGACCTCGTGCACGGCAGTTCGTTACATGAACCACTGCACCACGAAGCCCGTCAAATATTGTAACTATACAGGTTTTTAGTACTTTTTGTTAGAGTTTCAACACATGAATTAAAATTTCAACTCCCTCGCTATGACCGTTCCTTAGATACAGCGAAAGCCTAGAAAAAAACGTAAATTTCAATTGTTTCAATAAGTTAAAGTTATTGAAATTTTCGTGACTTTGAGTCATCTTAAAAATGATGATTGGCTGAAAAGCCTGATGATGAGCATCGGATATGCTCGAAACCTGGGTCGACATCATCGATCCCATAAAAGTGAGTGTTAGCAGGTAACATATAAATATTTTTAAGTTAAAGTTAGTTTAAATAAAAATTTTATTTATTATTACAATGAAAATTAAATTTTTTGTGTAAGATTAGTGTCTATTCTGTTATGTCAAATACTAAAGTTATCTGATGTGAAACCAGCCAGTATTTTGTAGTCAAATGTAATAGCTCCTTTGTGATGGCGTAACAATCAATGGCTGCGTATGCGCATGTGTGTGTCTGTGCGTTTTTCTATAAAGAGCTCTGATTGGTCGAACAATATCTTACGATATTCTTACACAGGTGTGTACACAATGGTACCGATTCTATGTGCACAATTAAACTTAACTAAAAAATGAAAATTGATAGTGTCATTAACATAGTTCGGAAATGTTAACTGAACTTTAAAAAATCTGTGTATTATATACTAACGATTTTAATTAATAAAAATGTGCACAAAGCAACTCTTTAATTATATCCGTATGGTGTGGTAATAGATTGGAATTACTGACAAACTATCATCGTCCCATTTTCACCATCACGGTGCTGTAAGAGATTTCTAAGAGATGATATTAAGCAGATAACGTCATCTTCTATAAAAGAAAACTCTAAATTAAACCCTATACAAACACGCCTGGTAAGAATAAGTAGATAAAATATACTCCCAAAGTGAAGGAGGCCCTAGTCTAACTGTGAGATATTGTACTGAGACTGAAAAAGGAAATTAAATGAACCAATCTATTTAATTCTATTTAATTTATCTGACGGGCTTCGTGGCGTAGTGGTTCATGTACTGGACTGCCGTTCACAAGGTCGCGGGTTCGATTCCTGCTTGGGACAATCATTTGTGTGATATTCATAAATGTCATACAAATGTTTGTACCACGTCTGGTTGTTTTCTAAGTATTTTAAGTAAGTATGTATTTACAAAAAAAAAGTAGTTTATGTATTATATCCGTATTCTGGTACTCATAACACAAGCTTAATAAGCTTAGCTTGGGACCAGAGGACGTTGTGTGAAATTTCCATGAATTTCACAATAAAAAAAAATATAAAAAAAATTGAAAGATTATATTTGAACTAAAAATAAATTGAAATGGCACTCAATAAACTCAATTCACAGCAGTAGGTAATGCAAGCCGGTTTTACATTCACAAACGCGGTCACACACATAACTCATTGCAGATGTCGGCCATGACAGTTTGCCGAGCCTCTGAAATGGCGGCCACTGATTGGCCGACCGTAGCGCGCCTCTATTACGTCACAAGAATGCATGAATTTAAAAAAAAACTGCAACTAATGATGATACTAATTTTGTGAATGTAAATTGAAGAAATACTTACATATGAGTTTACAAAATAGCAGTAGGAACACAAACGACACCTTGCAACTCTAATACGTTAAGAGAACTTATGTGTCGGACATCAGAACTACATTTCCCTACTATCGGTGGCAGCTTAGGGGTAATATGTGTAAGCAAAGGATAGAAGGAAAAATATACTCCCGAAATCGAAAAGGTCAATGTCCACTTGCCAGATATTTTGTTAGGAAGAAATTACGATACTTATCATGGGAGAATTGTTGTAGATTGGTCTTATTCATAATGACTTATCGGAGGTTTAAAAGTTCGCTAAAATCGGTTGGCAAAAATTGTCAAAACTTGTTATTTATCTCTCCGATAAAATCTCCGTTTAAACCTCCGATAAGTCATTATGAATAAAACCGTTAATCTAAATGTATTGCTGTATTGATTTTTAGTGACTTTTGAGAATGCTCGACTTTTATTATCTTCAAAACGAATAGTCAGCAGTGTTTAGATCTTTCCAATTAAGAGGAAACACGAGATTAAAAGAACCACATATAAAATAATATATCAGTCACTTATTGAGTCAGTTTCCGAACCAATGCACAGCTGAAATTATAAGGGATAGGAACCTGAAAATATGCATACTCATTCTATGTAAAATGTAAAGAAATAACAAGAAAGGCTTCTTGGAAATTCGACGGACTGACATTTTCGCGCGGAAAACTGTCAAGGTAAAAATCGGTTGGATCTCATATGGGTTTGTAAAAATACTGAAACCACATGAGTTGCCTCTATTGATATCAATCATAAACAACAAATCATTTGCCAACAATGTGTTATCTCTCTATAAAGCTATTTAGAAAGTAAGTAACCTTGTTTATAACTTAGAACTATACAAACGCCCACATGCAGATTCTTTGCATGAAAACGCTACATTTTAATTACATAGTTATTATGCTGTCATTAGCTTAGTTCATATCTATCTAATGGCCCCTACACACCTTACGATTTATCGAACGAAAAGTCGGCCGACAAAACTGTGCAGTTCAATTTGGAAATTCTTTTTTTTAAAAATGTATGACAAATCGCTGCAAATCGAATCGTTCGTCGAATGTGCGTTGTTTAGCGCGCACTAAATTATCGTACGATAAAACTGTGCGATCTCTTGATCTTCGATTTTTCGTTCGTTTGTAGAACATTTAAGTCTTAATCTATGTAACGAAACCGTTAAAAGTAATTTTCACCCATCTACAAGTGTTGATTGATCTGTTTGCACAAGTATTTTGGACCGATGATAACCAAATAAATGAAAAATAAATTCCAAGATTTTGAAGCAAGTAATTATTATCTATATTTTAAGGTGTGTTTTAAGTTTTAGTTATTTTGGTTTTTTTTTGGCCAGTCAGAAGCGAGTTAGAATCAGACACCGAGGATTTCCCAGCTAAATAAAAGCGAAAAACGCAGCCTTAAAGCATTACTCCAGCAGGAGTAGATATTTTCTATAATCCCCGCTGAAAAAGGTACGAGAGCAATGCTCGTCACTCAAAAGTGTACACACATTGCCGTTTTTAGTGTGTCTGAAACAATTTTGTGTGGTGCGTGGTGTAGCGATACAATGGAATTAGGTACTTTATTGTATTTAACTATGTTGCATTACCTGTGCACTCCGGCTCCAATGACTTTTTTTTATTTATGGACTTTTCACACAACGTTCTCTGGTCCCAAGCTAAGCTTTTATGCTTCTGTTATGGGTACCAGAATACGGATATACTACATATACTACTTTTCTTTTGTAAATACATACTTATAATACATAGAAACACCCAGACGCAGTAAAAACATTTGTATAAGAATTAAAAAAATCACACAAATGATTGTCCAGAGCGGGAATCGAACCTGCGACCTCTTGATCGGCAGTCCGTTACATGAACCAAGAGGCTCGTCAAAGTATATTTGACAAAAAGATCTGCTCCTGTTGTTTTAATACTCAAAGATACACGTGTAATATTTACAACCTTGATGATGATACATGCTTTATCACGACTAGATAATGATAATGGAACAAACCGTTATCTTTCACGGATTATATGATATATAGATATATAATATTTAATGGTGTGTGTATGACAATGCAAACAAATAGACATTAAATTCGTGAGATGAAGATTAAGAATACAAGTATCACAACCGCATGGTGCTGCAAAAGCCAGCTAAGGGATTGCACACATGCTCTATAAGAGACGGGAAACTCGAAAATAAACCCTGTGCCAACACGCCTGGTCAACGCGGCACTGTAGACCATTATCCATCCCACATTGGAGGAGGCCCGTGCTCAACAATGTGACGTTAACGAGCTGGAGAGAGTGAGGGGACCTTCCCGTTTTAACAACAATAATAAGATTCAGGGTCCTGTTTTCGATCACTCCTAGGCGTATTCCAAAATTTTTTTTATGATTTACTTACTATCAAAATAATACTTAACTTTACCAACCTTACTCGTTCTTAACGGCTCTACAAACTTTATCAAATTTTATGTTAACATCGGTTAGATCTGAGAATCGGTTAACATCTATTTTAAACTTCATTTACTGGAAAGTCTCCCGCCCCCCTGGTTCCAGTAAGTCCAGCGTCGGATTGCTCGTGTCCCCCTTGTTCCTAGTGCAGGTGAGCGTGCTCCCATCCCTAAGCCCCTGAGTAAACACCATTATTTAATCTCGGACCCCAAACTTATGATTAGCCATTCAAGCCTTTGCAGTTCAGTCCAGAGTATGTTAGTTAGTACGCAAGTAAAACCGCATTACACGGCTAGTTTTCTCTATTTATAAATCAATACTTAATATATTACTGGTTGACAATAAACGAAGTACAAACTAATAAAGATCTTGACACCGCCATATTTAAATGTCAGGAACCATTGAAATCATTTATACTGATTTGTTATTCAATAACTGCGCCACTTGAATCATATATAAAATTGGTCAAGTGCGAGTCGGACTCGCGCACGACGGGTTCCGTACCATTATCTATGCAACATAAGGCAACGTTATTAGTATCGAGCAAGAAACGGTAAAAAAATCATGTTTGTTGTATGGGAGCCCCCCTTAAATATTTATTTTATTTTTAGTATTTGTTGTTATAGCGGCAATAGAAATACATCATCTGTGAAAATTTCAACTCTCTAGCTATCACCGTTCTTGAGATACAGCCTGGTGACAGACGGACGGACGGACGGACAGCGAAGTCTCAGTAATAGGGTCCCGTTTTTACCCTTTGGGTACGGAACCCTAAAAACTATTCAACAATATGAATTGATATAAATCTTAAATGACCCCAAGTCTATTATTTCTGTCATCGGCATTAGGGTTACGTAGTCAAATTAAAAAACAGTAGGTATTCTAGGAATCCAATGTTAGTCTTTTATCAGACTTTATCTGGCGTACGGCGTTAATTAGCCAGTGGAATTTGACAGATGATGTATTTCTGATGCCACGTATTACAGATTTACCGGATAGCTTGAAGGCATTTAAATATAGATCTATACGTGTGTGAAATACGTATCTATGTTTGTCTCTGATACACGCCACAGGTTCAAATGAGCCATAGACTAATATAACAGGTCTTCTCTTTCCAACGACATATCTGTTTGATAGTTTCTATAGGCGACATTAGTGATTTGCAAAAACTGTTATGTCACTCGAATTGAGCATGCCATGTCTTATTAGACGATTTAGTCAGGATAATGTGACATGTGTTCAAGATTAACCGGGTATCGTAATAAACACAAAAATAAACAGAATAAAATATTTTTTTAAAGAGGTACCCAGAGGCGTTTGTGTGACTTGATGATATGCTTATATGGTATGATATGATGACGAATATATTTTGATGATAATAATGGAACGGAACGGTTCGTGCGCCGAGTCCAAATAGTATTTGACGGCTTTTTTTTATTTATTGTCGACCACTGTTGTCAAGCAGTCATACTGTCTTTATTACCAATGCACCTATAACTATAGCATCACGTTTCTTTCCTATAGTGTTAGACTGGTTGGGCATAAGACTGAATAGCGCTATTTGCTGCGATCTAAACATACAAGGAGTAACATCTATATACTAACTAGCTGACCCAACAAACGTTGTTTTGCCATACAAAAAAAAAAGTTTGAAAAATAGATGTTGGCCGATTCTCAGACCTACTGAAGATGTATGTAAAATTTGAGAAGAATCGGTCAAGCCATTTCGGAGGAGTACGGTAACTAACACTGTGACACGTGAATTTTATATATTAGATAAATATTAGTATAGATTATAGAGCTAGAGTTTGTTTGTTTGTTTAAACGCGCTAATCTTAAGAGCCACTGGATCGATTTGAAAAATTCTTTCAGCGTTCGACAGTACATTTAACGAGGAAGGCTATAGGCTATATAACATCACGCTGCAACCAATTGTCTGAATCCCACGCTTACGAAGTCGCGTCCAACAGCTATTCATTATATAAGTAGATGTATACTTATACATGTATAAGTACATATATTTATACATCTGGTCATAAATAATCGCAATACACGACAATTTTAAGTGTTAACCTGACCCTTCTGAAAGACATTACTTTTGCAGTTTCCACTTACATCCGATATTCTGCTATGTATTTTTGTCTGACTTGCTGTCTACATGACAAAACCTTATCATACCTTATGATGCCTTTGTCAATATATTTTGTAGTAAAAACTCCGCGGTAAATAAATTTTCCGAAAACTTTCTTTAAAACTTTGACCTATGATGGAGAAAGGCTCTGAGCTTTTCATCATATATCTAACGGTTTAAATCTTAAACAACGCTGTGCTTGAGGTACATCTTTAAATTGCTTATAAAATAACTCTAGGTTTAAGAGTTACATCATCAAGACGTGGCGAGGATCGATAAAACTCATAAAAGATTAATAGGATCGTTAAGTGCAGATGTGGCTTATATCATTGCATTAAGTATACACCGGCACTTTCCAGCTATTAATACCAATTTTACATTTGTATTGATTAAAATCGTCAATCTATTATACACAGTTTTTTTGATAAGAAAGTTCAATTAACATTACCGAATTATATTATTGAAACAATCAATTTCCATTTTTTAGTTAAGCTTAGTTTAGTTGTGTACTTGGAATTCGCACCAATATCTAACTATATTCACGTCCACGATATCACGATCACGATTTAGTTTCGATGTTTGTCAGTATCTTGTAAGCTAATTTCAATACAGTTCCCGATTTTCAAATGAACTGATCTTTTGCTTAAATAAATTACGTGAGAATGCAATATTATGATGTCTTGGAGCTTGAAGGTGACCATAGGAACTTCGTATGGAAACAACGTAACTAAGTCAAGTTTTATCTCCAAACAAATTGTGAGCCTTAAACGCGCTAACAGGTTTCCCTTCGTCCTAGTCCTAGCCATAAAAATACCCTGGGCCCCAAGTCTGCTAACAACGTGGTCAAAATGATCACTCACTGATTGCATAATGGCGAATTTTATCAAGTTTGGTAGTCTACTAATAATTTTTTGTCATAAATGACGCCATAAATCTATACCAATATTGTAAAGCTGAAGACTTTATTTATTTGTTTGTTTAAACGCGCTAATCTTAGTCTCTGGTCTGATTTGAAAAATTCTTTCAGCGTTGGATATTCCATTTGGCGAGTAAGGCTATATAACATCACGCTGCGACTAATAGGAGATAAGCAGTAATGAAAATGTTACAAAAACGGGTAACATTTCTAAATTTTACGCGTACGAAGTCGCGGGCAACAGCTAGTGACGCCATAATGGCGTCAGTGACTGATCATTACGACAACATTGTAATGTGTTACTGTTATATACACCGAAAATGTTTAATTGATGCCTCAAGTTCATAACTGAATTAAAAAATAATAATAATTAAATAATTATTAATATTCAATAATTCATTGAGAAGACTCAAGAGCGAGTTACACTTGTTAAAATTAAAATGAAACGGGAACGAGACTATAATGCATATAAATAATTTGTCACCAAGCACCGAATTGACACTTTTCTGGATGATAAGCTGTGGCCATCTGGCATATCTTTCAGGAGTTATGTGCATTTCCATATGAGGCAAAGAAATGGTGATAAAGCTGACCTATCAAATAATAAAATTGGATAGCAAGGAAATAAGTTTTCGCTACTAACTAAATATGGATAATTTTATCTGAAATAAAGATTATTATGTTTCTCTCTTTGCAATTCACGGGTTATTTCCTTTTTTTTTTAACGAAATACCCGGTCCTTTATTAGGCTTGCGTGGGGACATGGGTCCAACACGTAGAGGCCCTTTGAGATTTTTAATGAATTTAAAAATGCGATGGGACACATACCAGGGACATTCCACGCCTGCACTATAAAAATGCAGCCATGGAATGCCAGTGGTACGAGTAAATCTATTGCAAATGATAATATGAAAAACGAACAGGTCTATTGAGTTTGGTGTTTAGTGGACTGGTTGCATTTAGAACTATTGATTAAACTATGGACGTCTGCCTTCAACACTTTTATGTAGATTGAACCGTGGCAGACGGTGACTCGCCGACTCACTAGATGGGCCCCCCACACAGCCGCCAGACAAGGCAGCAGGGAGCAACACCGGTGTGAGCGGCTTGGGGTGTAGAGCGGTGCGGCACCGGTTTCACCATCGCGGGCCGAGACCCGGAGCGGGTTTCCCCGTAATTACGCCCTTGAAATTGACACTTCCACCCCCGAGCATATAGCTCTAGCGACCCCACTCAGTCCGGCCGGTGAAGGCAAGACAGAGGCGAGAGTCCAGGCACTCTCGGTTTCCAGTTCGGCCAGCCAACGAAGGCAAGCCGAAGGCGAGTCCTTAACCGACTCTCAGGGGCACTCGGGACCGCAGTGTCGCCACTCACATTCAGCTCGCCACAAGCTGTTATTATTATTATGTTTCTCTGTTTGCGATTCACGGGCTATTTCCATTTTTTTTTGGGAAATACCCGGTCCTTTATTTGGCTTGCGTGGGGACATGGGTCCAACACGTAGAGGCCCTTTGAGAATTTTAATGAATTTAATAATGAGATGGGACACCTACCAGGGACATTCCACACCTGCACTTATAGAAGTACAGTCATTGAATGCCAGTGGTACGAGTAAATCTATTGCAAATGATAATACGAAAAACGAGCAGGTCTATTGAGTTGGGTGTTTAGTGGACTGGTTAGATTTAAAAACTATTGACTAAAATTGAACCGTGGCAGACGGTGACTCGCCGACTCACTAGATGGGCCCCCCACAAAGCCGCCAGACAAGGCAGCAGGGAGTAACACCGGTGTGAGCGGCTTGGGGTGTAGAGCGGTGCGGCACCGGTTTCACCATCGCGGGCCAAGACCCGGAGCGGGTTTCCCCGTAATTACGCCCTTGAAATTGACCCCACTCTGACCGGCCGGTGAAGGCAAGACAGAGGCGAGAGTCCAGGCACTCTCGGTTTCCAGTTCAGCCAGCCAACAAAGGCAAGCCGAAGGCGAGGCCTCGACCGACTCTCAGGGGCACTCGGGACCGCAGTGTCGCCACTCACATTCAGCTCGCCACAAGCTGCCCTGCGGTCTGTTAGCTTTCCCTAGGTCCTGTGATACATTTTTTGTTGATACCACATGATTTTCGAAAGCCTATAATCTGCCTCCAGGTTTTGCGTTAGTCTCATGGTGAGATATTATTATTATTATTATTATAACTAATTTCAGAATTCGGAAGTTGTCTAGACCGACTGATGCAACCGACAGCCGAAAAACTGAGCATGCCAATGTTTTAATGTGCTGGCTACATCACGAGAAAGAGAGTTTCTAGAAGCAACCACGTCGCAGACTGAGCAATATAAGGTCGGAGTTTCAGGACGTAAACAGCGCAGCCTGCGTTTAGGAGTGACGTGACGCTAATGGGAAATTCTCTTAAAATTGTAAATAGCTGCTGGGTAATAGAATTCTTAGGGTCCACCACCCCTTCACCACCTACACCGAACCTTCACATATTTTACAAAATAAGCATCCTTTTGAAAAATTCTATCTATTAAAAAATGCTCATTAAAATCCGTCGCAGATAGGGACATACAAAAATAACGACTTTGTTTTAAAATAAGACTGTCTACTACCTGCTTGCCGTTAATATAGATTAATGACAAAGCCACAAACAAATTTATTCAGTATCACAATACAGCCTTGATGTGACAAATTTCAATTTTATTAAGAAAACAATCAGACTCGCAAATAAAACGATCTTGAACCTTAATTTGAAGGGCATGGAGTGCTAAATTAAATGGTATGTTGTAATAAAAACAACCGAAGCCAAATTTGCACATTTATGACGTAAGATACTTAAATTGTTTGATCATTGTCATGTTTACCATTTATTAATTGATATTCATACAACACATACAAACACGTAAAAACATCACGCATATATATAGGTACTCAAATTGGTAAGTAGACACGGTAGAACTAAGTGGAAAGGACGCCCGAGACGCTGGGAGAGGACGCCCAAGAAACTCTGATGTCATCGGCAGATCGGCAATGTCCTTAGAAAGGGTCAAGTGCGTAGCATGTACATTTTACAAGAGTCGCGTCGAGCATGTATGACCATGATTGTAAATGAAGCCAGGGATGTGTATTTTGATCGCAGCAGATGCACTCTATAGCCTCTACTACCCCTATGGAAAAAAGGGGAGACGGTATGGTGGCAATCAGAATATGTATAGAGGAAAAAAGAAGCCGATTGACTTATTGCCCGATTATCAAGGCCCCTTTCCTTGCTTTTCATGTGAATCTTGTGTATCATGCATATCAATTTCTTTAAAAGACTATCGCCCTAATTCAGGTATTTGCTATATCTCGTCAGCGTCGCGCCGAATAGTCCGACCTGATTTTACCTAAAAATTCTATGAAAAAAGACTTTTCACAGTCCATTGTTTTCTTCGGGAGAAATAAACCGAATTTAATAAATTTTACGCCATATGATACATGAAGAGTTTATTTATGTTTCTATTACTTTCTTTATCGAACAAAACCACCACAATAAGACGAATGTTCTACAGATTTAAATAAAATACAAAATGGCCGATTTTTGGAGCGAAATATGGAAAGGAGGCAAAGAATTAACCAAGTTCATAAAGTCTGGCAACAAAATGACGCTAATTGAAAGTATAAGAATTTTTTCCCTTGCATCATCGCATAGCCCAATACAGACGCTAAATAGGAACATAATAGTCTTAGAAATACTGTTATTTAAGTTATTCAATAGATTTATAGAAAACCAGTTTCAAAACTAGATTATTTTACATATATTTGTAACTAGAAAGAAAGAAAGAAAGAAAGAAAGTTTTTATTTCTCCCCCATGGGGACACAACAAGGTACATAATATTACAACTAATAGGCACAAATAAAAATAACGAAAAATCACAAAATAAAACAATAATATAAAATAAAAGGATGAGTATATATAAGCTGACAGAATAATGAGTGCCAATGTGCCCCACCCATAGGAAAAAAAAGGGACGTTACTCAGCTTAAATGTTGCGGTTTTTACACCGCAACGCTGATTTTCAGCAAAGCCCCGTCAGTGACGCCCGACAATCTGCCTGAGTCCACAGATCACACACACACACGCACAAACAATTACATTATATGCTAAGTAAAAATATCAAAAAAATAAGAAATAACAATAACAAAGTTGGTACATACCTACTTAATAATTAAACAAGTCGCGAAACCCAAAACATAATATCACATATAACAAGCCATTCAACAACAATTTTAATCTGTGGCAAAACGTGATACCTCTATGACATTCCTTGTTAATCTGTGCGTAGGCGTAAGCATCATGAAGATATAGATAAAAAAAAGGAGGCCATACTTGGAACATCGGTTTGAGGCAAATACCTACGTATCTCTATCTCACTCTCTGTGGTCTGACCTCTCTTTTTAGTGTGGCCTTAGTACTGCTATCTCCTTATTAAAATCTCCTAGTAAATTCTTAAAAAGAGTCACCACACATATCAAATCACAAGTTAAACACTGTCATTTGATAGTGTTTAATCGTAACTATAAATAACTAGTTGAAATACGATGAATGAAATTAAAAATAATAAAATAGTAGATCACGGATGCTTTTCATGGTTAACGAATCAGTGAATTATTTTCCCCATTTCCTAAGGATTTCGTAATTTGGCAACATTGGTCACCATATGTCAAGTTGTTGACAAAATTGTGCCAATATGTCGGTTGTTTACTTTACGGTTCACAGCTTCGTTTCAAATTTTCGACTCTAATTATTTTTATAATTAAAGAAATGGTGCAAACTTGTGTAGTGCGTGGTTGCGGTAGTACGTGGTGTCCAGGAGGTGATATACAATTTCACGCGTAAGTGTTTAGATCGTGATTTCTGGCATTGAATAACTGCAAACATATTTCTTTGTATTTTCAATTAAATACTTCATAAAATGATTAAACAATGTTTTCAGCATACTTCTAACTAACTATACTGATAACGATGTAAAGATCTAATAGTCTTACATTGAATTTCATGGACTTAGTGCAATTTTATTTTTCTTGTTTACAAGAAGTAATTTTGAAATAGTGTGACCATACTGAGGACATATCTAGGACTTTCTGTGGGACCTGAACTAAATTATACATGTTTGCTTAGTCATTTAATTTTTATTTCACATTATTTACAACATTAATATACTTACCTACAATATTATTTTTTTAGATTTCCTAAAAATAGTACCCAGAGGAAATTATGGTTATCCATTGTACCATTGAAAATGAAATTTTATGAAAGTGCAAGGATTTTTTAAAACAAACAGCAGTTCCTACTACAATTACAAATCAAGAAGCAGTATCACCTTGCAAGGTAAAATTTCAAGTATCTATTTACAAACTCCTTTAATTGTCTCACATGTTATACAATGTTAAATATTTGAATTTATAAGGAATATAAAAACTAGTATGAAAAAAAATACCCCACCAGTATCAGGAACATTTTCCAAACTACCGGCGCTCAAGGCTCCAGAGATAATTGCTGCTTTCTGAACCAGCCCCCCCCCCCGATCCGACTGCCTAATGAGAGCCTTACATTATTATTATGTTTCAGAAATGTAGTAGTTCGAATATATGGCAAAAGGCTATATTTTGTAAAATATATTATAATTTTCAGATAGACAGTTCATTACAGGAAGAGTCTATGGGGCAAGTAGCTACTCTGGGTGTACCAAATCCTAGCTCTGGCATTTATGAAAGTAATCCTTTCTGATGGGCCAACTCAGAGAAAACAATATAGAAAACAAATTAATTAATGTTGTATCACAACATTTTACTCCTCTGTTGCAAGAAATGTTTAAGCATCCCATCACGGACTCAATTTATTGCAATGATTTGCATGAAAGCGTATTAATTAAGAAAATTGCAAATTCATTTTTTAACACTTAAAGAGTCATACAGAAAATATACTTAGTGATTTACGTGGTAAGAGACAGAAATTACACAAAACAATAATATTTAGTCATGTATAAAAGAAAAGTTATTAAATGATTTTAATTTGGAAAGTGCTGTTGTTTCTTTTTTGCCCTTTTTTTGTAACTTTATTATCGTTCCTATTATAGCCCCCTATGATATATGTCACAGTCAAAACTTATAACCACTCAATAGACTGTAAGCTCTCGACAGTAGTACTTTTGACTGAAATTATTCAAAACTAATTTTACCCAATATAGCTGTTTAAATGTAATTTTAACTGACTTGCCTAGCGCCAAGTAGTGGAACACAAGGCACAGGGAGCCAAGGGCAACCCGACAAGGGTGGGTTAGGTTTTTAGCTCCCGTCATGCCATTCATGATAGGTTCCTTTAAACGCTGTAGACAGAAATATACGTAAAAATTGATTTTGACTGATTCTCCGTTCTTCCGTCAGCCACTTTTAACCACATTCATATTGTCAGTTAAAATGACTATTAACTACAGATTTTCCGACAAACTAATTTTAATCAACGTAACGTATTTTTTTTTTTCAGAAGTATTATTGACCGAATTTGCCCTTTAACTGACATTAATAAATAGAAATACATTGGCTAACCCAGAAATCTAGGAAAAACTATTGTCCAGTATGTATTCATAATGTTTAATTAATCTGCAAAATTAATGAAACATATATCTTTTGCGATTTCATGGTTGGTCCCTTAATAACAGTACATGTTTAAAAATATGAGTACAATAACCCTTTTTCGTTTTTACGCTACCTACACAAAAAGTTATGTTTCCACTTAGGTATGCCAAATAGATTTTATTGTGTAACTTGTTTTGTTTACTAAGAAATTACTAACACCTTGTTATTTTTAACCGGCTTCAAAAAAGGAGGTTCTCAATTCGTTGGAATCATTTTTCTGTATCTTTGTAACCTGTATTTAGGTCTGAAATAAAGGTAAATTATTATTATTTTATCTCAAGCAGATCTCACAATCATTCATTAATTTCGTATTGCCGTAGGAACTACACCTTTGTTCTAGTAATTATCTATTTCCCACCAATATTCTATAGGTACATCGTACATACGAACTAGGCAATTTTACGTGTTTAAAAATGTAAAAAGAATAATAAATTTAACAACCGAACCTCCAGTTACTGTTAAAAAACTAGAATTATCCAAACTTTCACGCGATAACAAACAGTTTAAATAAAAAAAAATCAAATATAAAATCTATACGGGCTAGGTCTTAGAAGTGAACATTTTGTTGACACTATATGGAACACAACTACTTGAAGTTTTGTCCTGGAAGAAATACAATAAAGGTTACCCTACTTAGAAAGAAAGGGTTTGACCACAGTGAGCGAGATAGCCATACATCATTTTTGCTTCAAGTAGGTATTCAGAGTCTGGACTCCATTTTTATCTATATCTTCATGGTAAGCATGAAGCAAGGCAAAGACAAACCGTAAACCACAGAGTACATCCGTAAACCGTAAGCAAAGACGCACCGGAAACTGCGTCGCACTGATAACAGATAATTGAGATAATGTCAACTGCTACAGGTGTGTGTGCGCGTGCTCCGCAGTTCCCAGTCACGTTCAATCATTACACAAAAGTTATATTAAAACAAAGAGTATTGTATTAAAAATAAAACACGTTTATGCTAGTGATGGTTGATAGTGTGCCCAATAATATCAGCAAATCCACACATCAAAACGAACAAAATTGTTGTGATTTCACAGTTATGAACTCACATAAAAGACAGGTAAGTGCCGATACAACATTAATATCTGCAATACAAAATAGCGTCATAATAATAAAGAGATTCAGTGTAGCATTCGTTCTTACAATGTAAGTGTGCAAATGTCAGTAAGATTTAAATTAGTACCTAGGTTATATCAGATAAGAAAATTAAATTGATAAAAATAATAATGATATACATGGCATAGCTCCAAATTAGTGGCTTAAATTGTGTGATAAATAGAATGAAAGTAATTATAAGATCAATAAGTGTAAAATGTGGTCCTACTGTTGGGTTGTTAAAAAGTGTTTTTTTATATTATTAATAAAACTATGCTTGCTTTTTAGGTTACCAAAAGGAGGCCACAAGATGTTCCAGCAATGTGTGGCCGCATACTTAAAACAACCCCTGAATGCCGAAGTTCTGTAAACAGGAATTGAGAGTGGATCAACTGCACTACGAACAGGGTATTTATATCTATCTTGTTTCCAACACAACTTGTTAAATAAATACTTGGGAGATTGGTTATTTACAACATTATAGATAAGACTTGCCAAGTGTACCTTTCTCCTAGCCTCCATTTTTAGAACTTTGTGCTGATTAAGGTAGGGAGTGACATGGGCCCGTCTTGGAATTTGAAAACAGAAGCGGGCACATGCATTCTGCAGTCTCTGAATCTGACACTCTGTTCTCTTCAGCAGACATGGACCATAAACCGTGTCACAATAATTCAACCTAGACAAAATTATACTATCCACTAGTTGCACTCTTAGTTGTTTGCTTATATAGTCACGTATATTGTAAAGAATTTTTAGCTTATAGTAACAGTTTTTTAGTACATTATTAATATGTCTTTCGAATCTTAGCTCTGGATCCATTGTCAACCCCAAATTGGTAGCGTACTCGACTCTGCCAATACTTTCTCCCATCACGGTAATAACTGGGTTCTGGGATAAGACCTCACTGATCTGTTTATTGCTGCCCAGAACCATAAACTTGGACTTCAGTGGGTTTAGTATCAGTGTATTCCCCTCTGCCCAAGCAACAATGCCTTTCAGATCCTCATTAATGAGGTTTATTGCAGTTTGCATGTCCCCAGGCCTGAATGAGAGGTATAGTTGAGTATCGTCGGCGTATAGGTGATACTGACAGTGATGTATGCTATTGACAACATCAGCACTATACACTGCATACAAAAGTGGCCCAAGGATAGAGCCCTGCGGGACTCCTCTAGATACCCTACTTGGTGAGGAAACAAGTGTCTCTCCATTCGATTTGCGAATCTCCACATACTGTGTCCTATTACTAAAGTAGCTCCTGAACCACCTTACGGATTCTGAGTCAAAACCATAAAAGCTAGTTTAGATAGAAGCAAATCTACATTTATACCGTCAAAAGCGCGAGAATAATCTAGTAACACTAATATAGTGGCCTCCCCCCGATCCCGTGCCCCCAGAATATTTCCCACTACATCACTAAGGGCTGTGGCTGTGCTCCTGCCCTTTCTGAACCCTGACTGTAAATCTGGAAGTATGTTGTTTGACTCCAAATACTCAACTACCTGTGATTGTACAACTTTTTCTAATATCTTGGATAGCAGTGGGAGTATGCTAATGGGTCGTAGGTCTTTAGACGTCTCAGGGTTACTGGACTTGGGAATAGGGCGAATTACTGCATTCTGCCACAAATCTGGGAAAGTACTGGTAATGATAGACGTATTTATTATGTCTGTTATGGGATCCAGCGAGTTTGGGAGTGTAGGTAAGAGCATGTCCAAGCCAATACCATCCACACCCTGGGCATTTGATTTAAGAGTGTTAATTATTTTAAGAATTACCTCCCGATTCACTGTCTGGAGGCCAAAGGATGCTGTGGTGAACCTGTTGTCACTGAAATGGATTAGCTGGGAATCCTCCGCTCTGCAAGAACCAGGAACATCCAAAAATGACTGGTTAATCGCGTTGGGGCTGTCAAAATGATCCGGGAGATAAGTCTCCTTATGTTGAGGTAAAACATCATATTTTAAGTTTTGCCATAGTAACTTAGGGTTTTTGATGTGCTGGTTTATATTAGTTGTGAAATAGGCCTTTTTATCATTATTCAAGGCAATGGCTGCTTGTTGCTTTAGGTCCAAATAATACCTTTTATGTATGTCATTATTGGTTTTATGGGCTTTCCGCCTTGCCTCATCTCTTAATTTAAACAAAAATCGAACATTGTCTGTTATCCAGGGTGTTGGCATGCTACGAATGATGCTTTTTCTAAGTGGGGCGTGTAAGTTATACAACTGTGTAATAAAATAATTAAAAGTCCGTACCATGATATTCACGTCTGCGGTATTACTTACTGTTGACCATGGTATCAGGTCTCTGTCAACTACAAAATATTCCTGTAGTATATCCTTTAGAGGTCTATATACAATGGTCCGTGGTTTAGGTTTCTCCATCTTAAGTATAGTGTCGCAAGTTACAAATGAGTGATGACCCAGCTCACTGACATGGTCCACAGCCACATTTCTAACTTTAGCATCCGTACAGATGACATCTATAAGAGTACTGCTATTTCCCTTAAAATGAGTGGCTGATGAGACTACCTGTTCCAGATTCAGGTGATTCAAAAAATCTTGGACTTGTACATAGTTAGGAGTATCCTCCACAAGCATATTCACATTGATATCTGCCAACAACATGACATTGTCAAAGGGAGCCATAGCACAAATACTGTCCGTCATGGCATCAAGAAATACGGTTATGTCTGCCCATGGTGGTCGATAAGCTGTACCAACCAGTAATGTCTTGCCATTACATTTGGTCTTCAGCCAAAACTGCTCCACCTCATGTTGTTCAGGGTGTGCCTGTATACGAGCAGGCACCCCAGATCGGATATAAAAAGCCACTCCCCCACGTATACTCTTAGGCCTAGGTATATGTTTCAATTGATACCCTGGTATTGATGGTGCTCGATCGTCTTGCCCTGGCTTTAGCCAGGTCTCGTTGATTGCCATAATGTCCACATTGTGGTGAGACATGGCTACACGGAACTCATCCTGGTTCGTACTCAGGGACCCTGCATTAAACAAGCCAAACTTTAAATATTTCTTAGGCATCACACAAAAACGTAACACGTAAACCCAGTAGCTAACCCCAACCCATGCTGCCTGTACACAACAAAAGTAAAATTGACCACACACCCAGCATGATTTGCGGGATATATTAAAGCTAAATCTGTGAGCCGAGGACCAATATCCATAGGCAGGGTAAAATGTGCAGAGTAATAATAACAATAATGATCTTTAGTTATGAATGATAAATTAATAGTTTTTGTTTGTGAATGACAGATGTAATAATTGTTACCAGGATTGGGAATGCTAAGTACTGCTGGCACATAATAAGTACAGCAAATAGTTGTTAGCAATAAATTTTTAGTATTAAAAACAGGAAATGTGTAGTAAATATATGTATATAGATTAAATTGGTTTAAGTTGGTACATATAGTTAAGTTTGGAGATATGTTTGTGTATAAATTGAGTGTGTTACAAAAATAAAACTGGTTTATGTTTTTACAGGCCAGATTTGTTACATAATACATTTGTATAATTGAATTGAAATATGCAGACTTGTCATCAACAGGACCATGGATGAGGCACATTGACATACCATTCTTTGTGATTCCCGTACAATCACAAATATACTTTGCACAACAAACATTCGCACAAAAAGGCAGTACAGAACGAAACATAAACAGTTGAAAGAGAAACAATGAAAAACAAATACAAGCTAGATTATAAAACAGTATTTTTTGCAAACAGAGACAACACTCAAAGAACTGCGACGCTTTCAAAGAGCAAAAACCCGAGCGAGGTCAGCGTCCGAGCGTAAGGGGTACGCCTGGTCACCATCAGCTTTCCGCACGTAGACCCTGCCTCTTCGCGTCCAGGAGTACCTCCACTGCTTCTTGCGGCACTCCTCACGCGCCAGGTGAAACAGCCGCCGGTTAGTCCTGGTCAGCCTCTCGTTGACGAAAATGCGGCCAGGGGGGCCCGCCGAGCCCGCGTCGGCTGCGGTGAGAGTACGGCGCACACGCGCGGCACGCAGCATGTCGTCGCGCAGCTGGCGCCTCGCCAGGCGCACCACGACACGCCGGGGGCGCGCGCCATCACTCCCCACCGCGCCCACACGCTCGGCGAACACTATGTCACGGTCTTCGAGAGTGACTCCCAACCTCGTGGCTAGTGTGGTGACTGAGTGGACCACACTCTCCCCCTTCTCCTCCGGGAGGTGTCCAATGTCCAAGTCACTGAGCAGAGCGTCCTGGTCACGCTCGTTGAGCTCAATTTGCAGTTGAACAACCTTTTGCCGCAGATCTATCATCTCCTCAGGGTTAAAGGTGACCACCCTCTGTTCCAGCACCCCCAACCTCCGTTCAAACCCGTCAATGCGCTCGGTCATACGGTCCATTGAAACGCGAAACTGCTCATGGAACCTGCGCATCTCCACGATATACTCAGCAATTTGCCTTTTCATCCCTCTAGCATCCGGTTCTTCGTCCCCACACTCCGAGTGTACAGGTGTGGTTGCCTCCATGGTAGTAGGCTGAGGATGAAGCAGTCCGGCAGTGCAGCCGGGCTCGCGTGGGGGCGACGACCCAATGGCCTTGACAGGAGTAGCACTATTGTCGCCTTTGGCCTTCTTCCTGATGCAATCAGGGCACACCCAGCCCTTGCTTACTACATCATTGCCCTGCATTCCCACACACTCCTTGTGGTACTGGTTGGGGCAGGCAGAACAAGACGCCGCACGCGTGGGCGACAGTGGCCTACCACATGCATTACACTTAGCCATCGCGGTTTTATTGTAATTTAAAATGTAGTATTGTTTGTAAATAACTTTAATGCAACTAATGGATTGTCTTTGGCCACTCGTTCAGAGATGGCGCTGGTAAACGACAGTGCACTAGGCGATATATGAATTGGTTCTTAACAATGTTCGCAATAGTGTATTAATGCCAGGTAGTACAATGGGATTTCAATAGATGGCGCTGGTGTATGTAGATTAATCAATCATTGACCCACTGCTATGTCGATATCAGGTAGTGTGACCAATTGATAACAGATGGCGCTGCACAATGCAAAGTCCGGTTTATGGTGTAAAAACACCTTGCGCCCTCTGCAATATTTTGAGTATCTTTCTATATGCGTACAGCTAATGCAATTGATAGTTTTAAAGAATTTTTCTCACTGTTCACTGTTTTAAATAATTAATTTGCTCGTAAAGGGTAGTTATATATTGTTATTTTGTTAGATCTAAGTTTATAGCATTATTTAGTTAATATTTAGACATTAAACACACTAATAAGTTTAAGCACTTAGTTTATAAATCGAATACCACTTCTCAATTAAAGTATATCAACCAGAAAACTCTGTTTTTTATTATTTCACTGTGCACTTTTTCGAAACAGCTGTTATCGGTACAAACGTCAAACGTCAAACTAGTTACTGATGTATACACAACGTTAACATTTAAATGATTCCGGGATCAAGTCATATTTTAAATGTCACTTATGCGCATTTAATGCGTGATATTTCGTAAGTTACCCATGTCACAGACTGTCCGTTCGGTGACGGATTAAGAGTACAATTGTCGCCAGGTCTTTTTCTTCCTAGGCTTGTTGAAAAAATATCGATACATACGATACGATATATCGATATTATTTTTTCAATATATCGATATAAAATCGAAATGGTATAAAAATCTATATTTTTTTCAGACCGAAAACCAAGTAACTAGGTATCTACTTTCTATATAGGTATTAACATTTTTTTTGACAAATTACTTTTTGTCTTTTGTTTTGTTTTTTGGTTGACTCTCGATTTGATGCTTCTTAATTTGATGTCGAAACCTTTTGAGTCCTATAGTATAGTTAATCCTTCCCATAGTGGAGGAGGCCCGTGCCCACCAGTGGGATGTTAATGGCATGGAAAGAGAGATATCACAGACATCCCAATTCTTTACTTCCATCCATCCATCAGCCTTTTTCCATTCATTGCTAGACGCCTGAAAATAGACCTACCCAATAGAACGCCACAACACGCGGTCTTGCACCGCTTGAATTCAACAGCTCCCGAGCAACGACTGTCGACTAGTGTCTACTATATAAAAATAAGTCGGGTTTTCCTTCCTGATAACTCCAGAACGCACGGACCGATTTCCACGGTTTTGCATTCGTTGGAAAGGTCTCGGGGCTCCGTGAGGTTTATAGTTCTTTTTATTTTAATTTTTTTTTTTTACTTTTTTTAGGTATGGCAATATAACGTTTGCCGGGTCAGCTAGTTTTTTATAAAAAAGGCGGTCTTATTGCTGTCCGCGACCTCTTCAAGAATCTTGATTTAGGTAATTTCCTCGCAGCTAATACGTTTCACATGGCACTTTATATTGACATGCTTTCATAATTTTAAAACAGAAATACTCAAATGATGCCTGACTGTGCTCACGTAAGCAATCTGATCAAGTTTATTTACCGCTGGGTATAAAATGGGACGTTGTGACGTCACTACGTCTGTAAACGTGCGACCATAGTTAATACATATTATTATAATATAGGTAAATATAATGCATGCGACGTTGAATGACACGTTGGGAAATTAAACTCATGTAGTTAGTTAAACTTTATTATAGTACTAGCTGTCGCCCGCGACTTCGTCTGCGTAAAATTTAGAAATCAAACCTTAACAAACAAAAATTTACTATACCGCTCAATAGATGGCGTTGTACAGTTCTGTATATGTGTCCATGAATGGATATGAATCCATTATAATATATTTGAATATAATAACTTAGGTGGCGAGCACAATGGTCTCTATAGATTCGTAGATTTGCTGACATACGTCTACTTGCAAACAATGAATTCATACATGAAGAAGAAAGAAGAAGAAATAAATATTTATTATTCCCCCTTGGAGGACACAAACATATTAACAAAAATGATACAATAGACAAAATAAAATGTGAGGAACATGTGAAACTGACTACTTAGCTGCAATTCTTAGTGGTTTGTGTGTACATACTGTCCCTACACAGGTTTTTTTAAATCGTGCCATGGTTTGGTTACACACATTAACACTTAAGTTCGTGAAAATTCTTTGGTTTTCATTCCGCTTTTCACATTTATAAATTAGTATTGTAGTACCTATAGCTATGTAGATATTTACAAAAGAAAAGTAGTTTATGCAGTAGGTACTAGTTGTATCCCGCAACTTCGTACGCGTATAATACAGAAAATAAAAAATCCTTAAATTTTTTTACAATAAACATCAACTATCTAATATAAAAGACTGCATCAAAATCCGTTGTGTAGTTTTGAAGATATAAGCTCCTATGGCCAAAATCCCTACTAATATTATAAATGCGAAAGTAACTCTGTCTGTCTGTTACGCTTTCCCGCTTAAACCTCTCAACCGATTTTGATGAAATTTGGCACAGACAATCTTTAGACTTGAGAAAGGACATAGGCTACCTTTAATTTCGATAAAAAAAATCCAAAAACCACGCGAACGGAGTCGAGGGCAACAGCTAGTTTAAAACAAATATACGTGTCTAAATCCGTAAAAAGTGGTTTTATTAAACATTATTTTCTTTTTAATTTATTTGTGAAATAACTGAAATCTTCGTATTCAGCTGAAATTCCCTTACAGACTTTGTAAAGATACGTTATCTATAGAGAAAATACTAAACAGAACGCCAGGCAATATAATAACGTTTTATTTTTTCTAAGAAACCTTTAACGTACTATAAAAGTGCATGCCCTTGTCCTTTTGAAAGTCGCAACAAGTAACCGGTTTGTTTGGCCTCATATTTCAAGTTAGTAAGCTGTATTACAATCAGTCGGTGTGTACGTGCGACAAGTCTTGTTCGACAAAATTCAACCAATCAGAACTCGTCAACAGAAGGCGCGGTTATGACGCACAGACAGAAGCTTACGCAATTTATTAGTATTTTACAACATATCTAAATTGGTATGAGGAAAAAATAGTATTTGCAATATAAGGGGAATTCCATATGTGGCTATTAGATCATTATGAACAACTATAAATAAAACTGCTCCTTTGATGATGGATTAAGAATACAAGTGTCATCATTCCATTTCTTCCCCAGGGTGCGGTAAGAGCCAGCCTTTGGAGCTGCTAAACGATAAGCAGTTCACATCTGCTGTGAGAGATGGAAAACTCGAAACGCAACCCATAACCAAACGCAACCTACAACCAAACGCAACCTATGGCAACAACTGGTCAGCGATGTATCCATCTATACATCCATCAGTCCCTCTCTACCCACTGCTGGACATAGTACGGACGTAGGAAATAGAAATATCTTACTGATAAACGAGAATAACAATATATTCATCGAACATGTATACCTTTTTTTGGAAGTTGGCTCAAAATGGCCTATTTCTATTCTATTCTGGTAACTATGCAGCTGCCTAATTTTGGAACAATCTGAAAAATATCCTATTTCAAACAAAAAACACTTATTGAAATCAGTCTAATCATTATTTTTACTACACAATGACTGCTGATCCCAAATTAAGCTATGTTTCTATGAAATTAATTCAATAAATAATTTACTGGTTAGTTATGTAAGAGTGGCTTTTCAAGATTCTGTACCAAACAGTAAATGGGACGTTATTACTGAGACTTTGCTGTCCATCCGTCAGTCACCAGGTTCTATATTAATTGATTAATTTTTTACAATTGACTTGCTATGCTTTTACTAAGGGAACACCCTAAAATTCCGAAAAACTTTATTCCGAATTTTGAAATCCCGATTTTCAAAAGTCCGAATTTCATAATACCGAAAAATTGTAATGTTTATTATTCAAAATCATGAAAAACATTTTACCGAAAGTCATAAATCCGATTTGTTACTTTCCGATTTTCATTCGTCCGAAGAGAAAAATGCTCGATGGGTTATTAGTCCGAAAAACGAAATTCCGATTTTTAATACTTCAAATAAACTAAAAATAGCTACAAAATTTTGTGATTAAACGAATCGCTGTCGAATCGAAACGATTTTACGTAGACTTGTTTGCCCTACCACAGAGTGCAATTTAAGCCCGCGTGGGCGCGGAGGGGTGTGACGGCCCGCGAGCTGAGGAGCAAGTGATTTGAAGGCTCGCCGTAGTGGTTGAGGTATTACGGCCGTAAGCTTCTCTTTACAGGCAGTTTACGCCGTGAATTGAACTGTCTGGCAAATTCATATTATGAACAAAATTCTTAGTCAGTCAGTTCGCTAAACCAGTCATACATTAATATGTTTAAGGAGAAGGTACAACTAAAAGTTAAAGTACTAACTGAAAATTTTCAACTAAAAGTTTTATTTTTGCCATAATACCTAATTTAGCCATGCAGTCTACGGCCTGCCTGGAGCTTGAATGATTTTAAAAAGCTCATAATTTCCGGCAGTAAGCCGAAACAGCGCCGGTGAGCCTTCAAGTTATTAGCGACGCTAAGCTTGCGTGGGGGCCGCCTATACCCCGCAGCGCCGGAGCCGTGACAATAATGCTTGCTGCATGTTGCATGGCAGCCTTGCATGCTGCATGGCTGCTTGCATGCTGCATGCTTGTATACTGCCTGTCTGCATTTTGCATACTGCCTGGATGCGTGTTTCGTGCTTGCCTGCTTGTTTGCATGCTGCAAATCCCCTATGTTATTGATGCATCGCTTAGGTTATGTTAGGACTGTGACAAAGAAAACAAAATATTTTTAATCGAAACGAAATGCTTTTATTAAAAAGTAAACAATCATATTTTTAAATGACAACCAATGCACTGCAAAAACTGTACTTCATCATATAGATTTTTCGTTAAAATTAATTGTGTTAACGGTATTTTAATAATCAGATAATTATTTATTACGTATTTCGAATTATCAATAATTCGGATTTTTTATTATTCGGCCTTTTTAAGTTCGGAATTATGAGAATAGTAATTATAATCGTTAGGAATATTGAAATTTCGGAATTATGAAAAAAATCGGAGTAATGATACATCGGAGTTGTTATATTTGGAATTTTGAACCATTCGGAATTATGAAAATCGGTTTGTGACTTTCGGTATAAAGATTTTCGTCTTTTTGTAGTGTACCCTTTTACTAAATATGTAAACTAATTAGTTTATTTAGTAAAAGCATAGCAAGTCAATTGCAAAAAAATAATAAATTAATGTAGAAATACATGTAGTATTAAAACAAATAAATGAATTGAATTGAATTCGGTCCAATTGTGTTCTGTAAAGAACACTAAGTGATCGATTGATCGAGTTGGTGCAAACTGCTCAATAGATGGCGTTGTACACAAAACATCGCACGATATTTACCTCACATTGAGAAGATTGTAGTGGAAGATTTGGTAAACATATGCGGGAACCATGATAGCTCAGATGGGAGAGCAACGAAACGGTATTCCGAGGTCGTATCTTTGAGTCCCGCTTATGGTTATCATGTTTCCACTATAATTTAGTTTATTCACCACATTCTATTTCTGGAATGGTGATAGCTAGAGAGCTGAAAATTTCACAGATTATCTCAGTTGTTGTTACAACAACAAATACTCACCATCAGTGGCGTGCACAGGAATATGACACTGGGTATGCGGAGCAGTACTCAGTCACAAAAACTTTTTCTTTTATAGATTTTTAGCATAGCCACGCGACGGATCTCTAAGTCGGAAACCATGCCAACAGAACAAATTTAAATCTGAATATCCCGAATCAGTCCACACTGTACTAGAATTACTAAACAATAACTACGTACGTACATACATATGTACATGTACGTATGTACATACGTTTCATAACTTTTAACATGAAATTTTCGAGTTACATTACCTTTTTGCTGGCTTAGTTGTCGTAACTCGGGTACACAGATTCTTTTCACTGAATGACAATTGTGAGAACTTGTTATTTTTAATTTTTAACAAACACACACTATCAACACACATTTCACAGTCAAATAACATTTTAAAATCAAGAAACGAAAATCCATACAATTATTAAATTATAGAAACTCAATATTAAACAGTTCAATTAATCACATGAAAAAATAAAATGGCCTCCGTCGAACCAAAATATTTCTGCTATTTAAATAGATAAAACCTTACTAAACAAAAATGCATACGTGATTTATTAGACTTCCGACATTTTATTTTTATTCGGATAATCCGAAGGCAACGAACGAACGCCGAATACTCGCGGAAACATCCGATCGCCAAAGCATGCCGGAGGAGATACGGTACAAGGCGTCTTCAATATGCAAGCCTGTGTGCGTTTGTAAACTGTGCACGGACACCAAAATTTCTACACACTATGAACTCATGGCAGGCGGTGTCGAGCTTACTTTCGTCCGTCTGACCAATATTATTCCTTCGCCAAACGCCTGGCAAAAAGCACCAATTTGCAAGCACATATTGGTGCTATTTATGAATTATTAGGCGTTTTTAAGTTATAATATTTTGTTTAATTAATAGTAAATAAATGAATAAAGTCATCTAATACATACGCACGTTTTATTAAAATATCTGTGAATGGCAAGCAAAGCACTGCTTTTCTGCCTTTATGGAGCGCACGCCCCTGCTCACCATCATTAATTATTCTGTAGCCCTTGTCAGCCTGCTTCACCGTGATACAGTTTTAAAACTAGTACGAGAAACAGTTTGTATAATTATATAGCCACTGGGTGTTCAAGAAAAACATAATTATAAGTGTATCTTAACATAATGTCTAAAAAACCCTTTTTTATTGCAATATGATAAATACAGATATACCAGATTTGACATTTAAATTTGAGGACAAGTAACTTTAGCCTGGCTAAAACATACTTCATAGAATAATGACATTTCATATGATGTATAGCCAGTATACACACATAGATACATTTTCACACACACATAGATATACAAGTGGCTTCAAGACGGCTGTAGCCTTAGACGCTACATCTGGTAGATATATCTTTTTTTTAATTTTTTTTTCAGTGTTTATTTGCAATCAGTCATTAACTATAAGCAAATGGTAGATATATCTGGGGAATATATAATTATATTTTATCATTATAAAAAAAGTGTGGTACCTTCATGTGTATGTCCTTGACCAGTTTATGCGATAAATATTCAAGGGAACTCCTATATACGACAAATGTTTTAGTGTAACATGGTACACTTAGTTGAAATGATTATGACAAAAATATGAATTATCTCCAACAAAGCTTAATAATCCAAAAGTTTACAAAATGAATCTAACTTATTTCAGTGAAGCAAACATGTCAAGTTAAATATGTATAGTTAATTATGTAAATAATTCACAAATTATGTTTTCCTTCTTCCCACTTGCAATTAAGTTATTTAGCTGCACATGAGTAACTATGTGGCTGAAACTATATTTGAAAACTAGGAAATGAAAAAAAATGAAAGAACCATAGATTTAATATTTTTTTAATTAAATGTTTAGTAGCAACCTTTCCTTTCAGCCAGCCACTTAACGTAACTGATATTTTTCTCAATACATGAACAATAGGTTGCTAACTGTTAATAACTTAGGTGAAAGTGGTTATCTATATTTTTTTACATTAAGCATACAATTTAATTGCAGATAAACTAAAGTTATAATCAACCGGCAGTTTTATCGATAGGGGCATAAAGAGCAGGATGCTTTAAATTTAATTTAACCATGAAATTTAACCATTTCGTAATGATAAGAATATTTAATTTTTTAATATATTATATCTATACAAGTAGGTAAGGTATAGCTATAAGATTTATACTGTGGATTTATATTTCTGAAAATATTTAGGCTGCTTACCGTGGCTCTTTGCTTGCGTCAAAATAGTGTTCGAAAAACAAATTTTGAAAAAAATGCTATTAAAAATAACAAAACACAGCACTATGGTTACACAATTACACTCACTGAATAACTTAACTTTTAAGTCATTTGTGGCGTTAATTTAATCAATATTAATGGTTAAACTAAATATTAATTTAATATTTTACTAACCAAAAACGGTATTAAACAAAATCGCGATGTTTTGGTTATGACGTTTTAACTATATTATTTTACTCTTTGGTTATGACTGGTTATGAGTTATGACATTGACAGCTGAACAGCTGTTAGCTCCATGAAGGTACAGATAAAAGTGGAGTACAGACTCTGAATACCTACTTGAAGCAAAAATGATGTATGGCTATCTCGCTCACTGTGGTCAAACCCTTTCTTTCTAAGTAGGGTAACCTTTATTGTATTTCTTCCAGGACAAAACTTCAAGTAGTTGTGTTCCATATAGTGTCAACAAAATGTTCACTTCTAAGACCTAGCCCGTATAGATTTTATGTGTCGAGATACTTTATGTACTGTGCGTAAAAAAAATACTCAAAAAACAAACTGTTTGCTATCGCGTGAAAGTTTGGATAATTCTAGTTTTTTAACAGTAACTGGAGGTTCGGTTGTTAAATTTATTATTCTTTTTACATTTATAAACACGTAAAATTTCCTAGTTCGTATGTACGATGTACCTATAGAATATTGGTGGGAAATAGATAATTACTAGAACAAAGGTGTAGTTCCTACGGCAATACGAAATTAATGAATGATTGTGAGATCTGCTTGAGATAAAATAATGATAATTTACCTTTATTTCAGACCTAAATACATGTTACAAAGATACTGAAAAATGATTCCAACGAATTGAGAACCTCCTTTTTTGAAGCCGGTTAAAAATAACAAGGTGTTAGTAATTTCTTAGTAAACAAAACAAGTTACACAATAAAATCTATTTGGCATACCTAAGTGGAAACATAACTTTTTGTGTAGGTAGCGTAAAAACGAAAAAGGGTTATTGTACTCATATTTTTAAACATGTACTGTTATTAAGGGACCAACCATGAAATCGCAAAAGATATATGTTTCATTAATTTTGCAGATTAATTAAACATTATGAATACATACTGGACAATAGTTTTTCCTAGATTTCTGGGTTAGCCAATGTATTTCTATTTATTAATGTCAGTTAAAGGGCAAATTCGGTCAATAATACTTCTGAAAAAAAAAATACGTTACGTTGATTAAAATTAGTTTGTCGGAAAATCTGTAGTTAATAGTCATTTTAACTGACAATATGAATGTGGTTAAAAGTGGCTGACGGAAGAACGGAGAATCAGTCAAAATCAATTTTTACGTATATTTCTGTCTACAGCGTTTAAAGGAACCTATCATGAATGGCATGACGGGAGCTAAAAACCTAACCCACCCTTGCCGGGTTGCCCTTGGCTCCCTGTGCCTTGTGTTCCACTACTTGGCGCTAGGCAAGTCAGTTAAAATTACATTTAAACAGCTATATTGGGTAAAATTAGTTTTCAATAATTTCAGTCAAAAGTACTACTGTCGAGAGCTTACAGTCTATTGAGTGGTTATAAGTTTTGACTGTGACATATATCATAGGGGGCTATAATAGGAACGATAATAAAGTTACAAAAAAAGGGCAAAAAAGAAACAACAGCACTTTCCAAATTAAAATCATTTAATAACTTTTCTTTTATACATGACTAAATATTATTGTTTTGTGTAATTTCTGTCTCTTACCACGTAAATCACTAAGTATATTTTCTGTATGACTCTTTAAGTGTTAAAAAATGAATTTGCAATTTTCTTAATTAATACGCTTTCATGCAAATCATTGCAATAAATTGAGTCCGTGATGGGATGCTTAAACATTTCTTGCAACAGAGGAGTAAAATGTTGTGATACAACATTAATTAATTTGTTTTCTATATTGTTTTCTCTGAGTTGGCCCATCAGGAAGGATTACTTTCATAAATGCCAGAGCTAGGATTTGGTACACCCAGAGTAGCTACTTGCCCCATAGACTCTTCCTGTAATGAACTGTCTATCTGAAAATTATAATATATTTTACAAAATATAGCCTTTTGCCATATATTCGAACTACTACATTTCTGAAACATAATAATAATGTAAGGCTCTCATTAGGCAGTCGGATCGGGGGGGGGCTGGTTCAGAAAGCAGCAATTATCTCTGGAGCCTTGAGCGCCGGTAGTTTGGAAAATGTTCCTGATACTGGTGGGGTATTTTTTTTCATACTAGTTTTTATATTCCTTATAAATTCAAATATTTAACATTGTATAACATGTGAGACAATTAAAGGAGTTTGTAAATAGATACTTGAAATTTTACCTTGCAAGGTGATACTGCTTCTTGATTTGTAATTATAGTAGGAACTGCTGTTTGTTTTAAAAAATCCTTGCACTTTCATAAAATTTCATTTTCAATGGTACAATGGATAACCATAATTTCCTCTGGGTACTATTTTTAGGAAATCTAAAAAAATAATATTGTAGGTAAGTATATTAATGTTGTAAATAATGTGAAATAAAAATTAAATGACTAAGCAAACATGTATAATTTAGTTCAGGTCCCACAGAAAGTCCTAGATATGTCCTCAGTATGGTCACACTATTTCAAAATTACTTCTTGTAAACAAGAAAGATAAAATTGCACTAAGTCCATGAAATTCAATGTAAGACTATTAGATCTTTACATCGTTATCAGTATAGTTAGTTAGAAGTATGCTGAAAACATTGTTTAATCATTTTATGAAGTATTTAATTGAAAATACAAAGAAATATGTTTGCAGTTATTCAATGCCAGAAATCACGATCTAAACACTTACGCGTGAAATTGTATATCACCTCCTGGACACCACGTACTACCGCAACCACGCACTACACAAGTTTGCACCATTTCTTTAATTATAAAAATAATTAGAGTCGAAAATTTGAAACGAAGCTGTGAACCGTAAAGTAAACAACCGACATATTGGCACAATTTTGTCGTCAACTTGACATATGGTGACCAATGTTGCCAAATTACGAAATCCTTAGGAAATGGGGAAAATAATTCACTGATTCGTCAATCATGAAAAGCATCCGTGATCTACTATTTTATTATTTTTAATTTCATTCATCGTATTTCAACTAGTTATTTATAGTTACGATTAAACACTATCAAATGACAGTGTTTAACTTGTGATTTGATATGTGTGGTGACTCTTTTTAAGAATTTACTAGGAGATTTTAATAAGGAGATAGCAGTACTAAGGCCACACTAAAAAGAGAGGTCAGACCACAGAGAGTGAGATAGAGATACGTAGGTATTTGCCTCAAACCGATGTTCCAAGTATGGCCTCCTTTTTTTTATCTATACCTTCATGGTTAGCTCAAGCGGTGTAATTATAAAACTATTATAATGTAAACCCACCGCCTTATTACAAAACGTGGACTAAGTTTAAGCCACAGTTTAAGCCTGGTTTTTAAACACTTCAATTGCGCATTTCAAGCAAATTTTTCTCAAATCCTAGATCTAACAACGACCTTAGTCTTAAACCGACGCCAAACTAGTGTCAGAGCGGGTCTAACTATCCAATTCCTCGTAAATAAATTTTGTTAAACCTGGGTTTAACGTTGAGCCGCGTTTTGTAATAAGGGGGTTTAGAGTTTCGTACCAAGTATAATCTAGTTTATCGATGTTTCGTACTGTATATACAGGGTGTGGCGTAATTAATGGATAAGCCTGTGCCTGTGGATAAGCCTCCTACTGCGCTATACGAATATGTATATTTTTAATTAATCCTATGTATGGTCTTGAAAAAAATGGCATAAGTCATGTTTTTCATAAAATGACTACTTTCACTAACCAATTCTGCTACTGTTGCCACAATTTTCAAAAGTTTTGCTTTCTGTTTTTTTTATAATACAGCTTAAGAGTTGAATTATTGCAAGCAATAAAGAATTCCCTATTCGTAATACAAATTTTTTGAAAATTATGCATGAAATATCAAAAAAGGGTTATTGATTATTCAATTTGTTGACTTTGTACATCGTCTAGCTTAAAAAATCTTTATGGGAGTTGATTTGCCCAATATCTTAAAAACATGCTTGTTTAATGCAGTTTCCGAAATGGTATAATACTTATTATAATACTTATTAAGTTTGATGTGATATTAAAGAACCAAATGACACTCGTAAAAAAATGTTCTTATTGTGATTTAATTAATCAAATTAATACTGTTAACTTAAACAAACTGTCAGTGGTATTTTAACTTATCTGTCTGAGTTTACCAGTGGGAATGTTAGTCGTTGAAAAAAAATAACAACTTATTTTATTTTTTTTATTCTAAAGATGCAAACACTACATAAATATTATTTTACAAAAAATGTTCGAAATGGCGGCCACCTGCGGCTATGCAGGCCCTGCATCGACGGATAAATGACCGCTTTAGGCGTCGGATGAAGCCGGAGCTCTTGATTTCATCAGCGGCTTCAAAAATCAGGGCCTTTAGTTGTTCCAGGGATGCTATTTCTTTTTTATACACTTTTTCTTTTAAACACCCCCAGTAAAAAAAGTCTAGAGGGTTCAAATCAGGGGACCTTGGTGGCCACAAAATGGGACCCAAACGACCTATCCACCTCTCATTGTACTCATCATTGAGGTAGTTCCGTACAATTCGTGCGTAGTGAGCGGGACAACCATCATTTTGTAACCAGTAGTTTTCTGGCACATTTAAACTTTGTAATAGTTCCGGCAACGTATTTTGCAGAAAATTTAAATAATTGGGACCTGTTAGTGTCTCGGATAGTTCGACGGGCCCAACTATTTGTCCATTTAAAATTCCTGTCCAAAGGTTCACTTTAAACTGGACTTGAGCTCGGTCTTGCCTTATGTTTCTCGGATTGGTTGCCTGCCAACTATGAAGATTGTGCATGTTGACGTAGCCATTTCTTTTACATGATGACTCATCGCTCCACAGTATTTTGTCAAAAAACGCCGAATCTTCGCGTATTTTTCGCAACATGACGCGACAAAATTGGACTCTAGGCTCATAGTCTCGTGTCATTAGTGTTTGCACCCTTTGATAGTGATACGGGTGAAGCTCATGCCTGTGCAGAATTCTGCCCACAGTACGCGTATCTACACCGGTTCCTCTACTTAACTCACGAATTGATAACTCTGGATTAGCACGCACAGCTTCTAGAACTTCGTCATCACGATGTCGTCGAGGTCTGCCTTCCGAAGCACCACCAACACCGGTACCAGGCATTCGCCCTTCGCTAAAAGCGATGTGCACACGTGTAAACACCCGGTAGTATGGGTGTCGCAAATCGGGGTATCTTCGACGATATTCGCGTGCAGCTTCATTTGCATTGCAGTTACACAGGCCGTAAATAAGATGCATATTTGCATACTCTTGAGGAGTGTACGTATGACGCGGCATGATCAGTAGTCCAGGGATATGTAGAAGTCGTCGATAATATCACAATTGTCCAATTCGTATAGCAAAAACAGAGTCCGTAGTACATAAGCCAAATTCACGTCACAATAACAAACACGATAGAGCAAACGATATGTGCGCAAGAGACGATAGTCAAAAGAGCACTAACTTTGTTAAACAAGTTCAAAAGCTGTTTTGTTGTTTGTGAGAATAATAAAAATCTATCTCTGTCGCACAACTGTTATTTACCTGACATCAAAATGCTTTGTCTCTGTCTTATGATAAGACTAACCGTCTGGATTTGCCGTGCGATAAACAACCACAAGTAGTTGACTTAGAGTCGTTATCTGCTTACCCTATTCATGGTGGATGACTACCTGCTCCCGAGCACCCAAAAAAGGGTCCATTGTGAATGACTACCTGCTCCGGAGCACACAAAAAAGGGTCCATTCAAACTGTTTACAAAGACATGTTTAAGATAAATTAATAATTCTGTTAAAGAAAATTAGGGTATTTTTTTACAACTGTCGTTTTTTTTTAAAACCTCGTGAAATGTAATAAGTATTATACCATTTCGGAAACTGCATAAAACAAGCATGTTTTTAAGATATTGGGCAAATCAACTCCCATAAAGATTTTTTAAGCTAGACGATGTACAAAGTCAACAAATTGAATAATCAATAACACTTTTTTGATATCTCATGTATTTTTTCCCAAAATTTGTATTACGAATAGGGAATTCTTTATTGCTTTCAATAACTCACCTCTTAAGCTGTTTTATAAAAAAAACAGAATGCAAAATTTTTGAAAATTGTGGCAACAGTAGCATAATTGGTTAGTGAAAGTAGTCATTTTATGAAAAACATGACTTATGCCATTTTTTTCAAGACCATACATAGGATTAATTAAAAATATACATATTCGTATAGCGCAGTAGGAGGCTTATCCACAGGCACAGGCTTATCCATTAATTACGCCACACCCTGTATAGTAGTGTGATATTGTTGTAACTGCGAGCTACATGGTCCAATAAGGCGAAAATCAACCCAGGCAAATGGCGAACCCGGTATTATTATTCACTTCACATTATTTATTTTCGAAATAAACATTTGTAATATTTTTTAATTTCTTAAGTTAGCTGCGCTATCTATTAAATGATATTGGTACTGATTGAATTATTATGTAGGATATGATGACACTTAATAATTTCAATAAATACTAGATGGCGCTTATCTTATATCTTAACTTGCTATAAAACAAAATTAAATTTTTTGTATGTATGTTCCGGTGTGCTTTTTTACGCAGAGGATTTTGATGTAGTTGTTTTCATAGATAGAGTGGTTCAAAAGGATGTTTTTTTTGTATAATTTATTACCGTTTTGTTCTTAAATTTTAGGCGTACGTAGTTGCGGGCGCCATCTAGTACAGAATAAAATAAAAAAATGGTTTAACAATTATTTAAAATCATTTATTTTGCTTTGCAATTTTTTTTACTTTTTATAACATGCTCATTATTCTAATCTACTTAAATAGTAATACAATATACTACTTACATAATATTAAACGATATAAATCAGTCAATACATAAAATATTAAATAATATTTACACAAAGTACATAATAATATAATTAAATATTATTTTTCAATACATACAACCAAAAATTTTATTTTAAAATAATAATAATAAATAGTAATATTAATCTTTATCAGTTTCCGTGTCTTACAGACTAAAATAATCATTCATAGCTTTTTATGCTGTGCATGAAGTTGGTACTCTGTATTGTTCGTTTTTGGGAACGCCTGTTACTTCAGGGTTCTCTCCCTGGTGAATTTGGTGTTTGAATGTCTTAAACTGCTGATCAGACTTTGATTTGCAGATAGCCTGAACTTGCTGCACTTGGTAGTTGCCACCATGGCAATGAGACTGACAGGAAGGTAATTCTGTGGTTGTTATACATATTTCTCCATGATTCTCATGATACTGCACTCGGCTTTGCAGCTTGCACTGACCACGTTGTTTCTGGTAATTCCTTGACCTGTACACATTTTGGGAGCCCCATTCTTGAGGATTCTGTTCCGTAGCCTTCTGCCATTCAGCATCTGAACGAAGGATTGTTGTATACTTGGGTTGAAGCTGGTAAGCTTGCTGTTGTGCTTGAGTCTTCCATTGCTGGGTTTGTGGGTCGTTCTCTGGGTCTAAAGCATAGGATGCTCCGAAATGTTGTGGCTCATTGACTAGACCGTAAGGAGTTTGGTAATCATCTCGTGGATCACCGCTGTTTTGTCCACAGATACCTCTTGTGGTATTACGGTACTGAGAGGTAAGTAGAACCAATCTTTCTCCATCAAACAACGCATAGATATCTGCAGCACCAATAGTAAGTTGTAAGACACCTTCGGGATCAACGGCGTATTGCAGAAGAGGTTGTTCAGCGACGTCATCCCAATAAATGGTGAGGTCACCATCCGACACTTTGTTGCTGGTAGTCTTCACGCTAACATCAGCCTTGTTCTTTGCAGCAGATGCTGGTATTTGAGCTTCAAAGTCCTTACCAGTATCGGTCCTAGAAAAAAATTAAGAAAATTTAGTTTTTTAAGTCCTTCATGGCGTAAGGGGGTAACTAGTGCTGGTTCAGAGGGTGAAGGAGCAAATAAATATTTAATGAGCAAAAGGCGTACTATATTTATGATAGCTACTTACTTATGAGAAATATAAAGTTCCAGTTGTTTCGCTGCTGGTTTCTTAGCTAAGATGACGAGTTCTTCCCACTGGCCTTCATCCTTAGACTCCTGTTCAAACATCACTAAATGCCATGCCTTGGATACTTGATAATCATAAGCGCGATCGCTAAACGTGAAAATTTTTTGGCCGTCCACTGCGCAGTATGCTGTTAAACATAAAAAATAACAAATAGTTAAAACAAGTATAAAGTTCACGTGTTTATCATGCTGGTTCTTAATATGGTTCCGTAAAGCCTCTGCAGTTTACAGCGTTTGACAGAATAATCGGCGAAAAATTCAACATGTATAATTCATACTTACGCATGTACTGGTGACTGGTCTTGTAGTTAGCCCAGTGATCGAATGCATTAGCCACACCGAAAGGCCTGTAGGCTGATACGAAGTGAGAACTGTAATCAGGGATTGGTATATTTTCAAATTGTACTTGTCCATTTGGCGAGGTAACTTCTAAGTTTAAGCTGTCATCCACATAATATGCCTGTGCCTGTAATTCAATTTGACCTTCTGCTGCCTTCTTCGCTGGATCATAATTAATAATACCACTAACTTGGTTCTGAAGGTAGTAATACAATTGTGATACAAGAGCAGTGTGAACAGCTGGTAAGTTCGTATAAGTTACTGTAGCCTGGAACTGATCTGGACTTTGTGACTCTACTATCATGTCATGGCAAGCTGGTTGGTATAAGTTGCCTTGGGCAGTTTGTTGATCACACTCCTTTGCTTTAGGCCAATTCTTTAGCTGGTCAGTGTATTCCTGGCTTCGTTCAGCATGTCCCGTAACATTAATGTTACTATTCTGCCCATACGTTACATTAGCTTCATAAGTGAAGGAGATTTTCTTATTCAAAGCTTCATGATAATTAAGTGGTGATACATTAGGTGTATGTACTTTTATGGCAGCACTTAATTGTTCACTACCGTGTTCAGGTGTTGCACTTCCATAGAAAACTGCAGCTTGAACCTTAGGATCAACTTGACTCTCTGCGTACGCTGCTGTAACTGCGTATTCAACCTTATGTTGACCCGCGAATGAGGCGCCCAGATCTAAAACTCGTGCCGTGGCAGTATTTATTCCCGAAGTAACTCGTTTGATTATCTCTTCTCGACGAGCTGCACTGTTAGGGGTGACATCGCTATAGTGAGCTGCCTCAGTAAACTCACCAGATTGTTTCTGATTATAGAATTCATCTGAAACGTTTTAGAAGTTAATTACTACTAATTAGAAATCACATTTATTTTGAGTAAACATATCCGTAAATAGAATGACTAGTAAATAGTGGTTATAGTCACGTTAAGAATTAATTTACCTACGGCCAATATTAGATGGTAAGTACCTACTAAGTAGTAAAGTTTTATGTAATTAAGTACAAACTTATTTGTGATACGTACCTACTACAGCTGTCAGGGTGATTGTGTTTGCCTTTGATTGTTTTCCAAGATATTTGAGGACAACGTATGTCTGAGCTAAATCTTCCTGAGATATCAGCTCACTGTAATCGTTCAATGCCCATAGCCAGTTACTAGCGCTACGGTAACTCTTAGAGTAAGAATATCCTTGCAGTTGGAAAGCTGTACCAACGTGTTCTCCGAATTTGAGATCCATGGATGCCACTTTCCTGGGCCTTTCAACCAACTTTGTTGCTGGATCTTGAGAAACCGGTGTTAAAGAATCTTTTTTCTGGATTGCTGAATATGGCCATACGCTGTGGTGAACAATGTTCACGTCCTGGTCGGCGTGCAGGGGTTGAAGCTTAATTTTGTATTCTCCATATTTGCCTTCGAAACTTAGTTTTACAGGAACACTCAACTGGTATTTGCTGACGACACCAGCACTAGCCAGTTGGTTACTGAAAGTATCAATAAATCCAATGCTACCGTCTACGTTTCTTGCAAAAGTAAACTGTATTTCATGTTGCATTGTCGCAGCTACGGCATTGCTCTTTGGTGCATGGTCAACTTTACCACTGTATTTATTTTGCAGATGAACGACTATAGGTTCCTTGTACTTATAGATGAATGGTACACCAGTAGCAATAGGGAACATAACAGACACCTGTTTGGCGTAGAATACTTTAGTATAATGTTTCTCTGCGCCATTTTCTAACTGTTTAATGTACTCTGCTATATTATGTGCTAATTCTTTTATGTCAGCTTCACCCAGAGCGAAGAATCGTTGCTGATCAAAGATATTAAAGTATATTGAGCTTTGCAGTGGTTCTGGTTGTTTTTGTTTTAAATTCAACAACTGACTGATTTTGGCAGCAGAATATTGATGTTCGCTTGATGATTTGCGGGGCTCAAAAAGTAATTGCCAGATATAATTAATAAGATCTTGTGAACTGGAGAGCGAGAAAGCAATCTGAAATTTGAAACGCATATTAAGTAAAAAATATGGTAATGCTAATGGTATGGTAGACGTCCGTAACCATTTCAAAATTATTATCATAAAAAACTCTTTCTATGCAAGTGTTAGTTAACGTTTTGTTCCAATTTAAACGTACTTAAATAGTTGCTTTTATAAATTTAAGAATATTTCTACATACCGTGTGTTCAGCACTTTGGCCGAAGAATCTTTTACTCCATGACAACATATGAACTTTAGGGATGGCGCTATCCTCACTGGCGATATAGTTTGTTGATCGGGCATTGGAAACATCATCCGGATATTCGTAAGTATCATAAAACACTGCAGTGGAATAATAAAATCCAAGATCTTCGTCAGTTACTATGTCCTTGACAGTTTGAGCCGATCTTGCCCTTATAATTTAGAGAACAATATTAAAACCTTTAGTCAAATTAAAGTCAAACACAGAGTAAATTGGTAATAACAATTCTAAAATACTTACAGATGCGAATGATGAGGGTCTGTCAAGTTAGCTGCAGTTTCTATACCTGACTTCAGAACGGCACGCACCTCTATGCTAGGATCGTCATTTGTCATCTGAGCCATAGCTTGCAACATATCTGTAGTGGGATCAGCTCTGAATATATTGAGTGCAGCAGCAACTCTCACTGCGTAAGGTTCAGCAGTGTTTCTCAAAATGCTGTAAAGAACAGCACGAGCGTATCTATCCTTCTGGGCAGCTAGTGGTTTAAGTTGAATTATCATTTGTACTCTAAGGTAATTAGGAACAGGTGTTTTTCCTTCTAAGTATGGAGCGAAAACATGTAAAATTTCGCGGTGACCCAGATTGGCGATTGCTTTGATGTATACTTGAGCCTTGCTAGAGTCTTCGTTTTCAACAGCTTGTTTTAGCAACTGCGAAAGACGGGGAATGATACTTTCATTCACGAAATGATCATATTTTCTTGTGAAATGTCCATACATCAAAGTAGGATAGTAAGATTTAGCCATTTCGTGGTCTACATGTCCCATGCGAATGAACTTCGCTGCAGCAATAAGTGCAGTTGAATTTAAGTAACTCTGTGCCTGAACCTCAGGACTCAAGGCAAATTCAAAGAACTGTGTCATAATCTCTTTCGTAGGGTAACGTAGAGTAGTTGCTAGAGTTGCAATAACTTCAGCAGCTTCTTCATTTTCAATCTTCTTGCTTGTTATCCATGATTTGATTTGCTGGAACACTGGGGGTGTACCAGCGGCGACAGCGGCATCGCGGAAAATCATCCACATGTCAGC